>CM024639.1:13532795-14132795 GCA_014182715.1 Eucalyptus cloeziana | reverse complement strand
TGTTCTGATGGTTGACTGGTAAATTCTCATAATTTGGAAGAGCTTGAAGCGGCTGAGAATGCGGCAATTCTTGGAACTTTAGTGGTAGAAGCTCTGAGTTGCTCTGATACTGGGCTTTATCCAATTTAAATCAAGAGCGATTCATAGATGTTAGGGTGGAAGGGCTCGACTCTTTTTTTTTTTTTTTTTTTTTTTTTTTTTTTTTTCACGAAAAAAAAAATCAGTTTTCTTCTCGATTCATTGCTATAATTTTGCCTCATAAGTAGTGATGATGACAAACCTTTGGCTCTAACCTGTCGGATACATGCGCTCCGATTTGCACTGTTTTGCTATTCGTCTTAAGGCATCAATACCTTGGTTGACCTTTTCTTTCTTTTTTGTGATGTTTCGTCTACTTACGTTGTTTTGTTGTGGTTCTGTTGTGCTACTTTCTATGCATTGTAACGAGATGAAAATAGTAGCCAACCTGAAAGATAAGTGGAATAGGAGAAGTTTAACATGTGAGATCTGAAAGAGCTACTATATATGCAAAACACAAAAACTTATGGCCACGTTTGTTTCCTCCCATCAGGATTTTACTCGTCTGTCGTACCATTTTCTAAATATGATTATACTTGTGAATTGCATTATTATTAAAATGGAAAGTGGGTAAATTAAAGAACAAGAAAAGATAAAGGCTTGGTCAGGCTTTTTCACTTGACGACAGTTTTCCCCGCAGCCATCAGGGAATTCGTGCTATGGTACGACTCTCCTTGACGAGAGGAGTTTAGACCTATCCTTTGATTTATTGTTCCGAAAGTGAACTCGCTCATTGCCAATGTTTCGCACTTTCTTATCTAGGACAAAGCTAAGCGAAAAGATCAATGGACGTTCCTGTGAAAATCCAGTTATACCATAAACGATGCATACTCATTACCCTTCACACCCTTCACAGGACAAAAGGATTCTCATGCCCCATGGCAGTACATAAGGATGAAGTACGGTAACCTTCAATTATTTTACAGCAGCTACATATAACAGCGAGAATTGATTTCCCGTGAGTTGGTTTATTGTGCCAAAGCGTTGGTAATGTA
Organism: Eucalyptus cloeziana; assembly: GCA_014182715.1. Lineage (NCBI taxonomy): Eukaryota > Viridiplantae > Streptophyta > Magnoliopsida > Myrtales > Myrtaceae > Eucalyptus > Eucalyptus cloeziana. Next base: position 14,131,722 of record CM024639.1, on the reverse strand, counting down.
GACAGGGAGAGCCCCGTACAGTAACCTTCAGATATTTTACAGCAGCTACATATAGCAGGGAGAATTGATTTACGCTGGATCGGTTTTATTGCGCCAAAGCGCTGGTGTTGTAAACAAGGAGAGCCCCTCCAGCAAGAAGACCGGCCAGAGTGACCGCCCAAATAGCCAATCCTGTCTTACCTGGAGCGTAATGTAGGCACTTAACAATGATTAATATCAAATTCCAAATTTTGAGCCTGAGTGCTTAGGGACCGGCACTGTAATTGGTAGGATAAGATCTACTAACCTCCGACATAGACATCACCACTGGGAGACCATTCTTCGGGTGAGTATATGGGACTGTACAAAGGGTAAGGAAGCAAACAAGGCGTTAGTGGCGAGTCAAGAATCATTTATACAAGGCAATCTGTCCTTGCATGTCATATGACATCAAACAACAAAAATACTTAGCAGTAGCAGAGGCAGCAAGCAACCTGCGCAAGATGCTAAAAATCCACAGTTCCGAGTGTTGTGAGGCAACCATCCTTATATCTGATTTAGGAGCTTGAGCTGATATATTCAGTAATCCACTGAGCCTTCCTCTCGGAATTCAGTTTTTTTTTTCTTTGTTATTACTAGGTGAATATTCTTTCTAAATCCAGGCAAATGAAAATAAACGATCTAGCTCTAATATATATTTTCTTCCTCGCTCTGATAAAGATCCTTCTCGTCTCTCGATGTAAACTTTACGAAAGGTCTTGTATTTCGCTCTAAAAAACCTTAAAAGAGGAGCTCATGGCAACAAAGTTAACCTCGTTTCCATTCTCTACTCTAAGACCCAACGCCTTATTTTATAATAGGGCACCTCCGTAAAGCTTGCCTTGGCTTCACCATCGAGGAGAATATCATATCTGGAAAGGCCTATTCCTACTTTGACATTATAATTATATGCTGAATACAAATTTAAGTAGCAAACCCATTTGCCTGAACCGACATGAAGAACAATGCCCCTTACAGGAAATTGGACAGTGAAGAGAGACACGACCACCCAAAGGTAAAGAAAAAATAAGGGAAGTAACGGAAGAAACATGCTAACCTGTATCCGTCGACATTGGCACCATATTTGTCCACAAACTGGTACACGCCCTTTCCCTGAATTCGTCATTCCGACAGATAACGACCATGATTAGTAAAAAGGAAATGCAGCGTGAAGCTTCGAATAAGCTCCGACTACCGTTGCGAAGGACATCAAGCTGACAGGGCTTTAAGTAAATTTACCGTGGCAAACTGCTCTGCTACAGATAGTCTTAATCCTAAGACATGTGCAACATCAAGTCTTCTTGGAGCCCTTTGGTTAGTTTTCTAAGTCGACGCTTTTACAAAGTACCACGTCCAACGGGGACGGGACATCGTCAACTAAATGAAGAAGGTATAAGGTTTGCCAAAACATCATGTCACTGATCACACAGTTGGTATGTATTCGCTTCGTGTCTTACTGATCTTAAGGGAAAGGCGTTCGCTTTGATTTGGAGTTGGGAGAGAAGGCTGAACAGTGAAACAAAGAGTCAACATCCAAGATAAGTACCAACCTTCCCCTTCCTGCCAGACGCGTCCACTCCATCCTGCAAGCTCATGCCGCCACTGATACCTGCCACAGATTGTCACGCCGCCAGACACAAATAAAGAAAAGGTCAATCACGAGGTCCGAACGGTGATAGTCAACTCGATAAACTGAGTGAGACAGGAGAGTGCCATAAGGCTTGTCGGTCTTGATCTTCTTGCCACCGCTGGCCTCGACTTTGAGCTGAGAAGTGCGGGCGAGAGAAGGAAGGCCTCTCGCTGATGGTGATCTCCCCACAGAGAACGGAGCTGCTGGTTTCAGGCTCACTGATGAAATCACTGAGGCTGCCATTTTTGCTTCTCTCTCTCTCGCTCTGACTTTGCGAAACTCGTGCGTCGGCTGGGGCTTAAGAATACGGGCTGGCCTATGCCGAGAATCCAGAATGCTCGAGAACAGTGGCGTCCACGTAAGCGTCGAGAGAACGCGAGGATCGCGCGTGGCGCTGCCTATGTGGTCGAATATGGATAATGGCATTCCCCAACTTTATCTATTCAGACAATAGATATTCACTAATTTATTGATCAAATAAAACAAATCCATCATGGTCATATAGATTTCTAAGTGGTGGAAAGTGCCAAAAAAAGTACTAAAAAAAAGGAAAAAATAAATAAATTCCAAAAAAATAAAATAATTATTAAAAATCGCCACGTTAAGGCTATCGGTCGGTGTCCATGTCAACACCGACTAGCTAAAATTAGCTAGATAAACTGAGTTGGTACCAATATGAAAAAGTTTATGACTGAATTAATTCAATTAAAAGGTTTATGACTTTTTTTGGGCTTTTCCCTTTCTAAGAGTGATTTATGTTATTAATGATTAAAATGGTATTGATAATAAAATCATAAGGGTGTACTTGTTTGAGTGAAAGAATTTTTCGCAGATTGATTTTTGGACTTTTGTACGTTTGATTTGTTGAAAATAATTAGTTAATGGAAAACTATTTACGATCGAGGAAAATATGCATATTTAAAGTTAAGAAAATGAATTTCTTAATTAATAAAGGGAAACATTTTTTTGGAAAATAATTTTTAAAAAATACTTTCTTTTATCATGTAATCAAAGAATTTTTCAGAAATTAATATCAAGGTTATCTTCTCCCCTAGTTCTCAGACTTGATAAATGAATTTTCTAAATCATATCATTCTAGGTTAAACTCTATAGATGACCTTTCTTGGGGTCTTGTGCCCCTAGCTATAAATGACACCATCAACACAAACTCCCCGTGTCATTAAAAAGGTAATTGTCAAAATTGTAAAAGAAATTTTTATACTTTCACTGGATCATTAATTAATTAGATAAATAATTTCAAGAGAGAAAAACCCAAAAAGAGACATGAAATATATAGAGCTCAGCATGTGGCTTGCAACTTTCAAAAGAGACCGAACTTATAGATTCAAGAAAGCAAACGATAATTTTTCTATGTGCGCACATTCAAGTGATGTGGGACTTCATCCTTAATCAAGGGCAACTCATATTGGTAATTGATTAACTAGACAATAGAATTCACATCAAACTTACAAGCTTTTCTTTTGGGGGTTGAATGTTTGAGCTCTGGACGTAAGCATTGGCATCCAGCCTATCTAAATAGTTGTATCGCTAAATAATGAATGTGGATGGAATCTATTGGCACACTGGCATACATCGTCCTTACATGAACATTGGGGTCACGGAATGCGGAACTCTTTCCACCACAACCACCACACTCCTGTCCGGCATGGAAAGCTCGAGTTAAAGTGTACCCCTCCACCAATCCCCCCCCCCAAGACTCCAATGCAAATCTTTGTTTCCGACATGTTATCGTGCTTCGGTTCGGGCTTTGATTTGGTTTGGACATTGAGAAGCCCATTGCCCCCCAAATGTCACTCTTTTATGGCGCAAATGAGACGGATCCCTTTTAGGTTTAACCATCTCGGCCGACGGCTCCCAGTCGGAGCACCATCTAATAAAAACCCAACACGCAACAGAAAGACGAGAAGCCCGACGTCAACTCGTGGATCTCGTGCGGTTGATCCACCAACCCTGTTTATTCTTCTTCTTTTTAATCGCCATCGAGAATTACTGGCCTCGTCTTTAATTTGGTTCTTTTCTGCATCGCCACGCTGGTCCAATGAGGAGGATTTGCAGCGAAGCGGGTTGAAGTTGGTGGTTGCCATCACCTTACGTGCACCTGAATTCTTCCCCATTGAAAACCCACCTTCGCCTCCACCCCCTCAGGTCAACCCGCGACGACGACTTCTTCCTTTCTTTTCCATTTTTGGGTCTAACCCAAATAGCCCAAATCAGGCCCTTCCCCATATCAGAAGATCTCGCTCCCGCGTAATCCCTGATTAGTCATAATCTATGATTCCGAGCGTTTTCCTCGCAATAAACAAAGCCCTAACTATCCCCATCCATCTGCGTAAGCAAATAATGCCAGAAAAATTCTCATCCGTCATCGCCATCGACGATGTCAGTGCCGTTTCCCCCCCATCGACTAGGCCTCCTAGCAATAATGATTGCCAACATTATAATACGAGTGATAATGTACTAAAGCCTCCCACCTCCAACCGTAGCCAACACTACACCACATGGACTGAGGTAGAATATCTGGATCCCGGCAACCCGAGTCATTTGAGAAGAGCGAGACACGCCATCACACCTTAAATTATTCTCGAGAGTTTTTTTTTGTCAAAATGCGTATACTGATCATTTATTGAGCAATCAATTGGATATCGAGGTAGAAGAAACAATTAAATATCTCATAACCCAACGTGAGATCATTCATTTAAGGTGTTATTAAGAATTGAATTAATGTCGTGTGCCTAATCCATTTATATATAATTGGAACTTTTACTAAGCTCTAGAAGACAGATTCAATTCTAAAAAGAATATTTCGATCGCATGCATTTGCAAAATGCTAACGCATTAAAAATTGGGAAAAAAAGCATCTCTTTAAATTAGTCAATGACAAAGCATGTCGATTACCCAAATAGTTAAATTTCTTTAATCAGGACAGTCTTGCGCATAACTCCATCGTAAACAAGTCAAAAATATCGAGTCCCCCCCACAAAAAAAGAAAAAAAGAAAAGAAAAGAAAAACGGAGGGAGGAGAGAGACGGGGGGGGGGCCCAATTTTCGCCCTAATCCGCAAACAAAAAAGCCATTGGAGCAAGCAAAGCAAGAAGAAGAAAGCAGCAACACCAACGCTAAAAAACAACAATATGTGGAAGAATGGCTGATTCTCTGCTGCTGCTCCTGCAACTCCTCCTCCTCCTCCCCCCCCTTGTCCAAGCTTTTTCCAACCTCCCGCTTTTGTCTCTCACGGGCATCCCCTGAACCCCGTCGCCCCACCACACCACCACTAGCTAGCCACAAGGGTTTCCCCTCTCTCTCTACGAGCCGAGCCGGAGGGGGGGAGCCCGCATTTGGGTTCTCGCCACTCTAGGGTTCCGCTCGAAGGGGAAGACCCCACCTCGGCCTCTGCTCGGGTTTCCGGTTGCGGTGGGGGGGACTTTACGGTCAAAAGAATGGAGAGGAATATTTGGTTGATTCCCCGCCTGCTTTCATGACTCCCCCCCTCCTTCCCTCCTCCTTTTTCGTCTCTTCTTTTCCGCTTTTTTTGGTTTCCCGTCCTGGATGACGTACGTGGGAAGCAATCCTTGTTGAACGCCCCCTCTCCCCGAACGTGATCGAATTCAATGGTTTCATGTGACGCGGCTCCTCAGCCCAGCCTCGGCCGAAGTCGCAGCTTCGATCGCGTCGAGATGGAGGCGGCCCCCTTGGATCTTAAATAGCTGAGCTGAGCTGAGCTGAGCTGAGCTATCGGTTTCCTCCCTCGCACGATGCTGTGATCGTCTGGTCTGTTCCGACGTCGTCCAGTCGCTGAGTGTGTACTTTGTGGTGCTGGATCGGAGGAGGAGGAGGAGCGGGGGGTCTTTGGGTATGGAGGACATAGGGCTGTTCAAGCAGGGGTGGGAGTGGGTGCTGTCGCAGAAGCACGCCTTCTCGCGTGCCAAGAACGCGATGTGGCGCGCCCGCGACGGAATCTGCGTGTTCGTGGAGAGGCATTGGCCGATGGTGTGGGGCTGGTGCTCCCAGTTTTTGAAGGCGTTGCTGCTGTCGTTGATTTACTGGAGGGACTGCTGCGTCCGGGGTTGCCAGTCGGTGGTCGGGTTCGGTTCCGCCTCTCTGCTCGTCATCATGTGGAGCTGCTTCCTCAGCCTTACTTCGATGTCTTGCTTGGTTTATGTCCTTTTAAGCATGGTACGTTCGCCTCTTGTTGCGTCTGCCGATATGGAATTTATTGCGCGTCTGTTGTGGATGTTGTTTTTTTATGGAATCTTATTGATTTGTCAGCTGTTTCCCTTTTGTTGCCTTGATGTAATTATCGCAATTCATTTTTCACATTCCGTGACTGCTTTCTTGGTGATGATTCTTGACTGATCGATGATACGTTTTCTTGTTTTTTTGTTTCCGAATCTGATCGGAATTGTTCTTTCTACACAACCACGTGATGCAGAATTAGCAATTTCCTCGTCTGATCTTGAGGTTTGGTTATCAAAATCCGGTAAAGGAATCGAGCGAACAATCTAGACTTGTCTATGCATGATGTGTATGTACCGACAGTAAAAACTGTACCTAGAAGATCTTGATGGAATGTATAAGGTTTTCCTTTGTCATCTGAAAGGGAGAGATTACGTGAATAGACTTAGTGTAGATTCACCTGATCTTATCAAGTTACGTGAGCTTCATTATCCTTTTCTGGGTATTGCGGAGAAATTCCACTGACTATCCTGTTCAATTCTTCCACTTTTCAGGGAGCTGCTGGAGCTGCGGTTAAGTACTTGGGATTTACTCCTGGGCTGTTTATTGTAGGACTCTTTGCTATTTTAATTTTATGGATGTTTGCTAACTTCTGGATAACGGGAGCGTTGTTTTTAATAGGAGGTATAAGTTGGCTTCTTCCCTTATGTACTTTAAAATCAGTCTATTTGATTTTCTAACTTCCTTGACGCCATTCTTGTTGATCTTCATCTATTTAAGGATGCATTATACATTCCGAGTGGATGCTTGCTAAGACTCCATGCCATTTTAGTTCATCCTTGCAGCTGCTCTTTTCATGCAGCTTTCATGTCGATAGTCCTTAGTAGTTTTTAGACATTGATTTCTTTCTGTACCTGGCCCAAATAGCAGCCTCTATTTGATGCTGCTGCTGCATTGTTCAGGAGAGAAAAAAAAAATTAAGACAGAGGGAATCTCGAGTAAGTTGTGGATTCAGGTTAAAATAAGACGTGTGCAGTGAATGTGGTATGGATTGTACTTTCAGGAAATTACGCTAGCCTAGTACGCACTAGCTAATAGATTACCTTCTTATCTTGTTCAAGAGAGGAACTTAATCACTTAATGGGACAAATTCCTTAATGGAAGATGCTTTGTTTTCATGTTGATTAGCATCTTAGTTGTTACCTGTTGTGGCAAGAACCTTGGCTGAAAGTAGGCAGCACATGACTTTTCTACTGTAACTTAAGTAGCTATTTCATTGATGAAGAATCTCTTCATTGGAACTTATTTTACTCGCTTTGATTGTCTCCGTCCTTCTTTTCTGTTCTGATTGTTACTGTTGTCACTATAGATGTACTGTATATATACATTGATATCTTGTTGGTGGACTAAGCGTATTCCAATTTTGAGTAGATTATAGACATGATCTGAGTTGTACTTATTTCTTCTCTCTCTCTCTCTTTTCTTTTTTTAAATAAAAGATTAAATCATCACCCTATAGGCAATCTGAATTCCCTTGAAGTTTGTGTTAGGGTCTTAAGAGTGTTATGGAGATAACAGTTCATATTTCGTTGGAGCCTAATATCATGTTATATTAATGGTGAATCGTTCGTGTACATTGTGCTGCCGCTGCGATTGTTACTAGTTAATGTATTTAGGGGAAGAGAATGATGTTTACCTAACTGCAAAGAGAAGTGCAGTTACCTAGAAGTAGATCATGTTATGCTAGACGTTGTACCACCATAATGGGATCGAGTAGTGGAACCTTAGCAAATAGATATTCAAACTGTCCACTGTAATGAGGAAATCAGTTTGAAAGTTGCTTATGTTTCAACATTTAAAAGTAAAGGCCAACTTTGAATATAATGCTGATTTTTGGATTCTTGAACATGCAAATGCAGGTTACTTGTTCTCCCGCAGTCATGCCCGTCTGGTAATATTGATGGCTACCATTTATGCCATCTATTGTGTCAAAGTTCGAGTTGGATGGCATGGTGTTTTCCTCTCTATCAACCTTGCGTTCTTCTCAAATGATGTGCTGACATATTTGGTTCAGTGTTGCGACAATTTATCTGAGAAAAGGCACTATGAAGAGCAGAAAGAATCGGAAACACTGACTGAAGATGAATTCTCTGGAGAATGTGAATTCTCTACTTTGAATGAAGAGCCTGAAAAGTTGCACTCGTGTAAATCATCCATCAAACAGCCTGCTTCCTCATCGTTTATTTGTAAGCAGAGAGACTTATCTGAAAATAAGGTGGTAAAAGAAGAAACTAGTTCATTAGATGAGATGAAAAGGATATTAAATAGTGCAGACCATTATGAAGCACTTGGGTTACCTCGACACAAGAAAATTGATCCTGCAATGTTGAAAAAGGAATATCGAAAAATGGTAGGTACTCTAAATGCATGGTTGATGGAATTGTAAGTCTTTCTTTCGGTGTTATGTGTGAATTGGTAATTTATTCTTTTTATCTTTAGCTGCTGCTTGGCATTATGAGGTCCTTAAACTCTCATTCATGAGGATGTAATGGTTCTGGACCTTCTGATATGTTTTTACTTAGTATATCACAGAAAGCAATTTTAAGGAATCTAATTAAGATGTAAAGTTAGGCTCTAGAAATGTTATTGGAGAAAAAACGATAAATAAGTCTTTTGGTCGTTATCCTCTGCTCTTCCATCAAGATGGTAAACAAATAAGTCAATTGTTTCATTAAAATGACGTGGCATTAATATGCAGCTTCTGGAGATGTGTGTTGTTGATTATTATTTAGTAATGGTGCTGCCATACTTCTTTTTGCTTAATGTAATAATTTGTCTATATGTCATGTTTACTTGCAGGCCATGCTTGTGCATCCCGATAAAAACATGGGAAGTTCACTAGCTAGCGAATCATTTAAGAAACTTCAATGTGCATATGAGGTGAGCATTTCCCTTTGGTGATGCATTTCTTGTTAATGCACTGGTCAGCCAGTTTCAATTTTATTCCCAATGTTGTGGAAAAACCAGAAAGATGAAGAACATTAGGTTTCAGATTTTCTCAAAGTGGATGTTTCTTGACAGGTCCTCTCGGATTCCACAAAGAAGAGAGACTATGATGAGCAACTGAAGAAGGAAGAAAACAGAAGTAGGAGTGTCTGTCAAAGTTCCCACTCACATCAGGTGAAACTTCTGCCATAGTGCTTCTATAAGAATTTCAGCACCTTCCATGATAGAGTTTATCCCCATGGGTTTGTTTTGCGTTTAATGCGGGAAAATTCAGCAGAGATTTCCAAAATGATTTAAGTTCTACTAATTGATTGGACCTTTGCCTGGCCTGTCAGTTGTGATTTAAATCTGGATGCCCTCCCTTGATTTCACATCATCTTTAGCTCCTTATTTTACATCAATATCCGTGACTCCACCCTTTCTCTTGCCTGTGATAGAGTGTCCAATGGAGTTTGTTTGGGGAACAAATAACAAGTGAAATTTGCTGCGATTTAGGAGCACTATCTTGTATTGCCCGTGCAAATGCACCCTTGCCTCTTGTATGCTGCTTGTTGTTAGTTCCACTGTCATGGACTAAATATTTGTCTCTCTGATCTGATTTTGCACTTCGCTTCTGCATTTTCTGTGTCTTTCATTTTGTAAATTTCCTTACTTTGCGCTATACCATCATCATTTAATAAGCAGGAGAATCAGGATTATCGTGCTGAGGAGTCAAGACGTATACAATGCACAAAGTGTGGAAATTCTCATGTGTGGGTCTGTACCAATCGGAGTAAGACCAATGCTAGATGGTGTCGGGTAGGTCTTCTTCTCATTTGCTCTACCTCCATTGCTTCTTTTCTCTCAATTTCTCTTGAAGCAAATTCTGTCAACTTAGAAAATGCAAAGAGGAGAAAACATATGAAGTATGTCATTTCTTAATTTGTGCGAATTACTTTTTCCTCCATCAGGATTGTTGCCAATATCATCCAGCCAAAGATGGAGATGGATGGGTTGAATACAAGGGCTCATTGGTCTTTAATAGGCCTCAAAAGGTAACCCACTTGCAATCAGCCTGAAATGCTTGATGTGCTATTCCTTATCCATTGGTCATTGGTGAATGTATGGTGGGGCATCACTTTTGTACTGTTCTTCTGGCATTGGTTTTGTGAAGTGTCCTACATTATAGCCCAATCTCCAAGATAGAATTACCAATGAGCCTTTCTTCCGTCCTATCTTTGCTTTCTAGCTTGTATTCGTCATATCATAAATTTTCCCTCCTTTCTCAAATATACAATTAAAATTAGAATGTGTCCTATATTCTTTTTCCTGAATGTTTGAACAAATCAATGGAACAAAATTCGTTTCATCTATGAACTGGAAATACTTATCTTTAAGCGCGTTTTTGGTTTTCTTAGCTAGTGGAAGTTTAGATATTGGTTGGAACAACTCGCAAGGGTGACCTCTATCCCCATTATATCCCCTTTTCCCTAAAACATGCATGCTGCTTGAGTCAGACTGCATTTGGACAATGTGTATGGTCTCTGTGTGTACTATATTCATAGTCATTACCACAGAAAATTATACTTCTTCACACTATTGATTCATCAAGCATTCTTTCTCACTGATACCAGGGGCACTGCAAGTTCATTCGATCATTGCAAAACGAAATCAGAGTCGTTCCTTTTTTTTTTTTTTTTTTAACAGATGTGCTAGTTATTTTACTTAGGCAGTTTCCTTCCTTCTGTCCTTCAGATGGAAATTCCACGGGCTTTTGTGTGCGCCGAAAGCAAGATCTTTGATGTATCAGAATGGGCCATCTGCCAGGTCAGTACTTCCTTGCTGTTTAGTTCATTCGTCCGTCGGCAGACTAGTGTCAGAGAAAATTCTTAAACATTATATCCTTTAGGAGTATGAACCAATAAAGGACAGGGCTTTTCCCTGATCGGAGAAAGAACTAGGTGAAAAAGAAACATCAGTAGACATTTCTCAAATGCTTGGATATAGTGTTACTGTTCCAGTGATATGTATCCATCATAATGTTTATTAACTCAATTTCTGTACATTTATGAACTCTAAGGTGCGACTACTGTCATGGGTCAAAAATATGCCTATTCCATTTTTGTTCACTGCCATTTTTTACTCCAGTAGCATGCTCAATACATACTTTTATGGTTTGTTCAATAGGGAAGTGATATTGGCCATTGCTTTAGAGTCTTCATGTCATTAAACTTGCCAAGGGAGTGTTGAGAAATGCAGCTGGATGTGATATTTTTAACTTGCTATACCTCTACTTTGAGTGGTTCTGGAGCGAGTTAGGTCGACTTCTACTTCATCATCCGAGCAAACATCTCTTTTCATTGCAACTTGTATTAGATGATGCAGTTTTGTTCTTAGTATGGCATTTACAGGGAAAAGAATGATTTGCTAAGGATTTTACTGAATTTGAAAAATCGCCTGTGGCAGATCTGGACAAGTCTTGTGCTTGTTGGGTGAACTTGATTATTTGTTGGAGTTTCGGTTCTTCTTCATGTTTTATCCGTCTTGTAGCGAAGTAGGGGGACAAAGATCAAATTAGTTATCTTTGCACTCCCGGACACTTTCTAGTTCTTATCCTCACAATAAGCTCCTTGCCAGATCATAACAATTGGGATTCTCCATTTTCAGCATTGCCTCCATAAAATCTATTTCTATAATTTGCCATGTAGCAAGAAACACCTCGGTTCTTCTTGGTTGAAATTTCTTCTTCTTTTTTGCTTTTGATGGGTTTGAACATCCTTGTGATTGGACTCGAATGTACTTTAATGTCTAATGATGTTGTATCAGTCTTTTGGAAGGGCATTTCACAATGGTCCTCATCATGGCTGTATCCATGCAGGGCATGGCTTGTCGGCCCAACACTCATCGTCCAAGCTTCCATGTGAATATGGTTGGCTTGGAAAGGAAGACACAGAGATCTAACTCAAGTAGGTACCCATGGGATCTGGATGCAGAGATGATGGATGAAGAGGAGGAATTCGAGTTATGGCTTCAGCAAGCCCTAGCCTCTGGCCTCTTCTGTGAGACTTCCAAACGCAGAAAGAGCTGGAGTCCATTCAAGTTGCACCAGTTGAAGTGTAAGAAGCAATGGAGAAGAGCTTCATCCTGAATGGCGGACCAAGCATAGAATTGGCCAAGTTCTTTCTATGCTCCTCGGAGCTGAGATTTCGAGGACCAGGATAACATTGGCAGAGAATATGGTGATGTGTCTGATGTACCCAAAGCATGTTACGTTTGACCAGCCAACCTGTCCAAACTCATCAAGGATGAGGTGAATGAAATTGAGGTCCTGGAGTCAAGCAATTGCTTTCTTCTGTTACTGTGTAAATAGATTTAGGTCATCTCTATGGCATTCCCTTGCTTCACAGTGTCAGTTTTGTCGAGGCCTTTTTGGGGAAGGGAATATTTGGAAGACAAGTTAGAGGGCAAAACGGATTTGTGTCTGTTGTACATTATTCAAGCAATCTTTGCTCAGTGAAGTTGTATCACAGGGTCTCCTAAGAATATTTGCTCTCTATAGATTTACCGTGGATGCTACTTCTCTCTGAATATCCAGGTACTTATGCTAGAAGGGCAGATGTACCCAAGTGTTTGTAGAAGGTATCGGGTAGCTTTGTCACGCCTGCTTTAGGTTCAGTCATGGTCTTGGATGTAATAGCTTTACAATGTTGGGAAAGAGCTAGAAATTGAAACATCCATTGATTGATGTGACTGATTTGAGCCTTTATTTGGTCCAACTAGGTTTAGTTGGTGAGCTTTCCATCACCAGCTTGGTGATTTGCCCGGTGCAGTCATCCCGCGCTATGGGCGAGCTTGACCTGTCTATATCGGATGCTGGGTACTGCAATTTCTTCAAGCTTTCTGATGTGAGCAAGTCAGTCTGTTTACTTCTACATACATGGTGCTGTTTTTGGTTGAAGCAGCAACTGGTGGGTTTCTGGAGAAAAGTTTTGATTCAGGGATGCCTAGTTTTTCACATTTTGATAACTGGTTTCATATCGTCAGACTAGAGCTCATAAATTCTTAGGGCAGGAGAAGAGTTCATGAGGCCCGTCGATGCTTGTCACCCTCCCGATTTTTCTCATTCTGTAAAGTGGAGATGGATTCTTGTGAAGCTTACTAGGTCCGAGTCTAATCGAGGATCGTCGGTAGAATCTTATGATAATAATAGGTAAAATGGTGGAAAATGAGAGGAATGAAGCCAATTTATGGAAATGAATTTACTCTCTCTCTCTCTCACCCGGCCGGCCTTTGGGTCAAGGATTACTGGAATTTCTCTTTTTGCTCATTTTGGTCATTGGGCCTCCATGGGCCCAACCCAAAATATGGTGTGGGCCGATACCATGGGCTGCACGGCACAAGATAAAACTGGCCAAGGCCCATGCACGGGTAGCCACTCGTAGTCCCAATACTGGAAAAAAAAGAAAAAATCCAACGTCTAATCAGTGGCATTATGGTAAATTAAGGAAAAGGCAAGCGTTCTTTATCAAAGTCGAATTCCTTTCCTTTTTTCCAATGTCCATCAGGCATCACGTAAGGGAGAGCAAACACAAAAAGAAGATTGCTGTATTAGTAGGGACGATGCCCTTCTTACAGAAGCCCGTGTCTAGTCCAAAAGGCACACGGGAGGAGTGAGGGCGACAAAAGTTTTTTGCCACGATGGCGGAGGAAAGCGAAAGGACACGATTTGGGAGTGAAGATGACGAGGAGGGAGAAGGAGAAATAAAGGGTCGGAGGAAGAAATGGCTGGAACGCTATTCGCCACATCATCAGATCCTGCTGGTGGGGGAGGGAGACTTCTCTTTCTCGTCAAGTTTGGCCTCGGCTTTTGGCTCTGCCTCCAATGTCACCGCCACTTCCCTTGATCATTATGGTAACGTGGTGCTTTACTATAATGCTGACGATCCTGCCTTTGCATCCACGGGGTTTATGCATGCGTGAGTGTAATCAACTGTTGGTTTTCTAGGGCATGCGTTGTGGGGGCGATCGAACTGATCAAGGCACGTTTTCTTATGCGCTGCTCACTTTATTTGAGCATAGATGGTCTGTTTAGGCGTTAGGTGGTTATGAAATGCGCGAGTCATTTTTTGTGGAAGGGATGAGAATTGAGAGGAGGGTTTTGTCGCAGGAAAAATTCTTGCTTTCGTGACCTTCTTGTCTGGGATGAAGTCGGGACTGAGACCAACAAATGCCGTGAAGTCTTATGTTATGTAAAACACTGACAATAGTATCACTCACCAACTTATTTTGAATGGAAGTAGTACTCTGAATGATGCCATGTCCAGTGCCCTGACGATTCACGATACAAAATAGTTTCTTTCCCTTTCTTACACTGGCTAGGCCTGCCTCAAGCCTTCGCTATGTCTTTTTTTAATTTTTCTTGTTTTTACTAAGTGGGTCTTGCTTCATCATCCTAGCCTTATGTGACAGGAACATGTGATTCATTAAAAAAAGAAAAAGAAAAGAGACTAATTGGACTGGCCGTGTGGTTTTAACTTATAAGCTTGTGTCATACGCGGCAGATGCCTTGATCAGGAAGTATAAGAAAGCAAAATCAAATTTGGGGAAGTTAGAGAAGCTGGGAGCTTCCCTATTGCATGGAGTGGATGCCACCAAACTGAAATACCACCCAGATTTGAGAGTGCGGAAGTTTGATCGAATCATCTTCAACTTCCCTCATGCAGGATTCCATGGAAAGGAAGACAACGTGCAGTTGATTGAGTAAAGTGCCTCATGTTACTCCATGTTTATCTATAGTCTATTAGACTATTACCATACTATATCTTTTCATCCACACTGTGGGTAATGCATCATCGTATTCTTACTTTATTGCAGCACCGACTTTTCTCTTATTTTTTCGTTTTTCAAAGAACAGCAAGTAGAATATTTTTTTTCTGATATTAGTATCAGCAGTGGGCTCTCTACTGCAATATTATTCCAAATTTTGAAATGCTAAGTATCCCTCTAGAGCATTGTGGATGGAAGTCTAGAAGAAGAAAAGGAATTCATGTGAGTTGGATAATTTACAGAGTCCTCGTGGCAGAATTTTTCCCTTCCATGCCTTAAAATTCGATGGTGGAGTTTTGGCTTTTATAGTAGATGGAAATCAACTTACATTTCTGAGGCTCGCATGTGCCCAATCCTGAAAATATGCTCCTTGGGAAATAAAGCGTGGACCGGTATTGATGTGTTTAATTGTGGTTGTTCATATACAGAATGCATAGGATACTTATGAATGGCTTCTTTCGCAATGCGAGCCAAATGCTTCGTGCTGATGGGGAAGTACACGTAAGGCACAAGACCGATGTTCCATATTGCCATTGGAAGCTGGAGGAACTTGCATCTTGGAATTCTCTAAAATTGATTGATCAGACAGCTTTTGAAAGCAAGAATTATCCAGGATATCACCACAAGCGTGGAGATGGCCATAGAAGTGATGAGTTCTTTCGTCTGGGACCTTGCAGTACCTTCAAGTTCAGGTTCTACCCTGGGGCTAGGAAAGTGTCAAGAGAGTTGAAGACGCACAACAATGCTATTCATGGAGAATATTGGCAAATTAATGTGAGTCCTGTTCAGATGCCTGTGGAGTTCCCACCAATTTATGAGAGATCAGTTCAGGTGCATGGTGGATCTGATCAAATTTATGAGAACTTGGTCCAGACACAGGAGCAGTCGCTGCCACTCTCATCTGGTTCCGTTCTGGCAATGACCCATGTTCCTTTATCCAGGAATACACATATAGAGTTGGGAATGAATCCCAGGAACGAATCTGGAGGGATTTGTGCTTATTACCGAAACATTATGCAGGAGGTACCCCAAAGGACATGTTACGATGATGTAGGGTTTCCCTCGGTCCCTCTGCCTGGTCTTGCCTCTGAACAACATTATACAGCTGTGGAAAGAAGAACATATGTTGGTGACCCGCATCTTTTCCAAGGGGCCCAACGTTGGGAGAACTTGAGGAGGCTCATATATTCGTTTGGAAGGCAGGGACTGGATGGCACTTTCCTTCTGAATGAAGGCTATGCAGAGGAATCTCGACGCTGGCAAGGGGCAGAATATTTTGGAATTGGTGCTGGTAAATGGTAGAATCCTTCGAACTCTGTTTTTGTATGGGCTTGAAAGTTCTGAATTTCTTTGGTGCCTCCAAATTCGCATGTTAAGCTGAGGTCAAGGCCTGAACAGATTTCTGTGTTTAAATATTTGTCCGAGCACTTTCAAGCCCTGTTCTCCAACTAGAGCAAAGGATATCCATGGGTGTTAAACTGCCCCCTTTTTAAGGTTGGGGTCAAATGGGTGACTTTGGACTCCTGTATCTTAACGTTTGTACACCAATCATTATTTTACTATGATTGGCCCCTCTTTTGATTTATCTTACTTGCAAACAGGCTACTTGTGAATGTCAAAAGGTTATGGATTCAACATTTTAATCCAGGGCATCTGGTGCCGCTTCAAAGTTGTAGCAAGCCGTGTTCTCATATGCTCTCCAAAACAAGTGAAATGGGTCGTAGGACTAGGCAAAATCATCAATTTAAAGATATTGTGCCATTTTATTAATCACGCCACCAAGCAACCCTGTGATCTTTCATAAACATAACAAAGTACCTTACACAATTTGTAGCGCTCCTCTGTCATCCACGAATCAGTAGGACATGGCAGAAGTCCATTTTCTTAAGGACAAGGAGAGCTTGCTGTCATATATCTTTTCATCATCAAATTTAATTAGCTGCAATTGTGTTGCTCTAAAGGCAGACCTCCCGTTAGTTGTTACCCAACATTTAGAAAACACAATGCCATTTGCCATCCCCCTCGTTTCCATCTTTTACCAGATAGGGTTGTTACTTTGGATAAGCACGCTGAAACAAACTTCTATGGTAATTGAAGGACAGGGGTAGGACCAAGCTTTTCCGTAAGGCTGTATATGTAGTTTAAGAAGTGGCGTAAGACCCTAGCTGGATGAAGCAGCAGCACACGCAGTCTCAGAGACTGCTTTGGCAGCTGATGAATCATTAACTGTTGGAGGCATCTCAAAAAATTGAAACCACCTTGAGAAGAGCAACACATGCACGATGGATGAAGAGCATGGATGAACTTTGGTACAACGACGTGGGAGTAAGCATAGGCATTCTGTTGTTCCTCAGCAATGCTACACAGATCAACAGTATCGGCTCGTCACCTGAAAACCTTAAAAGGGAGTTTCTAATCAATGATCATGTAAATAAGTCAAAATGATTTCGAATGGCTGAGTTAGTGCTGCTAATGACCCTAAATGGAGTGATCTAACGCTGAAGGGCATAATTGGCAATGTTCATAACAAGCTGTCGGAGAGAATCCTACATAATGAGACAATAGGGGTCAGACACTTGAGCCCCCTCAATGCTGTGCTTCTCATGAGCAAGTAGCTTCTCATACACGCACACGTGTGACTTCCAGAGCAGATATTATTGCATGTTTGATAGCTGTAGGTATAAATTGATGATTACCAAAACAATAAACAGTCGAATTGTGTATGTTAAACCACAAAGCTAACTGAGGAATTAATGATCATACGAGCAAGATTGACACGCTACACTTGCAGAAGCAAATTCACACAGCGAACAAGTGTCATGAAGTGGGGCTAGGAAAACAAGAAAACAATGACCAGAGAGTAAGCAAGTTCATAGCACACTCATGTATTTGCTTTCTTTACTGAATGATGGATGGAAATACAGTCGGACAATCGCTGATCATCGATTTCGGAACCCAATAACAAATCTCTGAATACCAGCAAAATCAGATACTGTATTGACATTGCAAAAGCTTCCTGGTAATTGATTTTGCATGTAATCTACAAGAAACACGCACTGTTTTTCTCCGTTTGTCTGCACAACACGATAATTAAGTCGGATTGGATAATGAGGACAATGACAACAACACGGAGCTAATAACTGAAAATAGCAGCTCTTTTTCCTAGACCTGAACACTTATGTATTGGCTACTCAAATATGATCAACCTATTCTACATTCACATAGATTAGCCACTATAACAGCATGATAACCACGGCAACTTCGGATCTGCCCAAACGAACAGCTAGATTTAACTCGTCATGCACTTCCCCAGAGATGGAGAAGTCAGTATAACTTCAAATGTACCAGGTTTAGCGCATTAAGAGGACGGTGGAGATTCAATGAAAAGGAGTACCTCAAAAGCAAAGAAACCACCAGGTTTCAACATTGAAGCAGCCCCATTACACAGATGGAGAAGATCATCCATGCCCTCGGCACCACCATCCAGGGCAAGCCTCGGTTCATGTCTCCCAACTTCGGCCTGTAAGCCACTTATGTCATCACTTGGGATATAAGGCGGATTGCTCACGAGACCTGCAACTTTTCCTTCAACGCCCTTCAGAGGTTCCAACCAAGAACCTTCCCTCACCTCAATTTTATCCTGCTTTCAAATAAGTCAAACAAAATTAAAAACATAACCTGTTTCATGCCATCCCCACAGCTAAATATATACATGTCAATTACACAGACCTGCAAGCTATATCTTTCTACATTAAAGGAGGCAACTTGAATAGCAACAGGGCTCAAATCCGTCGCGATAACGCTTCCATAATTACCCAAGATCTTGGCAATTCCAATAGCAATAGCGCCACTACCGGTTCCCAAATCAGCCCACAAACCCTCTCTCAATCCTTCATCTTTCGAAATGACATCACCCACCAAATCCACAATGATCTCGGTCTCGGGCCTCGGGATCAAGCCACCTTCTCGAACGCACAGAATCAAGTCCCGCCAATGCTCGCACCCGACTTATGTACTGAAAGGGCCTTCTCTCCTCGATCCTCTGCTTCCATAAGCTGTAAAGCTCCTGGACATCAGCTCTCGAGCTAATGATGACGTCTGGGTCGTCGCGAGCGACGGCTTTGCGCATCAATGAAGGGTCGAACCCGTGGAGGACGTCTTCCATCAGCCAGTTGAGCTCCCTGCAGAGGAGACTGGAGTCCGGGCCGTCGTCGGAGTCCTCGAAGGAGGACCCAACAGAGGCGGCGAGAGATTTGGCCCAGGAGTGCCATTCTAGGAGGTCCGAGACGGTGGTCGTGTACTTGGGTGGCCTTAGAAACAGTGACAGCGGCAGCGAAGGCGGAGAAGAAGCCAGTAGCGGCGGCGGCGGCGGAGCAGACAGAGAAGAGTGAATGCGGCGGTGGCGAATTTGAGTGATGTTGCGAGCATAAGCGAGAGAAGGAGGAGGGAGTCGAAAGAAGAAGAAGGGAGAGAAATTGGAGGCGATGCATGGCCATGCGCGGGTGAAGCTCGGCCAGAGGGTAGTAGGCTTCATCTGCTTCGGACGAGGTCCGGGAAATTGGCAGGTACAGGTACGATGATGATCTAATAACGAAGACAGGCTCGTATAACTATAGTCGCATCAAAGAATGTTTGTAGTATGTTTTCTTAAGGTAATCTTCAAGGTATTGTCATAGGGAGGGTGAAGTGTTTACTAAAATCTTATAACTCGATTTAAAGTAATTTGGCTGTAAAATCTCTTTTTTAAAATCATGATATATACGACTGCATTTGGTAATCGGGATAAAAGTTAATATAAGATAAGATTTCTCTTATTTTATATTTAGTACCTTCAGATAGGATCCTGTTTGATATAAAAGGGATATAGCATGAATAAAATTATCCAATGAGAGAAGTGTCATAAATGTAGATAATATTTTTAATATCCATAATATAAAAATTAATTTTTTTGAAAAGAAACTTCTTAAATTAACAAAATTAAAATGATATTTTAATTCTAATAAAAAATTCGAAATAACAAAATAATAGGAATAATTTCATTTTTTATTTAATCTTATTTTTATATATTCAAATTTATTGCTATCTTATAATATAAATCTGATATATATTATTATAGTTAACTATTTAATAAAATTTTACTAGAATGACGGAGGGGGAAAAAGAATTAACAAAGAGAGGAAAAATTAAAATAAAAATGACTTAGGCAAGTGTTATGAGAGATTCTAACGTATCTACGTTTGTGCAATCCGTTTATTTATACTAGTATGCTAGTTATGTCAAACAACATACAAGAAATGATGTCCATATATTTTACTTTATTATCATGATTCACCAAATAATAAGATAAGATATAGCGAAATCCAATCATTTTATGTTTTATCCTGATTAGAAATTCAGACGACCTAACGTAACTTATATAGAATAGGGTTTATTGAGTTTGACATATACAAAACACCTAAATTTCATCGAAGTATATTGGTCCATAAAGAAAAAACCAAACAATCGATAGAATCATCGAGGTAAGACAATTAAAAGAATCAATGAGGAAAGTATTTTCATCAGTCCATCTTCACAAATCAATTTTAAACAATCTTAATTACTAGTATTTGAGTAATGTTCGTCACACACAATTGGTGATATTAAGGTTTTAATATAAATGACAACATTGCTCTTTACTCTATCGTCATCACTTTCAAAGTGAGTGCAATCCAAATCATAATCAATGTAATTACTCAATCCCTATTAAGAAAGGGATTTATGAAGTTTCGATGTCATCGCGATTGGTTATCAGAAAAAAAAAAAATATTGCCGTTATAGAGTAAGTCCCGTTATCACTTTCATATTGGTACACTAGTTAATTGTCATGTATAATCAAACTCAGTAACTTGATAGTAAATTTTAACATAAACTAATAAATGGTAGATTAATCACAAGTGTATTAGTTTGGGAGTAAATTTGTCAAAAGTGTATCGATTTTGTGTTTTTGATGATCAAAAATTAATTTAGGATAAGTTTGTTACATGTGTATTAGTTTAGGATTTTTCTTGATATTAATCCGAAATAGATAGCTTGGGATCACATCGACCTAATCAAGTATTCAGTTCGGTTTTTTGTCTCTCAAGAATAACATGCTCAATTCATACTTTTATAGTTTGTTGAATAGAAAAGTGATATTGGCCATTGCTTTAGAGTCTTCATGTCATTAAACTGACTTTTCTCAAATGCTTGGATACAGTATTATTGTTCCAGTTATATGGGTGCATTTGGGAAGACTTTTGGGGAAAGTCTTTAGGAAAATGCTAAGACGTTTGAGTTAAAGGTGTTTTCTAAAATGCAAACCGTGTTTGGTAAATTATAGTTTGAAAACCCTTTGTGAAGTATCCTTGAGCAAAATGGTGTTTGGGGGACAAAAGACTTTTGTGTTAAAAAAAAATATCAAAAGAAAAATAAAAAAAATTGACCGACAAGGGCAGGCGGCTATCGGCAACCGTTGGTGACCTTCGGCGAACTCTAGCGACCTCGGATCTGGGGCGGCGAGGTTGCGCGACGCCGTTGCGACCTCCAGCGACCCCGGATGTGGGGCGACGAGGTTGTGCGACATCGTCGCAACGTCGCCTCGACCTTCGGCGACCTAGATTTGGGGTGGCGAGGTCGTGCGACCCAGATCTAGTCGTCGCTCGAGCCTCCGGCACCAGATCTGGTCGCAACCAGATGGGTCGCGCGGCCCTGGCGAGCTCCGTGCGGAGGTCGCGGTGCGGTAGGCGACGGTTGTCGGCAATGCCGCGACTTGCGGAGGTCACCCGACTCTTCGACGACGATCACCTATGTTGTCGCGACCACACTGGCATCCCTCTAGCAGTCGCCGGCTCGAAGAAGATGAACAGTGTCTCATACAAGGGCAAAACAGAAAAACAAAAAATTCATGAGAACAATTTCGGAAAAAAAAAATGAATAGTGTTGTGTGGCCTTCTGAGAAGGCCGAATGCCCAAGGCAGCCCCCAACTTGCCTTGGGCTTTCAGCCTTGGGAAGGCTTTGCCTTTGGCAAATGCAAGTCAAAAAATATTGCCAAACACTAAATATTTGGCCCAAAGGCCTTTAGCCCTCCAAAGCTCCTTGGGAAGGCAGTTTCTAAATGCAGCCTATGTATCCATCGCTTGACACTTACTAGTTCAATTTCTGTGCATTTATGTACTGTAAGGTGTGACTGCTGTCATGGGTCAAGGATATGCCTATTCCATTTTTGTTTACAAACATTTTTAACTCTAGTAACAAGCTCAATTCATACTTGTATAGTTTGGTCAATAGAAAAGTGATATTAGCCGTTACTTTAGAATCTTCATGTCATCAAATTTGCCAAGTGAGTATTGAGAGATGCAGCTGGATGTGATATTTTTAATTTGCTATACTTCCACTTGAGTGGTTCTGGAGTGAGTTATGTTGACTTCTAGCTGATCATCCGAGCAAACATCTCTTTACATTACAATTTGCATTAGATGGTGCAATTTTGTTCTGGGTATGGCATTTACAGGGAAAAGAATGATTTATTAAGGATTTTGCTGACTTTGAAAAATCACCTGCCAAAGATCTTGACAAGTCTTGTGCTTGGAGTTTTGGTTCTTTTCATTTTTTTTTTTCACTCATTCATGTAGCCACTTAGGAAGATCAAATTAGTTATCTTTGCACTCTTGGACACTTGCTAGTTCTAATCCTCACAATAAGCTCCTTGCCAGATCATAACAATTAGGATTCTCCATTTTCAGCATTTACCTAGCATAAAATCAATTTCTATAATTTGCCAAGTAGCAAGAGGAACTCAGTTGTTCTCAGTTGAAAGTTTTTCTTCTTTTGTGCTTTTGATGGGTTTCGAACATCCTTGTAATTGGTGGACTTGAATGTACCTGAACGCCTAATGATGTTGTATTAGTCTTTTGGAAGGGCATTTCACAATAGTCCTCATCATTGTTGTATCCATGCAAGGTATGGCTTGTCGGCCCAACACTCATCGTCCAAGCTTCCATGTGAATATGGTTGGCTTGGAAAGGAAGACATAGTGATCTAACTCAAGTAGGTACCCCTGGGATCTGGATGTAGAGATGATGAATGAAGGTGAAGAATTCGAGTTATTGCTTCAGCAAGCCCTGGCCTCTGGCCTCTTCTTTGAGACTTCCAAATGCAGAAAGAGCTAGAGTCCATTTAGGTTGCACCAGTTGAAGTGTAAGAAGCAGTGGAGAAGAGCTTCATCATGAATGGCGGACCAAGCATAGAATTGCTCCAGTTCTTTCTATGCTCCTCGAAGCTGAGATTTCACAGGACTAGGATTACATTGGCAGAGAAAATGGTGATGTGTCTGATGTACCCAGAGCATGTTATGTTTGACCAACCAACCTGTCCAAACTCGTCAAGGACTAGGTGAATGAAATTGAGGTCTTGGAGTTGAGCAATTGCTTTCTTCTGTTATTATGTAAATAGATTTAGGTCATCTCTACGGCATTCCCTTGTTTTACAGTGTCTGTTTTGTCAAGGCCCTTTTGCAGAAGGGGAATATTTCGAAGTCAAGTTAGAGGGCAAAACTGATTTGTGTTTGTTGTACATTATTCAAGTAATCTTTGTGTATTGAAGTTGTAACACAGGGTCTCCTTAAAAAATTTGCTCTCCCTATAGATCTATTGTGGCTGCTGCTACTCTTTGAATATCCAGATACTTGTGCTGGAAGGGCAAATGTACCCAAGCATTTGTAGAAAGCATCGTGTAGCTTTGTCATACCTACTTAAGGTTCAATCATGGTCTTGGACTTAACAGCTTTACAATGTTTGGAAAGAGCTAGAAATTGAAACATCCATTGATTGAATGTGATCGAATTGAGCTTTTATTCGGTCCAATCAGATTTAGTTGGTGAGCTTTTCATCACAAGCTTGGTGATCTGCCATGTGCAACTATCCCATGCTTTGTGCAAGCTAGATCTATCTATACAAGACGCCGGGTACTACAATTTCTTCGAGTTTGGAGCTTTTTGATGTGAACAAGTCAATCTATGTTTGTTTCTGCATTGAAGTAGCAACCGGTGGGTTCCTGGAGAAATTTTTTGATTTAGGGATACCTAATTTTTCACATTTTAATCCTTGGTTTCATGTCGTTAAACTAGAACTCATGAATTTTTAGGGCTAGAGAAGAGTTCAAGAGGCTTGTGATTGCTTGTGAGGTGGAGATGGATTCTTGTAAAGCTTGCTGTGTCTGAATCTGATCAAGGAGGAGGCATAGGAATCTTATGATAATACCATGTAGGATGGTGGAAAATGAGAGGAATGAGGCCAATTAATGGAAGTGAATCGGTTCTCCCTCACCAGGCCGGCCGTTGGGTCAAGGATTACTAAAATCTCTCTTTGGTCAGCCCAACCCAAAAGTATCGTATGAGCCGAGTCATGGGCCTTACCGTCCCAAGATCAAGCCGGCCAAGGCCCAGGCACGGGTAAAAAGAAAAAGAAAAAAGAAAGCCAAAGTCCAAACAGTGGCATTGTCGTGAATTAAGGAAAAAGCAAGCGTTCTTTTTCCTTTTTCTTTCCGATGCTCCTCATCCGGCATCATTATGTACGGAAAGAGAGAGCAAAAAGACAAAAAAAAAGAAACGCTTTTACGTCAGTCGTGAATATTTTCTCCAGCGGTGACAATGCCCCGCGTACAGAAGAAGCCCGTGTCTAGTTGAAAAGCACGCAGTAGGAGCGAGGGCGCCGGGAGTTTACCCACGATGGCGGAGGAGAGCGAAAGGACACGACTTGGAAGAGAGGGTTGGAGGCAGAAATGGCTGAAACACTATTCACCGCATCATCAGATACTGCTGGTGGGTGAAGGAGACTTCTCTTTCTCGTCGAGTATGGCCTCGGCTTTCGGCTCTGCCTCCAATGTCACCGCCACTTCCCGTGATCTTTTTGGTAACGTAGCTGTGCTTACTATAATGCTGACGATCTTGCCTTGCGTCGACACGGTTTATGCATGTGCGAGCGTAATCTACTGTTGGTTTTCTAGGGCTCCTGTTATGGGAGCGATCGAACTGATCAAGCACGTTTTCTTATGCACTGCTCAAGTTATTTTGAGTATAGATAGTCTGTTTGGGCGTTAGGCGGTTATGAAATGCGCAAGTCATTCTTTTAGGGATGAGAGGTGGGTTTTGTGGCAGAAAAATTTCTCTCTTTCGTGACCTTCTTGTCTGGGATAAAGTCGGGACTGAGATTATAACGAATGCTGTGATATCCACTCTGCTTGGTCTAGTTGGTAGGAGTCGCCTTTGTCTAACCAATCATATTGCCACAAGGAAGTCTTATGTTATGCGAAACACTGACATAGTATCACTCACCAATTTATTTTGAATGGAAGTAGTAGTCTAATGGTGCCATGTCGAGTGCACTGATGATTCAGGTTGTCGCGTGATATAAGCATTGCAAAATAGTTTTATTTCCCTTTCTTACGCTGCTAGGTCTGGTTCAGGTCTCGCCATGTTTTTTTATTTTATTTTTTATTTTTTATTTTTTATTTTTCTTTTTTTTACTGAGTGACATCCTGGGCTAGCCTTATGTGACAACAACATGTGATTCATTAAAAAAATAAAAATAAAAACTAATTGGATTGGTCATGTGGTTTCAACTTTTAAGCTTGTGTCATACGTGGCAGATGCCTTGATCAGGAAGTATAAGAAAGCAAAATCAAATCTTTGGAAGTTAGAGAAGCTGGGAGCTTCCCTGTTGTATGAGGTGGATGCCACCAAAATGAAACATCTTGCAGATTTGACTATGCGGAAGTTTGATCGAATCATCTTCAACTTCCCTCATGCGGGGTTCCATGGAAAGGAAGACAACGTGCAATTGATCAAGTAAAGTGCCTCATATTTCTCCATGCTTATCTATAGTCTGTTAGGCTATTACCATACTATATCTTTTCATCCACTCTGTGGGTAATGCATTATCATATTCTAACTTTGTTGCAGCATCACCTTTCCTCTTCTTCTTCCTTTTCATTTCAAAGGACAACATGTATAATATTTTTTCTGATATTAGTATCAGCACGGGCTCTCTATTGCAATATTATTCCGAATTTTGAAATGTATGTATCCCTCTTTAGCATTGTGGATGGAAGTCTAGAATAAGAAAGGGAATTCGTGTGAGTTGGATAATTTACAGAGTCCTTATGGTAGAGTTTTCCCCTTCCATGTCTTTGAATTTGATGGTGGAGTTTTGGCTTTTCTAGTAGATGGAGATCAACTTACATTTCTGAGGCTTGTATGTGCCCAATCCCGAAAATATGTTCCTGGGGAAATCATGCGTGGACCAGTATTGATGTGTTTAATTGTGATTGTTCATATACAGAATGCATAGGATACTTATGAATGGCTTCTTTCGCAATGCAAGCCAAATGCTTCGTGCTGATGGGGAAGTACACGTAAGCCACAAGACTGATGCTCCATATTGCCATTGGAATCTGGAGGAACTTGCATCTTCGAATAATCTGGGATTGATCGATCAGACAGCTTTTGAAAGCAAGAATTATCCAGGATATCACCACAAGCGCGGAAATGGTGGGAGATGTGATGAACTCTTTCCTCTGGGGCCTTGCAGTACCTTCAAGTTCAGGCTCTACCCTGGAGCTAAAGTGTTGAGAGAGTTGAAGACGCACAACAGTGCAATTCATGGAGAATATCGGCAAATTAATGTGAGTCCAGTTCAGATGCCCGTAGAGTTGCCATCAATTTATGAAAGATCAATTCAGGTGCATGGTGGATCTGAGCGAATTTATGAGAACTTGGTCCAGACACAGGAGCAGTCGCTGCCACTCTCATCTGGTCCCTTTCTGTCAATGACCCATGTTCCTTTACCCAGGAATAGACATATAGAGTTGGAAATGAATCCCGGGAACAAATATGGAGGGATTAGTGCTTATCACCGAAACATCACGGATGAGATACCACAAAGAACATGTTATGATGATGTGGGGTTTCCCTTCGTCCCTCTGCCTGATCTTGCCTCTGAACAACATTATGCAGATGCAGAAAGAACATCCGTTGGTGACCTGCAATGGCGGGAGAACTTGAGGAGGCTCATACATTCTTTTGGGAGGCAGTGAATGGATGGCACTTCCCTTCTGAATGCAGGCTACGCAGAGGAATCTCGACGCTGGCAAGGGGTAGAATATTTTGGAATCTGTTTTTATGCAAATGTATCTCAGTGCTGGTAAATGGTAGAATCCTTTGAAATCTGTTTTTGTATGGGCTTGAAAGTTCCGAATTTCTTATGATGCCTCCAAGTTCGCATGTTTAAGCTGAGGTCAAGTTCGCATGTTTAAGCTGAGGTCAAGGCCTGGACAGATTTCTGTGTTTAAATAATTATCAGAGCAATTTCAAGCCCTGTTCTCCAACTAGAGCAAAGAATATCCATGGGTGTTAAACTGCCCCCTTTTTTAAGGTAGGGGGCAAATGGGTGACTTTGAACTCCGGTATCTTGACTTTTGCGAACCAATCTTTATTTTACTATGATTGGCCTTTCTTTTGATTTATCCTACTTCTGAACAGGCTACTTTTGTATGTCAAAAGGTTAAGGATTCAACATTTTAATCCAGGGTGTTTGATGCCACTTCAAAGTTAAGCTAACTAATTTTACGGTAGCAAGTCCTGTTCTCATATGCTCTCCAAAACAAGTGAAATGGGTGGTAGGACTAGGCAAAATCATCAATTTAAAGATATTGTGCCATTTAAATAATCACGTCACCAAGCAACCCTTTGATCTTTCATAAATATAACAAAGTACCTTACACAATTTGTAGCGCCGCTTTGTCATCCACGAATCACTAGGATATGGCAGAAGTCCATTTTCTTTAGTACAAGAAGAGCATGCGGTCATCTGTCTTTTCATCATCAAATTTAAATAGCCACAATTGTGTAGCTCTAAAGACACACCTCCCGTTAGTTGTTTCCCAACATTTAGAAAACACAGTGCCATTTGTCATCACCCTTGTTTTCATCTTTTACCAGATAGGGTCGTTACTTTTGATGATCATGCTGGAACAAACCTCTATAGCACCAAGCTTTTCTGTAAGGCTGTGTATGTAATTTATATCAGTGGCATAAGGGACAAGCTGGATGAAGCAGCAGCACACGTTAGTCTCAGAGATTGCTTTGGGAGCTGATGCAGCATTAACTGTTGGAGGCATCTCAAGAAATTGAAACCACTCTGAGAACAGCAACACACGCATGATGGATGAAGAACATGGATCAGCTTTTTCAAAGAGGTGGGAGTAAGCATAGGCATTCTGTTATGCTTCAGCAATGCTACACAGATCAACAGTATCAGTTTGATATAAAAGAAATATAACTTGGATGAAATTCTCCAATTAGAGAAACGAGATAAATGTGGATAAGATTTTTAACATTCATAATATAAAGTTAATTTTCTCAAATAACAAGCTTCTTAAATTAACAAAAATAAAATAATATTTGAATAGAAATAATATTCTAATTATAATATAAAAATTAACAAAAAATACCAATAATTTCATTTTTATTTAATCCAATTTTTTATATATTAAATTTATTTCTATCTTATAATATAAATTGAATTTGACTACTAGAAAGGACCTAAATTTCATCTAAGTATATCGATCCATAGAGAAGGAACCAAAAAATCGATAGAATCATCGAGGTAAGACAATTTAAACAACCGATGAGGAAAGTACCTTCATCGGTCCACGTTCACAAATCAATTTTAGACGATCTTAATTACTAGTATTTGAGTAATGTCCGTCGCACACTTTTGGTGATATTAAGGTTTTAATATAAACGGCAACATTGCTCTTTACTCTGTCTTCATCACTTTCAAAGTGAGTGCGATCCAAATCATAACAAATGTAATTACTCAATCCCTATTAAGAAAGGGATTTATGAAGTTTCGATGTCATTGCGATTGATCATCGGGAAAAAAATTATTGTTGTTATAGAGAGAGTCCCATCATCACTTTCAAACTAGTATGCCATTAGGCGCTATGTGTATCGACCTGTGTAGTGTTGTAGCTAACGCGTTAAGTATCTCGCCCTTCTTTTTATTTCTATCTAATCTATTTTATTTTATTTTAGCTCGGCTATAGATGGATTTAACAATTTAGATATTATATCCAAATGAATTCCTTCTTGATTAAAAGCAAAGGAAATTCCTATGACTCTAACTGTTACGTGTCATATAACTTAGCAATTTGATAACAAAATTTAACGGAAACTAATAAAGAGTAAATTTATTATAAGTGTATTAGTTTAGGGTAAATTTGTTAAAGGTGTATCAGTTGGGGCTTTAGATGGTCAAAAAATCAATTTAGAGTAAATTTGTTACAAATGTATCAATTCGAGATTTTTCTTGATATTAACCCTAAATAGATAGCTTGGGGTCACATTGACCTAACCAAGCATTCGGTTTAGTTTTTTTGTCTCTCAACAGTAACATGCTCAATTATTACTTTTATAGTTTGTTCAATAGAAAAGTGAAATTGGCTATTGCTTTAGAGTCTTCATGTCATTAAATTGACATTTCTCGAATGCTTGGATACAGTATTACTGTTCTAGTGATATGTATCCATCGCATGACAATTATTAGCTCAATTTATGTGCACTTACGAACTCTAAGGTGTGACTACTGTCATGGGTCAAGGATATGCCTATTCCATTTTTGTTTACTAACATTTTTAACTCTAGTAACATGCACAATTCATACTTTTATAGTTTGTTCGATAGAAAAGTGATATTGGCCATTGCTTTAGAATCTTCATGTCAGTAAGCTTGCCAAGGGAGTGCTGAGAAATGCAGCTGGATGTGATATTTTTAATTAGCTATACTTCTACTTGAGTAGTTTTGGAGTGAGTTATGTTGACTTCTACCTAATCATTCGAGCAAACATCTCTTTACATTGCAAATTGCATCAGATGGTGCAGTTTTGTTATGAGTACGGCAATTACAGGGGAAAAAAATGATTTATTAGGGATTTTGCGTACTTTGAAAAATCGCCTGCGGAAGATCTTGACAAAGTCTTGTGCTTCGTGGGTGAACTTGATTATTTGTTAAGAGTTTTAATTCTTTTCATTTTTTGTGAGTCATTCATGTAGCGAAGTAAGGGGGACAAAGATCAAATAAGTTATCTTTGCACTCCTAGACACTTTCTAGTTCTAATCCTCACAATAAGCTCCTTGCCAGATTATAACAATTAGGATTCTCCATTTTCAGTATTTACCTCCATAAAATGTATTTTTATAATTTGCCAAGTAGCAAGAAACACCTCGGTTTTTCTCAGTTGAAATTTTTTCTTCTTCTTTTTTGCTTTTGATGGGTTTCGAACATCCTTGTAACTGGACTTGAATGTACTTGAACGCCTAATGATGTTGTATCGGTCTTTTGGAAGGGCATTTCACAGTGGTCCTCATCATTGCTGTATCCATGCAGGGTATGGCTTGTCGGCCCAACACTCATCGTCCAAGCTTCCATGTGAATATGGTTGGCTTGGAAAGAAAGACACGGCGATCTAACTCAAACCGTGGGATCTGGATGCAGTGATAATGGATGAAGGGGAAGAATTCAAGTTATGGCTTCAGCAAGCCTGGCCTCTGGCCTCTTTTGTGAGACTTCCAAACGCAGAAAGAGCCGAAGTCCATTCAAGTTGCACCGGTTGAAGTGTAAGAAGCAATGGAGAAGAGCTTCATCACAAATGGCGGACCAAGCATAGAATTGGCCAAGTTCTTTCTATGCTCCTCAAGGCTGAGATTTCACAGGACCAGCATTACATTGGCAGATAATATGGTGATGTGTCTGATGTACCCAAAGCATGTTATGTTTGACCAGCCAACCTGCCCAAACTCGTCAAGGATGAGGTGAATGAAATTGAGGTCCTGGAGTTGAGCAACTGCTTTCTTCTGTTATCGTGTAAATAGATTTAGGTCTTCTCTACGGCATTCACTTGTTTACAGTGTCAGTTTTGTCAAGGCCCTTCTGGGGAAGGGGAATATTTCGAAGTCAGGTCAGAGGGCAAAACCGATTTGTGTCTGTTGTACATTATTCAAGCAATCTTTGCTTATTGAAGTTGTAACACAAGGTCTCCTAAAAAGATTTGCTCTCCCTATAGATCTAATGTGGCTGTTGCTACTCTTTGAATATCCACCTAATTATGCTGGAAGGGCAGATGTAGCCAAGTGTTTGTAGAAGGCATCGTGTAGCTTTGTCACACCTACTTTAGGCTTAGTCATGGTCTTGGACGTAACAACTTTACAATGTTTGGAAAGAGCTAGAAATTGAAGGATCCATTGATTGAATGTGGCTGATTTGAGCTTTTATTTGGTCCAGCCAGATTTAGTTGGTGAGCTTTTCATCACAAGCTTGGTGATCTGCCCGGTGCAGTTATCTCATGCTATGTGCAAGCTAGACCTGTCCATATCGGATGTTGAGTACTGCAATTTCTTCGAGTTTCAAGCTTTCTGATGTGAATGAGTCAGTTTATGTTTACTTCTGCATCCATGGCACTGTTTTTAGTCGAAGTAGCAATCCATGGGTTTCTAGAGAAAATTTTTGATTTAAGAATACCTAATTTTTCACATTTTAATCCCTGGTTTCATATCATTAAACTAGAACTCAAGAATTCTTAGGGCTGGAGAAGAGTTCATGAGGCCTGTGATTACTTGTGAGGTGGAGATGGATTCTTGTGAAGCTTACTATGTCTGAGTCTGATCAAGGAGGAGGCGTAGGAATCCTATGATAATAATATGTAGGATGGTGGAAAATGAGAGAATTGAGGCCAATTAACGGAAGTCACCAGGCCAGCCGTTGGGTCAAGGATAGATCCATTAAACGGGTGGGTCGGGTCGGGTCGGGTTTGGGTTGGGTCATAAATAGTCCGATCCAAATCAACCCATTTAACCCGTTTATGACCCATTTATTGCAATGTAAAATTTTTTACCTATACCCGACCCGACCCGTACTAGACCCATATGCGACTCATTTAACCAAACCTAAAAAAGCTTATATATATATTTTAAAAATGGTATTGCTAAAATGGTTTTATACAACACATATTTAATGGACAATTTTTATAATTTTAAAAATAATTATTTAAAAAAATCGAATTTTAATTATTTTTTATTTTTTAAAAATTATTATTTTTAATTATTTTTATTTTTAAGAATATAATATTTAATTTTCTTTTTCTTTTTTCTCTTTTTTTTTTTTTTCTTCTTCTTCTTCTTCGGTTGGCCACCGGTCACGACAACAGCCGGCGACCGGCCACAAGTGAGCCTCGAGCTCGCTCGGCTCATCAACGCCGACAAGCTCAAGGCTCGCTAGATCGGCGAGGCTCGGGCGAGGCCTCCGCCTCACTAGATTCGGCAAGCTCGAGCTCGCCCGACGTCGGCGATCTCAAGGCTCGCCTGGCCGGCCACCGAAGAAGGAAGAAGAAAGAAAAAAAATTAAAATAAAAAATAATTATAATTTCGATTTTATAAATAAAATATTTTTGTAAAGTTAAAATGGGTTCTAAATTCAACCCATTTAAGACCTACTTAAGACCTACCTATCTTAAGTTTTTAATTATTAAACCCATTAAACTATTTTTTTCAAAAAGCAAGTGACCTATATATGATCCATTTATGATTTAAATGGCCCGTGCAATTTTAAATTTGAAATTTACCTTGCTTAACCAACGAACGCAGAAAAAAAGAGAAGAGTAGGAGGAAATTCAAACGTCCTTTAGTGGCCTTTCCACGTCCTTAATATTCACGAAAACAGCTGGGCCGAGGTTGCCCTGGACCCATAATTACTTTTCTCTATTTTTATGGAAACAGCTCTCTCGATTTAAATCTTAGGATGATCTCCAACTTAATTCATGTCTTCACAATCATGCAGACATAGGAATCGTGTGGTTGAGCAGTTTCGACCGATCACGCATGATGTTGCTTCAGGGTTTTGGTAGGTGGACGCCCGTGACTGATTTTGCACGACTTCTAGGCACTTTGGATTGTTGATTCCCTTCGTGTGATTTCGGTAGATGCAACTTCCTGCGCACAAATTGCAGGTACGTGGCGTGCATAACATTCCGTCTAGCAAAACACGAGAGGAATCAATGAGGCCTGATTAATAATTGATGAACGGACGAATGTCATTCGTGTGGGATTAGGCATCGCGGCCGGCATGCATTTGGTTCCCTTTATATCGAAGCGCGAATAATTTAACATCTTTTCTGCTTATCCAGGTTTCGACTCACGGGTTTGGATGAATATCTTAAGTCTTTTATTTTGTATGAAATCCAGTCTTGAGACTTTATCTTGATTATCATATTGTTTTAGTTTGATTTCATTTGCCTGATGGGTGACCGTTGACAAGCAATGGCCTCTCATGACAACTGGATAGGTGTCGGCTGGTTACGATAAGTGACGATATTAACATGCAGCGGTCAAACCGTCCTTAAGGGTCAATAGGTGTTTGGTCTTTAGATGGTAGTTGCACCGTTATTTCCTCACATAGGATGAGTTTAAAGCGGGGTTTCGTCGAGTATCCATGGAGTTGGAGATACTCGCCGGGATTCACAAGACTATGTGGGCGTTCGCTTAACGGTTTAGCCAATTCCGTCATTATCATATTTAAGAGTGATAATCAAAATTTTACAGATTTTACAACAGAGAAGCAAATGGTCCATGGTTTCGTTCTATTCTATAGAAACGGCGTTTCTTTAATATTTTTCATGATCTGGTTCCGTTGAATTCTCGTTAAGTTTGCTTGTTCTATTTATAGAGACATCAAGAGATATCATATGGGATTGGAGATCCTCGTCAGCCCGTGTAAAACTTGCTTGAGCCTCACTAATAAGCATGCACACATATGTTAGGACATGAACACAAAACAAATGATAAAATTGTCGAAAAATTCCTAAATCTATTGCACTTTTATTGAAATCAGTTATAAGCTTTTCAATTTTGTCAATAGTCCTAAACATTTTGATAATTTGCTAATTGAATCTATTTGGCCAATTTTGATCAGAAATTGCTGACGTGGACACTGGTTATCCTAGATGGCGCGTCAAATATTAACATGATCATTTTTTAAAACAATATTTGAATAAAATTTTTGAAATTTTTATGGTTTGCCGCCTCTAGTCAAGGATTACTAAAATCTCTCTTTGGTCAGCCCAACCCAAAAGTATGGTATGAGCCGAGTCATGGGCCTTACCGTCCCAAGATTAAGCGGGCCAAGGCCCAGGCACGGGTAGCGACTCCTAGTTCCAATAGTAAAAAAGAAAGAAAAAAGAAAGCCTAAGTCCAAACAGTGGCATTGTCGTGAATTAAGGAAAAGGCAAGCGTTCTTTATCAAAGTCACTTCCTTTCGTTTCCAGTGCTGTTCCGACCTCATCACGTACGAAAAGGAAGAGCAAAAGACAAAACAGGAACGCTTTACCGTCGGCAGTGACAGTGAACAGTGCCCTGCGTACAGAAGAAGAAGAAGCCCGTGTCTAGTTGAAAAGCACACAGTAGGAGCGAGGGCGCCGGGAGTTTTCCCACGATGGTGGAGGAGAGCGAAAGGACACGACTTGGAAGCGAAAATGGCGAGGAGGGAGAAGGAGAAATACAGGGTCGGAGGCAGAAATGGCTGAAACACTATTCACCGCATCATCAGATACTGTTGGTGGGTGAAGGAGACTTCTCTTTCTCGTCCAGTTTGGCCTTGCTTTCGGCTCTGCCTCCAATGTCACCGCCACTTCCCTTGATCTTTATGGTAACGTTGTAGTGCTTACTATTATGCTGACGATCCTGCCTTGTGTCGGCACGGTTTCTGCATGTGCGAGCGTAATCTACTGTTGGTTTTCTAGGGCTTGCGTTATTGGAGCGATCAAACTGATCAAGCACGTTTTCTTATGCACTGCTCAAGTTATTTTGAGTATAGATGGTCTGTTTGGGCATGAGGTGGTCATGAAATGCGCAGGTCATTCTTTTAGGGATGAGAGGTTGGTTTTGTCGTAGGAAAAATTCTTGCTTTCGTGACCTTCTTGTCTGGGATAAAGTCGTGACTGAGACTATGACGAATGCTGTGATATCCACTCTGCTTGGTCTTAGTTGGTAGGAGTCGCCTTTCTCTAACCAATCATATTGCCACAAGGAAGTCTTATGTTATGCGAAACACTGACATAATATCACTCACCAATTTATTTTGAATGGAACTAGTAGTCTGAATGGTGCCATGTCAAGTGCACTGATGATTCAGGTTGTCGCCCGATATAAGCATTGCAAAATAGTTTTCTTTACCTTTCTTACACTGCTAGGCCTGGTTCAAGTCCTGCTATGTCTTTTTTTATTTTTCTTGTTTTTACTGAGTGAGACGCGCTTCGTCATCCTGGGCTAGCTTTATGTGACAGTAATATGTGATTCATTAGAAAAAAGAAAAAGAAAAAACTAAGTGGACTGGCCATGTGGTTTTAACTTATAAGCTTGTGTCGTATGCGGCAGATGCCTTGATCAGGAAGTATAAGAAAGCAAAATCAAATTTGGGGAATTTAAAGAAGCTGGGAGCTTTCCCGTTGCATGGAGTGGATGCCACCATAATGAATTATCATGTAGATTTGAGAGTGCGGAAGTTCGATCGAATCATCTTCAACTTCCCTCATGCGGGGTTCCATGGAAGGGAAGACGACGTGCACTTGATCAAGTAAAGTGCCTCATATTTCTCCATGCTTATCTATAGTTTGTTAGGCTATTACCATACTATATCTTTTCATCCACAGTGTGGGTAATGCATTATCATATTCTAACTTTGTTGCGGCACCACCTTTCCTCTTCTTTTTTTTTCATTTCAAAGAACAGCATGTATAATATTTTTCCTGATATTAGTATCAGCAGTGGGCTCTCTATTGCAAAATATTATTCCAAATTTTGAAATGCTAAAGTATCCTCTATAGCATTGCGGATGGAAGTCTAGAAGAAGAAAAGGAATTCATGTGAGTTGGATAATTTACAGAGTCCTCATGGTAGAGTTTTCCCCTTCCATGTCTTAGAATTTGATGGTGGAGTTTTGGCTTTTATAGTAAATGGAGGTCAACTTACATTTCTGAGGCTCGTGTGTGCCCAATCCTGAAAATGTGCTCCTGGGGAAATAAAGCATGGACTGGTATTGATGTGTTTAATTGTGATTGTTCATATACAGCATGCATAGGACACTTATGTTTGGCTTCTTTTGCAACGCGAGCCAAATGCTTCGTGCCGATGGGGAAGTACACGTAAGACACAAGACCAACGCTCCATATTGCTTTTGGAAGCTGGAGGAACTTGCATCTTGGAATTCTCTGAACTTGATCGATCGGACTGCTTTTGAAAGCAAGAATTATCCAGGATATCACCACAAGCGCGGAGATGGCTCGAAATGTGATGAACTCTTTCCTTTGGGGCGTTGCAGTACCTTCAAGTTCAGGTTCTACCCTAGATCTTGGGAACTGTTCAGAGAGTCAAAGATGCACATCAATGCAATTCATGGAGAATATTGGCCAATTTATGGGAGTCCAGTTCAGATGCCTGTAGAGTTCCCACCGATTTATGAGAGATCAGTTCAGTTGCATGGTGGATCTGAGCGAATTTATGAGAACTTAGTCCAGACACAGGAGCAGTCGCTGCCACTCTCATTTGGTCCCTTTCCTTCAATGACCCATGTTCCGTTGCCCAGGAATACACTTGTAGAGTTGGGAATGAATTCTAGGAACGAATATGGAGGGGTTAGTGCTTATCACCAAAACATTATGCAGGAGATACCACAAAGGCCATGTTGTGATGATGTGGGCTTTGCTCGGTCCCGCTGCCTGGCCTTGCCTTCGAACCACATTATGCAGATGTAGAAAGAAGAACGTCTATTGGTGACCTGCATCTTTTCCAAGGGCCCCAACATCAAGAGAACTTGAGGAGGCTTGCACATTCTTTTGGTCAGTCAATTTATATGAGTCCAGTTCAGATGCCTGTAGAGTTCCCGCCAATTTATGAGAGATCAGTTCAGGTGCATGGTGGATCTGAGCGAATTTATGAGAACTTGGTCCAGACACAGGAGCGGTTGCTGCCACTCTCATTTGGTCCCTTTCCTTCAATGACCCATGTTCCGTTGCCTAGGAATACACTTATAGAGTTGGGAATGAATTCTAGGAACGAATATGGAGGGATTAGTGCTTATCATCGAAACATTATGCAGGAGATACCACAAAGACCATGTTATGATGATGCGGGGTTTTGCTCGGTCCCATTGCCTGTTCTTGCCTCTGAACCACATTATGCAGATGTAGAAAGAAGAACGTCTGTTGGTGACCTGCATCTTTTCCAAGGGCCCCAACATCAGGAGAACTTGAGGAGGCTCATAGATTCTTTTGCTCGGTCAATTTATGTGAGTCCAGTTCAGATGCCTGTAGAGTTCCCACCAATTTGTGAGAGATCAGTTCAGGTGCATGGTGGATCTGAGCGAATTTATGAGAACTTGCTCCAGACACAGGAGCGGTCGCTGCCACTCTCATTTGGTCCCTTTCCTTCGATGACCCATGTTTCCAGGAACGAATATGGAGGGATTAGTGCTTATCATCGAAACATTATGCAGGAGATACCACAAAGACCATGTTATGATGATGCGAGGTTTTGCTCGGTCCCGCTGCCTGGTCTTGCCTCCCAACCACATTATGCAGATGTAGAAAGAAGACCGTCTGTTGGTGACCTGCATCTTTTCCAGGGCCCCAACATCAGGAGAACTTGAGGAGGCTCGAATGTTCTTTTGCTCGGTCAATTTATGTGAGTCCAGTTCAGATGCCTGTAGAGTTCCCACCAATTTATGAGAGATCAGTTCAGGTGCATTGAGGATCTGAGTGAATTCATGAGAACTCAGTCCAGACACAAGAGCGGTCGCTGCCACTCTCATTTGGTCCCTCTCCTTCAATGATCCATGTTCCATTGCCCAGGAATACACTTATAGAGTTGGAAATGAATTCCAGGAACAAATATGGAGGGATTAGTGCTTATCACCGAAACATTATGCAGGAGATATAACAAAGACCATGTTATGATGATGCAGGGTTTTGCTCGGTCCCGCTGCCTGGTCTTGCCTCCAAACCACATTATGCAGATTAGAAAGAAGACCGTCTGTTGGTGACCTGCATCTTTTCCAGGGCCCCAACATCAGGAGAACTCAAGGAGGCTCGTATATCCTTTTGCTCAGTCAATTTATGTGAGTCCAGTTCAGATGCCTGTAGAGTTCGCACCAATATATGAGAGATTAGCTCAGGTGCATGGTGGATCTGAGCGAATTTATGAGAACTTAGTCCAGACACAGGAGCAATCGCTGCCACTCTCATTTGGTCCATTTTCTTCAATGACCCATGTTCCTTGCCCAGGAATACACTTACAGAGTTGGGAATGAATTCCAGGAACGAATATGGAGTGATCAGTGCTTATCACGGAAAGATTATGCAGGAGATACCACAAAGACCATGTTATGATGATGCGGGGTTTTGCTCGGTCCCTCTGCCTGGTCTTGCTTCCGAACCACATTATGCAAACGTAGAAGAACGTCTGTTGGTGACCTACATCTTTTCCAAGGGCCCCAACATCAGGAGATCTTGAGGAGGCTCGTATATTCTTTTGGAAGGCCACGACTGGATTGCACTCCCCTTCTGAATGCAAGCGATGCAGAGGAATCTTGACGCTGGCAAGGGGTGGAATATTTTGGAATCTGTTTTTGTACAGAGGTTATGCAGATGTATCTCAGCGCTGGTAGATGGTAGAATCCTTTGAAATCTGTTTTTGTATGGGCTTGAAAGTTCTGAATTTCTTATGTCGCCTTCAAGTTCGCATGTATAAGCTGAGGTCAAGGCCTGGACAGGTTTCAGTGTTTAAATATTTATCAGAGCAATTTCGAGCCCTGTTCTCCAACTAGAGCAAAGAATATCCATGGGCGTTAAAACTCCCCGCTTTTTAA
Organism: Eucalyptus cloeziana; assembly: GCA_014182715.1. Taxonomy (NCBI): domain Eukaryota; kingdom Viridiplantae; phylum Streptophyta; class Magnoliopsida; order Myrtales; family Myrtaceae; genus Eucalyptus; species Eucalyptus cloeziana. The sequence continues at coordinate 14,093,085 of CM024639.1, read as the reverse complement.
GGTTGGGGCCAAATGGGTGGCTTTGGACACCCATATCTTGACGTTCGTGAACCAATCTTTATTTTAACATGATTGGCCCTTCTTTTAATTTATCATAGCTGCGAACAGGCTACTTGTAAATGTCAAAAGGTTAAGGATTCAACATTTAAATCCAGGGCGTTTGATGCCACTTCAAAGTTGAGCTAACTAATTTTATGGTAGCAAGCCGTGTTCTCATATGCTCTCCAAAACAAGTGAAATGGGTCGTAGGACTAGGCAAAATCATCATTTCAAAGATATTGTGCCATTTAAATAATCAACTCACCAAGCAACCCGATGATCTTTCATAAATATAACAAGATACCTTACACAATTCGTAGCGCTACTCTGTCATCCACGAATCACTAGGACACGGCAGAAGTCCATTTTCTAAAGCTAAAAGAGAGCATGCTGTCATTCGTCTCTTCATCATCAATTTTTTCTTTTCATCATCAAATTCAAATAGTTCTCTTGATGCACCTCCTGTTGGTTGTTACCCAACATTTAGAAAACACGATGCCATTTGCCGTCCTCCTTGTTTTTATCTTTTACCAGATAGGGTTGTTAGTTTCGATAATCCCGCTGCAAAAAACCTCTAGTAATTGAAGGATAGGAGTAGGACCAAGCTTTTCTGTAAAGCTGTGTATGTAGTTTATTTAAGTGGCATAAGAGACAAGCTCGATGAAGCAGCAGCACACGTTGTCTCAGAGACTGCTTTGAGAGCTGATGAATCAACTGCTGGAGGCATCTCAAGAAATTGAAACCACCCTGAGAGCAGCAACACACGCCCGATGGATGAAGAACATGGATCGGTTTTGCTTCAAAGAGGTGGTAGTAAGCATGGGCATTCTGTTGTGCACTTCAGCAATGCTACACAGATCAACAGTATCAGCTTGTCACCTGAAAATCTTAAAAGGAAGATTCTAATAAATGATCCTGTAAACAAGTTAAAATGATTTCGAATGGCTGAGTTAGTGCTGCTGATGACCCTAGATGGAGTGATCTGACACTGAAGGGCACAACTGGCAATGTTTATAACAAGCTGTCGGAGAGAATCTTACTTCATGAGACACTAGGGATCAGACATTTGAGTCCCCTCGATGCTGTGTTTCTCATGAGCAAGTAGCTTCTCATACACGCACGTGCGTGATTTCCAGAGCAGAAATTATGACATGGTTTATAGCTGTAGGTATAAATGTGATGATTGCTGAAATAATACACAATCGAACTAATTCCGTATGTTAAACCACAAAGCTAACTAAGGGATTAATGATCATGCGAGCAATATCGACATGCTACTCTTGCAAATGCAAATTCACAACAGCAAGAAGTGTCACAAAATGGGGGCTAGGAAAACAAGGAAACAATGACCAGAAAGTAAGCAAGTTCATAGCACATACTCATGTATTTGCTTTCTTTCCGGAATGATGGATGAAAATACAGTCCGACAATCGCTGATCATCGATTTCGGAACCCAGTAACAAATCTCTGAATACCAGCAAAATCAGATAGCGTATTGACATTGCAAAAGCTTCCTGGTAATTGATTTTGCATGTAATCTACAAGAAACTCGCACTGTTTTTCTCCGTTTGTCTGCACAACACGATTATTAAGTCAGATTAGATGATGAGGACAATGACAACGACATGGAGCTAATAACTGAAAATAACAGCTCTTTTTCGCTTCAATGAGGCATAAATATGTGCAATGTTACACAGCTTTTCAGACTCCACAGACTAAGTTGAAAGTACTATCCTAGACTTGAACGCTTATGTATTGGCTACTCAAATATGGTCAAGCCTATGGCTACATTCACATAGATTAGCAACTACATTTGCATGGTAATCACGGCAACTTCTGATCTGCCCAAACGAACAGCTGAATTTGACTCATCATGCGAGTCCCCAGAGATGGAGAGGTCAGTATACCTTCAAGCGTACCAAGTTTAGCGCATTAAGAGGACGGTGGAGATTCAATGAAAAGGAGTACCTCAAAAGCAAAGAAACCACCAGGTTTCAACATTGAAGCAGCCCCATTACACAGATGGAGAAGATCATCCATGCCCTCAGCGCCACCATCCAGGGCAAGCCTCGGCTCATGTCTCCCAACTTCAGCTTGTAAGCCACTTATGTCGTCACTTGGAATATAAGGCGGATTGCTCACGAGACCTGCAACTTTTCCTTCAACGCCCTTCAAAGGTTCCAACCAAGAACCTTCACTCACCTCAATCTTATCCTGAATTTCACAAAAACTAAACAAAATTAAAACCTAGCCCGTTTCATGCTATCCCTACAGCCAAATAGGTACATGTCAATCACACAGACCTGCAAGCTATATCTTTGTACATTAAAGGAAGCAACTTGAATAGCAACAGGGCTCAAATCCGTTGCAATAACGCTTCCATAATTACCCAGGATCTTGGCAATTCCAATAGCAATAGCGCCACTACCAGTTCCCAAATCAGCCCACAAACCCTCTCTCAATCCTTCATCTTTCGAGATCACATCACCCACCAAATCCACAATGGTCTCGGTCTCGGGCCTCGGGATCAAGACACCTTCTCGAACGCACAGAATCAAGTCCCGCCAATGCTCGCACCCGACTATATACTGAAAAGGTCTTCTCTCCTCGATCCTCTGCTTCCATAAGCTGTAAAGCTCCTGGACATCAGCTCTCGAGCTAATTACGATATCTGGGTCGTCGCGAGCGACGGCCTTGCGCATCAATGAAGGGTCGAACCCGTGGAGGACGTCTTCCATCAGCCAGTTGAGCTCCCTGCAGAGGAGACTGGAGTCCGGGCCGTTGTCGGAGTCCTCGAAGGAGGACCCGACAGAGGCGGCGAGAGATTTGGCCCAAGAGTGCCATTCTAGGAGGTCCGAGACGGTGGTCGTGTGCTTGGGTGGCCTTAGAAACAGTGGCAGCGGCAGCGAAGGCTGAGAAGAAGCCAGTAGCGGCGGCGGCGGGGCAGACAGAGAAGAGTGAAAGCGACGATGGCGAATTCGAGTGATGTTGCGAGCATGAGCGAGAGGAGACGGAGGAGGAGGAGGAGGAGGGAGTTGGAAGAAGAAGAAGGGAGAGAAATTGGAGGCGATGCATGGCCATGCGCGGATGAAGCTCGCCCTCAGTGTACAAGGCTTCATTTGCTTCGGGCGAGGTCGGACGAGTCGTGCCGAGGTCCGGGAGATTGGCGTGCACGAGTACGATGACGATCTTATAACGAAGACGGGCCAGGGCCCAATCATGTGTTCTTCACCGACCCGCCCAAATGAGCATCTCCGGGTCTCCAATTCGTGAATTTGTCATCATAAAATGCCATTTGCCGTTAGGTTAGCAATGCACGGTTCAAATGAATGTGCAAAAATAGATTCACCATTCGGCTCGTATAGATATAGCCGCATTAAAGGGCGTGTGTAGCATTCCTTTTTAAGGCGATCTTCGAGGTATTGTTGGGAGGGTGAAGTGTTTACTAAACCCTCTAAAGTAACCCTATTCTTTAGAATCATAGACATATATGGCTACATTTGGTAATCGGGCTAAAATTTAACATGAGATAAGATTTATCTTATTTTATATTTGGTACCTATTCAATATAGGATAAGATTTGATATAAAAGGAATATATCTTGGATTAAATTCCATAATTAGAGAAATTCTTTAAATATGAATAAGATTCTAATATCCAATTTGTCCCTTGACAAGAAAGTGAATACCAACTTTGGATTCGTTCTAAGAATGACATTAAGCTGCTTCGTCTAAAGTTCCATGCGGTCCTCGACATCCCTGAGACATAAATTAAGAAGAGAGTAGAGTCGAGCAAAAGACTCATAAAAATATTGTATCAATAAGAGGAATGGGTATGGACACATTAGAATAAAGATTGCATAGCTAGAGACATGCTTCTTTTATTTGCCAAGGAATGGAGAAAGAGAATTCTTGAAAAGGAGCATATTTTAAACACATAAAAACCGGAGAAAATATGGAGCACGAAAAAGAGCAAAGACAAATTCTCCAAAGCCTTATCTATCAGAACGAATTTTGACAGGCAGAGAAGAAGCCACCTGCGAAATTGAGACGTCCTTATATATCCCCACCTCGAAAATGATATGAAAAATTTCAAGCCTCTTCCGTCATCGCCACTGCCATATATTTTCCTCTGCGCTCCCTCAGCCACAGAGGACTCCCTCTCCCTCTGCCTCAGTCTCATCCTCTTCCTAACCGAAACATCGCTCCTCAGATGATTTCTCGGACACCCACTGCCATTTCTTGATTCCTCGCAGAATCGGGCTTCAGGTAAATTATCTACTCCCGGTATCTGACTAATTCGCTCGCCTGCCCTGTACGTGGAACTGAGTTTCCTTCTTGATTATTTTGTCGAGACCTCGGAATTTGATACCCTTTGGAGTAAATCGCCCTTTCGCCATGTGGGTTATGATGAACCTTAGGAGAGGGAAGAGGGTTGTGAATTTGAGGATTTGTTAGTTCGTTTCTTTTCGGTCGTTGGAGGTGTGTTTGGCTCTTCTTGCGTGAGAATTACTGATGGTGATGATTCTAGTGGGAGGTATGCAAGGAGGAACGATGGTTTCTCTGGCTTCTGCAGCTTCCGTCGTGAGCGTGGGGACTAGTGCCAGCCGGGGTTCCTCTGAAGTGCCTTATTCGCTGGTTGGCAAGATTGCCTTCCCGAGAGGCAAACACTGGAGTAGCGTCAAAAGATGGCATTGTAAATATTCGGTCACGACGACCGATTTCGTCGCCGAGCATACCAATGCTGTCTCCCTTGATTCTGACAATGGTTATGGAGGGGATAAAGACGACAACAACGAGATTTTACTGAAGCCCGCGCCAAGGCCTGTTGTGAAACCATCCAATGCTAAGACCAATTCAGTGGGGCTGGAACCTTCGAGACCTAGCAGAGATTCCCCTGTTGAGACGCTAGATGGTTTAGAAAATAAGAATAATGTTCTTGAGTCCCTTGATGAGGTGTTGGAGAAGGCAGAAAAGCTCGAAAAGTCTAATCTGGGTCGACAAGCAAGCAAAAAGGAGGGTGGAAATGTAAATAAATCAACACCATCCAGTATAAGTGCTAATCCTAGAAACGGTAAACCTGTGAATTCTGCTGTAAGTAAAAAGGCTAAGACTTTGAAGAGCGTGTGGCGTAAAGGGGACAATGTTGCCGCAGTGCAAAAGGTAAAGTTTCCAAAGGATTCTCCCGATAGCAACAAAGTAATTGATGATCCAGAATCTCAAAAGGTTGAAGAGCATGATGAGCCTCAAGCTTCTCTAAGACCTGCTCAGCCACCTTTAAGACCGCAACCTAAGTTACAGGCCAAGCCTTCTGTGGCTCCACCACCTGCTTTAAAGAAACCTGTAATCTTGAAGGATGTTGGGGCATCTCCAAAATCGTCGACTGTGGATGATGTTGATGCTTCAGGAAAAACTAAAGAAAGGAAGCCAATCTTGATAGATAAGTTTGCTACCAAAAAACCAGTTGTTGATCCTCTCATAGCTCAAGCAGTTTTAGCCCCTACAAAGCCTTCAAAGGGACCTGCCTCTGGCAAATTCAAAGATGACTATCGGAAGAAGAATGCTTCCGCTGGTGGACAGCGGAGGAGAATGGTCAATGATGATATTGAGATTCCAGATGAGGAGGCCTCAGAACTAAACGTCTCCATTCCAGGTGCAGCTAGTGCGAGGAAGGGTAGGAAGTGGAGTAAAGCAAGTAGGAAGGCAGCTAGACTCCAGGCAGCCAAAGAAGCTGCTCCAGTGAAAGTTGAAATTCTTGAGGTTGGGGAACAGGGTATGTTGATAGAGGACTTGGCGTACAACTTGGCCACAAGTGAAGGTGAAATCCTTGGACTTTTGTATTCAAAAGGAATTAAGCCAGATGGGGTGCAAACTTTGGACAAGGAAATGGTGAAGATGGTCTGTAATGAATATGAGGTGGAAGTCATAGAGGCTGATCCTATCAAAGTTGAAGAAATGGCAAGGAAGAAGGAAATATTTGATGAAGATGACTTGGACAAACTTGAAGATAGGCCACCTGTGCTGACTATCATGGGTCATGTGGATCACGGCAAGGTAATATAAGTGAGATCCTTGTTTTCTCAGATGAGTGAAAAATGCATTGCTTCTCCATTGATAATAACTTACGCTGATGTGTGTTGTGCATAATGTTTTGCAGACAACCCTGTTGGATTATATTCGTAAAAGCAAGGTATGAATGGAAGCTTCTATTACGATCACTTTTCAACTATTCTTGCACCGGATCTGCATTTAAGGTTTTCTAGATGGCTTCATTATACACCTTTATAAATGTGTTTCCTGAATGTACTTTTTGTTTAGTTTCACTTGTTACCAGTTGAGGAATGACATTAATGAATACCAATTTTAAAATGTGAATCATAGATCGCTGTGAAATGTCAGGTCTAGTTGCTCGTGTGCATTATGGATTGGGTGACTGGACTTGACTGATAGACTTTTGCAGGTGGCTGCATCAGAAGCAGGTGGGATTACGCAAGGAATTGGGGCATATAAGGTGCTAGTACCTGTGGATGGCAAAATACAACCCTGTGTTTTCCTGGATACTCCTGGGCATGAGGTAATTTTGCTACACATATTAACCAGTTTATGATGTTCTGAACTTTAGGCTAATTATTGTAGTGAGGGTATAGTTTGCGGGATCAATCTCTAGTATGTTAATTGCCTGATCTAACTTCAATTACATTCTGTCTTACAGGCATTTGGAGCAATGAGGGCTCGTGGAGCGAGAGTGACAGATATTGCTATCATTGTAGTGGCTGCTGATGATGGGATCCGGCCTCAAACCAGTGAGGCTATTGCTCACGCCAAAGCAGCTGGAGTACCGATAGTGATTGCAATAAATAAGGTTCGCCAACTGAAGCAAAACTTACCTGAAGTGTTATAAGAAATAAATGCTTGGAGTAAACGTATTTAGGATAGTGATATTTGCTCATCCTGGTGTCTAATCAAGCTGCTCCATTTTTTCTTGATCAGATTGATAAAGATGGAGCCAGTCCAGAACGGGTAATGCAAGAACTTTCTTCAATTGGCTTGATGCCCGAAGATTGGGGTGGCAACATCCCTATGGTTCAGGTCCACCTTTTTCTCTGGATGAGATCTGTCTTTTCATCTTGTTATGCTAGTTCATGGTGTCTCACAGTATTATGTGCCATTTTACAGATTAGCGCTCTCAAAGGGGAGAACGTAGATGATTTACTGGAGACTGTCATGCTTGTTGCAGAGGTATATCTAGATTGATGCATTGTACAGTTATTTGTAATGGAAGCAAATTTTCCTTATGGTATCTTTCCTTGGGGTGGGTTAGCAAACGTTTTTACCCCAATTTATTCTCTTATTTAATGCTTGTAATGTTAAGAGTAGATCCATCTTTTACTTCTCGGGGTTGACTTTCTGATGGCTTTCCTGTTTCTACTTTGACTCATGTTTTTTTCCTTTTGTTGGGCAAGATACTTTAACTCATGTTTAAGTGAGCTGTTGGACATTATTTAGCCCCCTTACAACTACAGAGTAATTCCTTTGATATTTTATGACATTTAGACTTCTCTTAAAACTCTGGCCATGTTCTTTGTGAAACATTTTCTCCTGTGACCTACAGAGTTATTATATGTGTTGCTGTGATTTTATGCTAACCCCAAACACATTTTTCATGAAGTTGCAAGAGCTGAAGGCCAATCCTCATAGAAATGCAAAGGGCACTGTAATTGAAGCTGGTCTTCATAAATCTAAAGGACCGACAGCTACATTTATTGTGCAAAATGGCACCCTTAAAAGAGGGGATGTTGTGGTCTGCGGAGGAGCTTTTGGAAAGGTTGCTGCCTAAAATAAATTCTCAGCAGTTCTGTTAAACTTAATATATGCACAGTGCTACTTGAGAAAACAGTTTCTCAATATTTTATTTTTTAGATTGCTCTGTCATTTAGTAATGCTTGAAAGGTTGTTCTGTGGTCAGGTTCGGGCACTATTTGATGAGAATGGCAAGCAAGTCCTAGAAGCTGGACCCTCCATCCCTGTACAGGTTGGTGCTTCTTTGACTATGTCGTTATTCCCTTAGGCATAATGATACTTGGGATATGATTTTACAACAACTCCTAGTGACATCAGTTGATGGGGTTTCTACCTAATTAGCCTTAATTTTGATTTATCATCCATTGATAAGTCATTGACATGGTCTTGCCACGCTTGATGAACATCTCTAAATTTTCCTTAGTCCAAATACGCTAGCAGATGTTTCCTTGGAAATGCTATATGCAAATATACTTTCTCATTCATGAGTTCGGAAGTTGTGCAATGGCATACTCAATACCTGGGCAATGTGCAATTTCTTTTTAACCTGAATATTGTCTTAATCCAAATATTCCTGCATCGAGAGTTTCTACTATCGCTTCATATCTGTAACACATGAAAAGCCCTTAAGTCTTGGATATGCAAATAAGTTATGCAGTGTGAAGAATATTTACCTTCCCTACATGCAGTTGGAGTTAAAATTGGCTTAAGGCATGTTCATGTTATGATCTGTCACACATGATGCTACTATGATGTACCGGGAATCATCCCCTGACATCTTTCTCATATATGATCCATGTTTTGAGAAGTCACTATCATTTAGAAAGAAAAAGCAGATTAGAAATGTTATGAAAGCAGTCACATGCTCTGACTACTAGCATGCATTTGTTGCATGACGAGTGAGAAGCAGAGATGTTCTTATTCCCATAGATAACCTAGACTGAAATTGTGGCCATGTAGGATATAATGATTTTGTTCATTTTCCATGTCCTGTATTCCTTAAATTCTACACTGCACCGCATATAATTTGCTGGTTGTGATATAATCATGGCAGGTAATTGGACTGAATAACGTTCCAATTGCTGGTGATGAGTTTGAGGTTGTTGGGTCCCTTGATACGGCACGGGTAAAGGCAGAAGCGCGTGTAGAGTCTTTGCGAAATGAACGTATTTCAGCCAAGGCCGGTGATGGGAAGGTCACACTTTCTTCTTTAGCCTCTGCAGTTTCATCAGGAAAGCTTTCTGGTCTGGACTTGCACCAGCTGAATATTATCATGAAGGTTGATGTTCAGGTATGCACATAACATGCTTCAAATTCATGCGTTGGAGGGTAGTTGGTTATTTTGTTTTTCATGTTATATTTTATTGCATCGAATTCTTCTTCCTAGTTTCTGTGGAACTGAAGGATCTTTTTCATGCCCAGGGATCCATCGAGGCCATAAGACAAGCCTTGCAAGTGCTTCCACAAGTTAATGTCACTTTAAAATTTCTGTTGCAAGCGCCCGGGGATATTAGTACTAGTGACGTTGATCTTGCAGTTGCTAGTAAAGCCATAATTGTTGGATTCAATGTTAAAGCACCAGGTTCGGTAAAGAGCTACGCAGACAATAAAGGTGTTGAGATTCGTCTGTATAGAGTAATCTATGAACTCATTGACGACGTACGTAATGCAATGGAAGGACTTCTCGAGTCGGTGGAGGTTAGTTTCTAAAACACACTTTTGAAAATTCCTCTATGTGAGGCTGCGGCATAATCTTGTATCACTTGATTTTGACTTGATTGACTCTGCATATCTGCTCCTACCCAAGGAACCACTTATCAGTGCTTTCAGAGCGATATGGTGTTTGAGATGCTTCTTAGAATAGAGTCTCTGTCTTAATTAGAGCTCAAGTCCAGCTAACCCTGCCAAAGCTACATGATTTTCTTCTTCTCTAAAAATCCTTGTGGGGATACCTAATAATGACTTCTATCATGTGCACACCAGTACAATTCTAGTTGATAGGTGCTGATGCTGAGTCCAATCGGGCTCAGTCGGAAACTATCGCTTTTACGCTTAATATTGCCGGAATATCTGTTTCGGATTATTCATTCTATGTACTTTTTTTAATATGCGTAGGAACAAGAAATGATTGGTTCTGCTGAAGTGCGAGCAATATTTAGCAGTGGCAGTGGTCGGGTTGCTGGATGCATGGTTACAGAGGGGAAGGTGGTGAAGGGCTGTGGTATACGAGTTGTTCGAAAAGGGAAAACTGCATATGTTGGTATTCTGGATTCTTTGAGACGGGTCAAGGAAATTGTGAAAGAGGTATGGCTAAAAGATGTTATTGATTGGACCTTTTTGCTAAGTCATATTTTGCTTTGTGTTGTAATAATCCGACTCTAGGCACATTTTTTTTGCATGACTTTCTATATGGTCTACGTGCTCTTTCATGAGCTCTGCTGGAATTAAACTTACCTTTTAGTGGAAACAAGCTTTGTGTATAGAATGCTTGTCATTTCCTTGATGGAAGACATGTGTTATTGCTTTAATGTGAGGAATAGGGGTAAGATACAATTTGAAGAATTATATTTACTAGCGTGATGAAAAACGGTAGTGACACTAGTAGAGCTCATCAAGTATGAATTCAAGTATAATTCAATTATTCTGATATTTTAAGGTATAAGTTGTGAATTACTGGAAAAAGAATCTTGTTTATAAGGATTTATATTTAGACACTTGTACACATCCTGCAGTATGAGGGGAGAGGAAAACTGAGCAAAGTGATGATAGCTTATTGTCCGAGCATGACAATTGTTTGGTTCTTGTTGTGTAGCCTTATCCGTCCATGGATTAGTTATCTTTTAGTTTTCACTCATGGCATCCTTTTGCTTTTAATATATTTCTTGACCACCGTTGGATCATCTTCTTGCCCTTGATTTAACTGGTTCATTTGAGAGTAAAAGTGTCCAACCCTTAATCCCCAGAAGAGTTGCTACTCTCTCAATAGCAATTCATTCTCAGAAGTTAGAACTCTTTGTTTAGGGACCATCTGGTTTTGTCTCGTCTCTTAATTGTGATGCACAGAACTGAACGTTGCGTAATTTGATCACTTTCTCGTATAGGTTGGTGCGGGACTAGAATGTGGTATCGCGATGGAAGACTATGATGATTGGGAGGAGGGAGATATTGTGGAGGCCTTTAACACAGTTGAGAAGAGACGGACCCTTGAAGAAGCATCTGCTTCAATGACAGCTGCTTTGGAAGACGTTGGAATCAAATTATAGGAACGCACATGCACACTGTTGTACAAGTTGTTGCTAGGCATCATGTTACAGAATATCACCAATTGCCCTTGCCATTATGTAGGGTCAAGGCTTTCTGGCACAAGTTCCACCTGTGGAGAACAGACATTTGGTCGACTGTATCTACGTAATTCAAGGTGGAGGCATGGAAGGTCTTGGGCAGACCTATCTTATCAGATGCGATTTACAGCATTGGGCAATCCAGAGGAGGAGGTTTCAGCGGTAGGGTCCAGCCAATTGGTATGGGATTTGTTCCCTTTAACTTTACAAATCAACATTTTTGTCAGGCCGCTAGCCTGGTTTAACTTGTAAAAATGTTACCTTATCATGAGAACTGTATCATTGTTTCTGTGTCAGCAAGCACTGTCCAAACGATGCGATGTAAAATCTCTTCTGATAGATTAAATTTGAAGGAAGGTCATTTATTTAGTCGTTTCCCAAAACCAAATGTCCCTTTTTGTTCTTCGAGTGATCCGTTATGATAATTTCTGAAAATGCAGTCCATTCTAAATTTTTGCTTTTCCTCTGCACTGTAATTGCTCTCTCGGAAAGTTGGCACAATGTTACGGAGTAACCTTCTGCGCTGGATTAATCAGCTGACTGTTGTTTGATCAGCTGCCTTTATACTCTTTGTATGTGATATATAAAAGGCTCTCTACGAGCCACGGACGCGAGCCTGATCTTTGTAGTTTCAACTGCATCCCGGGAGTACATCATCTTCATCAAGAATTGAGCATCCGGCTAGTCACTCCACTTATTCATGATTGCGATGGCGGTTCAGTAGTCACTTTAGGCTTCCATAATATTGCCTGTCACCGTAATGGAAAAGGGTATACAACGTCAATCCCAGGGACATTGTTTAAGTGAGGACTGGGAGCTTGAAATCGGTCTACTAAAAGTAATTTATGTTGTCCTTATCCCCTAGTCTAATGAGTTGTTGCTAGCAGTATTGTCGAACTCTAGTTAATTTTTGGTTCTCGTCACCATAGTCTTTTCGAATCAACAAAAAATATCTCACTGGGTGTGCCAAAGGGATATATCACTGAAAAGTATTGATGAAATATCCTTTTGAGGGTAGAGCGTGAAACCGGCAAGGTTGATTCTAAGGTGGAAGTTGGAATCTGAAATCGAATCCATTTTGGGATTGGTTTACCCATAAACCTAAGTAAATTCTTTGACTCTTCGTTTTTTAAAAACAAAATGTATTTATTGAAATTAAATATGTTTGATATATTATTTTCAACAAAAAAAGAATTGTATTTTTATGGGAATAATTATCAAAACAGTCTTAAATCTATTATAATTTTTAATTTAGTTCTAAGCATTTTGTAATTATATCATTCAGTTCATCGTTAATGTGGACGTTAGCCAACAAAAAATGTAGATATTGAGTAATGGAAATATTCTGAGAATTCTAGGTTCATAAAAAAAAAAAGAAAAAGAAAAAGTATGCTGAGAAACTTTGTATATGCCGTCGCGCCCCCCAAAACAAAGGAGTACGCCGATGCTACGGAGTTTTGACGTAACGTTCTTATTTAATTTACAATACTCCTCGATTCTCTAGGGTCGAGTGCTGCCTCAACAGTTGCTATTATTCACCCCCTTTTTAACACTTCGAAATTGCTCTGCTTCGATTCTCAAGGGTCACAAACACTCAGAGAGACTTTGAAGGCAATGGCCGATGAAGTGATCCTCCTCGACTTCTGGCCCAGCATGTTCGGGATAAGGTGCCGCGTAGCGCTGGCCGAGAAAGGGGTCGTGTACGAGTACAAGGAAGAGGACCTGTGGAACAAGGGGGGGCTCCTCCTTCAGATGAACCCCGTCCACAAGAAAATCCCGGTCCTCATCCACAACGGCAAGCCTGTGTGCGAGTCTCTCGTCATTGTGGAGTATATCGACCAGACCTGGAGCCACAAGGCCCCTCTCTTGCCATCTGATCCTTACGAGCGAGCCCGAGCCAGATTCTGGGCTGATTTCATCGACAAGAAGGTATTAGTCCCCGTGGTTTTATCGTCGTGTACAGTTGTTAATGTGGGAAGTGACTGATCTTGCACAAACAATGCTGAAGCACGAAGTGCTTTTACTAAGAGAAAGCTTGTGATGATTCTGATGACTCTTTCTGATCTGGTACCGATCAACGATTTTGCAGTTCTATGGTCTGGGGTGGAAGGTGGTGACGACGAAAGGGGAAGAACAGGAGGCGGCGAAGAAGGAATTCATCCACAGCCTAAAACTACTGGAAAGTGAGCTAGGAAACGAGCCTTTCTTTGGGGGCAAGAAGTTCGGGTTCTTGGACATATCATTCATCGGCTTCTACTGCCGGTTCTACTCCTACGAGATGTGCGGAAACTTCAGCATCGAAGCGGAGTGTCCCAAGCTCATTGCGTGGGGCAAAAGGTGCATGGAGAAGGAGAGCGTGTCCAAATCTCTCCCCGACCCTCAAAAGGTGCATGGCTTCGTCTTGGAGCTCAAGAAAGCAAAGGGCATAGAGTAGGGGAACGCTGCTTCTGCTTTTGCTAGACCCTGTTTTTCTCCCTGGTGTGGCTGTCGGCATTTGCTATCCTCGTTAGTAATCCTCTTGTACTCGCAACGGGCTTCTTTGTTTTCTTAAGAATTCTGTAATCTGAGAGGACACTTCGTTGTGTCTTCTCTTCATCTCGTACTACTAGGCGATCATGTGGCATAGTAAGGCATTCTACCTCATGTCATGTTCAGGTAGCAATCTCCTCGCGAAGGAAGGTTTTGATCAGGTCATGAGTACATTCTGGTTTTCGAATGTTCTTCGAAATCCTTCCTGTGTTCTTATTTTCTTTCGTTTTTTGAGAATTATGGACTGCGATTTGAATGCTCATCGGAGCTGAAAGAGCTGGGGAAGGACGAAGCCTACTCTTTGTAACTGTCCTTAGTCCTGAACTACTTTAGGTTCTCCACCTTGGGGAGTGACTTTTCCGGATACTCTTATACCACTTATAACCATCATCCCTTAATCAGCCCTAACACTGGGTTGTTAGGCAATTGATGATTGTAGTTGCCATTGAAGGTGCCTAAATATTTCAGCAGTCAGGACACATTACTCACTGCTCCCTGTCACTAGCTGCATTTGAGAGGCAATGCGACATATACTACCCTCAACAAGAAAAGAAAGATGGACCTAAGGTTCGCATGACACAACATGATTTGGTAAAGATTCCTACACAGATGCTTTATGGAATTCATCTAAACTGCTCGAGCCCACCCGTGGTGAGAAAGACCTTGTTATTAACATCAAAATCAGAGAGAAACAAAATTGAACTACTAAAATTTGTTCCCGGTCGTTGACATTGGCGAAGTATCGTATGAGCCGACCCGGCTCCCACTGATGCGCAGATGACCAATAACATGGCCTGCACGATCTCCTTGCATCCTCTTCAACAACAGTTTCTCAGTCCGTATTAATGGCATTATGAGAAGGAAGATACATCGGAAGCAGAAGAGTAGCAGTAGTTTCCAGATCATCAGTCTCTTCCTCTGCAATCGTCTCAAGCAATTGAATCAGCGGAGGACACCTTCTGGCCGAGACGAGTTTGCTCGGCGCAAATTCGACTGTAAATCTCATGGCTTGCGCCTTCTCCATGTTCTTTGAAAGGTCGAATATGAACTGATGTCCCAAAAAATGATTCGACCCGCGAACCAAATATAGAGGGGAGGGTGTGGCGATCGCTATCGAGAGCGTTAAAAAGTTCGAGCAGCCGTATACGCCGCCCCTACTTTTTGCAATTAATTCGCATTGAATCGATAGACCTGGTCTTGCATTTGGTACCGTGTCTACTGAGGATGCACGACTATATGGTCGTTTTCCGCTCCACCGACGCTATCATTGTCTGCCGATGCCGACCAAAACAAGTGAAGGCTGAGCAGTGTGGGGCAAGCGAGAAGGGACCCCTTTGTGTGTGATGTCACGTGCTCTTTCCTCTGCTCTAGAGAGTTGCATCTTTCTGCAAAAAGGTGTGCTGTCCCATCGCAATGCATTTGCCGACGCGTCAATTGCGAAGGCCGGTCATGAGCTGTGTGGATAAGCGGTCGCACTCTAATGACACGCAGGAGGGCGTGGTTTTTCATGGAAGTGAAAGTTGTCGTCCGTCCAAGTGATAAAAAATCGTTAACTAAGTCGAGTGCACTCGGTATGAATCTATTGAATTTTAAGGTCTCTCGTGTATAAAGTAGATGAATATGAATCTCATTAAGTTTTGCGGTGTGGATGAATTTCATTGCAAGAGATGATATAAAATGCAGGCGATGTTGCTATGCCCGATTCAAGTGAATTTCATGCTGCAATTGAAGCAAAAAAACCAAAAGCGTCAACTTAAAATAATAACTTGAAATGCCAAGTCAAAATCATTATAAATTGCTTGATGCTTCTCACATGTAATTGTATCATTAACCATTTTTCCAGGTTAATAATTAAATGAGTAACCTAGATAAGAAAATGATAATAATAATAAGGGTTAATATTATGAAAAACCCAAAGTTGATATATTTGTGACAAATTTATCCAAAATAAATTTTTTGACAACAAAAAATCATAAATCGACATACCTTTAATAAATTTACCATATGTTAGTTTTCATTGAATGTTATCGTTAAATTGTTGAGTTGAATAACATATAATAGGCGATCCAGTTTGAGGTTTTATTTTCCGTTTATCACAAATATACCGGTTTGTAGTTTTTCGATTTCAAGGTAAACGAGGTAAGTTTCAAGTTTCAAAAACTAAGAATTGATTTTAACATAGTAAGTTCCGGGTTCTGGATTTGGAGCCGATCACTCCCATCAAACTTGCATGGATTCTTTTGGATGCTTTTCCCTCTTATTTTCGAGTTTATTATTTAGTTACCTTTTTATCGTTTTAAAGATGTCGACTTGGGCGACTTAAAATACATGGATCCTTGTTGAAGTGAGATTGAAATTCACGATGATAAAAGTAGAAGTTTCAAAGACATAGAAAACCATGTGTATTCGTGCGTTTGCGTAAGAAAGCATCTTACATAGCCGACGCATTCCGTGTCATCAAAAAGTGAGGAAATGTATTGAAATTTCAAGCACAGCTATCTATTTAAATGAGAAACAAGAATTTTATGATTGACTAATTACCATTCACGCAAAATGCTTCCTCCAATGCCGAAGAGATATGCTGAGAAACGACATGTCCTATACACCGTCCGCGACTCGTGATGTTCGTTTGGAAATATTACTCAGCTCTCTTGGGTGGACCGCTCGCTCGCTCAACAGTAACTAGTATTCACCCCTCAACACCTCCATAATCCTCTCCTCCGATTCTCAAGGGCCAAGCACACGACCTTGAAGGAAATGGCCGATGGAGAAGTGACCCTCCTGGACTTCTGCGCGAGCATGTACGGGATGAGGTGCCGAGCAGCGCTGGCCGAGAAAGGGGCCGAGCACAAGTCCAAGGAGGAGCACTCGGTGAACAAGAGCGAGCTCCTCCTCCAGCTGAATCCGATTCACGAGAAAATCCCCGTCCTCGTCCACAACGGCAAGCCCGTCTGCGAGTCCCCCGTCATTGTGGAGTGCACATCGATGAGACCTGGAGCCACAGGCCCACAAGGCCCGTCTCTTGCCATCCGATCCATACGAACGAGCCCGAGCCAGATTCTGGGCCGATTTGGTCTACAAGAAGGTATTATTAGTTCCTCTGTTTTTTATAGTCCTCTAATTCGTCAATGATTCTTCAGTCTGTTGACATTTACGCGCCTTCATAATGGAGCGATCGTTTTTAGTTATTTATATCTCATGCTGAATGCGAAGAAAGATCATCTGACTTAAAGTCGTCATCGTCCTCAGTCATTCACCGTCGTTGATTCTTTGTATGGCTTCAATGATTCTTCAATCTGTTGACATTTACGCGCCTTCATAATGGAGCGATCGTTTTTAGCTATTTATATCTCATATTGAATCCGAAGAAAGATCATCCGGCTTAAAGTCGTCATCGTCGTCAGTCATTCACCGTCTTTGATTCTTTGTATGGCTTTTCATTTTTTCTGAAAGTGTCATTAATTTATTGCACTTTTGCCATTTCAATTTTAAACTTTTTAATTTGTATAATTTAATTCTAAATATCTTGATAATTTACCAATTGAGTACTTTTGGTCAATTTTAACTAGAAATCACTTAAGTGAATGTTAGTCTTCCTATGTGACATAATTAATACTAGTGCAAACAATTTTTATAATTTTTATAAAAAATATTTTTTATTTTCTTTGTTTGTTTTTTTTTTTGTGATCCCCAATGACCCTTGTCGACCACTAGGCTGGCGAGGGCCTTTATAGCCTCGTCAGCTGTGGGCAAGATGGCCATAGTGAACGAGGGGCAAAGGCCCTCACCAGACCTATGCAAGGGCCTTGGCGGCCTCTCTCGCGACCAACAAGGATCATTAATGATTCTCGCTTGCACAATGCCAAAAAAAAAAAAAGAAAAAGCAAAGAGAAAAGCAAACAGAAAAGTAAAAATAAAGAAAAATTTTTTTTTTTTAAATTATAAAAATTGTTCACGTCAACGTCAATTGTGTTATGTAGGACAATCGGTGTTCGTGCTAGTAGTTACTGACCAAAATTGACAGGAGGAACTCGATTGGCAAATTGTCAAAAGGTTTAAGACTACATTGATCAAATTGAAAGGTTTAAGATTGAATTTAGTTCAAGTATAATGAATTTATGAATTTTTTTGGTAATCTCGCCTAACAAATGGTTGGACAGCGCAATCATGATAATAAATTCACCACATGTTGGAAATAAATGATGTTGCACAAGTAATATTGCAGCACGAATTGCTGATACTAATAATCAGCTTGTGATGATTCTAATGATTCTTTCTGATCCGGTACCATTATGAAGTAAATTATAAAAGTCTAACAATTTTGCAGTTCTATGATCTCGGGAAGAAGTGTGAATGATGAAAGGGAAAAGCAGGATGCGGGAAAGAAGGAGGTCATCGAATGCCTGAAACTGGTAGAAAGTAAGCTTGGGGACGAAGGCTTTCTTCGGGGGCGACAAGTTCAGGTTCTCGGACATAGCGTTCATCGGCTTCTACTGCTGGTTCTACACCTACGAGACATGTGGGAACTTCAGCATCGAAGCCGAATGCCCCGAGCTCGCCGCGTGGGGCAAGAGATGCATGAAGAAGGAGAGCGTCTCCAAAGCTCTCACCGACCCACGAAAGTTGTGTGCCTTCATCTTGACGTAGCGGTCTAATCAATGCCAACCGTATTATGTGGTAAGATCGACCCTTATATGGATAGTCTTTTAAATTTTTTTAAAAAAATTCTGAAAATTTTATTTTATTTTTTGTCCATCTTTTTTGCCTAAAAAACTTAGGATAGAGGGCTGCCCACCACTAAGCAAGGGCCAATGACTCCTTTGGCCACGAGGCAAGGACTCATAAGCCCTTGCTATGGCTAGTGAGGGTTGCAACACCCTCCCCCCGCCAAATTGGACAAGGGCATCATGGCCTTCGCCAAGCTCTTGCGAGCCACAATGAGCATATCACAGCCCTCACCTACCCTTACCATGGCCAACGAGGGGTGGGGCAAGGGCTCCATGACCTTCACCCAGGGGCTAGCAAGGTTGTCGGTGGCCTCCTAGTTCTCTCTCTCGTAAAAGATAAAATAAGAAAAATAAAGATAAAAAAATAATAATTTAATTTTTTTTAAAAATTATTCATGTCAATGTTAGCCTTGTCACATGGAATAGTTAGCATTGACTAAATGGTTATGTCAGTAATATCTTGTTGAAATTACCTAGAATGACTAAATTGTCAATTCGTCAAAATCATTATGATTAATTTGGCAAATCTTTAAAATGTTTATGACTAAATTGGTATAATTAAAAAGTTTGTAATTGAATTGGCAAGTTATCGAAATGTTTTAGCACTGAATTGGTAAAATTAAAAAGTTCAAGGTTAAATTGATTGTCATACAATAGGTTTTGTACTTTTTGGAAAAAAAAAAAATTCTAAGAAAGAGGAAACTAACATTGTCCCCCAAAATTAAACAAATCTCTAATCACTTGTACTTATGTGAAAATAAATTAGATTAGCATCAAATTTATGAAGGTAAAAGATCTAAAATGGATCGTACTTCATATTAAAAGAACTTAGAATGACAAGAAAAGGGAAAATTCATAAAATAGAGTTTCCTCTAACGAACGCAGATCAAACCCACTAGAGTGAGACGAGTGCCAACAAGTTGGAGCTTTAAAACCCTCCTTTAGAATAGAGAGTAGATTCAGCTACTCATCCACAGCCGCACGGCTTTGCGGAGAGCTGTGCTTTGGATAAACAATCGTCCGGACCCTGGTCACTATTGCCGATCTGGGTCCTCGTCTTTAGACTACCTACTGAAATACGTTGAACTGTGTCGTTCCATTACGCTTATGGAAGTTGCTACTTGCTACACGATTTGATATTCAGTTGTTTGATTGGCCGATAGCTGTCCTCTATAGTCAATTTCCTTTCCTGTGATAATTAGGTTTCTGAGAAACTAAATGAACTCTTGCTAGGTTATGCTTAGATATTTGCATATCTTTTGTCGTTTCATATCTGATATTTGCATCTTTTAATGCTTTTCTAATAAATAGGCACAGGTGCAGAGAGAAGTCTGGATATTTAGAAATTCATGAAACATCCCATTATGGACCAGTTTTTTTAGAGACTTTCTTGTCTTGGTGCGGTGGTGGGTGAGTCATGAATGTGGATAGAGCATAAATAGGCCGAAGAAGAGGAGGGAGATGGATGACGGGAAGAGAGGGCAATAGTGTAGGTATAGATGAAGGTTTTGCCTAGTTTCTACCCAGGTCTATATCACCTTTAGTGGGATTTTTTTTTATACGAACTATATCCAATCCACCAAATGCAGTTTTAGTATTTTTTTGAAGGCAGTGATCCACGGACATAGTTTCACTTATAAAGCTATATAAAATAATATTAATTTGATAAATTTGATATTAAAAGATGAAGCGCTATTTCCAAATGTGGGTTTGCCATCCTCAGCATACTTGTGTTGCAATGTTCTTTCAGTGACAAGTCTCGACTTTTCTCTCTCACCTTTTTAGTGATTGTTTAGAATCAACAAAAGCATGTAAGCTAAATCATGGGAGCATCTTCATTTATACCTCGGTTGCGACAAAGAGTTATATTTATTCTTGAATGTAGAAGGTTGTGTGATTCCAGCGCCCCATGACTTTGCATAGGCTTTTCTTTGAAAAAACTACATCATGTGTACATTCATGTCATAATTCACAATGCTCCAACAGAACCCTCCAGCCAAAGCACTTCTCTCTTTCTCCTCCTCTTGCTTGAATTAAACTTGGAAATTGCTTTGTGAAATCTAAATGTTATCTTGAATGCGATCTAGCTGATTTTTTTCCCCAAAAAAAATTATGTTTATCACAAAAAAGCATACAATAAAAGTACAATAACATAACAAATTGAAGTAAAGAAAAGTCAGGATATTGTGATACAAATCCAAATCCAGAAAACAAAGTGGATCGATAGAATATCGGCGGGGTTATGTCACGCCCCGAACCCCGAGACACGTGAACATCCCACCATGGTCATACAAATGCGACATTCCCAGGTGGTGTCGCTGACCCAATTAATTCATTATGCGCATGCGGAACTTGTTAATTAACCCCTGACAAAAACTCACGAGATAGGAAAGCAGGAAATAATTATAAACACAACCAAACATACTTCCATAAACAAATAACCTCCCAAGGTTTACATATATACCAAAAATGGGCCTGTTCACAAAAATGGATCAGTCCACCAAAAAGAATAAACGGTCCTAAGGCTACTAGTCGGACTCGTTCTTCGATCCCACTTCAGACTGGACAATCTCCAAGGGCGGTGATTCCTCCATCTACGGTCCTGAAAAATTTTGGCCCACAACGGGGTGAGACATCGTCTCAGCAAGTTCGACCCCCTAAACCCCTATTAGAAAGCAAATACACCCGGGGTGGCCTAGCCCCCTCACACAGACGACTTACCTCGTTTTAATTCCTCCCTGCAGGTTAGCACAATATATATATCACGCAAACTCAGGTAATAATAAGAGTTTAAATAATTGGGACGACATCACTATCATGTAAAATCACAATCGTACTCAACTCGCATTCCAACTATTTACCGTCACACAAGGGCATAGCCTACTCGCCATTCAGCTATCTACTGACACTCATGTCAGGCATCGCCTCCTCCCATGGAGCGCGGCTTCGTCACTACGTCGACGGCATTCCCGAAGGAGCATCGGTGCAGTCGGCCCAGCCTCTACTGCGATCGGCATCCATTGCGCGGGCATCCCATATAGGGGTATGTCTATCTCAACAACTCAGAACGGTTCCTCATTAACCAACACACGACAATCATTACTGACTTCCGGACATTCCATAATTCAATCACATACTTCAATTTCAATAATAAACCATAACAATCAAATTTCTGCATCAAAATCCAACACTTGGGTTTTTAGGACTAAAAACCCTATTTATCACAATCAACACTCAATTTGTCACATCCATTCGTCAAATTCAAATTCTAAATGCACAAAGATCGATCAAGACAAAATTCTAAGCAATTGAGGCCAAAAATAATTTTTCAAGTTTTTTTTTTTTTTAAATAATAGTAATAATAGCCGACATTCAATTTTTGCCACTTCCGTTCATCAAATTCAAATTCTAAGAAAGCACAGTGACGATCGGCCCGAAATTCTAAGCAATTGAGGCAAAAAAATAATTTTTCGAGTTTTTTTTTTATAAAATAATATTTTAATGATTTTCGGAATATAATATATTATTCTCTTTTCCAGAATTTCGAAACAATAAAATAAATCAAAAATAAAACCCAATAAGTCACATCAAGCTTAAATTAAATAAATCCACTTAACTTTAAACTAAACACACTTAACACTAATCAAATCTCTTAATCCAAATCACAATTAAATACACTAAACTAACCACCTAAACCTAATTAACCTAGGCTAAGCACACTTAGGGTATTATTAACCCTCTAATCAAGGTTTAGTGAGTTAAACTCACCGGATTAGCGAGCCGAAGCACGCCAAAACGACGGGGCCGACGCGAGGATCGACTTTCCTCAAGGCGGGCCGAGCAACCGGGGCCGGGAAGGCGGCCAAAGAGGGCCTTGAACTTCCAGATCTAAGCTGGAAATTCAAGGTTCGTTCATGGCCGAACGGAGGAGGAAAGAGGGCGGCTCGGGCGCGGAGGAGGCGGCGGCGAGCTCCCGGCGGCGGCTTGGCGGCGGCGAGGGGCTGGCGGCGCGGGGCGCGCGGGCGGGCGGGCGCGGGCGCGTGGCGCGGTCCGGCGGCGGCGGCGGCGGCGGTCCGGTGGCTGCTGCTCCCCCTCCCCCTTCCAAGCTCCTCTTGGCTGCTGTTTTGAAGGAAGTTGCAGAAAAAAAAATGGAGGAAGGAAGCTACGGGAGGAAGAAGAAGAAGAAGAAGAAGAAGAAGGAGGAGGAGAGAGGAGAGAGAAGGGGTTTCTTTTCTTTTCTTATTGTATTTTTTATCCACAATATGACCTCACCATGACATCATCATGATGTCATACCCCACTAACTCTCCACAACCTTAGTCAATGAGTCAAATTTCATTTTCCGCCGGGGCTAAAATCTCGTACTCGAATTTCTCAATTCTAATCAATTCTCCTCCAATTGGGCTCAATTAAAATCCATAAAATTAATACATGATCCTCATAAGGTATGTGACACCCCAAGACTTCCAATTTCTTAATTTAGTCACAATTTCACGGTTAATTTCATTCGGCACGATATTAGAGCGTGGCCCCGACTTAGGTTAGCTTTTAGAAATTTTTATACACTCGACTTGTGGTTGATAAATCTCAAGCCACAATATACATCTTTGACACATTGGCGACCCTCGGTTGTCGTGAAAATCTCAAGGTTTCAAATACGAACACGGGGACCCAATCGACGAAAAGTCGGTCAGTCCCGACGACAAGAATAGTGTGATGGTGGAATCACCCACACTCGATCACATGCTTATGTCGAGCCGACCTATTTAGGCTTCTAATCGATTTTTAACTGTACCATAATGACCCTTGCAGATTAGCCCGGTCGAAAGGTCGTTTCGGTCAAATTCTCGAGTCGATGCATTAGAATTTCTTACCGGCTTCACTGATGGGCTGGTTTTCACATGAGTGGCCAACTCAAGGAAATGAACTATATGCGTGCAGATGAAATGCCCGTCTCAATTTACTAAAAATAAAATTGAAAAATTCGGGATGTCATAGGTTAAGCACATGCTTGTGCACAATAATAGATCTCTAAAGCAAGATAATCGACAGCTGATCACTAGATCTCGTATCTTCGTTAGTGATGAAGATATACTGGAAATTTTAGGCATTGTCAATTGGCAGTGCATGTCTAAATTTGTCTGTCTCTGCACCATTGTTATGATGAAGATAATCAAAACAAGTTAAACAAACACAAATCTAATATTTGGAAAAGCAAATCTTCGTGATTCAACAAGACTGAAGATTCTGCGATAACCATTGGAGCTGGAGGTGTTGACACTTAAATTTTGGCGGCTCATTTAGTCATTAGGGGTTAATTTTATTTTATAATTTAATTGCATAGCATATAGATTTAGGTTGCATTTATTTTGTTATTTGCATTATTTGCATTTTATGGGAATAGGTGGCGGATGGGTTGAATTAGATGGGCTTTGGCCGCAAAGCGAGCAAGTTGGCGCCCGTGTTTTTTAATAATTGAAAGATTATCTCGTGAAAAATTAGAAATTCGAATTTTTGTTCGATATGATGAATGGTGTTTTCGGATAGAGCAAGTGATATTGCGTTCAACAAAACAAATATTGCGGATATCGATTCGAAAAAATTGAAAACCTAATCGGTGGCCTATAAATAGGTTTGTTCGCTTAGGGTTTCGAGCCACACATTGAATACATGCGGCCGAAGAATATAGAGGAGAGAAATCTCGGGGGCTTTTGTGTGCATGATACATTGAAAGATTTTCTGGGTAATTCAGGGTGCACAATTAAAAAATTGGGAGAATAGGTCAAGAGTTCTCTTTTGCAGCTTCCAGCCACGCCTTTTACCTCCTACTGCCATCGCGGCAACTTTGTCTCTCGCTCGTGATCATCACTTCCAGGCAATATCTCGAGTGAATTTCCAGCAACATCACCACCGAGCCTTGACAACCTGCTGCACTTCCATTGGGACGACGCAGCCGCTACTTCCTTAACGTGCTACCAGCCTCGCTGCGACGACAACACTGTTGCTCGGTCCCGGCGATACCAACACTGTTGCACTGAGATCACACGTTGATTTGTTGTCCGGCCGTTGCCCCTTTGACAACATCTTTGCTTTGCCGATCCGAGAAGGCCCTGCATCACCATTGGGTCTGGCAAGGACGTCCCCAGCAAGCCCGTCGCTCGCATCTTTCTGTTTTGCATATCGTTGGAGATTTTCGGGCAAGACACCAAATCCACCATCTTTGCTGGATTTTTTTTTGACGGTCCCTTCTTAGTCGCTGATGTTGTCTACAATTCCCTCCATCATTGAGAAACCGATTCATCCACGTCGAGGGTTGAAGGCCGCGGGTCTAAGAGGTGGGTTTTGTCCTTTTCCATCACATGTTGCTAACCCAAGTTAATAATATATTGTCAGAGAAAGCCACAGCCGTGAGTCCAAGGAATAAAAGATAATCGGAAAAGAAGTGGCAATTGAGGATCGGTTGGCAAGCCCCACGATATCCGCATGCGAGAAGGACTCCATTGCCGAGCTCAGCCAATTCGACTGCTGCTCATTGCCATGAATTCTCATTCCGGCGAGATACTTGGTTGAACCATCGTCATAACCGTGCTACCATGAACGGCCCATCCATCACTCGCCAATTGCAAGTCATAAATTCGGAAGCCGAAATTCGAAATAGGTAAAAATTTTGTCTATTTTGATTTTCGAAAATTTTGTTTCCTTATTTGATATGTTCGTTGATGCACATGATGGAAATTCTCGATATGCTGAGGTATCCGTAGTCTCAAGTAGCCTTATAAGTTGGGAAATTTTCCCAATTTCATAACGTGCATATGATTGACAGTCCGATTTTCGCGCCCGAAATCTGACTCGCAATCGCACGAAAAAATCGCAAATCCGATCTCATGCGCAAGATTCGATTCGTGATTTTGTTTAAATTTGGCCAACCCGATCTCATGCACGAGATATGATTCGTCAATTTTTTTTATGGATATCGATCTTATTTTGCTTAATTTGCTATCATGTGGTTTGAGGCGATCTTGTTTTCGTAAAAGGAAAAAGAAATAAAAAAAAAAAAGTTTGAATTAGGGTTAGGTTTGTTTTTTTTTAATCATCTTGCATGATTAGAATATGAATTTTTATTTTGAATCATGAAAAAGAAAAAGAAAAAGTGCACTCATTTAGGATGTTAGTTTTTTTTATTATCTAAATCGCATGTTTAATTTTAATTTCGAATTTCATAAAAAAATAGGAATTAAGGCATTATTTGCACGTCATGACATATTAGAATAAATTACGTGTTTTATTTTAAGTCTAGATTGATTTTTGCATCTTAGGATAGAACTTGCTAGGTTAAGATAATATCTTAGTTTAAATTAGGATTTAGTCGACACGATTCTTAATATAAACTAGATAGAATCTTAATCTAGATAATTATGTTTTGCATTTTCCTTAATTTCGAATTTCATTAAAATTTGTCTTAGGATAAATTAGTTTCAATTTCTAGAATATATTGCATTTTTAGAATAGAAAATTCATGTGCATGTCATATAGAATTAGACCCACTGAATGCACGTCATTTAGTGATTATTAGGGTCATTTAATTAGAAATTGCACGTCATTAGAATTAGGTCATTTTGGTTAATTTAGATTGCATATTTAATTATTGCATGTTCATTAAGAAATCATTAGTTTCGTTTTACTCATTCATATAGTTTAATACATTTTGTCATGCCATATCATTTCATATTTGATTAGAAACATTGCATTGCATATGGACCATATTCTCATTAAAAAGTGAAGGCAAAAATTGAGTGATTTCTTGTTAATTAGAAATCATATCTAAGATTGTTGATGTGAATTCTACGATCTAACAAACGCGAGATCTTTCGTTGCTTTGAGGTAAGTCTTGCATTATTTTATTTGCTTTCTTGAGTGTTAAATTGGTGGTATGCGCGCATGTATAATCACCTCACACGTTAGGAAAGTGAAATAAAATCAATTTAATTTCGCCCGCAAAATATTTTTTCGAAATAAAAGAAAGGTACCGAAATGGCACTAGGATAGTCTAGTGTAACAAGTCCCGTCCCAAAGTCTTCTGCAGTTCGTAGAAGTAAAATGATTCTCCCGTTATTTTACTTAGGTGTCTAATCGACCTACCGTAACCGACCGATTAGTGGCGACTCCTTTTGCATCTTTAGATATTTAAATCGCGAGTTGGTATGGGGCAGGAGGCGAAAGTTAAGTCTGAGCCAAAGAATCCATGGCTAATTTTAGGTGGTGCACCCGAAAAATTGGGTCGCGACAGGAGGCATGTGACTTGTACATGGATGGGGCACATGGGTATCATATATCGAAAAATATATTTTATTATATCCTCAAATCTAGATAGAGAAAGAGTAAGAAATAAGAAAAGGAAAGACATAACAATAAGGGAGGAAGGGGAGGGCGAGACCCTGAGAAGCAGGTCACATCGGCTTTTCTACAGCTTGGAGGGTCATATCTTGCTTTCCTCCTATGACATTAGAAATCGGGGCACTTCTCTTCTTGAATTAATGTAAGAAGCAACAAGTTCCCAAAGAAGAACTTCCTCTTCCTGAAAAACAGGAAAATGATTCGTAGCAAAATAACACTGATCCCTCCTCTCGTACCTTCACAAAACGATAGGCATTCAATTGGAGCAACAGAGCAAAATTATCATGGCTACAAAAAGAGGGGACAGACAATTATTTCTCTATTTTTATTTTTTTGGGCCCTGTCTTGTCAAAGTGGGTCCCATTGCCTTTCATGACTTTCGTTTTGTGGGGGTGAGCGCGATGACGAAAGTGATTACGTTTTCGTGGAATAGTCTGGAATAATGTGGAATTATCAACAACAGCAACCTAACAGAACACTTGTCGTCTCAGCTTTATGTCGTTTTGGACACGAAGAGAATAAAAAAAATCTATGAAGGACATGCCGTGTCTCGACCGGCAATGCTTTTGGAAAAATCCCGTCCCGGCCCCACAAAAAAAATTATGACCTATTACCTTGAGAGCAGAGTTGTAATGACTGATATTATTTAAATTATCTATTAAGCGGTGTAGTAAAAATTTGACTGACTTCTTGATATCACCTTTCCCAACTCACCATTTTAAGTTCACATATAAAACCATAGCCAATCATTTTAAAAATTTAAATAGTCAGAAGACAGCGTGATATCCAAAAAATCTAAATCTATAATATCGTATGAAATTATATGAAATCATCTGGAAATATGCAATAACATTCATTTATAAAATTAGTACAATATATCGAATGAAAATCTAAAAAGAAAAGCGATATTCAGTGTATCAATATTTAATTTTCCGAATGGACTAGTCATCTGAATTAATAATTATACAATGAAGAAATTAACAATGCTAGATGTACTAAAACTTATTACTAATATATGTATTTGTTAAACAATGCGTTGAATTTTGACCGATTAAAGAGGATATAATCATATAAGTAATGCATAATACGTGAAACTAGTTGAAATTATCCTTATCGATGACCAACTTCTTATTTTTTTAAAGAATCTAATTAGACTCGACCCTACAAATATCCACTCTCTCGCACAGCCTCAGCCAACCCGTTCTTGCTGAGCTGGGCCCGCCGTCTGCATTAAACCTTGAGGCGCTCGGAATTCGCGATATCTCTGCTGCTTTCTCGAGAGATCCTGTGGTGGTGAGGCGGAAGCGATGGCCGACGAGGTGATCCTGCTGGACTTCTGGCCGAGCATGTTCGGCATGCGGTGCAGGATGGCGCTGGCGGAGAAAGGGATCAAGTACGAGTACAAGGAGGAGGACCTGAGGAACAAGAGCGACCTCCTCCTCCGCATGAACCCCATCCACAAGAAGATCCCCGTCCTCGTCCACAACGGCAAGCCCGTCTGCGAGTCCCTCATCATCCTCCAGTACATCGAGGAGACCTGGCCCGACAGGTGCCCCCTCTTGCCGTCCGACCCCTACCAGAGGGCTCAGGCCAGGTTCTGGGCCGATTATGTCGATAAGAAGGTAAAGTTTCCCCCCCTCTCAAAATCTCGCGCTCTAGGTTCTGTGGTAGTTGTGATAGCTGAATCCGTAGCCGCTCGCAGTAGTAGTTGTACCTATACCTTTCGGGCCTTGCTACGTCGGACTAGCTGGGTCGTTTCGGACGGTGGGTGACGGTAGGGATGGAACCCGCTTGCTGTGCGATTGTGGGGTGCGAATGATTTCGCCTCTATACCCTCCAGCTTGTTACCCATTGTCTCCGAGTGGTAACTCTAAAAGTCGGTAGCGCCGCCTGCTTGGTTACCCATCTCTGCCTTAACTGGTTGGACAAAAATATGGAAGGGGGCTTCTCAGCTTATCTGATCAGATCTTTTTTTACATGTATGTGTCTCGCCGTCTACTGGGTACGGATGTGATTTATTCAATTGATTTACTTGTCACGGTGAAGTGAGTTTCAGGAAGAACTTCTCAAGCAAAATTTAATGTTATATTCGGGGGAAGGAGTGCACGAAAATTGGTTTGCACTATTCTGTTTATGATGAGTTCTGCGGACATTGAAATTAAACATCGTGTGATTCTAATGGTTTTGTAAAAATACTTGCAGTTCTATGACCTGGGTAGGAAGGTGTGGACCACAAAAGGAGAGGAACAGGAGGTGGCCAAGAAGGAGCTGATTGAAAGCATGAAGGTATTGGAAGGCGAGCTCGGTGACAAGCCCTTCTTTGGGGGCGAGAAGTTAGGATTCGTGGATGTTGCAATCGTCCCCTTCTCCACCTGGTTCTATGGGTACGAGATGTGCGGAAACTTCAGCATCGAGGCGGAGTGCCCCAAATTGATAGCATGGACCAAGAGGTGCCTGGAGATAGAGAGCGTGGCCAAGTCTCTCGTCGACCCTCATAAGGTGTATGACTTCATCTTGCAGCTCAAGAAAGCCCTCCACATTGAGTAGAGATCTGGATGAGTCGTTGTGGGTACTTCTTATCTTTATCACCAGTCTTAATGTTATAGTTACTGCTCAGGCCTTTCTCTTGTTGTTGAATTTCTGGTACTGAGAAGGAGACATTTCGTTGTGTCCTTTCGAAACTTATGTTGGTGACCATGATGAGCAACAGAGAGTTGCTCGTGCTGTGAGGTAGTGTTTGGTTTGCAATAATAAAAAAGTCGCTGCTTGGATTTTGAGTAAGCTCGAAGCTTCTCCTTTATGATCTAGTCTTTTCACTTGCAGTAGTAGTTAAGATGTGTGAGTACTGAGTGGACTTGTCAAAGCTGAAAAGATATGCAAATGTGATGCCTAATTTGTACCTACACCAGTGGCGAAAATGTGTTGGAGTGAATCCTTATGTTTCCGGGAGCAATGATATTCATCGGGACTACTCGATTCTTGCTCTACCATTGGCCTTTATTGGCCCCTCTGTGAGGGCAGGCGTTGAGCATTGTTGTTGTATTTCCCACTGGAGAAGAAAACAAGGGCCAAGATGGACAACGCGATTGGTTTCGTTATATTATGCCTCAACAACTTCGTCCACAACAAATGATGAGCTGTATTACATTCTTTATTTGGAAAAGTTAGGCCACATCAAAGTTGATACGCAAGCCAACATCCACTACAGGTCTGTTTGTTAATAGGTTAAATTGTAATTGATTTTATTCTATTACATTCTTTATTTGAAAAAGTCAGGACACATCAAAGTTGATACACAAACCAACATCCACTACAGGTCCGTTTGTGAATAGGTTAAATTGTAATTGATTTTATTCTTTTATTCTTGGAAATAAATTTGAAACTAAAATCCTTTTGATAAATTTTTTGTTGTTGGGAATAAATTTGAAAGAAAATCAAGAAGTTAGGAAAAATTGCTTCTTTCTTCTCAGGAATAATTTCAGAATCAAGTTCGACCTATTTGTTTTTTCTCTGATCTCCTTTTCTCTTCTTCTTCCTCCCAGTCAGTCGCGGGCCATGGTACCATCACTGCTGTTGCCAATTGCTGATGAGATCATTGGAGGCTCGCCTCGCCACCGCAAGCCTTAGCCTCGTTGACAGCCAGACGAGCCGCGCTCAACTTGGCAAGGCTTGACCTCATCTAGGTAGCGTGAGGTTAGTTTTGCCCTAAATTGGTGAGGCTAAGCCTTGTGCAGTCGCCAGGCTAGAGTGAGGCAGAGGCTCGTGGTGGCCAAGCGAGGCTTTGACGAGCTTGTCGAATCTCGCCTAGCTGGTCACTGGCCACTCTTGTGGCTGGTGACCTGTTACAAAGAAGAAGAAAGAAGAAGAAAGAACAAGAGAAAAGGAAAAAAAAAAAAAAAAAAAAAAAAAAGAAAAATATAATAAAAGTATTAAAAAATTAAAGAAACAAAAAAAAAATTCTGCAATATGCATTTTTATTTTTTACCAGATGCCTTTAAATGTTCAGAAATTATTCTCAAGAACAAAATAAAAAATAATCATTTCAAGGCGAAAATTATTCTCAGGAATAAAATGATTACTAAACACACCCTAAATGACTTATGTTGGTCCCTTTGCTTCTCATCGTCTCGAACCCATTCTTGAGCTCCAGCATGAATCTGTGAACTTTTTCGCAGTTGGCCACAGACTTTGAAACACCGTCTTTCTGGGAATACCTCTTGTCCCATGCAATGAGCTTGTGTCTCGATGCTGAAACCGCCGCACTTCTCATAGCCATAGAACCAGCTATAGAAGGGAATAAGAGAAATGTCGACAAGCCAGAATGTTTCCCCCTTGAAGAGGGGGATGTCGAAGAGGGGCTCGTCATCGAGCTTTCGTTCCAACACCTCGAGGCAATCCGTGAGCTCCCTCTTGGCCGCCTCTAGTTCTCCTCCTTTGGTCAAAATGATTCTGTTGTTACTGATTAAATAGTAAACAAGAAATAGAAAACCAGAAGCTATAGATTTTGAATGAGGAAGAGAAGCACAGAGAAACAGAACACGAACTTGCATACATCAGTTTCTCTAAGGAAACTGTCAAGTACAGAACAACTTAAACAAGAACAATAACTGCTTACAAACCACACACACGTGCAGCATATAATTGCACCTAAATGTGCTAATTCACTTCCTAAATAACAAAAATACTAGCTGCATAATATAACCAACTTAGCAAGAAAAATAAACCATAAGAAGAAAATAGAACAGAGGAACATCAGTCGAAAAACCAGCAGCACTGAGACATTATAATCCAACAGATTCAACTCCCAATCTCCGTGGACTCGGACTTGGATCTGACTTTGTTGTCCTTTTTATCTGTCTCATTTATTTGTGCTCGATGCTTCTTGGTACCCATATGAGTTGATAAGACGGAGGTGACCGATTTTCGTGGACTCCAGCGAAATGACAAAGTCAAGAAACACGAGTTCTCTAGTTGTTTTCGGACGGTGATCTTAAGGCCATTATCAACCACAACCTTACCAACTCAGCCATAAAATTCAGCCCGCAGCTTAGGAAAAATCCAGTGCTGTTAAAGTTAGGTCGCTTTCCACCCTCTTGCTCTTTACCGACTCATTTGGTGACCATTCCGAGAGTTGAACTTTGATAGAGTTCGACCACGAATTGAGCGGGAAGTGAGAGGCAGAGGGCACCCGTGAGAGTTCAGCAATGAATGAACTCTTTCCTATGGAGCGATTGAGATTTCGTCATCGCTTCAATGGAGCAACCGAGAGAGATGGAGAACAACCGAGTTCCACCGAGAACCTTAACCCCACAAAACGAGAGAAACAAAAAGCAACAAGAGATGAAGAGCACAACACCATTTCGTTAATAAACCAAGATAAAAGACTTAGGTCCCATTTCAAAGGTCAACATTTGGTCAATGACACCTTTAAATGCTGAACCAAATACCAATTTTTTTTCCCAAGGGGCCTATGTATTGAACCACAATGACGACCCCGATTTTCTTGGGAGCTGGGTTCATCTGCAAGAGCAGAGGGCTCTTGTTCTACAAATCTTTCTTTCTGTATTCGGGCTTTACCATCCATTTTGTGGTAGTTGACTGAAATCTCAGTTATGTATTGAACCATAATGAATGACTCATTGGTCAATTTGCTATTGTGAATGAGGAATGGAATTTTCTTGTGAACGGGGCTCATCTGCAAGAGCAGAGGGCTCTTGTTTTGCAAATCTTTCTTTCTGTATTCAGTTTGGGGTTTTATCATCCATTTTATGGTAGTTGATGGAAATCTCGGTTATGTATTGAAGCGCAATGAAAGACTCACAGAACAATTTGTTGTGAATAAGGACTGGGATTTTCTTGTGGAAGAGGTTAATTTGCAAGAGTGGAGGGCTCTTGTTCTACAAATCTCTCTTTTTGTATTCAATTTGGGGTTTTACCATCCTTTTTGTGGTAGTTTACAGAAACTTCAGCTATATATTGAACCACAATGAGAGACTCACAAAACCAATTTGCTGTTGTGAATGAGGATATGGATTTTCTTGTGAACTGGGTTCATCCGTGTAAGATTTTGTAAGATCACTGTCAATTGTTCTAAAAACTTAAGCTGATAGATGAATGTATAATTTATTATTTAAATATTCTAACAATCTGCAAGAGCAGAGAGCTCTTCACTTTCTAGGTTTCCTTGGCAATAAGTAAGACATCTACTTGAGGAAATTCATGCAAAAAAAGGGTGGTCTCCCACTTTCCATTGCTGGAAGATGGAGACGTGGAGACGTCTGTGTCCATGGACAATCTGTAGAAGGTGTCGTATCAAGATATTCGCATCCGTATCCTAGATCTTCTTCGATCTCGTGGACTCTCGGTTCCTTTTTTTAACTTCACATTGCTCATGTGCTATCTTCCATGTTTATTTGAGGTTGGTTGGCGCTCGATGCCAATGGCGAAGGCATCTTTGCACAATGTCTGGAGTTCAAGTTCCTAAGAATGATTAGTGATGCGGGAGCATCCAACGTAGGTCCATCGACCAACTCAGAACCATCGATGCTTATCCAAGGTAATAAAGAAATTGGGCATTATGTGTTTCGATGGATCATTTTGAATGAATAATTTTAATTACTTATTGATATTTTATGGTACGTCGATAACTAGCAATGGGAGGCCATTTTAGAATCACTCACCCCATCACGCATCAATTAGACTCGTGTTTGTCTAAGGAAATGCAAGTCATCAGCTTAGCTCCTGAAAACCCTGCCCATTAGTGCATTGCGTGCGGCTCGCTCAACTTATTGAAAGTTATCCAACACATAAGCTTCATAAAACATGTTGGCACTCCAAATTTACACGAAGTGGAGAGAGAATCAAATGAACGTTTCGCTCATTTGGAGTAGGTATGGTAAAAGAACTCTAAAAAGGGACAGAACTGACCGGCGAGGCATTAATAGCATGTGCCACCAATTGACAACAAAAATAGTACGGAAAGAACGCTCTCCACATGCTCCCTCCATTGTAAGATACCAGTGTCCACTATATTCTAAGGGAAATGCCCGCAACTTCTTCATCTCATTCGGCGTTCTGGTGTTCATTAAGTTTCACTGGATTCCGAGGCCTCCGAGTTTATAATCATATATGCTCTCAGAGTTTGTCTTCAACTTGTTCATACACCCAGTTTTAACTTTGCGTTACTGGGGACTGTTTTAGATGGCCAACAAACAACGCACCAGGTTCATCACAGAGGTTGCCCCTCCGAGATTCCTTCACTTGGCAAAGCGCCCGTTGACGAGTGCTTTAACGACGATCCTCGAAGAAGAAAGAGATTCTTCAAGTGTCAATGCAGATCCCTCGTCATCTTCATCATCATCATCATCGTCCAGACCTCCTCCAGTGTTCGTTTCGCTTTAGATTTCCACACAGAGCACGCCCATGTGATAGAGTCCAATTGACATTCGTTTCTCTTCTGTTATCGATGTATGTTTTTTAATGATGCTGTGGGCGTCTGTGCACGCACTCTCGATAGAGAAATAAGGGGCCATGGCGTATTTTTAGCCAAGCCATGGGAAGGCAGCTTAATAAGTTGAGTGAATCTAATTTATCGAGTGAACGCTTTAACGTGTGCTAAATAAATTTGTTAACTTTTGGCAGATTAGTTATTGGAAACAGAGGATATATTCCCTAGCGTGACTGAAAGAGATCAACGGAATTGATGAAATGCTGTGTATAGTTTATTAGCTGATCCAGAAACACTCGAATACAGAAAGGAAAACATAGAAGTACAAAGGAGCTTAGCCTCGTCCAAAGGAGAGGGGTTATTATTGTACAATAGTCATAAGATGACCATAATCAGACTCAAGAGAGTTGTCTATTGCGCCTGAAGCTTTTTCCTGTGCTCCACGATGTAGTCACAGAGCTTGTGCTGGTCGGGCAACGACTTGGCCACGCTCTCCCTCTGCATGCACCGCTTGGCCCACGACGCCATCTTGGGGAACTCCTCCACGATGATGGAATCGGCCAATGTCTCCAAAGCACATAACCAACTATAGAAGGGTATCAGCGACACATCCGCATACCCGAACCTCTCCCCGCCAAAGTAAGCCTTGTCCCCGAGCTCTCCCTCCAACACCTTCCAGCACTCGATGTACTCCTTCTTCGCCGCCTCCTGGTCCTCCCCCATCGACAGGAACACTGTTCGCACCGCCGGATACATCTGCACCATCATTTCGTGTCTCGATGTTAAGCACAGATGATAACAGAACGTTCGAAAGACTAAAGGATTGTTGTCTTACCTTCTTGTCCGCATAGTCGGCCCAGAACCTGACCCGGGCACGCTCGTAAGGATTCGACGGCAGGAGAGGAGACTCGCGACCCCAGGTCTCGTCGATGTACTGGACCATGATGAGGGACTCGCAAACGGGCTTGCCATTGTGGATGAGGACGGGGATCTTCTTGTGGACTGGGTTCACCTTCAAGAGCAGGGGGCTCTTGTTGCTCAGGTCCTCCTCCCTCAAGTCGAACTCCACGCCCTTCTCACGCAGGGCAATCCTGGCCCTCATCCCGAACGCGCTCGCCCAGACGTCCAACAAAATCACTTCCTCCGCCATTGAATTTGTAGCTACAAGCTGAAGCTTTTGCTAATTTGAACTGAAATGAAGAATGCTGTCCCCGGTGAAATCAGGCTAACTCGGGTGCCACTTATGTAGAGGGAAAGAGGATTTTGACGGGATTTTGACGATGTGACTTTTATTTTGTCGCAGGGTGGGTGGAGAGGCGGCTCGCTAATGGTCATTGCTCGCGTCACTCTCTGATCTCAAGTCTCCATGCCCGAGCCGATGAGGTCATGGCATAGGTGTCGCACGAACGAGAGATATAATTATTATTACTATCAGCTCGACTGGCAGTCGCTTCCCTCTTTCTAGTGCCTTCCAGTTCCTCACCGACTCCTTCATTTCCCATTTCTCGATTATTTATGTACTTAGCCTCCATCGAATCCGCTTTTATTATTTATAAAATTAAATAAATGAAAAATATTTTTATTACATATAAAATATTTAGATATAAATTGTTGTCGATAAAGAAATATTTTTTTAGTTTCATTTTAAAAATATATTTTTCAAAATATTTATTTTTCATGACATAAATAGAGTTATAAGTACAATCAGCTCGTCACTGATATAGAGTCAAGCTTTTATTTGCAAACAACTTGCAAATTTTATGCTGCAAAAAGTACCTTGAAGAAACTGAGCAAGGCGAGAAGAGGACATGAAGGGACCAGATCCTACTCAAGATCAAGATTAGGAAGCAGGTTACATCTTGGAGACAGCTATTTTGACCTTGCTGCCTTCTTAAAGTTTATTTAATATTATTTCTTCATGTTGAAAAGGATGAACTTCACAACTTACAAGTGAAGAGAGAATCAAATGCATGTTTCGCTCATTAGGAGTAGGTACGGTAAAAGAACTCGTAAAAGACAAAATTGACCGGAGAGGCATTAATAATAGGGGTGAGCGGTTCCAAGTTTTGTATATGTTCCACTTGGAATCCGGAATCTACTCATTGAAATATATTTTTCTTTTTTTTTTGGAATCTAAAACCCACCTTGCATACTTTAGAGTCTAAAACCTATCGTGTTACAGGTTTTAGGATTTATCCAGGTTTCACTTATATTAGTAATTGAACGATTACAGTGAATTAAAACCTTTAATGATCAATACTTGGTGCACAATTGATTGATGATAAAGGTATATAGATAATATGAATATCAATAAAGTAAAAATCCCAATTATAAAATTGAAGCTCAAACTATATTGCAAAATTGCGTGAAGACATGAATCAAGAAAAACCTTAAAACTTGTTCTGAGTTTTATGTTACAAATTTATAGATTTCAGGTTTTAATTTCTTCCAACTAAGAATCTGGAATATACCCATCAGGTTCCTTATTTTCTGGAATTTAGAATCTACCATGCATGCTTTAAAACTCAAAACCTCTAGGCTCTCATTGGTCCAGTTCTCAAGTTTCAAAATCTATCATAAAACCATGTTCACTCCTTATTAATAGCATGTGCTACCAATTGAGGACTAAATTAGTACGGAAAGAATGCACTCCACAAGCTCCCTCCATTGTAAGATCCCAGTGTCCACTCTATATTCTGAGGCAAATGCCTGCAACTTCTTCATCTTATTCGGCGTTCTGGTGTTTCTCAAGTTTCACTGGATTCCGAGGCGTGAGTTTATAATCATATATGCTCGCAGAGTTTGTCGTCAACTTGTTCATACACCCAGTTTCAACTTCGCGTAATTGGGGACTGATTTGTATATGGCCAAGATACAACGCACCGGGTTCATCACAGAGGTTGTACCCCCGAGATTCCTTCACTTAGCAAAGCACCCATTGACGAGTGCTTTAGCGACGATCCTTAAAGAAGAAAGAGATTCTTCAAGTTTCAACGCAGATCCCTCATCATCTTCATCATCATCATCCAGACCTCCTCCAGTGTTCGCTTTGCTTTAGATTTCCACATAGAGCACGCCCATGGGATGGAGTCCAATTGACATTCGTTTGTCTTCTATTATCGATGTATTTTTTATTATTTATTTATGCTGTGAGTGTCTGTGCAAGCACTGTCGAGAGAGAGAGAGATAAGAGACCGTGGCATATTTTTAGCCAAGCCATGGGCAGACGGCTTAAAAGGTTAAGTGCATCTAAACTTTCGAGTGAATGCTTCAACATGTGCTAAATAACTTTTGAAGTATTTGTTATTAGAAACAGAGGAGATATTCCCTAACGTGACAGAAAGAGATCAAAGGAATTGATGAAATGCTGGGTATAGTCCATAAGCTGATCCAGAAACACTCGAATACAAAAAGGAAAGCATTAGAGGTACAAAAGGGCTCAGCCTCGTGAAAGGAGAGGGGTTATTGAACAATAGAGTCATAAGATGATCATAATCAGACTCGAGTTGTTTATTGCGCCTGAAGCTTCTTGATGCGCGCCAAGAGGAAGTCATAAAGCTTGTGCTGGTCGGGCAATGACTTGGCCACGCTCTCCCTCTGCATGCACCGCTTGGCCCACGCCACCAGCTTGGGGCACTCCTCCACGATGCTGAAGTTGGCCATCGTCTCCAACCCATAGAACCAGCTATAGAAGGGTATCAGCGATACATCCACGTATCCGAACCTCTCACCGCCAAAGTAAGCCTTGTCCCCGAGCTCTCCCTCCAACACCTTCAAGCACTCGATGTACTCCTTCTTCGCCGCCTCCTGGGCCTCCCCCCTCGACTGCCACACCGTTCGCCCCACCGTATAAATCTGCACCGTCATTTCGTGTCTCGATGTTGAGGGCAGTTAATAAGGAATTGTTAAAAAAACTAGGACGTTGTTGTCTTACCTTCTTGTCCACGTAGTCAGCCCAGAACCTGGCCCGGGCACGCTCGTAAGGATCTGAAGGCAAGAGAGGAGACTCGCGAACCCAGGTCTCGTCGATGTACTGGACCATGAGGAGGGACTCACAGACGGGCTTGCCATTATGGACGAGGACGGGGATTTGCTTGTTGACCGGGTTCATCTTCGAGAGCAGGGGGCTCTTGTTGCTCAGATCCTCCTCCCTCATATCGAACTCCACGCCCTTCTCTCGCAGGGCAATCCTGGCCCTCATCCCGAACGGGCTCGGCCAGAAGTCCAACAAAATCACTTCCTCCGCCATTGAATTTGTCACTACAAGCTGAAGCTTTTGGTAATTTGAACTGAATTGAAGAATGCTGTTCGCGGTGAAGTCAGGCTAACTCGGGTACCACTTATATAGAGGGAAAGAGGACTTTGACGATGTGACTTCTATTTCGTCGCAGGGTGGGTGGGACACTGGACAGGCTGCTGAAAATAGGGTCATCGCTTGCGTCACTCTCAGATCCAAGTCTAAGTCCCCACGCCCGAGACGATTACGTCATGGCTTAGGTGTCGCATGAACGAGAAATTAATTATTATTATTAATTCTGCCGGAAGTTTCTTCCTTCTTTCTAGTGCCTCCCAGTCTCACCGACTTCTTCATTTTCAATTTCTCGATTACTTATGTACTTGGGCTTCATCAAAATGAATAATTTTAAAAATATTTTTCAAAAAGTCATCACTTTTATCACTTATAAAATTGAATGAACCAAAAATATTTTCTTTCCGCACAAAATATTTAGATATAAATTATTATCAATAAATAATTTTTATTGATTAATTATATTAAGAGATACAATCAATTGATTTTAGAAAAATACTTTTCAAAATATTTATTTTTCACGACATAAATGGAATCTTATATACAATCAAGTAGTTATTGATTTAGAGCCGAGCTTTTATTTGTAGACACATTGCGGTTTTATGGCGCGAAAAAAAATTAATAGAAGTTCTTAAAATAAAATTGATATTCTTTCTTAATGTTAAAAAGGATGAACTTCACGAATTAATGTATGTCATCGGAGAGTTAAAGATTACCACAACCGATGAATTAAGATGTAGAAGCTATGGAGAATGAATGGAATTTATCGAGTTGAGTTTTCGATTGATGGAACAAGTCTTGAGTTAAAAATGGTGCAATTTGCAATCTTCGAATAGAACCATAAGTGATTTGTTTTGCAACCTCGTAATATTTTCAATTTATGTCAGAAACTCTTACTTCCTTTATCCAAATGAGACGAAAGGCGGCTCCATAGCAATGCTTCCTTTTGTATAGAAAGATGGAAAGCCAAATGCATTTCCACGCATCCAAGATAATAAACCCCTTACTGAAGATTACCCACTCCAATTGATCTCTTCAAGGATAGTCGTATATGAGATGTCGAGAAGAGAAGAATGTTATTGAGCATTGCAAATCTAAACTTAATTTCCCGACATAAATAAGATTTCACTTAAAGTTATAGCACATCATGCAAAATAAAATTAGGGCTTTGTTGATACCTAAATTTTAGCAACCTAGTCAATTAGGGACTAAAATTTGGCCCCAGAACAAAAATATTCAATTAAATTGCATATATATATATATATATATATATATAATTGCATTTACATTGGACCAATGATAGATGTACTTAACTTATTGGCCTTGAATTTTATTTAGCCCCCAAATTCGAGCAAGTCCATGGATGAGAATCACATTATGCCTTTCACATGATGGCACATGATATGAAGAGAATATTGCATTATCAAGAGAATATTACACTGACTTCGAAAAGGAAAAGATTTGACATGAGGTAATATTCGGTCAAGCAAAAGGGAAGGAAGAGATATATTTGTCCAAAGAAGAATAAGCTTTCTCACATATAAAAGTGGTCTTGATATATATAAGGAAGATATTCTTGGTCAAAAAGAGATAATTCATGAAGATTCGTACTGGCATGTAAGCATGGAAGGTCAAGAACAAAACAGGAAATGAAGATTATTTCTCAGTGGTATAAAGACAAACGGGAAAAAAGAGGAGTTGAGAAATTGGAGGACTTCTCTAAATATTCACGCTTCTGTTTTTGGGTGCAAGCGTGGACAGTATAAAAGGAGACAAAGAAGACATTCCAGAGGAGGGAGGCTGTGCAATTCAATACACGGCCACAATTCTGAGAGTGTTCATAGAGAGGACGTAAGCTAGAAAAGATGGGTCTTTTCTTCTCTGAAAAGTGCAGAGAAGTAAAAGACAAGAATAAAGGGTGGTCTTCTTCAGCTCCCCCGACTGGTGCCTCCATCTGCTCAATCGTGAAGCCGACGCCTGCAGCCCACCATTCGCGGCTGCCATTCCTTCGTTGAATCGCTGCTGCTACTCGTCCAAACCGGTGCCCACATCGCCTTTTCCACCGCTCACCGAAACCCATCTCGATGTCGCGACCAGCCTGAGTGCTACCGCACCCCTGCTCTTTGTAATCATTGTACGCCCGAGCACTGCTGTTCGTGATCCATTGCCCGAGCCAACGACAACTGAGCTTGCTGGTCTGATCATCGTTGTGACCCGCACTGAGTCTCGTCCATGACGAGTTGCGATTTGTTGATCCAAGTCAAGCTCCCACTGTGTCAACGAGCTATTTTACCAAGCCTCTTGCAATACTGGTGAATTACCGTTCTCCCGAAGTCCACCAGCAAAGAG
This sequence comes from Eucalyptus cloeziana, assembly GCA_014182715.1. NCBI lineage: Eukaryota > Viridiplantae > Streptophyta > Magnoliopsida > Myrtales > Myrtaceae > Eucalyptus > Eucalyptus cloeziana. The sequence goes on along the minus strand of CM024639.1, from coordinate 14,052,151 downwards.
AGAGGGCACATAAAGAGCAATTAAAAAAAAAAAAAAACAGTCTTAGCCCAGTCCTTCTTAACTGGTCTCCAAACCTTGGGACATTCTTTCTTGAAATATTCTGAGATGTTACACTTTGAACATTTGAGTGCACTTCGGCTAACATATTTTACAAAAATTTTTTGAAAATGATTTTTGTAAAATGCCTTTGTAGGTCTTTGTTTAATTATTTCTTTTACTTTTGGAAAATTGATTAATGGAACAGTTTCTAAAATCATACCAAAACCAGATTTGTTAAAGTAGGGTATTTGAGCTAAAAGAATTTTCTCCAGTTTCTCGGATCATTTTGAAAATCTTTTTGTTATATTTGAAATATCACCTTTCAAAAACGTATTTTCCTTTAAAAGAGAATCAAAATTTTCTTTGAAATTATTAGAACTTGTTTTCAGACTTTCAAATTTTTCTTTCCAAAAACCTTCCTGTTGCCTGAGCTTAGAATTCTTCATTTTTAGTTTAGAAATCATTTTAAGAGAGGATTTGAGACTAAGAGAAAGTTCATCTATGTATTTAGAGACTTTGACAGCAATTTTTAAATCACTTACCTCAATTTCTTTGGTAGAGTTTGAATCAGAATTTGTTTCTGATTCTGAGTCTGATTCGGAATGAGCCATCAAACATATGTTGGCATATTCTTCTTTACTTTCTTTACACTCGATGTCACTCCAAGTTTCAGTTTTGAATGCCTTTTTGTACTTCTCAGTTTTTCCTTTCTTTGTCTTGAACAGAGGATAGTTAGGTCTAATATGCCCATTTTTCTTGCATTCGAAGCATATCACATATTTGCTGGTTTCATTGTCCTCAGTCGGTCTCTTCTGGAAATTTTGCATGCTCTGCTTCTTCTAGTTGAATCTTCTTCCCTTTCTATTTAGCTTTCTGAATTTCTTGCTCATAAGCGCTAGCTCCTCATCGTCCATATCATCATCTGAATCTGTATCATCAAAATCAATGTTAGACTTTACAGCAATTGACTTATTACCTTTAGAATCTTCTTCATCATTTATCTACTCCACTTTGTATGACTGAAGTGTGCCTATCAGTTCATCAACTAATAGAGGCATGATCCTTTGTGTTTCTCTAATTGAAATCTTCACATGATTCTAATCTTTTGAAAGCCCACACAGCAGTTTGTTGACTTTCATTGGTCTTAAGATTGGCTAACCTTGATAAGCCATGCCATTTACAATCTCTGTGAAGCGACTGAACATATCAGTAATAGATTCTCCAGGCTTCATGCTGTCCAAGCAAAATGTTTATTTTGGTTTCCTTCACACGGTTAGTCCCTTTGTAGGTAACATGTAATCTGTCCCAAACTTCTTTTGTTGTTTCACAAGAAGAAATTGCCGGCACTATGTTTGGTTTCAAAATAATATTTTGAAAACCATTTAGCCCATCGAAAAGTTGAGAATTTGGAATATGTTTCTGTTTGAACTTGGTCATTTGAGGAAAAGATGCCATGTTTAATTCTACTAGGAAATGATGGCCGATGAGATGGGAGATAAGGAACAATATGAAGAGTAGATTGCTTTCGCGTCAAGAGCTTGTCTTTTGGTAATTTCAGCTTTGTGTTGTTTCGTCAGTATCAGTAACTTCTTTTCCTCGGTCTGAAGGTGATGTTGCTTTAAGGTTGATCCCTTTTTCTACAACATCCTATTCCAGAAGATCTTTGGATCTGAGAAATGCCTTCATCTTGTTCTTCCACACATTGTACTCATTTCCATCAAAGTAAGGAGGTCTGGTGTTGCTCTGACCTTCAACCAAACCTGGAGCTAAAATACTAGTCATAGAAGTTCTTTAGCTTAGAAGTAAAACACTTCAATAATTAAGTACACAAGCTCTGATACAAATTGTAAGAGCTAGTATGAACACCTAGATGGGGGTGAATAGGTGTGAAGACAATTTTCATAAAGAGTAATAAAAATATTTTGCTTTCAAAACTGAGTCTAAAGAATAACAAACTTTGAGTGAGTTTAGACTTCAACTAAAAACAGAATTACGAACAAAGTAAAGGAGTTTAGGGAAGAGAATAAGAACACAGAATATATAGTAGTTCGGCCTAGTTTAAGCCTACGTCAATTCTCCCACGCTAACAGCCTCTTGGCTGGATTTTACTAAGAATCAAAAGAGAATTTACAATCTGTAATCTCAACTTCACAAATGTAAGAAGTTAGTTCAAGCCTAAGTCTCTCTTTTGAATACAACTTTGAGCTCAGTGTAAGAAGTTATAAGAATATGGGAAGCTTCAGACTTGGGAATTTCTCTTTCATGCACTCTGTCCAACAACTGGAGAGTCCTCTTTAAATACTCATTCATGCATTATTGACCGTTGGCATTTTCCAAATGAATTCTTCCAATCAACCCGTTGGATAGAATCAATCAAGGAGATCTTCGAGCCGTTTGAAGATTGTGATAAAAACCCGTCAATGCTGTTCGCCCATACAATTAGGATCTTGGTTTCCATAAGTAGATTCTTTCCAAATTTACTTGCATTCCGAAAAGATTTGATGTATCTAAATTGATTTCAATAAAGATAACCAATCTCATAGGTGATATTTCCATCCAGAATACCATATATAATCCATAACAACCCCACCATAAGCAACAACCAACAGTCGATTTGCATACAACCTTACTTGGTATGCCATACCCTGTACGTTATAATTCAACATGATACACACAATGCACATGGCCATTAGATGATATATTTTATCAATCACATACGAGTCGCATCACAAGCGATCTCACCTAGCCATTGCCACACCCTACACGTTATCGATTTATGCGTGCGTGCCATAAACAATGTACTTAACTCTGCAAGACTGAAATCACAGATGCCATGATTCTCATGCATTCTTGCACATTATCATAGTTCATAAACATAATGTATGCAACAATTGAAACGCCTTACTCATCTCAGTCAATCACAGGGATCTTGATTATAAGACCAAATTGTTATGACACGTCCCATTCTGTGCCACATAATTTCGTCCCATAATTTGGTGCATCAATAACACTCAACATGTGTTCCAATTGTTAATTACTGCCACACATGGGCATAGCCTACTCGCAATTCGGCTATCTACTGGCATTTAGCTAGGCATTGTCTTCCCCCGTGGAGCACGACTTCGTCACTATGTCGACGGCATTCTCAAAGGAGCATCGGTCTAGTCAGCCTAGCCTCTACTACGACCAGCATCCATTGTGTGGGCATCCCATATAGGGGCACGTCTAGCTCAACAGCTTAGGACGGTTCCTCATTAGCCAACACACGATAATTCATTATCGGCCTAGGATACTTTGCATTTCACTCAAATGCTTCGATTAAAATAGTAATCCCGACCTCTTTTCTTTGTATTAAAAACATCCGCGAAAGTAGTCGTGCGTGGGTACACGTCAATTCAAACAAGAAAACTGATACTTTCCTTTTTCAAACCCCGCTGTTTGATATAATATTTAAAAAATCCATTTTCGGTGTCCAAACCCGACACCCGGGATTTTCTAAATAAAATTCACTTTTTCCAATCATCACACAATTGCACAAATCATCATTCAATTTATGCAGATGTTTATGCAATGACACATCCAATCACTTCATAGGATTAAACCCACATAAAATTAGACACTTTTCGTTCTCGGATGAACAGTGTTTTGTGAACAGTAACTCGTGAATAGTGTTTCGTGAACAATAATTCATGAACAGTGTCTCGTGAACAGTAAATTTCCAGAATTTAATAAATGATAAATTAAACTCAGAAATCATTAATTAAAACAATCAAACAATTAATAAAGCAAAACAAGCTTAATTAAACACATAAGCACAATTAAGCAAATAAAGCAAGATTAAGCTAAACTAATCTAATCCATCTATCTAACCACCTTCCTTAGGGCTAATACAACTTAATTATATCACATAAACTAGAATTAAATCTAACTAAACCAACCCTAAGCAAGTTTAGACACTAATTGAAGGATTATGAGTTAAACTCACCCGTTAAGCGGGCCGCAGGCAACGACGCAGCGACGACGATGGAGGCGACACTCCGGGACCTCTATCACGATGATCCAAGGTGGTCCCATGCTCAACACAGCAACCACAACCTCTGCTTCTCTCTGCAACTCTCAAAAACTGACTGTCGGAGGAGAAATAGAGTTGAACGGCTTGGCCGGAGCTCCGGCAAGGGGGTTGGTTGATAACTAGAGGCTCCCAGGGGTCTTGGGGATCTTGTGGGTGGCTAGGATGGGCAAAAGCTCGGTCGAAATGGGAGAAAACTTGAAGAAAATTCGAAACAGGCGGAGCTGGGTGGAACCGGGCGGTCCGGCGGTCGGTGAATTGTCTCAGGATTTCGGGACAGTCGGCTGCTCCGTTGGGGACGTGGTTAGACTTGTTGGAACAGTCTGGATCTCCTCGTCACGGTGATGGGTGAAGCGTTCTCTGATTCAAGTGGGAGGACCACTTTCAACTCCGATCTTTGTAGAGAGGTCGGCCGGTGCATAAAATGGAAGAGAGGGAGAACGAGGGAGAGAGAGCTCTGTTGATTGGGAGGCCGAATGGGGGGGAGAGAGAGTGATGGGAGTGCTGTCAAGACCCCACATAAATGCTTGCTTCAAGTCCCCATGCATGACATCATCTTCTCTCTCTTCCTTTGCCCTTATCCAAATGCTTTTAGGGGCAATTTAGTCATTTCCACCTTGCACAAATTACACATCTGACCTTGGGCTGAAATTGGTGGATGTGCCTAAGAAATGGGCTTGTCCATGAATAGGAGTGGGCTTGGAAATTAATTGGGCTTGATTGGACTCAAAGTTGGACCATGGGCTTTGAAAGATGAATAGTTGGTTTGGACATAATGGGCTCATTTTGCTTGACTTAGGCCCATTTGGTGGCTGTCCTAACTTGGGCCTAAGGCCCACACTAGCTTGGCCCGGCCCACATCCTCATGGGCTTACTTTCTCGGTTTGAAAATCCCTTTTCCAATTGCTCGGCTTCACTAGCTCTGTCGACTATTGAAGCAGCTTCATCTAATGTCTGTCCCGGACATTCTCGATAATTTGAAGCCCAATCTTTAGTTCTCATGCCATGTAAATTTCGCCCAATGCCATTTTGGGTACAACTCAAACTGACGGGCGGCTTTGAGGATTCCCGCGTGATTGACTCGTGTCAAACCACATTCAAGACATCTCGACGCATGGACGTCCTTGACTGCATGAAATTACGGAAGATAGATTCTCATTTCAAAGTACACGATTGCTGAGAATTGACATAGGGGCGTTCGCGAGTTTGATAATAATAAACGGAATCACCCGTTGTTCCATTATGTTCTATCCGCGAATCGACTTCTAGTCGTCCTTAGAATCGGCTTGCCTATCTATAGGATCGTCCTCACGTAAGTCTCATGGTCAAGTCGTTTTCCCAAGTCAAGTTCTTTATTCGTACGAGTTCTGTCCTCATTAGCCTATCCCCTCAAGGTCAGTATCTCAGGAGTGATCAATTCCGAGTGAGATCAACCAATAATGCATTGACGAAATTCACATTCATTCATCCCTTATAGGGCTCAAATTTCAGGATGTCACAATAGAACTAACTATAGAAGGGGATAAGAGCAATGCCGACAAGCCATAATGTTTTCCCTCTGAAGAAGGGGATGTCAAAGAGGGCTCATCGCCGAGCTTTCATTCCAACACCTCGAGGCAATTCGTGAGCTCCCTCTTGGCCACCTCTAGTTCTCCTCCTTTGGTCAAAATGATTCATCTCCCAATCTCCGTGGACTTGGACTTGGACCTGACTTTGTTGTCCTTTTATCTGTCTCATTTATTTGTGCTGGATGCTTCTTGGTACCCATATGAGTTGGTAAAACGGAGGTGACCGATTTTCGTGGACTCTAGCAAAATGACAAAGTCAAGTAACACGAGTTCTCTAGTCGTTTTCGGATGGTGGTCTTAAGGCCATTATCAACCACAACCTCACCAACTCAGCCATAAAATTCAGCCCACAGCCTAGGAAAAATCTAGTGCTGTTAAAGTTAGGTTGCTTTCCATCCTCTTGCTCTTTACTGACTCATTTGGTGACCGTTCCGAGAGTCAAACTTTGATAGAGTTCGACCACGAATCGAGCGGGAAGTGAGAGGCAGAGGGCACCCGCGAGAGTTCAGCCACGAATGAAGTAGGAAGTGAGAGTTCAGCAATGAATGAGCTCTTTCCTATGGAGCGATTGAGATTTCGTCATCGCTTCAATGGAGCAACCGAGAAAGATGGAGAACAATTGAGTTCCACCAAGAACCTTAACCCCCCAAAACGAGAGAAACGAAAAGCAACATAGAGATGAAGAGCACAACACCATTTCGTTAATAAACCAAGATAAAAGACTTAGTTTCTCTTTCACTAATCCATGTGAGCCCCATTTGCATTTCATCGTCCATATCAAGTTGCCATGTCGGAGTTAAGGGGCTTCTTGACAAAAACGTAACGGAAATAAATGTGTTATATGAACACAAGTTGATACAATAAAAATCGGGATAAATATGTCATAATAGACATAATTTAAAATCTTTGGTGATTTTTTCCTTATCAAGAAATCTCATCTTGGATTTCTTAAAAAAGGGACATTCATTCATTCATGATTATTGATTACTAACTTTCAATGAAATCTGATATCCTTCGTTTTGTAAAGCAATCTAATCATACTCAATCCGATAAATCTACCCACGCCCTCACCCAGCCATTTCTTGCTAAGCACTCTACCCTTTGCATTAACCGAGGCGCTTGTGAATCGTAATTGCTCCGCTTCTCGAGATTGTTGGTGAACTGGAAGTCATGGCTGACGAGGTGATCCTCCAGGACTTCTGGTTGAGCATGTTCGGCATGAGGTGCAGGATCGCACTGGCCGAGAAAGGGGTCAAGTACGAGTACAAGGAAGAGGACCTGAGAAAAAAGAGTGATTTCCTTCTCCAGATGAACCCCATCCACAAGAAGATCCCTGTCCTCGTCCACAACGGCAAGCCCATCTGTGAATCCCTCGTCATCCTCCAGTACATCGACGAGACTTGGATCGACAAGTGTTCCCTATTGCTGTCTGACCCTTACCAGAGGGCTCAGGCCAGGTTCTGGGCTGATTATGTTGACAATAAGGTTAATTTCCTATATGAAATTTTACGCTCTAGGTTTTGTACCTGGTGTTCCACAAAGCTAAGGTTTTTATGGCTTTTCTTGGATGTACCACGATTATGGTGGCCTCCCAGGACAGGCTGATATTTCACAAACTTGACGTGACTACACACTCCCACTGGCTAAGTTCAAGACCACTTGTAGTAGTTGTGCTTGTATTTATATTTAATAACTACGAAAATATTGAAGATATGATAGAATTGAATCAGGAAAATCTCAAATACGGACCCAAAGTGTCCTCATTTTCTCAAAAGATGACATGAAGTAAAGTCTATCTCAAATAAGGACCCAAAGTGGTCACTTAGTCTCAAAAAAGGACCTCACTCGCTAGCCGGTGAATAGATGCATCTTAGATGCATGTTTCGATGGCTTGATTAGGGTATTTTCGTCCAAATTTTTTTTCCCAATTTTGGTTGTCCTATTCATCGTCTTCTTCGTCCCCTATTCATCTTCTTTTTGCCCAAATTAAGAACATCGGACTTGGGGAAAGGTCGGCGAGCGCCGGTTGCTGGTAAGGGCCGATGAGGGCACGACGCCCATCGTCGACAGCAAGCGAGGGCCAAGCGAGGGCCATCGAGCGCTTGCTAGCCATGGGAGAGGGGGGGCCGTCCAAATCGAGGCCCTACAACGAGGTCCTAGAGGGCAAAACGGGTAATCGGAGAAGCCGTCGATCTAGGAGCGGTGGTGAGAGGAAGGGATGAAGAAGGCGACGTGGGCATCCTGGTCATAGTCCTAGCAGAAGACGAGGTTGTCGGTGGAGCAGTGGGCAGTGGCAGGGGAGGTTGCCCCTCACCGCGCCCACCTCACCAGCCACTGATAAGGGCCGGCGAGGGCCCGCAAGCCCTCACTTGCAACTATTGAGGGCTTGACGGCCCTCGCCGACCACGGTCGAGGCCACCCTTGCCAGATCTGGCGAGGGTCGGCCTGCAAGCCCTCACTCGCGGCCGACGAGGGCTCGATGGCCCTTGCCCATTGCCGACAATGGGCGTCCAGCCCTTGTCGGCTCTTACCAACGGCCGGCGCTCGCCGACCCTTCCCAAGTTCGATGTTCTTGAGAAGAAGACGAACAGGGATGAGGAAGATGATGAGCAGTGCAACCATTGACCCAAAAAAAAAAAAAAAAAAACAAGACAATCGAAAATAAAACAAGAATTTTTTTGGACAGAAATACCCTTGATCAGGCCACCGGAATATGCATCGGAGATGCATCTATTCACCGGCCAGCGAGTGAGGTCTTTCTTTGAGACTAAATGATCATTTTGGGTCCTTATTTGAGATAGACTCCTTTTGAGGTCATTTTTTGAAAAAAGAAATGCACTTTGGGTCATTATTTGGGATTTTCCCAATTGAATCTATCAGATATATCTAATTTATAAAGTTGAATATAAATGGAGACAACTTGGATAAATTATCTTAGGAAAACTAGGATAAATGTTGATATGATTTTTTATATATAAAATATAAGTTATTTTTCCAATTAAAAATTTCTTAAATTAATAAAATTAAAATAATATTTGAATATAAATAATATTTGAATTCTAATATAAGAAGGAAATTCAAAATAAAAAATAACAACAATTGCTTTTTTTATTTATATATTCGAATTTCTTTTTATCTTATAATATATATTCAATTTATAAATATATATTTAGTATTAAATTTATTGCATATTTTACGTATTTTAGTATTTTAGATAGATTAGTATAATTTATCATTTAATAAAATTTTATTAGAAAATGATAGAAGGGGAAAAAGAAATAATAAAATCAGAAAAATAAAAATAAATCAAGGGAAAGAAAAAGAAAATGAAAATGAAGTAGGCTAGAGTGTCATAAAATATTCTTACCATGTCCATTTGTGCAATTTTTAGGTTTAGACCAAGGTATGAGATGTGTGGAAAACAAGGGCCAAGGACGGACAAGGAGATTGGTTTCACAAAACCTTTATCACATAGTTTTTGAGTTTTCAAAACATATTAGCCGATGAATTAGTAGTTGTTGTCTTTGTTCTTTTAGTACTTTTAGCGGTTCCAATACCTATCATGTTCCTTTGATTATTTACAAGTAGTATTCAAGCCTTTATTTTTGCAACTTCAGCTGCGGCTTATATCAGCGAATCCATGGAGAGTCATGATTGACTCTGTTTTCAAAATGGTCGTTTTGTAGTTTAGACCAAGGTAATGTATGTGTAATTCAAGATAATCTACTTAGGCAAAATAAAAATAGACAAATAAGATATATATGATCTGCATGAATAGGAAAAAGGATTAGGATACTTTGATTTAGGGAGTTGTTCGAGTCTTGCTGAATCGGACTAGTAGGGTCGTTTCTGACACTGAGTGAAAGTAAGAATCCAAATTTACTTGCTGTGTATTCGTACGTGCAGATTAGTTCACATCCATGGCGACGGAACTGCCTATCTTGAGCTTGTTAGAAATGCTGATTGCCGTCATCCCCATAGTCTTAAATCAGGATATTGCTTGGCACTGCTTGCTTGGTTACCCCTCTCTGCCTTTATTGGTTTGGCAAAATCATGACATTTTCCGGGGAAGGGGTCTTTTGAGCTAATATGATCAAATCCTTTTTTTTTTTGTATATGGCTGTGGTTTATTCAGCTAAGTTCTTTGTGACGCAGACGTGAGTTTCGGGAAGGACTTTGCAAATAGAAGCAAAACGTACATTCTCGGAAAGAATGCTAAAAAAATCGGTTGCCTATTCTATCTATTATGAGCTTTTCAGACATTGAAATTAAAGATCGTGTGATTCTAATGGTGTCATTAAAAACTCACAGTTCTCTGACCTGGGGAGGAAGATTTGCACCACAAAAGGAGAAGAACAGGAGGTGGCCAAGAAGGAGCTGATTGACAGCCTGAAGCTATTGGAAGGCGAGCTCGGTGACAAACCCTTCTTTGGGGGAGAGAAGTTAGGATTCGTGGATATAGCGATCGTTCCCTTCTACACCTATTTTCTTGCGTATGAAATGTGCGGAAACTTCAGCATCGAGGTGGAGTGCCCCAATTTCATAGCGTGGACCAAGAGGTGCCTGGAGATAGAGAGCGTGTCCAAGTCTCTCGCCGACCCTCAGAAGGTGTACGGCTTCGTCTTGCATCTCAAGAAAGCAAATGGCATTGAGTAGAGATCTGGATGACCCATTGTGGGCACTTCTTATCTCCGTCCCTAGTCTTAACGTGATAGTTGCTGCTTAGGGCTTTCTCTTGTAGTTGAATTTCTGGTATTGGGAAGGGGACACTTCATTGTGTTTTCTTTTGAAACTTATGTTGGTGATCGTGATGAGCAACGGAGAGTTGCTCGTGCTGAGGTAGTGTTTGGTGTGCAATAATAAAAAAGTCGCTGCTTGGATTATGAGTAAGCTCGAAGCGTTTCTTTCATGATCTAGTCCTTTCAGTTTCAATTGTAGTTAAGATGTGTGTGAGTACTGAGTGGACTTGTCAAAGCTGAAAAGATATGGAAATGTGAAGCCTAATTTGTTCCTACACCAGCGGAAAAAATGTGTTGGAGTGAATCCTTTTGTATCCGAAAGAAATTCTATTTATCAATCTCAATTTTGTGGGGGTCCAATGGCTCTATTTTAAATTTGATGGTGATTGCTCCTGGCGAAAAAAGTTATTCAGGACTAGTCGATTCTTGCTCCACCATTGGCCTTTATCGGCCCCTTCACGAGGGCAGGCATTGAGCATTGTTGTCGTATTTCCCATTGGAGAAGAAAACAAGGGCCAAGGACGGACAACGTGATTGGTTTCACTAGGCCATGTAAAGCATGTATTATTTATTCCTCAACAGCTTTGTCCCCAACAAACACTGAGTTATCTTTCATTCTTTACTTGGAAAGTTTAGGACACATCAAAGATTGAAACACAAACCAACATCCATTATACCACCTAAGTTTGTCGTTTTGCTTTTAATCAACCCTGAACCTCTTCTTGAGCTCCAACATGAATCCGTGAAGTTTTTCAAGGTCGGCTAGAGACTTTGAAACACTGTCTTTCTGGGAACACCTCTTGGCCTACCAATGAGCTTGGGGCATTTTGTCTCGATGCTGAAACCGCCGCACCTCTTGTAGCCATAAAACCAGCTATAGAAGGGGACAAGAGCGATATTGACAAGCCCTAATGTTTCCCCTAAGAAGAAGGGCTGCTTGTGACAACCCAAGGAAGGGGAGGGATCCTCTCTAGTCCCACATCGCTTAGGGGGGAGTCCTGGAGCTAGTTTATAAGGCTTGTGATCCCTTTAACCTGTGTGACGCATTTTAAAGCCGTGAGAACTCAGTGTCCAAAGATGACAATATTACATAGTGAGACCCGGGTTGTTACAAATGGTATCAGAGTTGACTCCCGAATGTGTGTGGGGTCGTTACAAATGGTATCAGAGCCGACTCCACACCGCGTGTGGGGCTCCCAAGGAAGGGGAGGGTTAAGGAAGGCGAGGGGTCATCTCTAGTCCCACATCGCTTAGGGAGGGATGGATCCCTTTAACCTGCTCCTCTTGGCTGCCTCTTGTTCTTCTCCTTTGGGTCAAAATGACTCGTCTCCCAGTCTCATTGATCTGCACATTACAATGAAATGAGTGAACGACGTAAAGTTTCAATGAAAATGACCAAGTCATAACAGAAGGAGATTTTTGAAAGCTTGAATTAAAGCTTGTACTTCCATAAACAGGAATGTCTCTACGGACTCAGAACTTGGACCTGACTTTGTTGTCCTTCTTTTATCTGTCTCATTTATTTGTGCTCGATGCTTATTGGTACGCTTAGGAGTTGCTAAGATGGAGGTGATTGATTTTCGTGGCTCCAGGGAAATGACAAAGTCAAAACACGAGTTCTCTAGTCGTTTTCGGACGGTCATGTTAAGACCATTGTCAACCACAACCTCACCAACGCAGCCATAAAATTCAGCCCGCACCATAAGAAAAATCCAGTGCTATAAAAGTTATGTCTGTCCGCTCTTTGAATAAAAATCTGGTACATAAAATGGCCACGACCTCGGATGATCAAACTCCTTACGAAATGTCAAGGCTTTAGGTTATGATAACTGTCAGCAAAGTATAGTTCATAAATAAAGAGGGTGCACTAAAGTTACGCGCTTGAAAGTTGATAACCAATCATCATTTGGTGCTTCTAATTAGCCGACGTAATCAGCCCAAAACTTGGCTTGGGCTCTATGATAGGGATCACATGGCAACAGAGAACCTCGGCTATGTATTGAACTTCAATGACGACCCCGATTTTCTTGGGAGCTGGGTTCATCTGCAAGAGCAGAGGGCTCTTGTTCTACAAATCTTTCTTTCTGTATTCGGGCTTTACCATCCATTTTGTGGTAGTTGACTAAAATCTCAGTTATGTATTGAACCGCAATGAGATACTCACTGGTCAATTTGCTGTTGTGAATGAGGAACGAGATTTTCTTGTGAACGGGGCTCATCTGCAAGAGCAGAGGGCTCTTGTTTTGCAAATCTTTCTTTCTGTATTCAGTTTGGGGTTTTATCATCCATTTTATGGTAGTTGATGGAAATCTCGGTTATGTATTGAACCGCAATGAAAGACTCACAGAACAATTTGTCCTTGCAAATAAGGACCGGGATTTTCTTGTGGAAGAGGTTAATTTGCAAGAGCGGAGGGCTCTTGTTCTACAAATCTCTCTTTTTGTATTCAATTTGGGGTTTTACCATCCTTTTTGTGGTAGTTTACGGAAACCTCAGCTATATATTGAACCACAATGAGAGACTCACAAAACCAATTTGCTGTTGTGAATGAGGATATGGATTTTCTTGTGAACTGGGTTCATCTGCAAGAGCAGCTCTTCACTTTCTGGGTTTCCTTAGCAATAAGTAGGACATCTACTTGAGGAAATTCATGCAAAAAGTGGGTGGTCTCCCACTTTCCATTGCTGGAAGATGGAGACGTGGAGACGTCTGTGTCCGTGGACAATCTGTAGAAGGTGTCGTATCAAGATATTCGCATCCGTATCCTAGATCTTCTTCGATCTCGTGGACTCTCGGTTCCTTTTTTTAACTCCACATTGCTCATGTGCTATTTTCCATGTTTATTTGAGGTTGGTTGGTGCTCGATGCCAATGGCGAAGGCATCTTTGCGCAATGTCTGGAGTTCAAGTTCCTAAGAATGATTAGACTTGTGTGTTTGTCTAAGGAAATGCAAGTCATCAGCTTAGCTCCTGAAAGCCCTGCCTATTAGTACATTGCGTGCGGCTTGCTCAACTTATTGAAAGTTGTCCAACACATAAGCTTCATAAAACATGTTGGCACTCCAAATTTATACGAAGTGGAGAGAGAATCAAATGAACGTTTCGCTCATTGGAGTAGGTATGGTAAAAGCACTCCGAAAAGGAGCAGAACTGACCGGCGAGGCATTAATAGCATGTGCTTAATCGACAACAAAATTAGTACGGAAAGAACGCTCTCAACATGCTCCCTCCATTGTAAGATACCAGTGTCCACTATATATTCTAAGGGAAATGCCCGCAACTTCTTCATCTCATTCAGCGTTCTGGTGTTCATTAAGTTTCACTGGATTCCGAGGCCTCCGAGTTTATAATCATATATGCTCTCAGAGTTTGTCTTCAACTTGTTCATATACCCAGTTTTAACTTTGCGTTACTGGGGACCGTTTTTTAGATGGCCAAGGTACAACGCACCAGGTTCATCACAGAGGTTGCCCCCCCGAGATTCCTTCACTTAGCAAAGCGCCCATTGACGAGTGCTTTGGCGACGATCCTCGAAGAAGAAAGAGATTCTTCAAGTGTCAATGCAGATCCCTCGTCATCTTCATCATCATCATCATCCAGACCTCCTCCAGTGTTCGCTTCGCTTTAGATTTCCACATAGAGCACGCCCATGTGATACAGTCCAATTGACATTCGTTTCTCTTCTGTTATCGATGTATGTTTTTAATTGATGCTGTGGGCGTCTGTGCACGCACTCTCGAGAGAGAAATAAGGGGCCATGGCGTATTTTTAGCCAAGCCATGGGAAGGCAGCTTAATAAGTTGAGTGAATCTAATTTGTCGAGTGAACGCTTTAACGTGTGCTAAATAAATTTGTTAACTTTTGGCAGATTTGTTATTGGAAACAGAGGATATATTCCCTAGCGTGACTGAAAGAGATAAACGGAATTGATGAAATGCTGTGTATATTTTATTAACTGATCCAGAAACACTCGAATACAGAAAGGAAAACATAGAAGTACAAAGAAGCTTAGCCTCGTCCAAAGGAGAGGGGTTATTATTGTACAATAGTCATAAGATGACCACAATCAGACTCAAGAGAGTTGTCTATTGCGCCTGAAGCTTTTTCCTGCGCTCCATGATGTAGTCATAGAGCTTGTGCTGGTCGGGCAACGACTTGGCCACGCTCTCCCTCTGCATGCACCGTTTGGCCCACGCCACCAGCTTGGGGCACTCCTCCACGATGCTGGAGTCGGCCAATTTCCCCAAAGCATATGACCAACTATAGAGGGGTATCAGCGACACATCCGCATACCCGAACCTCTCCCCGCCAAAGTAAGCCTTGTGCCCGAGCTCTCCCTCCAACACCTTCCAGCACTCGATGTACTCCTTCTTCGCCGCCTCCTGGTCCTCCCCCATCGACAGGAACACTGTTCGCCCCGCCGGATACATCTGCACCATCATTTCGTGTCTCGATGTTAAGCACAGATGATAACAGAACGTTCGAAAGACTTAAGGGGTTGTTGTCTTACCTTCTTGTCCGCATAGTCGACCCAGAACCTGACCCGGGCACGCTCGTAAGGATTCGAAGGCAGGAGAGGAGACTCGCGACCCCAGGTCTCGTCGATGTACTGGACCATGATGAGGGACTCGCAAACGGGCTTGCCATTGTGGATGAGGACGGGGATCTTCTTGTGGACTGGGTTCATCTTCAAGAGCAGGGGGCTCTTGTTGCTGAGGTCCTCCTCCCTCAAGTCGAACTCCACGCCCTTCTCACGCAGGGCAATTCTGGCCCTCATCCCGAACGGGCTCGACCAGAAGTCCAACAAAATCACTTCCTCCGCCATTGAATTTGTAGCTACAAGCTGAAGCTTTTGCTAATTTGAACTGAAATGAAGAATGCTGTCCGCGGTGAAATCAGGTTATCTCGGGTGCCACTTATGTAGAGGGAAAGAGGATTTTGACGGGATTTTGACAATGTGACTTTTATTTTGTCGCAGGGTAGGTGGAGAGGCTGCTCGATATGGTCATTGCCTGCGTCACTCTCAGATCTCAAGTCTCCATGCCCGAGCCGATGAGGTCACTGGCAGTCGCCTCCCTCTTTCAGGTGCCTTCCAGTTCCTCACCGACTCCTTCATTTTCCATTTCTCGATTATTTATGTACTTGGGCTCCATCGAATCTGCTTTTATTATTTCTAAAACTAAATGAACGAAAAATATTTTCATTACATATAAAATATTTAGATATAAATTGTTGTCAATAAAGAAATATTTTTTTTTTAGATTCATTTTAAGAATATATTTTTCAAAATATTTATTTTTCATGACACAAATAGAGTTATAAGTACAATTACCTCGTCATTGATATAGAGTCAAACTTTTATTTGCAAACAAATTCAATTTTATGCTGCAAAAAGTACCTTGAAGAAACTAAGCAAGGCAAGAAGAGGACAAGAAGGGACCAGATCTTACTCAAGATCAAGATTAGGAAGCAGGTTACATCTTGGAGACAGCTATTTTTACTTTCCTGCCTTCTTAAAGTTTATTTAATATTATTTCTTCACGTTGAAAAGGATGAACTTCACAACATACTATATGTCAATTGACTTTGCTCTGAATTTCATTGGAGGGTTAAAGATTACTTCAACCGATGAATTAAGACGTAGAAGTTGTCGAGAATGAAGGGAACTTATCTAGTTAAGTTTTCCATTGATAGAACAAGTCTTGAGTTTTTTTTTTTTTTTTTTTTTTTTTTTTTGGTTGGTCAAGTCTTGAGTTAAAAATGGTGCAATTTGCAATCTACGAATGGAACCATAAATGATTTGTTTTTCAACCTCGCAATATTTTCAATTTATGTCAGAAACTCTGACTTACTTTATCCAAATGAGACGAAAAGCGGCTCCGTGGTAGTGCTTCCCTTTGTATACAAAGATGGAAAGCCAAACGCGTGCCCACGCATCCAAGATAATAATCCCCTTATTGAAGATTACCCACTCCAATCAATCTCTTCGAGGATACATCTTGTTGACATGTTGAGAAGAGAAGAATGCTATTGAGCATTACAAATCTAAACTCATTTTTCTAACAGAAATAAGATTGTACTGAAAGTTTGGAACATATAGCATATCATGCAAAATAATTAGGGCTTAAATGAACATCACCTCTCTTAATAGCATGAATCACTTTTCCATCAGGAGTTCATATTGGGGGTGAGCATGGTAAGGGTGGGTGGTTCCAACCGTAGAATAGAAAACTATCCACTAAAGACTGGTTCCAAAAAATTCGAATTGGAAATTATCAGGTGGTTCCATGGACACCCGAGAACTAGACTGTTGGTCTGATCCACTTCCCTAGTGGGTCCATGAAACTGGTTCCTCAAACTTACAAAATTGCATTGATCAATTAATATTAGGTTGAACCTAGTTTTTGTTTTAGAGCACCAAAACTTGTTTGGTATTATATTTGGGTTGAAGTGTAAGCCATTGATTTTAACTAAGGATTGAAAAATATAAGGCGAAACGAATAGACAATACTCATTAGATAGAAGCTTAATTTCTTTGAAGGTTATGTTATGGTCCTCTTGGGATTTCCCGACACTGGGAACATGTCGAGAATTGAACTCTAAGTTAAAAATCTTAACTTCCACATAAGTGAAAACATTAATTGTTCGATTCATTTTTTTAGCATCAACCTAATTTAATCATGGGGATGGCCAATGAGAGATTTAATTATGCTCTTGAAATGAGCTGCTGGCTCTTAATTTCGTATCATGACGATAAAGCAACATTTATGGGCATCCCAATTAGTCTTCTCCTTCCTCTTCGTTTGTTTATTTTGTTTTGGTTGAGAAAATAAGTAAATGGATTATTAGAATGGAAAAAAAAAGGTAAGGAGTTAATCCTATCACACACCCAATAGACAAAATTAGTATTAACTACAAATATACATATATGTGTATATGTGTGTGTTAGGTCGATAGCTACAAAATAATTAAGTAATTGTGATAGAATTTCTTTTTAATATATATACACACCAGTCATGTTTGAGTGAGTGAGTAGTTCCACACCTAGAATTGGGAACCAAATTGGTACTCACCGTTTCCACTAAATTGCAACCGAGAATCGAATCATCTCCCATACGAACTGCCATTTCTGAATTTGGTCCGTTCTAGTTCCGGGCAGTCCGGGTGGTAAAATTCTTTTGTTCATACCCAATTCATATAGGAAGTCCACCCGTGTTATTTCTCAGCTGATTTAGAAGAAAAAACTGCCTTATCATATGTTTAGAGGTGTCACTATCGATAATCTAATTTGTGGAGACATCATTAGGCCAATTGACCTTACTTGTGAGTCGATCATTCAAAGTAGGCAGTTTCCTTGTTGTGAACAGATTGACCAAATGCTAATATTAATCATTGCTAATTGTTGATGTTGTCTCAATCCCCTTTAGACCTCCTTGATCGGTATCTGCAATAGTGTCAGAATCATCATTGCTATCATTTATGGAATGTATAACTGTTGTGGAAAGATTCCCTTTGTGTGCCTTTTCACCTCACCTTGGCTCCCAATTTGGAAGATATCCAACTAACTCCTAGCAATGACTCTTCTCATGCCCAATCTTCCCACAGTGGTCACATTTAGATTTCCCAAATGGTGTTTTCCTTGGGGCTGTTCTTCCATTAGAGAAAGTAGCATCCTCGATCTTCTCTTCCCTCCCTCGAACAATTGATTGTTGGCACTCCTCTTATGTGATCATAGAATAAACCTTACTGAGGAACAAGAGTGGCTCAAGGTTGAGAATTTGGGAACGAACATTCCCATAGGCCTTGATACTGAGGCCCATGAGAAACTGGTGGATCTACTCCACCTTCTTCTTCTCGTATCTCGTGGGTGCAGCACACGTACATTATGAGACATAATCATAATCATCGAGTTTATCCCATAAGACTTTCAATTTGGTGTACTGTTCCACCACTGAGAGTCCTCCATGGTGTAGGAGCTCGATCTTGGTTTTGATCTCGTGGATGTGAGGTCTGTTACCTTAAGCGAATCTCTCCTTCAACTTGGCTTGTAGTAATTTTGCTTCTTCTACATATGCCATGCTTCCTTGTAAACTCTTGTCAAGGGAATTGAAGATCCATGAAACTATCATGGAATTACAAATGTCCCAGACATTAAATTCGGGTGCCTTTGGATCTAGCTTCTCTAACGATCCATCAATAAACCTAGGTTTATTATTCACTTGTAATGCACGTCTCTTCACCTTTGATCATGTTGCATAGTTATCTCGAGTAAGCATGCATAAAACAAATACACCTCCATGTTGCTCAGCTTATTAAAAGTTATCCAACGCATAAGCTTCATAAAACATGTTGGCACTCCTAATTTACACAAAGTGGAGAGAGAATCAAATGCATGTTTCGCTCAATAGGAGTAGGTATGGTAAAAGAACTCGTAAAAGACAAAATTGATTGGGGAGGCATTAATAATAGGGGTGAGCGGTTCCAAGTTTCGTACATGTTCCACTTGGAATCCGGAACCTACTGATTGAAATAGATTTTTCATTTTCTTGGAATCTGAAACCCACCCTGCATACTTTAGAGTCTGGAACCTACCGTGTTACAAGTTTTATGATTTATCTAGGTTCCACTTATATTAGTAATTGAACGATTACAGTGAATTAAAACCTTTAATGATCACTACTTGATGCACAATTCATTGATCATAAAGGTATATAGATAATATGAATATTAATAAAGTAAAAATCTCAATTATAAAATGGAAGCTCAAACTATATTGCAAAATTGCGTCAAGACATGAATCAAGAAAAACCTTAAAACTTGTTCCAGGTTTTATGTTATAAATTTACGAGTTCCAGATTTTAGGTTCTTCCAACTAAGAATCTGGAATATACCTATCAGGTTCCTCATTTTTTGGAATTTAGAATCTTCCATGCATGCTTTAAAACTCAGAACCTCTAGGCTCTCACCGGTCCGGTTCTCAAGTTTCAAATTCTATCATAAAACCATATTCACTCCTAATTAATAGCATGTGCTACCAATTGAGGACTAAATTAGTACGGAAAGAATGCACTCCACAAGCTCCCTCCATTGTAAGATCCCAGTGTCCACTATATATTCTGAGGCAAATGCCTGCAACTTCTTCATCTTATTCGGCGTTCTGGTGTTTCTCAAGTTTCACTGGATTCCGAGGCCTGAGTTTATAATCATATATGCTCGCAGAGTTTGTCGTCAACTTGTTCATACACCCAGTTTCAACTTCGCGTAATTGGGGACTGATTTGTCTATGGCCAAGATACAACGCACCGGGTTCATCACAGAGGTTGTACCCCCGAGATTCCTTCACTTAGCAAAGTACCCATTGACGAGTGCTTTAGCGACGATCCTTAAAGAAGAAAGAGATTCTTCAAGTTTCAACGCAGATCCCTCATCATCTTCATCATCATCATCCAGACCTCCTCCAGTGTTCGCTTTGCTTTAGATTTCCACATAGAGCACGCCCATGGGATGGAGTCCAATTGACATTCGTTTGTCTTCTATTATCGATGTATTTTTTATTATTTATTTATGCTGTGAGTGTCTGTGCAAGCACTGTCGAGAGAGAGAGAGATAAGAGACCGTGGCATATTTTTAGCCAAGCCATGGGCAGACGGCTTAAAAGGTCAAGTGCATCTAATTTGTCGAGTGAATGCTTCAACATGTGCTAAATAACTTTTGAAGTATTTGTTATTAGAAACAGAGGAGATATTCCCTAACGTGACAGAAAGAGATCAAAGGAATTGATGAAATGCTGGGTATAGTCCATAAAGCTGATCCAGAAACACTCGAATACAAAAAGGAAAGCATTAGAGGTACAAAAGGGCTCAGCCTCGTGAAAGGAGAGGGGTTATTGAACAATAGAGTCATAAGATGATCATAATCAGACTCGAGTTGTTTATTGCGCCTGAAGCTTCTTAATGTGCGCCAAGTGGAAGTCATAAAGCTTGTGCTGGTCGGGCAATGACTTGGCCACGCTCTCCCTCTGCATGCACCGCTTGGCCCACGCCACCAGCTTGGGGCACTCCTCCACGATGCTGAAGTTGGCCATCGTCTCCAACCCATAGAACCAGCTATAGAAGGGTATCAGCGACACATCCACGTACCCGAACCTCTCACCGCCAAAGTAAGCCTTGTCCCCGAGCTCTCCCTCCAACACCTTCAAGCACTCGATGTACTCCTTCTTCGCCGCCTCCTGGGCCTCCCCCCTCGACTTCCACACCGTTCGCCCCGCCAGATAAATCTGCACCGTCATTTCGTGTCTCGATGTTGAGGGCCGATAATAAGGAATTGTTAAAAAGACTAGGACGTTGTTGTCTTACCTTCTTGTCCACGTAGTCAGCCCAGAACCTGGCCCGGGCACGCTCGTAAGGATCCGAAGGCAAGAGAGGAGACTCGCGAACCCAGGTCTCGTCAATGTACTGGACCATGAGGTGGGACTCACAGACGGGCTTGCCATTATGGACGAGGACGGGGATTTGCTTGTTGACCGGGTTCATCTTCGAGAGCAGGGGGCTCTTGTTGCTCAGGTCCTCCTCCCTCATATCGAACTCCACGCCCTTCTCTCGCAGGGCAATCCTGGCCCTCATCCCGTACGGGCTCGACCAGAAGTCCAACAAAATCACTTCCTCCGCCATTGAATTTGTCACTACAAGCTGAAGCTTTTGGTAATTTGAACTGAATTGAAGAATGCTGTTCGCGGTGAAGTCAGGCTAACTCGGGTACCACTTATGTAGAGTCAAAGAGGACTTTGACGATGTGACTTCTGGGTGGGTGGAGAGGCTGCTGAAAATTTCGTCATTGCTTGCGTCACTCTCAGATCCAAGTCTAAGTCCCCACGCCCGAGACGATTAGTCATGGCTTAGGTGTCGCATGAACGAGAAATTAATTATTATTATTAGTTCCGCCGGAAGTTTCTTCCTTCTTTCTAGTTCCTCCCAATCTCACCGACTTCTTCATTTTCCATTTCTCGATTATTTATGTACTTGGGCTCCATCAAAATGAATAATTTTAAAAATATTTTTTAAAAAGTCATCACTTTTATCACTTATAAAATTGAATGAACGAAAAATATTTACTTTTCATACAAAATATTTAGATATAAATTATTATTGATAAAGAAATTTTTTATTGATTAATTATATTAAGGGATACAAGCAATTGATTTTAGACAAATATTTTTCAAAATATTTATTTTTCACGACATAAATGGAATCTTATATACAATCATGTGACATCCTGAAATTCGACCCTGTTTTGACAAAGTAAAATGGGCATTTCGTCGACGTGCCTAAGGTCCTTTTTCTCTGAGTTGATCATTCACGAGTTAACTAACCCATTAAGTGAAGCTGTTAAGGGATGTATTCGTGGTAAAAATCCCTAAAAGCTACTTAATTGATTGGATTGGATTAAAATCGCGTCTGATTGATTTTAACCATGTAATTAAACTCGATTTCGGGAATTGAATTTTATGCGTGTCATAATTCTTTTTTTTTAGGACTTTGTCTCATCGCACGTCAATTTATTGACGAGTCCGAAATTTTGAGAAGGAAATTATCGGAAGGAAAATTGAAGACCGGAAGAAATTTAAAAAGGGAAAAAAAATGAAAAGAAAATAGTAATTTTACTTATTCTTTTACTATTTCTTTTTTTTTTTTTTATTTCTTTCCTCCCTTTCTTTTTCTCTCTCTTTCCTCTCTCTCTCCTCTCCCTTTTCCCCCATGTGCGTAGCCCCTCCCCCTTCGTACGAGACCCCCCCCCAAGCCAAATTCAAGTTGGCTTCCCCTCTTCTTTCCTTCTTTTTGGCTAGTCAAGCCTTATCCTTTTTTTTTTTTTTTTCTCTTTTCTCTCTCTCCTCTTCTTCCCCTTTCCCCCATGTGAACGAGCTCCCCCTCTTCTTTCTTCTTGTCCGAAACCAGCAAAACCATAAGCTGAAGAAGCTGTGACAGCTGCAACTCATAGGAGATCGAAGCTCGACGCCGCCCGCGCACCGTCGCATGCACGCCCGCAACTCGCCGCCGTCCGCCCGTGCGCCGCCGCTCGCCGTCGTCCCACCGTCCACCTGTCCCCGTGCGATTCCAATTGCTGCCCAGCTCGGCCGACACCCCCAACTGCCGCCCAACGCCGCCCGATCGCCATCCCTACCTCCTCGACGTCCCCCTCACCTCCACCGACCCTCCCCTCGCCCTTTTGGCTACCGGAATAGCTCCGGCCAGCCAAGGGCAGTGGCTCACGGGTGGGTTTTCCAGCCACCTTCAAGCTCGGTTTGGGTCATTTCCAGGCCTCGGATTCGTGTCGTGCTTTGGAAGGAATCGATCCCCGCGCCGTGCTCGTCAATTTGATCCTGGTTGCGTGCGATTCTGGTGAGTAATCTCACTAATCCTTGCTTAGTGGATTAATTATACTTAATGGTTATTTAGTTTTATTCAATTAGGCTTAGGTGGTTAGATTAGTGTTTATTAATTGATTGGGATGCAAATTAGTCAAATTGAATATGTAATTGGCAAGTAGACATGGTCTACTATTTATTGAGGGTAGCTCGGGAATTTTCCGACCCTTTATTGGGCTTGATTTGGCATTTCGAGCCTAAGTGGAATTTTTGGCATTTAAATATTATTTTTCGAAATTAAATTAAATATTTATTTATTTTCCAAAAATTAACCTGGGATGGTAAAGCAACCAGAATATTATGCGATGGCACCAGTGGTGAAGTCAGTTTATTTAGCTAAATTTGAATTTTTAATATTTATTATTTAATTTTCGAAATTAATTAATTATTTATTTATTTTTCGGAAATTAAGGCGGAGATGGCCGACGACCGAAATCTCGTGCTTATTATCGTGGCACTGTCCATTTATTTATTTGAGCTCTACGTTGTATGGAATTAAATAAATTGTGATATTTTAGGGATTTACCCTAAATTGATTGAGATTGAATTATTGATTTGAAAATGGCCATGTATGTTTATTCAGCGTTTTTAATGCTTTGTTGAGTTGTAAAGTCAGTAGAATGGTGAGAGTGAATAAGAAGTACTTTGGGTTTGAACCGATCAGACATGGTATATGGGCTACGTGGTTCGGTGATTTGGGATATCACTGGCGAAAATAGCGCCTTAAAGAATGCACGTATCGGTCTAGTACTTATATCATTATAGGCATGTATGGTTCGGTGATTAAGGACATTACTGGCGAAAACGACGCCTTAAAGAATGCATACACTTGTCTATTAAACACATTATCATAGGCATGTGTGGCTCGGTGATTAAGGATATTACTGGCAAAAACGGCGCCTTAAAGAACGTACACAATTGTCTATTGAGTACATGGTTATAGGCATGCGTGGTTCGGTGACTAAGGATGTTACTGGCGAAAACGGCGCTTTAAAGAATGCGCGCAATTGTCTAGTGGATAAGTCACCTTGGTGAACTTAACACCTGAGAGCATTGGTGTGGCTTTGTGACCAAGTGCCCTATGGGAAGTTATGTGATGTGGAACCAATGACCTAGAATGGTCCGTCTGACATGTAATCAACTAGTTCGATTGACCAGTGATTTGATTGATCGTTTGTTGTGAGTTATGAAACGTTGTATATGACCTTGAATTGCAGGTTGGATCTGAGGCCAGGGTAAGTCCTCTGACTCATGCTGTGCTTAAGCAATCGAGTAGTGTATTGGCTCCCTAATTAAGTCTTAGTGGGGTAGAACTCACTGAGACGTAGTCTCATCCCGGTTGTGGGACAACATTTCAGGATCCCGATGAGGAGCTGAGGAGGAGGAATCTGAGAAGGAGAACTCTGAGGTGAAGCCTAAGGAGAAGAATTTTTGGAAGAAGAAGAATTTTTGGAAGAAGAAGATAGCACCGAGAGGGATCTTGAGTACTATCTGGATGGACTGAGATCCCATCTTCTTTTGTGAACTCCATTTTGATGTGAATAGAGTTAGAGTAAAAGTTGTGAATAGTTGTGAAGTACTCTGTTTTGTGTTGTATATAAAAGTTTGATTATAAGTTTCAATATGAAAAATATGGCCATGCTTTTCTATCCCATTGTTTTATTATCTGGAGATTTTCTTTATACTTCCGCTTGCGCATATTAAATGAAAAAGGTCGGTGATGCGTCTTGGGACGTCGCTATTAATCGACCAGGTGAGGGATGGGCATGCGTTCGAGGATCGGAGCGTGACAAATCAAGTAGTTATTGATTTAGAGTCAAGCTTTTATCTGTAGACACATTGCGGTTTTATGGCACGAAAGACAATTAATAGAAGTTCTTAAAATAAAATTAATATTCTTTCTTCATGTTAAAAAGGATGAACTTCACGAATTAATGTATGTCATCGGAGAGTTAAAGATTACCACAACCGATGAATTAAGACGTAGAAGCTATGGAGAATGAATGGAATTTATCGAGTTAAGTTTTCGATTGATGGAACAAGTCTTGAGTTAAAAATGGTGCAATTTGCAATCTTCGAATAGAACCATAAGTGATTTGTTTTGTAGCCTCGTAATATTTTCAATTTATGTCAGAAACTCTTACTTCCTTTATCCAAATGACACGAAAGGTGGCTCCATAGCAGTGCTTCCTTTTGCATAGAAAGATAGAAAGCCAAATGCATTTCCACGCATCCAAGATAATAAACCCCTTACTAAAGATTACCCACTCCAATTGATCTCTTCAAGGATAGTCGTGTATGAGATGTCAAGAAGAGAAGAATGTTATTGAGCATTGCAAATCTAAACTTAATTTCTCGACAAAAATAAGATTGCACTTAAAGTTATAGCACATCGTGCAAAATAAAATTAGGGCTTTGTTGATACCTAAATCTTAGCAATCTAGTCATTCATTTACTATATAGAAAATTAGGGACTAAAATTTGGCCCCAGAACAAAAATATTCAATTAAATTGCATTATATATATATATATATATATATATATATATATATATAATTGCATTTGCATTGGACCAATGATAGATGGACTTAACTGATTGGCCTTGAATTTTATTTAGCCTGCAAATTCGAGCAAGTCCATGGATGAGAATCACATTATGCCTTTCACATGATGGCTCATGATATGAAGAGGATATTGCATTATCAAGAGAATATTACATTGACTTCGAAAAGGAAAAGATTTGATGTGAGGTAATATTCGGTCAAGCAAAAGGGAAGGAAGAGATATATTTGTCCAAAGAAGAATAAGCTTTCTCACATATAAAAGTGGACTTGATATATATTAAGGAAGATATTCTTGGTCTAAAAGAGATAATTCATGAAGATTCGTACTAGCACGTAAGCGTGGAAGGTCAAGAACAAAACTGGAATTGAAGATTATTTCTCTGTGGTATAAAAACAAACGGGAAAGAAAGAGGAGTTGAGAAATCAGAGGATCTCTTTGAATATTCACGCTTCTGTTTTTTGGTGCAAGCGTGAACAGTATAAAAGGAGACAAAGAAGACATTCCAGAGGAGGGAGGCCGTGCAATTCAATACACGACCACAATTCTGAGAGTGTTCATAGAGAAGACGTGAGCTAGAAAAGAAGGGTCGTTTCTTCTCTGAAAAGTGCAGAGAAGTAAAAGACAAGAATAAAGCGTGGTCTTCTTCGGCTCCCCCGACTGGTGCCTCCAGCTGCTCAACCGTGAAGCCGACGCCCGCAGCCCACCATCCACGGCTGCCATTCCTTCGTCGAATCGCTGCTGCTACTCGTCCAAACCGGTGCCCACATCGCCTTTTCCACCACTCACCGAAACCCATCCCGATGTCACGACCAGCCCGAGTGCTGCCGCACCCCTGCTCTCCGCAATCACTGTAGGCCCGAGCACTGCTGTTCGTGATCCACTGCCCGAGCCAACGACAACCGAGCTTGCCGCTCTGATCATCGTTGTGACCTGCGCCGAGTCTCGTCCATGACGAGTTGCGATTTACTGATCCGAGTCGAGCTCCCACCGTGTCAACTAGCTATTTCACCAAGCCTCCTGCAGTACTGGCGAATTACCGTTCTCCCAAAGTCCACCAGCGAAGAGAGAGGGCACATAAAGAGCAATTAAAAAAAAAAAAAAAGAATAGAAAGATCACTTGCTTCCTCTTTGCAGGCCATTCACGTTGACCAGTGAAGTCCAAGCGAACCAATCCCCACGAAGCCAGCATCTCTCGCTTTTGTGTCGCAAGTCCAGCAAGCGTGCAAATAGCTAGCAACGGCCACTATTCGCATGTTGCGGTCGGCGACACCGCAGCTACCGCCCAGAACTGTTCCTTAGTTGAAGCGGTCACCACAGCGAGCCGTCCTTGTGCCATCACGCCAAGCCCCGATCATGATTCACGAGTTGTCCTTGTGCCATCACGCCAAGCCCCGATCATGATTCACGAGTTGCTGCTCGCGAATCCTTGGCACTGATCCCATTTTGGAAATAAATAATCCAAACAAGGTAATTTTCTTGAACCAAATTTCATCTCGATATTATTGCCTGAATTGGAATATTTGATGCTAATAGTGATTCCATTGAGAGTTTAGACATTATCCATTAGGATATTATTAGCAAAAAATCACTATAATTACTAACTTGATCTGTAAGACTTCAGTTCACTTTTTTAATTATTTTGATCTTTTTTTTTTTGTGCATCGATGATGTTTTAGCTTTAAAATCATTATAATTATTAATTTGATTTGAGAGACTTCGGATCAATCTTTTAATTATATTGATTTTTCTTACATGTAATGTTTAGGGTTACAATAATTGTTAATTTAATCCTTGAGTCAATGGATTATTTTTTCAATTATTTTAACTCTTTGTTTGAATTCTCGGTGAATATCTTGAGTGGGTTGGATATAATTCTTATATTTGTTAATTGCTTGTTTTAAAAAAATCCAAAAAAAAAAAAATCAAATTGTGTATAAGATAGGATAGTTTCCCAAGTTAGGATTGCATATTTTAGATTAGATTGCATGTTAGAATATGGAGGATTTCTAGATAATATTGCCTAGTTTGAATATAATTGCATGTTTAGATAATTCTAGAATAGATTATAATAGATTCTAGAAAGTATTTTCTTTCATAGATAGGGCTCTAAATAATATTTGCATGTTTAGATAATGTCACATCTTTAAAATAGTTTTTTGAGATAGGATAGGGTTTAGGTCAAATTAATCCCTAAACTAGATTAGATAACTATTCATTTTAGATAGTTTAATTAGGGTTTTTATTAATTTAGAATTTTAATATAAAAAGGCAAAAATAGCTCATGCGTGTCATATGGGTTTTAATTTCAAGACAAGAGAAAATCCAAAGATGTAATTTCTTGCCTTGGTGTGTTTAATTCCTTTGGTGCAATTTATTTAATTCATTGAGTGTTTAATAATGGTTGTGCACATGCATGATCACTCTAGACTACCTACAAAGATATTTTAGAAAATAAAAAAGAATGGTACTGAAAGGGCATTGGAGAAATTTAACATAACCAAGTCTCCGTACCCAAATTCTCTTATTTGGAATAAAATAATTCTCCTGTTATTTTACTTAAGTGTCTAATCGACCTAACATAAACTGATTAGTGGTGAATTCTAAATAATAATCTTTTGCATGTTAAGAACTTAAACTTTAAGTCGTGAATTCGTATGGGCTTGAGAGAGCTCGAGCTAAGTCTAGGTTTAGTAATCTATTAACCAAACCCTAGACGATCCACCTAAGGTAAGGTCGCGACAGTTTTAAATGAACATTGCCTCTTTTAATAGCATGAGTCACTTTTCCATTAAGAGTTCATATAGGAAATTCACCTGTGATGTTCCTCGGTTGATTTAGAAGAAAAAGCTAACCTGTCACATGTTCGGAGCGCCAATATTGATAATCTAATTTGTGGAGACATCATTGGGCCAATTGATCTTACCTGTGAATTGATTATTCGAAGTGGGCAGTTTCATTGCCATAAGTAGATTGACCAAAATGCTAAAATTGATCAATGCTAATTGTTGTTGTTGTCTCAGTCTCGTTCAAACCTCCTGAATTGGTATCTACAATAGTGTTAGAACTATCATTGTTAGCCTATGCAGAATGTACAACCATTGTGGAAGGCTTCCCTTTAAGTGCATTTCCACCTCGCCTTGGTGGAATTGAGCTTCTCACTAAGAGAATCATAAGCTTCATTTCGATATCGAAGATAATGAAGACTGAGAAATCAATTGATGATTGATCGATCTAAGATTTACAAATAGAAATTAGGGAAAATACTAGCGAAAAAGCCCATAGCTGGGAGAGGGGGGGGCTCCCTATAAAGAAAGGGTAGGCGTGCTATAAGCTTACCTTGCCTTGAGAGAGAACATAGGACAAAGTAGAACTGGCAATGCAACTCTAGACCTAGGTCGGGTAGGTAAGTTGTTTAGGCTAACCCGTTCACTGAGCTCTTAGCTATAAGCCCTTAAAAATAGCTCTGAAAGAACTCTCCTTTTTGGATGTAGGTTATTTATGGGATCTCCAGTGGGAAAAATTGGAAAATTGGAAGGTCACAAACTGCCCTCTACAATTGCAAATGTGAAAGACGATGATTTGGCAAGAGAAGAGGATTAGACCGAACATGAAGAACCCCTGTCTTGGTCGAAACTTTGGGGTAAGAAATCCTAGACTGAAATTCCTTAGGGATGGCTAACCCTTGGAAGCCCAGTGACATAAAAAGAAAGTCAAACTTAGATTGGCTTGCTTAAAACTAGCTTTATAACTATTTTATTGATAACTAGAGCGAAAGCTCTATGTTACCTTTGTTCGAATTCGAAAGTCATACTCGAACTCAAACGAAAGTTCTTTCGGAGAGCTACTTTCGTTAATGTGTACCTTGATCTACATATTATAAGCCATAACTCACTTTGACGTTTCCAATTTCCCATAGAATCTTTGGGGCTTCCCTAGCCACTATAGTTTTGTTTTTTCATCTTCTTTGTCTGAAGATAGGTTTGATTTGCTTCACCTATGATAATTTCTACCAATTCTTCTTTTATTCATCAAAGTTCATCCTAATCCCCATCGAGATTACTGCCTTAGCCCTACTTGTGAGGAAAGTAGAGCGATAAGGTTCAGTTCAAATTTGACTGTTTGTAGCATGGGAGTGGTTACCCAAAAAATCCCTGGGAACAATATAGAAAAGATATCTTGGTAACAAAAACTACAAAGGGTTGTATTGGCGAGATCCAACGGTGAACAACTGCCAAAAAGAAAAACCACCTGTAAGTCCTTTAGTACCGTACCCTACCCCTGAACCATCAGCGTTCGTGCCAAGCAAGACCACCTTTGTCCCTTTCCTTTCTCCATTCTGCCTCCTTTTCTTTGTTTCAACAGAGTACAAGGCAAGGCAAAATGCCAACAACATGGGTATTGCTCCATTCCATATATAGGATTTGTATCGCATTTTCATGGCGATGTTAAGTGTGAAATCGAATAATTTGTCTAGGCTTGGATTGCACTTTTTGTTTGTCGATCCCGGATTCACTTCTTTGTGAGTAAATACCTAGCCGAAAGGCCCATCTCTGACTTATTTATTGGATACTGAGAATTCGATCCACACCTTTTGATTGACTTGAACAACGTATACGGATCTTTTCAACCCCTTTTTTCATTACTAATGGAATATCCTTCACTATATTACTAAATAAGTAAGTTGTACTAAATGCAGTGGATGCTTGGGCAACTGCATCAATCCTTACTACTAGTAAGATAGTGATCCAGTCAAGACGCGCACCTCTTCCGCAATGAGGAATTTTTCCTTAATAGCCACCTGTTTAGGGTATAGGTATTCTATTTGTTCAAGCTTTTTCTAGGAGTATGACATGGGTTACTTTAGTGCTATAGTGTCTGACACTTGAACATTGGCTCGAAAGAAGTGATGCAATTGAAAAATGCAAGTCCTCTTTTTTAGGATTGATTCAATTTGAAGTTCACCTTCTCATAAACAACAAAACTTGATGTCGCTACGCTATTCGATTCAGTCCATTAGTTTCAGTCAATCAAATCTATCTTATGAGCTCTTAGGGTCAAAGAGATGAAATGCACACATCACATTAAACCTTTAGGAGAAATAGTCATGCCGGAAGGGCCTAATCTTTGATCACTCAACCATTTCTAGGGCTTCTTATCGATTAAAAAGAGTATGCGAA
Organism: Eucalyptus cloeziana; assembly: GCA_014182715.1. NCBI lineage: Eukaryota > Viridiplantae > Streptophyta > Magnoliopsida > Myrtales > Myrtaceae > Eucalyptus > Eucalyptus cloeziana. The sequence continues at coordinate 14,021,574 of CM024639.1, read as the reverse complement.
GCGATTTGTGAGTAATCTTGTCTATTAGTCTCATTCTTTTTACCGTGAGCAATCTTTTTGCTTTATATGTAAGTTTGGCTTAGGCCATTGGCTACTTCATGTTGGAGAAAACTCCTATTAGATTTTGAAGCTGACAAAACTTCTCTGGTTCTATTCTCATTTTCATTATGAGGAATACGAGACTTCTATGTAACTCTTTTAAAGTCTATCTTGCATCAGAAGTTTGCTCCACTCTGACGAAGATCCAAACTGAACGCAAGTGAAGAACGAAGATATAATTAGACTCAAGATTATTTTTCCTTCAAGGCTTTGGTACGAACAGGATATATATGGCTTTTTGGATGGAAATCTTACTTACCTTCTTTGGATATTATTATCAAAATCAATCAAGAACGGTAATATCATTTTGGAAGGCAAGTTTATTTGGAAAGAATCTACTTATGAAAACCTAGATCCTGATTGTATGGGCGACTAAGATCATCGGGCTTTCATCTCAATCTTCAAATGGCTCGAGATCTCCTTAATTGATTATGTCCAACGGGATGATTGGAAGAACTTCTCTGGAAAGTGCCAACGGTTGAGAAGGCATAAAGGAATATTTAAGGAGGTTTTTCAAGACATTCGAAGGTGTGCATGAAAGAAGAATTCCAAAGTCTGAAGCTTCCAAATTACTTATTCTTCCTCTTACAACACTCAAATTTGTATTCGAAGAAGAGAAAGACTCTAGAGAGTGACTTTGTGAGAGCAGTAGAATCTCTTCACTGAGAAGTCAAGATCATAAGGCCGTAACACTCTTTTTTCGATTCATAGTGAAATCCAGCCAGAAGGCTATCAGCGTGGAGAGTGGACGTAGGCTTAAACTAAGCCGAATCACTATAAATCTTGTGCTCATTTTTCTCTTCCCTGAACTCCTTTATTTTATCTGTTGTGATATCTTTCTGTGTTTCAAAATAGTGTTAAAGTTTGAATTCTTTTTCAAAGTCTGTTGTTCATCAAACTCAGTTTAAAAGTAAAAGTATTTTGACTACTTTTCTTAAAAGTTGTTTCCAGACCTATGCACCCCCCTCTAGGTATTTATACTAGCACTTTCAATTGGTATAAGAGCTTATGTGCTTATTTTGTTGAAGTGTTTTTACTTCTAAGCTAAAGATCTTCTATGGCTAGTATTTTGGCTCCAGGATTGGTTGAAGGATAGAGCAACAACAAACATCCTTATTTCGATGGAAATGAGTACAATGTGTGGAAGAACAAATAAAGGCATTTCTCAGATCCAGAGATTCTCAGGAGTAGGATGTTGTTGAAAAAGGAATCAATTCAAAGGCAACAACAACTTTAGGAAAAGAAGTGATTGAGAAAGCTGCTGATGAATCTACACAAGCTGAAATCATCAAGAGACAGGCTCTTGATGCAGGCTCTTGATGCAAAAGCAATTTACTCTTTATACTGTGCTTTGTCTCCCACTGAATATAACCGAATTTCTTCTTGTGAAATAGCAAAAGAAGTTTGGGATAGACTACATGTTACCTATGAGGGGATCGATCACGTGAAGGAAACAAAAATAAACATTATGCTTGGACAATATGAAGCATTCATAATGAAGCCTGGAGAATCTATCTCTGATATGTTCAGTTGCTTTATAGAAATTGTAAATGGCCTGGCTTATCAAGATCAGCCAATTTCTGGACCAGTGAAAGTCAACAAACTACTGCTTGGACTTTTAAAGAACTAGAATCATGTGAAGACTTCAATCAGAGAAACTCAAAGGATCATGCCTCTATTAGTTGACGAACTGATAGGCACATTTCAGTCGTATGAAGTGGAGCAGATTAATGATGAGGAAGATCCAAAAGGTAAGAAATCGATTGTATTAAAGTCTAACATTGATTATGGTGATACAGATTCGGAAGATGATATGCATGATGAAGAGCTGGCCCTTATGATAAAGAAATTCAGAAGACTAAACAAAAATGGGTAGAAGGTTCAATTGGAAGAAGCAAAGCATGCAGAATTCCCAAAAGAAACCAACAGAAGAAGTTGAAACTAGCAGGGATGTAATATGTTTCGAGTGTAAGAAAAATGGGCATATCAGACTGAACTGTCCCTTGTTGAAAAAGAAGAAAGGGAAGCATGAGAAATACAAAAAGGCTCTTAAAGCAGAAACTTGGAGTGACACTGAATGTGAAGAAAGCGAAGAAGAATTTGCAAACATATGTCTAATGGCTCACTCAGAGTCAGACTCAGAATCAGAGACGGATACTGATTCAGATTTTGACAAAGAAATCGAGGTTAGTCACTTTGAAATTCCTGTTAAAGTCTATGTATATAGATGAACTTTGTCTCAATCTCAAATCCTCTCTTTTAAGGATTTCCGAACTGAAAAAGGAAAATTCTAAGCTCAGGCAATAGGAAGTTTCTTGGAAGGAAAAGTGTGAAAGTCTAAAAAGAAGCTTCAACGATTTGAAAGAAAATTCTAATTCTCTTTCAAAAGAAAATGTTGTTTTGAAAAGGGAGATTTCAGATATTTCAAAAAGGTTTTCAAGAGGATTAGAAAAATTAGAGAAGATTCTTACAGCTCAAATACCCTATTTTAACAAGTCTGGTTTGGGTATGAATAATGAGACTATTCCTCTAATTGATTTTTCTAAAGTAAAAGAGAGACTTAAACAAAAACCCGTAAAGACATTTTATAAAAATCATTTTCAAAAAGTGTTTGTAAAACCTGTTGGCCGAAGTGCTCTAAGATGTTCTAAGTGTAACAGCTTAGAAAATTTCGAGAATGATTGTTCCAAGGTTTGGAGACCAGTTAAGAAAGATTGGGCAAAAACTGTTTTTAACACTAACACCCCCGAACCTAAGAAAATCTGGGTACCAAAAAACGTTTGAGTTATTCTTCTGATTGCAGGTCACTATTAAAAGAAAAATCAAATGATACTTGGATAGTGGTTGTTCTAGGCATATGACAAGAGACTTAAGCTGTTTCGTAAAGCTTGACAGACTAAAAGGAGGAAAAATTTCTTTTGGTGGGAACAACAAAGGGAAGATTATAGGATATGGAACTGTGAAGATTGGAAGTCTGACTATCAACAATGTTTCCCTGGTGAAAGGTCTAAATTATAATCTGCTGAGTATAAGTCAGCTTTGTGATATAGGTTTCAGAATAAACTTCCAAGAAGGCATTTGTTCTGGAATAAGTCAAGATTTCTCTCAATCCTTTACTAGGCGTAGGCATGGCAACAAATACCTTATGGACGTAAATCCTAAGGGTGAGCATGGTTTGGGTTGGGCCGGTCCACCCCCTAACCCTAGGACCAACCCGCACAATACTGGTCCTCAATTTTGGGGACCGAGGACCGACCCTATTGAGCTTGGGACCGAGGACCGAACCAACCCAATGGGTTCGGTCCGGTTCCAAGGTCAACCTGGGACCAACTAATAATTTTTATTTCATTTTTTGTACTCCTTAAAAAAGCAATTGAAGACCGGATTGATCCAATGGGTTCGATTCGGTTTCAATGTCAACCCAGGACCAACTAATAATTTTTTATTTCATTTTTTGTACTCCTTGAAAGGGAAATCAAGAACAGTACCGACCCAATGGGTTCGATGATGAGTGAGGTCAGTTAAGAAAGGCAAGCGGTAAGGGTAAAGTGGGATGAGTGTTGAACAGAATGAGTATTGAATGTTGAGAGGGGAGCAACAAGCCAAGCGAGCATCAAGCGGCATGAGTGACCCAAAGCAAGCAAGGCGAGTGTCGAGTGGCGAGCAGAGAAGTTGTTTCTTTCGATTTTGGCAAATTGAACACTAAGAGGACAAATAAGATAGAAGAGAACGAATACTAGATGAGGATGCCATAAGAAGCTGTTTATGCATTTTTGGACGTCGTAAGGACTTCTCACAAAAACATTTTCCTCATTTGTAAATTATAATTATTGATGCCATAAAAGACATTAAAATTCTAAGTTATTAAAGAATAATGTAAAATTACATGAACTCATGAAAGAACTGTTTAATATTATTGACGTAGTTTATTTCAAGGTTTTCTCTATATAAAAAATTTGTGAATATATATATATAGGGTCAGGGTTGGACCGACCTGAAACTTTCAGGACCGAGGACCAACCCGCACAGTGCTGGTCCAGGAATTCTAGGACCAAGGACCAACCCAATCTCCCTGGGAAACGGACTAGGACCGGTAGGGTTGGGCCGGTCTAGGGTCGGTCTAGGGTTGACCCTGGATCGATGCTCACCCCTAGTAAATCCAGAAAATTCACAGTGTCTTATTTCTATTCACGATGAAGTAAGTTTCTGGCATTGAAAGCTCGGTCATGTAAATATGAAGCAGATTGCCAAAATTTCTTCTAAGAAGCTGGTTCAAGGGCTTCCTAATTTGGCTTATCAGAAGACTGAGTTATGCACTCCTTATGTCTTAGGAAAGCAGGTTAGAAGTTTTTTTAAACTAGTAAATCAGGTTTCTACCAGTCGAGTATTGCAGCTTCTTCTTATGGATCTTTTTGGGCTAACGAGAACTTAGAGTCTTCGTGGAAAGAAATATTGTCTGGTAATCGTTTATGATTATTCACGATTCACTTGGGTATTCGTCTTGGCAAACAAATCTGAAACCTTTCCATAATTTTCAAACTTTACAAAGAAAGTTCAAAACGAGAAAGGTTATGCTATTTCAAGCATAAGAACAGATCATGGAGGTGAATTTGAAAATCAGGATTTTAGAGACTTCTGTGATGAATTTGGTTTTCAGTATGTTTTCTCCTCTCCATATACTCTAGAACAAAATGGGTTGTGGAAAGGAAAAATAGATCTTTACAGAAGATGGCCAAAACTCTATTGATAGAAAGCAAAATATCCTCTCGATTTTGGGCAAAAGCAATTTCTACTGCCTGTTATATCATTAACGGGGTATTTCTAAGGCCTATCCTAGAGAAGACTCCCTATGAAATATATAAAGGGAAGAAGCTAATTGTTTCTTATTTTCATGTTTTTGGCTGTAAGTGCTTTATTTTTAAGAATGTGAATGATCGTTATGGAAAATTCGAAGAAAGATCAGTGGAAGGAATTTTTCTTGGCTATTTATTGTCAAGCAAAGCTTACAGGGTCTTTAACAAGAAGATTCTATCTGTAGAAGAATCCATGAACGTCCGGTTTCACGATTTTGTGCATAATCAACCAGATCAGATTCAACTTGAAGAGTTTGAACTAGTTCCAGACTTATTAAAGTCTATTTCCCCTCGAAGAGGTTCAACCTTCTGAAGTATAGCAACAAGCATAACAAAAAGATTCAAACGGAACAGAGGATCAATAGACTCTCAAATCCAATAGCAACTGGAAGCACAAATCAAGTCATCCCAAAGAACTCATCATTGGCAAATTGATGAAGGAATCCGCACCAAATCCAAAAGAAAAGACAACTCCAGTGCATTAGCACTTGTTTATGAAAAAAGAACCAAAATGAGCAGAAGAAGCGTTGTCTAATGAAAGCTGGATAGAAGCTATGTAGGAAGAACTCAGACAATTTAGCATCAATGATGTGTGGGAGCTAATTCCAAAACCCAAAGGCAAATCTATTATTGGAACAAAATGGGTTTTAAGAAATAAGATGGATGAGAAAGGTAAAGTGGTCGGAAACAAAGCAAGGCTTGTGGCAAAAGCCTACACACAGGAAGAAGGGATAAACTATGATGAGACCTATGCACCAGTAGCAAGGTTAGAAGTGATTAGATCATTACTTGCTTTTGCTTGTTATGAAAATTTCAGGTTATTCCATATAGATGTCAAGAGTGCTTTCCTTAATGGATTCATTCAAGAAGAAGTTTATGTGGAACAACCATCAGGATTTGAAGATCCAAGAAAACCAGACTCTATCTACAGACTGAAAAAGGCGTTGTATGGTCTAAAGTAGGCACCACAAGCTTGGTATGAAAGGTTGAGTAAGTTTCTAATTGAGAATGGCTTTGAGAAAGGAAAAGTTGATACAACTCTGTTTATAAAAAGAGAAGGAAAAGATTTTCTGCTTGTATAGATTTATGTAGATGATATCATCTTTGGTTCTCCTAACAAAAGTCTCTGCAAGAAATTTTCAAGATCTATACAGGATGAATTTGAGATGAGCATGATGGGTGAATTGACATTCTTTTTGGGATTGCAAGTTAGACAATCGAAGAAAGTTATATTCATTCACCAGCAGAAATATGCTAAAGAGCTTATCAAGAAATTTGGTCTGGAAAATTGCAATAGGACAGAAACTCCTATGTCGAGTTCATCAAAACTGGACAAGGATGAAGGAGGGAAGAAAGTAAATCAAAAGCTATACAGAAGCATAATTGGTTCTCTTCTTTATCTTACTGCCTTTAGACCTAACATTTTATTCAGCGTGTGCATCTGTGCTAATTCCAATTTGATCCAAAAGAATCTCACTTAAGTGCTATTAAACGTATCATCAAATATGTTGCAACTTTTCCAAAGCTGGGTCTATGGTATCCAAAAGAATGAGACTTTACTCTACTTGGTTATTTTGACGCTGATTTAGCCGGTTGTAGAGTCGACAAAAAGAGCACATCTGACACATGTCAACTATTGGGACAAATGCTGGTATCTTAGTTCTCAAGGAAACAAAATATGGTGGCATGATCAATAGCAGAAGCATAATATGTTGCTCTTGGGAGTTGTTGTTCTCAAATTCTTTGTATGAGACAACAACTAAGAGACTTTGGAATAAAAAATCCTACACAGATTAGATGCGATAACACAAGTACCATCAATCTCACCAGAAACCCAATTCTTCATTCTAGAGCAAAGCACATTGAAATCCGTCATCATTTCATAAGAGATCATGTTCAAAATTAGAAGATTAATGTTCAATTTATTGAGTCAAAGAATCAACTGGCAGATATTTTCACAAAACCTCTGGAGAAGAACCTATTTGAGTCGATTCGCAGCAAGCTGAATATGATCTCTCCTCTCAGTTAAAGTCTGAAGTTGCTTAGACTCAGAACTTCAACTTGAGGAAGCTACTTCAAGTATGTACACTCTCTCCAATCCAGGCATTTTATTTTTAGTTTGAAATTTCTGAACCGATATGATTATATTCAAATCATTGCTTGCCTATTTTATTTTTAGAAATTACTATTTTCTTGCTAAAATTCGATTTCAACTTTTTAGTAGTTGCCTTTTTTTAATTTGTTTTGAAAATGCATTTTTTGTGACGTTTCATTTACCGTTTTGCGATTTCTTTAAATACCTCAAAACATTTCTTTCGAGCATAGCCTTTCAAAACCCGAATACCAAATCTCTTCTCCCTTGACTTTTTCTCTCAAAATTTCTCTGCAAGTTCTTCTCTTTCTTTCACTCGAATATGTCGACGAAATCCTCCAAGTCTGCATCTATGTCACACCAGAGAAAATCCTCTCGTATAGCAAGTCAGGGTCCTAGAAGTATGCTTGAAGGACCAACTCACTTCGGTCTTACTAGTGAAGAATCTCTGCAGAACTCTCCTCGTCAACCTTTAGATGAGGAAGTTGATCAAGAAGCAATTCCTCTCAGAGTAATGACGCCTAGGGTACTCTTCGAGCATTACACATTTTTGAAATAGGGAGGAAGTCCAATGAGTTTTATCACTAGTTTCCTGAAAGATAATGGGTACGGGAATGAGACTTTGTTTTTGAAAAAAAATGGAAAGACTAGGAGTAGTGCCAAAAGGAGTGGCTGAAAAGGCGTTTGTGAACTTTCCTTCTGATCCACGTTTTGGGTTAGAAAGTCAGACTGAGAACAAGGATGATCATGAGCAAATTTTTACAAACTTCCAACCCCACATGGGTGTGGTTGCTAACATCCTTGGAGAAAGAACGAGATCGTTTCGTTCAAAAGAGCATAAGATGGTTTATGCCTAAATGCTGAATTGAGTGATAAATCCACACACTGTGGACTTTGACTTTCTTGACTCCATAAAGGTTAACTTGAGTGAAAGGTTAGCCAATCTTCAACTTGAAAAGTTTTGTGCTGAGACAGCAGTGGTTTATCCTGAATTGACAGCGTATTTTTACTCAAATATGTCTTTCCTAGATCGAACTTACATTCAGTTCACTGTCTATGATAAAGTGTTTGTATTGGATGTGAATATTCTGGCTGATATTCTGGGAGTTGAACATAGTGGTTTTCTACCAAGCAATGTCTCCATAAGTCAAGCCACTCGATTTCTGGTGAAGGACAAACTGCCGAATGGGAGTATCACATACTCTCGTTTGCTGCACAAGATTGTCATTAATTGCATCAGACCCAAAGCTGCCTCTAAAACTGATGTCTCGAGATTTGAAGTAAAGATTATGTGGGCTATTTGCAATGGAATTCCTTTTTCTCTGCCACACACTATCTTCTTGCATATGTACAGGACTGTGATGAAAGAAAAAGGACAATTGCCTTACTCTGCCTTGATTACAAAATTGTTCCGACACTTTCAAATCCAGTTTCCCTCTCAACTTTATTCAAGAACTGTTAGTCCTATGGAGATAGGAATGAAGATGATCTCCAAAATGAGACTCACAAATCTGTCTAAGGCTTTGGAACGTTTGAAGAAGGAATCCTCTAGTAGAATCAAGGAAGGATCTATTGCTGGAAGGAAGCGAAAAGGAAAGGATGTTGCCCAAATGACTTCAAAGAACAAGAAGTCTACCCTCCTGATGGATGAAGAAGAGAAGGATGATCTAACAATTTCTGTGCTTGCCTTGTGAAATCTTCAAGGTTCTGTTGATTCTGAAGAGACAAAGAACAAGAAGAAGAGGAAGAGAGTGATGCAGAAAAGAAGAATGAAGATGTTGATTTTGAAGCAATAGAAGAAGAGAAAAGAGAACGAGAAGAAGAGGAAGAAAGTGATGCTGAAAGATCAGCAGAAAAAGAGAATGCATATGAAGATTTTGAAGGAGACACCAGTGCAATACCAGTATCGGATGACTCTGCAGACAACAAGGAAAATGCTGCATCTGAACGAGAAGACAATGAACAAGAAAAGAGATCTAGTGCTAGAAAGTAACGGGTACAAGAAGATGAGGTCTCCTCTCCACCTACAAGCACCAAAGCAAGGGGAGATGTTGAGAAAACTCCTCAAATAGCACATACTGCCAGTGATGGCATTAGTAGATCTCCTGCAGACACTAAAGTTGTTTTTGCATCTCATTTCCCTGAAGTGATGTAGAAACTCCAAGTTAGGGCATGAAACAAACTGCCCTCAATCAAGTTGATGTTCCCACCTTTCTGAATACTCCATAGACTCACTTCACTAAAGTTAGTGCTCAAATAGAACCTGATGCAAACTATCCAAGGATAGTAGAGCTCCTTTTGGAGTTAAAAGCACATCACTATGCAATGGAGGTTGAAATTCAGAAGCTACATACTGCTTTATGGTCTACCTCAGATTTTCTAACTGGCAAATTATAGTCTCTTAATACTCAAGTTCAAACGCTGAATCAACAGGTTTCACAGACTGTCGCCAAGGTGGAGAATGTCTATCATCAGTACCAAGAGAAGCTTGAGGAGGCAATGTAGTCGCTATGGGATTTCCGACTTGTTCATGTTCCAAGACAATCCTGAATGACTCCATCTCTTTTTATCCATTTTATTTACATTTTTATTCTGACTCTCTTTTTTATTGCCGTTGACAAAAATGGGGAGAAAAGAGAGCATATTTAAAAATTCCTAGTTGTGTTTGATCTTGGTTTGAACTTGGTGGTGTTAACTTATGTGAATGTTTATGTTCTTACTTTTGTGATTGTGAATTTGGATTGAACTTTTGTGGTTCTAGAACTCTTGAACTCTAAATTGTCAAGACTAATGTGTTTTTTGTGGATGCAGAATCAATCTCATTCAGTTCTAAAAATTTCTTCTTATTATAAGATATCATGTGCTGCTAAAGTATTATTTTGCAGGATATAAGTGTTAAATCTGCAGGAAAGTTTTGTCCCCATAAAAAAAAAAAAAAAAGGGGGAGATTGTTGAAGAAAACTCCTATTAGATTTTGAAGCTAACAAAACTTCTCTGGTTCTATTCTCATTTTCATTATGAGGAATACGAGACTTCTGTGTAACTCTTTCAAAGTCTATCTTGCATCAGAAGTCTGCTCCACTCTGACGAAGATCCAGACTGAACACAAGTGAAGAATGAAGATATAATCAGACTCAAGATTATTTTTCCTTCAAGGCTTTGGTACGAACAGGATATATATGGCTTTCTGGATGGAAATCTTACTTACCTTCTTTGGATATTATTATCAAAATCAATCAAGAAAGGTAATATCATTTTGGAAGGAAGTTTATTTGGAAAGAATCTACTTATGGAAACCTAGATCTTGATTGTATGGGCGACTAGGATCATCGGGCTTTCATCTCAATCTTCAAATGGCTCGAGATCTCCTTAATTGATTCTGTCCAACGGGATGATTGGAAGAACTTCTCTAAAAAGTGCCAACGGTCGAGAAAGCATAGAGGAGTATTTAAGGAGGTTTTTCAAGACATTCGAAGGTGTGCGTGAAAGAAGAATTCCAAAGTATGAAGATTCCAAATTACTTATTCTTCCTCTTACAGCGCTCAAATTTGTATTCGAAGAAGAGAAAAACTCTAGAGAGTGACTTTGTGAGAGCAGTAGAATCTCTTCACTGAGAAGTCGAGATCATAAGGCCGTAACACTCTTTTTCGATTCATAGTGAAATCCAACCAGATGGCTGTCAGCGTGGAGAGTGGACGTAGGCTTAAACTAAGCCAAACCATTATAAATCTTGTGCTCATTTTTCTCTTCCCTGAACTCCTTTATTTTATTTGTTGTGATATCTTTATGTGTTTCGAAATAGTTGTTAAAGTCTGAATTCTTCTTCAAAGTTTTTTGTTCATCAAACTCAGTTTAAAAGTAAAAGTATTTTGATTGCATTTCTCAAAAGCTATTTTCACACCTATTCACCACCCTCCAGGTGTTTATACTAACACTTTCACTTCATAGGCCCTTCCTTGTACTACCTTGTCTTAGTTTCAAGTTGTTTTCTAACCTTCGTCCATTCACTTGGTTAGATCTTTCTTTCCTATTTATGAAAAATTATCCACTACACTCTAAAGTGTTCAACAATTATATTCGTTAAGTCATTTTGAAATGGATGTATTTTTAGTTCCATTTATCTATCTGTAAAAGTTTGCACATATTCATTAGCTATCTTTTTGTTTGTGATCAAAACATCGTCACCAAGTACCGCATACTTAGTAAAGAGCCAAGAGGTCATATAGATCGAAACTTGAAGCGATAAGAACGAAAGCCCTACCCACAGCTACAACTACTGGCGCTTCAAAAGGCTTAGATTCGTAGGGCTGTCGGATCGTTAGCTCCTTTGAAATCGAAGCATTAAGTACTTGAGGTATTCGTTAGTCTTTTTCCTAAGGGATGGTAGAGCACTCCTAGTGGAAGGCCTTCCCCACGCGATAGGTCAGTGAAGCGTGAGCAGGTATGGAGAAGGAAAGGCCAAAGACTTCGGCCTAAGGGAAATGAGCAACGTTGAAATGACAAACTGAGGTGCTTCAGGCACTCCCATTTAGAAAGAAGTTCTATTTATTCCTAAAAGGAAGAAGGACAAAGAAGCTCTTTGAGAGAATGAGCACTCCATTAGGTAGTTAGGGTCTTTGCCTTTTCGAAAGAAAGTATAGAAAGGGACACATAAGACCCTTCATGCGAAACACGGAAGCCCCTAGCACCCAGAGGAGCAAAGCTCATTTTCCTTTCAACTTGGAGTCCGTATCATGGTGAAGGTAAGGTAACGCTGTGATTCTTGCTCAAACAAAAGACCGAGAAGCAAGTGAATGGGGTCGGTGCATGCGAAGGGAAGGGTTCATTTATAAAATTAGTACAATATATCAAATGAAAATTTAAAAAGAAAATTGATATTCTGTGTATCAATATTTAATTTTCCGAGTGAACTAGTCATTTGAATTAATAACTATATGTTGAAGAAATCAAAAATGCTAGATGTACTAAAACTCTTTACTAATATATGTATTTGTTAAACGATGCGTTGAATTTTGACCAATTAAAAGGGATATAGGTAATGCATAATGGGGGAAACTAGTTGAAATTATCCTTAACGATGACCAACTTCTCATTTTTTTAAGCAATTTAATTGGACTCAAGCCCATAAATACCCACTCTCTCACCCCGCCTCACACAGCCCCTTCTTGCTGAGCTGGGTGTGCCATCTGCATTATCCTTGAGGTGCTTGGAATTCGTGATATCTCTATTGCTTTCTCGAGAGATCGTGTGGTGGTGAGTTGGAAGCAATGGCAAACGAGGTGATCCTATTAGACTTCTGGCCGAGCATGTTCGGCATGTGGTGCAAGATCGTGCTGGCAGAGAAAGGGGTCAAGTACGAGTACAAGGAGGTGGACCTGAGGAACAAGAGCAACCTCCTCCTCCACATGAACCTCGTCCACAAGAAGATCCCTGTCCTCGTCCACAACGGCAAGCTCGTCTGCGAGTCCCTCATCATCCTCCAGTACATCGAGGAAACCTGGCCTGATAGGTGCCCCCTCTTGCCTTCTGACCCCTACCAGAGGGCTCAGGCCTGGTTCTGGGCCGATTATGTTGACAAGAAGGTAAAATTTGCCCCCTCTCAAAAACACGCACTCTAGGTTTTGTGGTAGTTGTAGTTGAAAGGGCTAGTGCAAACACCTAGAGGGGGGTGAATAGGTGTAAATAAAAATTTTACAAGACTTAGTAGAAATAAATTGCCTATATAAGATAACAAACTGTAATCGTATTCCAATTCTGAGTAATTAAGTATAACTACGAATAAAGTAAGGAGTTCAAGGAAAGAGATTTAGACACAAGGTTTATAGTGGTTCGGCTTAGATCAAGCCTACTGCCACTCTCCCACGCTGACAACCTATTGGCTGGATTTCACTATGAATCAAAAGAGATTTTACAACAGTGTGATATAGACTTCACAATAGAAAGACTCTATTGGTCTCTCACTAAGTCTCACAAGAGTTTCTCTCTTTTGTCTACAACTTGAGCTCAATGAATGAAACATAAGTAACTGGAGAGCTTTAGACTTTGGGATTCTTCTTTCACGCACACCCTTGAACAACTTGAGAGTTCGGCTTAAATACTCCTTCATGTCTTCATAGCCTTTGGCACTTACCAAAGGAATTCTTCCAATCTACCCGTTAGACAGAATCAATCAAGGGGATCTTCGAGTTGTTAGATGATTGTGATGAAAGCCCGTCAATCCTATTCGCCCATACAATCATAATCTTTAGTTTCCATAAGTAGAACCTTCCAAGTTTACTCGCCTTTCAAATCATCTTCATATTGGAATTGTTTCCAATAATAATAAGTAATAAGTAGGTGCTATATCCAGCCATAAGATCATCCATAAACCATACGAATCGAATCCATGAAAATAATCCCGCATCTGGAAAAGTCTTTGTTCTTCGGTCTAGAAACTGTTAGTGAGGTCAGACCTTGAAACTAAGGTCTGGCTGTCTTTAGATTTTGACACTTCAGTCTGAAAGTCTTCAGACTAGACTTTGGAAAGGTTTTGTCAATCTTCAAGACAGTAAAGAAGTTTTCTATAACAATCTCCCCCTTTTTGATGGTGACAAAACTTTCCTGCAGATTTGAATAATTTTGACCTGCAAAACAACACTTAAGCAATACGTGATTTAAAAAAAATGATTAAGATTTGAATGGCATCGATTCTGCAACCACTAAAAACATGTTAGTCCTGTAAGACAAAAGGTCTATCCACACGTAATTAGTATCACAAACTAAGTTATTGCAAGCAAGTCAGCTCAAAACCAAACCAAAAAGTACCAGAGTCAAAGATACCAAGCACAAAGTCATGAGTCAAAGATACCAAGCACAAAGTCATCAATGGTTCCAAACGGTTCCAAGCCAAAAAGATAGAAAAAGATAGATTAGTCAAATCAAATCTGCACAAACTTCTCCCCTTTTTTGTCATAGCAAATAGTGAAGAATAACTTATAAAAAGAGTTGGGTAAAAATCATGGCTATTTGGGGATACGAACGATCTGGAAATCCCCCATTGACTTGACAGTCTCCTTCAGCTTCTTCAGAGTCTCCTGTAGCTGTTGAATATCCTCACCCTTTGCGATTGCTTGCACTTGAAGCTTCAGGGCGTGTATATGCTCTTGTAGAGAGTCTGAAGTGGACTTCAAAGCTTTGTGGAGATTATGGATCTCACACTCCTATCCATATTTCTGACCCTTCAAATCCAAAAGAATTTTCAGCAGCCTTCGAAAGTTTGCTGTTGGTTCTGCTATAGCACTGAGTCCAGCAGAGTCAGTTCCAAGAGTCTTGATATGTGAGGGAACATTGGTAGTTCGATCACTAGGACTAGGAGAGGATTCCTCAACATTTGCTGTAGGGTATTGAGAGGCATAGACATCTTTTGGATCTGCTGGAGATCTACTTACATCACTAGTAAATATAGGTGAAGAAGTACCTCTTTTTCTAGCAGCTCCCCCTATTTATGTGCCTTCAGGTGGAGAAAAAAAAAAAAAATTCTTCTTCTTGATTTGCTTCAGCACCCGAGTGATGTTGTTTTCCTCTTGCAGTTAAACTTTGAGTTTTTTTAGAATCCTTGGACAAGGAAACATCATATGTTGGCTCAAAAGAGTCATCTTGACCTTCTTCTTCCTCTTCATCTCTTCCTCTTCCTTCTTCCTCTGTTCTTTCTTCCCTTCTCTTCTCTGTTTCTGTTCTCTCTGTCCTCTGGTGCTATGAAGCTAACAAAACTCCATAGATTATGCAAGGCGGAGAGAGTGATATCATCCTCATCTTCTTCATCCTGCAAGATAAGGGCTCTCCTCTTCTTGGTTGGTGCGGTTAAGGGCTCCTTGCCTTTTCTCTTAGTTGTTGCAGAGTCTTGTTTTGCCTTAACAGGGGTTTTCTCTTTCAGGTGCTCCAATTCCTTATTTGGCTCCTTTAGACACATCTTTGAAACCCTTTTCAGCCCAATCACCATTGGAGCAATGTTTCTAACACAAAGAGAGGCAGGAATCTGAATTAGGAAATGTCTGAAGAGTCGAGTGACAAGCGCAGAATAAGGTAGTTGACCCTTGTCTTTCACAACTGTCCTATACATGTGCATTAGGATAGTGTGAGGCAGTGAGAACTTATAGCCAATGGTGATTGCATACATCAACTTCGCTTCAGAGTGAGAGACATCAGTTTTTGAAGTGGATTTGGGTCTGATGTAGTTCATCACGATCTTGTGAAGTAAAATGTTGGAGGCATTCATTCTAGTGTAAGAAATCTTGCCCTCAGCAAATCTATCCCGAACTAGAGTCAAAGTTGTATGACCAACAAACACACTGATTGGTTGAAAACTCCTTCTTTCCACACCAATCACATCAGCCAACGTATCCATATTAACACAAACTCTTTATCCCTAACTATAAAGCAAAATCTATTAGCATCTAGAAAAGACAGATTTGAATAGAAGTAAGCAGTCAGTTCAGGGTAGGCTTCAGTAGTTTCTGAGCAAAAGCGTTCAAGTTGAAGAAGTGCAAACTTCTCCCTCAATTTTACTTTCAACGAATCGAGAAAATCAAAGTCCACACTCCTAAGGTTCATAGCCCTTCTCTTCAGTAGATTTGAATAAGTCCTTTTGTGGTCCTTGGTGTTGGAGAAAACTCATTTATTGTTTTGAAGCTGACAAAACGTTTCCAATAGTCTAGATCGAAGACTTCCAGACTCAAGTGTAACAGTCTGAAGAACTCCAGACTCTACCGTCGCTAGACTCAAGATTCAAAGTCTGCTCACACTAACAGTTTTCAGACGAAGAACAAAGACTTATACAGTTGCGGGATTATCTTCAAGGATTCGTTTCGTATGGCTTTTGGAAGACCTTATGACTGGATATAATATCTACTTGATTGATTATTCTTATTGGAATTTATTCCGATATGAAGATCTTTTGATAGGCAAGCAAACTTGGAAGGTTCTACTTATGGAAACCAAAGATCCTGATTGTATAGGCGAGCATGATTGATGGGCTTTTAATCATATCTCATTTAATGACTTGAGATCACCTTGATTGATTTTGTCTAACGAATAGTTTGGAAGAATTCCTTTGGAAAGTGCCAATGGTTGTGAAGGCATGAAGGATTACATAAGGAGGACTCGCTAGTTGTTCGAGAGAGTGCGAAAAAGAAGAATTTCAAAGTCTGAATCTCCATAGTTCCTTGTTCTTTCATCTGTCAAACTCAAGTTGTGGACAAAAGAGAGACTCTTGTGAGACTTAGTGAGAGACCAGTAGAGTCTTTCTATTGAGAAGTCTAGATCACACTGCTGTAAAATCTCTTTTGATTCATAGTGAAATCCAACCAGTAGGCTGTCAGCGCGGGAGAGTGGACGTAGGTTTGATCTAAGCCGAACCACTATAAACCTTATGTCTTAATTCTCTTTCCTTGAACTACTTACTTTATTCATAGTTATACTCAATTGCTCAGAATTAAAATACAATTATAGTCGGTTATCTTATATAGGCAATTTATTTCTACTAAGTCTTGTTAGATTTTTATTTACACCTATTCACCCCCTCTAGATGTTTGCACTAGCCCTTTCACTTGGAACGGAATAAACTCGTTCCCTCTCCTTGAATAGTTGCAGCAACACCCATTCTTAGCTGAAAATGGGTATACATCCTTTCACCATTGTCCTTTCCTTTAGGTTGATTAAAGCCACCAACACGCGGATCACTTGGAAAGTTGGCAAAAGTCATTGCAGCAAAACCTTTAGGTGCCATGCCTAACCTTTCCATGGTATTCAAGAAAAGAGTTTCGTTCTTGTAACCATTTGACCGCAAGAACTCATTGATCAAAGTCAATGCAAAACCACCCATCTTTAAGTTTGAGTAGAGTCTAAACAAAAATTGGGGTTTTTGTGATCTTACAGGTTCAACATCTTCAATGATCTCTTCTTCTGCTTGTGGAGGATCTTGTGTCGCTTTTTGTGAGGAGTGACGCTGTTGAGAATGTTCTTGAGGTTGTTGCTGAGTAGTATCTTCTTCTTCAGTTAAATCGAAGTGGGTAGGACCTGTGACATCCATAATTTTCCAGACCTTGAGTATGTAACAGAGCGTCACGAATCGACGGAAGTGTCGTCGAACCGCATCATTGGCACCACTTGCGGACATCGTTTCGTCGGCCAAGCCGAATCAAAATGCTACGTTTAGGAATGGTCCAATCATCGAATGAGTTATGGTACCGTCAAAGATCTTCCCTACGTAGCATTACTGTTGAGACCGATGTTCATTCCAACTAATTTGTTGACAAACGTGAACCCCGAGCCATCTCACCAATTAACTGAGTTGAAGGCCTCGATTTTTATGTGCACTATCGCCACCATCCTTCCCTTAGACGACCACACGAACGGCCCCATGTAGACCATGCACTCACGTAAGTCCATCCCCTCCATGTAATGTTCGAGAACCACACCTGTTGGATTGCCATGCACGGCCATGCGGCCATGCTTCCCTTTCCCTCGTTGAAGCCGGTCAACTGTCCACATCTTTGGACCCATGAAGCCCATGTCCACGTCTTTGGACAGTCAACAATTAAGGGAATTGTTGACCAAAGGAAGCAGCTGTGAGTTGCTGCGAGCGGCTAGCAAAGGCCACGTCCGCATGCAGCATGCGTGGCGAATGGCAGCAAAGTCGGGGTCAACTAAATGAGAAAATTGACCGAGGAGAAGCCACGTCCTCCCTCCCTCGGTGGCCAGCGGTCGAAGACCTCCCATGTAGGGAGACACACCTGCATGCCATGATCAACGTGGAAGCAGCCCACAGCTCTTGTGGCCTCGGTGTCTTCGACTGTTGACTAGAAGAGTCAACAAGCCAATCTTCAAAAAGAACAAGACTGCTAGTGGAAGAAAGAGCAAAGCGAGAGAGAGAAAGAGAGAGAGAGCGGCAAGTGAGAAGAGAGAAATCGAGAGAGAGAGAATAGAGGGCGCGAGAGAGTGAGCGGCGAGAGAAAAGAAAGGGATCACTCCCTTCGTCGTGTACGCGCAGCTGCCATCCCTGTCGCGCCGATCTAGCCGTCCCATAGCCTCAGTCGCGTCTGCAAAACCGCAAGCTTCCGAACCTCTCGCCATCGCATTGTTGTCGCCGTGAATCGGTTTATTTGCTAACTCAGTGAGTTTATGCACTAAACTCTTCTTAGTAGGCTAATGATGTTTAAGGGCTGTTTAGATTTATTTAAGTGTTGTTAGTTTAATTACTTTTCGAAAATTAGGCCGGGGTAGTCGGTTATCGGAATTTCGTGCTGATTGCAATAATGTGGTTAATTTCTGCAATCGAGTGTTAAATTGTGAAAATTTGAGTGCTGATTAGAAATTTGGTCATTTATTCCAAAATTTGTGAATTTCAATATTTATCCAGAAAATCTCAGGTGTCGGGTTTTAACACCGAAAATGGTTTTATATACTATATAAAATAGTGGGATTTTAAAAAGAGAAGGTTATGAACTTTTCGGGTTCGACCTGACCGTGTACCCACACACGACTATTTTCACTAGGTATTTTTAATACGAAGAAAATAGGCCAGGATCACTATTTTAATTGAAGCATTTGAGTGCAATGCACGGTATCCTTGGCTGAGATTGAATGGTCGTGTGTTGGTTAAGAGAACCCGTCCCCAAATTGTGTCGAATGGACGTTACCCTATATGGGTTACCCACTCATTGGGTTTTGGTTTGCAGTAGATTCTGGACCTATGCTCCTTTGGGAAAGCCGTCTTTGAGAGACGTAGCCATGCTCAATGGGGTGAGACGATGCCTAGCTACGCTAGTAGACTGCCAAACTTCAAGTAGGCCATGCCCTAGAACAGGCGTAATTATCAATTGGAACGCGTGTTCAGTGAAATATCCGCATCGAATTATGGGACAAAATTGTGTGACATGGAATGGGACATGTCATAATGATTTGGCTCTATAATCAGGACCCCTGTGCTGATTTGAGAATTAAGTGTGGCATTCTAGTCGTTGGAGCTTAATTATTGCTCATATCTGTATAGCTATCTGTGATATAAACTGTACTGACCTGCGTAGGGTGGATCTGAGGCGAGGTAAGTCCTCTATACCAAATGCGTGATTGTGTGGTTAGGACGCCTCTAGGTGTATTACCCTCTTAATCGGGGTTTAGAGCGTGGACTTGTTGAGACATTGTCTCACTGGTTATTGAATAACCATTTTCAGATCCTTAGAAGGTGGTCGTGGAGGACCAAGCCCTGAAGTCTGGGGAGGAGTATGGAGGATCGGTGGATGTGTCCTGTTAGTATGTCATAAGACAACCTCTTTTGAGAGTCGACCTTCTTGTAGGCTTTCGACTAGACTCGTTTTGTACTTGAATTTCGTTGTTCATAAAAGTGTGCTTTTGTGAATTGATATCCTACTTTTCTATCCCGAGATGATTACTGTCAGGGGATTTATTTTCGCTTCCGCATGTGCTTAAAAATGAATGGGTCGGCGACTCGTCTTGGAAAGTCACAAATTTTATCGACCAGAGAGGGATAGGCATGCACTTGGGGTTCGGGGCGTGACAGGACACTTAGGCATGTGCTGTGGTCCCTTGTTCGCAAGTCTCGAAGATTTCCTCTAGAAAGACATTGTCAAAGTCTTGGAGGATTTCTTGATCTCGTTTGTTGGAAAATGTGAAGACTTTTTGGATCAAACACAAGAGAAATGAGAGAAAATAGGATCTCTGTATTCTAGGATTTGAAATAGCGTAAATGGAGAAGAAGAATTTTGACTGTATATAAAGCAAGTGAAACGGGGTATACGAATTGTCACAAAGGAAAAAGTAAAAACTACCTTTTTCAAAAATGAAAACTACCTTTTTGAAAATGAAAAATCACCATAAATTCAATAATAATTCCTAAAAATGAAATAGGCGAGCAGTGATTCAAAAATCAAACGTACCTTTTCGAAGTTTTATCCAAAAATAAACTCACATTCATTTAGAGAGTATTAACTTACAGTCGTAACTTCTGGACATTCTGAGTTTGAATTTCTTTAGACTTTACCCAGTAGAAGATAAGATATTCAGTCTGGTGCGAATAGAGTCAAACAAAATTTTCTCCAATGGCTTTGTGAATATATCTGCTAACTGATTCTTTGAGTCGATGAACCAAATCATAGCTTCTCCATTTTGAACATGATCTCTAATGAAGTGGTGTTGGATCTCTATATGCTTTGCCCTTGAATGAAGAATTGGATTCTTTGTAAGATTAATGACACTAGTGTTATCACATTTTATCTCTGTGCACGATTCTTCAACATCAAAGTCTCTTAGCTGTTGTCTTATCCATAAGATTTGAGAATAACAACTTCCAAGAGCCACATATTCTACTCCAGTTGTTGAAAGAGCTACTGTACTCTATTTTCTTGAAAACCACGATACCAACTTGTTGCCCAGCAATTGACATGTACCTAAAGTACTCTTTCTATCTATTTTGCATCATGCTAAATCTGCGTTTGAATATCCAAGGAGAGTAAAGTCTCATTCTTTCGAATACCACAGACCTAGCTTTGATGTTGTTGTAACGTATTTGATAATGCATTTTGTAGCACTTAAGTGAGATTCTTTAGGATATGATTAGAATCTAGCACAAATACAAACACTAAATAAAATGTCAGGTCTAGATGCAGTAAGGTAAATGAGCGAACCAATAATGCTCCTGTAAAGCTTCTGGTCTAGATTTTTTCCTCATTCATTTTTATCCATCTTTGAAGAACTTGACATAGGTATCTCTGTCTTTTTGCAATTCTCTAATCCAAACTTCTTGATGAGATATTTTGCATATTTTTCTTGGTGAATGAAAGCGCCTTCCTTTGATTGTTTAACTTGTAATCCCAGAAAGAAGGTCAGCTCACCCATCATGCTCATTTCGAATTCATCCTGCATGCATCTAGAAAACTTCTTGCATAGATTTTCATTAGGTGATCCAAAAATAATATCATCGACATAAATTTGAATACGTAGGAAATCTTTACATTCTCTTTTAATGAATAGAGTAGTATCTATCTTACCTTTAACAAAACCATTTTGAATTAGAAATTTACTTAATCTATCATACTAGGCTCGAGGTGCTTGCTTCAGTCCATATAAAGCCTTTTTTAGTCTGTAGATTGAGTTTGGCTTTCTTGGATTTTCAAAACCAGGTGGTTGTTCCACATAGACTTCTTCTTAGATGAATCCATTTAGGAATGCACTTTTTACATCCATTTGGAATAACCTGAAATTTTTATAGCAAGCAAAAGTAAGTAATAATCTAATTACTTCTAACCTCACCATTAGTGGGTAGGTCTCGTCATAGTCTATCCCTTCTTCTTGCGTATATCCTTTAGCCACGAGTCTTGCTTTGTTTCTAACAACTTTTCCCTTCTCATCCATCTTGTTCCTAAAAACCCATTTAGTTCCAATAATGGACTTATCTTTAGGTTTAAGAATGAGTTCCCAAACATCGTTAATGCTGAACTGTCTGAGTTCTTCTTGCATAGCTTCAATCCAACTTTCATCAACCAAGGCTTCTTCTAAACTTTTGGGTTCAATCTTAGAAATGAGTGCTAAAGCACTAGATTCTTCTCGCCTTTTGGATCTGGTGCTAATTCCTTCATCAATATTGCCAATGATAAGTTCTTTGGGATGACTTGACTTATGCTTCTAGTTGTTGGTTGATTTATGAGTCTCTTGAACCTCTGCTTCAGTTGAGATTTCTGGCTCTTCTTGTTGTTTAACTTCAAAAGTTTAAACCATTTCAGGGGAAGTAGACTTTATAAAGTTTAGAGCAAGTTCATACTTTTTAAGTTGAGTCTGGTCCACTTGATTTTGCATAGAATCTTGAAACTTGACGTTCATAGATTCTTCCACAGAATGAGTCTTTTTGTTGAATACTCTGTAGGCTTTGCTTGAGGTTGAGTAGCCAAGAAAAATTCTTTCATCTGATTTTTCTTCAAACTTACTAGTTCAAACATTTGCATTTTTCAAAACAAAACACTTACAACCAAACACATGAAAATAAGAAACATTTGGCTTCTTCCCTTTAAATACTTCATAAAGAGTTTTCTCTAGAATATGCTTCAAGAATACTCTGTTAATAATATAGCCAGGAGTAGAAACTGCTTCAGCCAAAAATCGAGAGGAAATATTACTCTCAATTAATAGGGTTCTTGCCATCTCCTGCAAGGATATATTCTTTCTTTCCACAATCCCATTTTGCTCTGGAGTGTATGGTGAAGAGAAAACATGTTATAAACCAAATTCATCACAAAAAATTACGAAGTCTTGATTTTCAAACTCACATTTATGGTCTGTTCGTATGCTTGATATAGTATATCCTTTTTTCATTCTGAACCTTCTTGGCAAATTTAGAAAAGTAAGAAAATGCTTCAGACTTACTTGCCAAGAAAAATACCCAAGTAAAGCGAGAGTAATCATCCACGATTACTAGGTAGTATCTTTTTCTTCCAATGCTTTGAGTTTTGGTTAGTCCAAAGAAGTCCATATGCAGAAGCTGCAAAACTCGATTAGTAGAAACTTGATTTATAGGTTTAAAAAAACTTCTAACCTGTTTTCCCAAAACACATGGGGTGCATAATTCAGACTTTTGATAAGCCAAATTGGGAAGTCCACGAGCAAGCTTCTTGGAAGAAATCTTGGCAATCTACTTCATGTTAACATGACCAAGTTTTCGATGCCAGAGATTTGCTTCATCTTGAATGGAAATTAGACACTGAGAGCTTTCTGGTTTTATATCTAGAAGGTAAATATTCCCATGTCTTCGTCCAGTAAAGGAGTAAGAGAGATCTTTACTAGTTCCCGGACAAATAACTTCTTGGAAATTTATTTTGAATCTAGTATCGCACAGTTGACTTATGCTGAGTAGATTATAATTCAAGCCTTCCACCAAGGAAACGTTGTTAATTGTAAGACTTCAATCTTCACATTTCCACAACCAATAATTCTTCCTTTTCTATTTCCTCCAAAGTAAACTTTTCCACCATTTACTTGAACAAACTTTATAAAACAACTTGAATCTCCTATCATGTGTCTCGAACAACCACTGTCCAAATACCATTTGATCTTCTTCTTGATAGTAACCTGTAATTATAAAAAGAACTCAAGCTTTCTTTGGTACCCATATTTTCTTGGGTAAAGTGGAGTTAGTACAAAAAACAGTATTTGCCCAATCCCTCTTAATAGGTCTCCAAACTTTGGGACATTCCATCTCAAAATGTTCTGAGCTGTTACACTTTGAACATTTGAGAGCACTTCGGCCAACAGGTTTTACAAAAACTTTTTGAAAATGATTTATGTAAAATGTTTTTATAGGTCTTTATTTGATTCTTTCCTTTACTTTGGGAAAATCAATTAAAGGAACAGTTTCAGGTGTCATACCTAAACCAGATTTGTTAAAATAAGGTTTTTGTACTGAAAGACAAAGTTCATCTATATATTTTGAGACTTTAAAAAGAATTTTTAAATCACTAACCTTGACTTCCTTGTCTGAGTCTGAGTCTGTTTTAGAGTCTGAGTATGATTCTGAATTTTCCATTAAACATATGTTGGCATATTCTTCATCACTTTCTTCGCATTATGTATCACTCCATATCTCTGCTTTGAGAGCCTTTTTGTATTTCTTTGTTTTTTCTTTCTTTTTCTTCAATAGAGGGCAAGTGGGTTTGATGTGCCATTTTTCTTGCATTCGAAGCAAATCACATCTTTGTTGTTTTCATTGTCCTCAGTTAGATTCTTCTGGAATCGTTGAATGCTTTGCTTCTTCCAGTTGAATTTTTTTCCCTTCCTATTCAGCTTTCTGAACTTCCTTATCATAAGAGCTAGTTCTTCATCATCCATGTCATCTTCAGAATCTATATCATCAGAATCAACATTAGACTTTAAAGCAATTGACTTCTTACCTTTAGGATCTTCTTCTTCATTGATTTGTTCCACTTCATATGATTGAAGTGTGCCAACAAGTTCATCTACTGGAAGAGGTGCGATCCTCTGGGTTTCTCTAATTGATGTCTTCACATGATTCCATTCTTTGGAGAGTCCATGCAGCAATTTATTGACCTTCATTGGTCTTGAGATTGGCTGTCCTTAGTATGCCAAGCCATTTACAATCTTTGTGAAGCGACTGAACATATTAGTGATAGATTCTCCTGGCTTCATCTTGAAAGCTTCATACTATCCGAGTAAGATATTGATTTTTGTTTCTTTAACTTGATCAATTCCTTCATAGGTAACATGCAATCTATCCCAGACTTCTTTTGTTGTTTCAAAAGATGAAATTCTATTATACTCAGTAGGAGATAAAGCACAATATAAGGAATAGATGGCTTTAGCATCGAGAGCTTGTCTCTTGGTTATTTCTGCTTGTGTCATCTCACCAGCTTCTGCAACTTCCTTTCCTTTTTCTGAGGTTGATGTAGCTTTGGGAATGATTCCTTTTTCTACTACATCCCATTCCAGGGGATCTTTCGATATCAAGAATGCCTTCATCTTGTTTTTCCACACATTGTACTCCTACCCATCAAAGTAAGGAGGTCTAGTGTTGCTTTGGCCTTCAACCAAACCTGGAGCCAAAATACTAGCCATAGATCTTTAGCTTAAGAAGTAAAAACACTTCAACAACTAAGCACACAGGCTCTGATACCAATTGAAAGGGTTAGTGCAAACACCTAGAGGGGGTGAATAAGTGTAAATAAAGATTTTACAAGACTTAGTAGAAATAAATTGCCTATATAAGATAACAGACTGTAATCGTATTCCAATTCTAAGCAATTAAGTATAACTACAAATAAAGTAAGAAGTTCAAGGAAAGAGAATTAAGACACAAGGTTTATAGTGGTTCGGCTTAGATCAAGTCTACGTCCACTCTCTCGCGCTGACAGCCTATGGATTTCACTATGAATCAAAAGAGATTTTACAGCAGTGTGATCTAGACTTCACAATAGAAAGACTCTACTGGTCTCTCACTAAGTCTCACAAGAGTTTCTCTCTTTTGTCTACAACTTGAGCTCAATGAATGAAACGGTAACTAACTGGAGAGCTTTAGACTTTGAAATTCTTCTTTCACGCACACCCTCAAACAACTTGAGAGTTCGCCTTAAATACTCCTTCATGCCTTCATAGCCGTTGGCACTTACCAAAGGAATTCTTCCAATCTACCTATTGGACAGAATCGATCAAGGGGATCTTCGAGTTGTTAGATGATTGTGATGAAAGCCCATCAATCATGTTCGCCCATACAATCAGAATCTTTAGTTTCCATAAGTAGAACCTTCCAAGTTTACTCGCCTTTCAAATCATCTTCATATCGGAATTGTTTCCAATAAGAATAAGTAATAAGTAGGTGTTGTATCCAGCCATAAGATCATCCATAAACCATACGAATCGAATCCATGAGAATAATCCCGCATCTGGATAAGTCTTCGTTCTTCGGTTTGGAAACTGTCAATGAGGGTAGACCTTGAAACGAAGGTTTGGCTGTCTTCAGATTTTGACACTTTAGTCTGAAAGTCTTTAGACTAGACTTTGGAAAGGTTTTGTCAATTTTCAAAACAGTAAAGGAGTTTTCTCTAATAGTAGTAGCTGAATCCGTAGCCGCTTGCAGCAGTAGTTGTACCTATACCTTTTGGGTCTTGCTACGTCGAACTAGCTAGGTCGTTTCGGATGTTGGGTGACAGTGGGGATATAACCCGCTTGTTGAGTGATTGTGGGGGCGTGAATGATTTCGCCTCTATACCCTCGAGCTTGTTAGTAATGCCGAGTGCCATTGTCTCCATGGTCACTCTGAAAGTCGGTAGCGCCGCTTGCTTGGTTACCCATCTCTGCCTTAATTGGTTGGACAAAAATATGGAAGGGGGCTTCTCAGCTTATCTGATCAGGTTGTTCTTTACATGTATGTGTCTACTGGATACGGATGTGGTTTATTCAATTGATTTATTTGTCACGGTGAAGTGAGTTTCAGGCAGAACTTCTCAAGCAAAATTTAATTTTATATTCTGGGGAAAGAGTGCGCAAAAATTGGTTTGCAGTGTTCTATTTATGATGAGTTTTGTGGACATTGAAATTAAACATCGTGTGATTCTAATGGTTTTGTAAAAATACTTGTAGTTCTATGAGCTGGGGAGAAAGGTGTGGACCACAAAAGGAGAGGAATAGGAGGTGACCAAGAAGGAGCTGATTGAACGCATGAAGCCATTGGAAGGCGAGCTCGGTGACAAGCCCTTCTTTGGGGGTGAGTCAAAGGGCTAATAAGAACACCTAGAGGGCGGTGAATAAGTGTGAAAACAGATTTTTGCGAAAAGCAGTAAAAATACTTTACTTTTAAACTGAGTCTGATTGACTACAAACTTTGCAGAAGGATTAAGATTTTAACAACTATCTCAAAGCACAGAAGTCTATCGCAGCAAATAAAATAAAGGATTTTAGGGAAGAGAAAAATAAACACAAGATTTATAGTGGTTCGGCTTAAATCAAGCCTACGTCCACTCTCCATGCTAACGGCTTTCTAGCTGGTTTCCATTATGAATCAAAAGAAAATTATAGCCTTATAATCTTGACTTCTTAGTGAAGAGTCTCTACTACTCTCATAAAGTCACACTTTGAGTCTCTCTTTCGAATACAAGTTTGAGCACAGTTTAAGGAAGAACAAGTAAATGGGAAGCTTCAAACTTTGGAATTTTTCTTTCACTCCTCTTTGAATGACTTGAAAAACCTCCTTAAATACTCCTCTATGCCTTTTCTATCGTTGGCACTTTCCAAAGGAATTCTTCCAACCAACCCGTTGTATAGAATCAATAAAGGAGATCTCGAGCCATTTGAAGATTAAGATGAAAGCTTGTCAATCCTGTTCGCCCATATAATCGGGATCTTGGTTTCCATAAGTAAATTCTTTCCAAATAGGCTTGCCTTCCGAAATGATTTGCTGTTACCAAATTGATTCCAATAAAGATAACCAATATGGTAGGTGATATTTCCAACCAGAAAGCTTGATATATCTTGTACGTACTGAAACCTTGAAGGAAGAAAAATAATCCCGAGTCTGATTAAGTCTTCATTCTTGTGTTAAGTCTGGAACTTGTCAGAGTGAGCAGACTTCTAATGTAAGATAGACTTTGACACAGAAGTCTGGCATTCTTCATAATAGAACTTAGATAAGTTTTGTCAGCTTCAAAACATCATGAGTTTTCTCCAACAATCTCCCCCATTTTAATAATGACAAAACTTTCCTACAGATTTAAAACTTATATCCTGCAAAACAACAATTTAGCAGTACATGATAACTTATAAAAACATATTGTTATAGATCTAGATAACATCGATTTTGCAACCACAGAAAACACATTAATATTGACAAAGACTCAATCCAAATCCATAATCACAACCATAAAAAGTTAACTGAGTTGACTACGAGTTGACTGCAGAATGTAAATGTTCAACACAACCAGTTCAAACAAACAAGTTAAATCAAGTTAAATCTGCTCTCATTCTCCCCCTTTTATCAACAACAAAAAGAAAGAGAAAGTCAAAATAGAAAGATAAAATTAAAAGACAAAGTCCATCAAGGTTCTCTAGCAACTCGAACGAGTCAGAAATCCCCCAGCAACTGCACTGCCTCCTCAAGCTTCTCCTGGCACTGATAATAAACATTCCCGACCTTGGCTACAATCTATGAAACTTGTTAATTCAAATTATGAACTTGAGTATTTAGAGATTGTACCTTGCCAGTGAGAAAATCTGAAGTAGATCTCAAGGCAGTGTGTAGCTTCTAAATCTCAACCTCCAATGCATATTGTTGAGCTTTAACCTTTAAAAGGAGCTCTACTATCCTTGGATAGTTTGCATGAGGTTTTGTTTAAGCACTAGCTTCAGTGAAGTGAATTGGTGGAGTATTGAGAGATGAGGGAACATCAACTTGATCGAGGGCAGATTGTTTTACACCCTGACTTGGAGTTTCTGCATCAACTTCAGGGAAATGAGATGCAAAGACATCTTTAGCATCTGCAGGAGATCTACTTATACTATCACTCGCATTAGGTAGAGAAGAAGTCCCTGTTTTCTCATGAGCTCCCCCTATTTTTGTGCCTACAGGTGGAGAAGAAATTCCTTCTTCTTGTACCTTTTCTTTTTCAGAACAAGAGTGATGTTCTATCTCAGTTCATGCTCCTTCAAGGTCATCCCTAGTTTCTTTAGAATCCTCTGTTTTTGCAACAGTCTCTCCATCATAGTCATTGTTGTCATCATCCTCACCCTTCTCTTTAGAATCACCTTCTTCTTCTTCATCTTCATCTTCTCTTTCTCCTCTTTCTCTTTCCTTTGAATTCTCAAAAGCAGCAAAGCCTTTAAGATTTCTTAAGGCAATGGCAGAAATGGTCAGATCATCTTCATCCTCTTCATCCTGTAGGATAAGCGATCTCCTTTTCTTTCCAGTTTCTTGCACAACTTCCTTGCCTTTGCGCTTTCTTGCAGCAGCAGATCCTTTCTTGATTCTGCTCGAGGATTCCTTCTTCAAATATTCCAAAGCCTTAGACAGACTAGCTAGCCTCATTTTGGAGATCATTTTCATTCCTATCTCCATAGGACTAATAGTTCTTGGATAGAGTTGACAAGGAAACTAAATTTGAAAATGACGGAACAATTTTGTAACCAAGGTAGAGTAGGGCAATTGGCATTTTTCTTTCATGACAATCCTATACATATGCAGCAAGATAGTATGAGGAAGTGAGAAACAAATCCCATTACAGATGGCCCGCATGATTCTTGCCTCAAATCTAGAAACATCAGTTTTGGAGACTGCCTTGGGTCTGATGTAGTTGATGACAATTTTGTGCAACAGAATGTTGGAGGTTGGCAATCGAGAGGATGTGATACTTCCACTTAGCAGTCTATCCTTTACCAAAAATCTAGTGGCTTGACCGATGGAGATATTGATTGGTTGAAAACCACTTCTTTCAACTTCTAGAATATCGGCCAGAATGTCAACATCCACAACAAAGGCTTTGTCACAAATAGTGAACTGAATGTGATTCTGATCAAGGAAAGACAGATTTGAGTAGAAGTATGCTGTCAATTTAGGATAAGCCACAACCGTTTTAGCACAAAACTTTTCAAGTTGAAGGATGGCCAACTTTTCCCTCAAGTTAACTTTTATCGAGTCCAAGAAGTCAAAATCTACTGTTCGAGGGTTTATCACCCCTCTGTTCAACATTTAGGCATAAACCCTTTTATGCTCCTTGGAACGAAACAATTTCGTTCTTTCACCAGGGATGTCAATAGCCACACCCATCGTGATCGTGGGTTGAAAATTCGTAAAAATTCGCTCATCATCATCCTTATTTTTAGACTAACTCTTAGAACTAAATCGAGGATCATAAGGAAAATGAAGAAAAGCCTTTTCTGCCGAACCTTTTAGCGCCACTCCTAATATTTTCATGGCTCTTAAGAATAGAGTTTTGTTCCCATGCCCACGGCCTTTCAGAAAACTAGTGATAAAGGACATTGGAGATCCACCCCGTTTTAGATAACAATAATACTTGTAAAGAACCTGGGGTGTCAAAACTCTGAGAGGAACCACATCTTGATCAACTTCTTCTTCTAAAGGTTGATGAGGAGAGTCCTAAGGAGAGTCTTCACCAGTAAGATCGAAGTGTGTTGGTCCTTCTGGCATGTTCCGAGGCCCCTGACTTGCTATATGAGAGGATTTTCTCTGGTGTGACATGGATGCAGACTTGGAGGATCTCGTCGACATATTCGAGTGAAGAAAAGATTGAAACTTGCAGAGAAATTTTGAGAGTAAGAGTTGAATGAAAATATATGTTGCCATGCCTTCGCTCAGTAAAGGATTGAGAGAAGTCTTGACTTATTCCAGAACAAATGCCTTCTTGGAAGTTTATTCTGAAACTAATATCACAAAGCTGACTTATGCTCAAAAGATTGTAGTTTAAACCTTTCACCAGGGAAACATTGTTGATAGTCAAACTTCCAATCTTCATAGTTCCATAGCCTATAATCTTTCCTTTGCTATTTCCTCCAAAAAAAAAAAACTTTTCCTCCATTTAGTCTATCAAGCTTTATGAAGCAGCTTAAGTCTCCTATCATATGCCTCGAACAACCACTATCCAAATACCATTTAACTTTTCTTTTAATAGTGACCTACAATCAAAAGAAAAACTCAAACTTTCTTTGGTACCCAGATTTTCTTGGGTCCAAGTGTGTTAGTATTAAAAACGGTTTTTGCCCAATCTTTCTTAACCGATCTCCAAACCTTTGGACATTCTTTCTCGAAATGTTCTAAGCTGTTACACTTAGAACATCTGAGAGCACTTCGGCCAATAGGTTTAACAAATACTTTCTGAAAATGATTTTTGTAAAAGGTCCTTGTAGGCCTTTGTTTAAGTCTCTCTTTTCCTTTAGAAAAATCAATTAAAGAAATAGTTTCAGAATTCATACCTAGACCAGATTTGTTAAAATAAGGTATTTGAGCTGTGAGAATTTTTTCCAGTTTTTCTGAACTTTTTGAAAATCTTCTTGTAATGTCTGAGATTTCCCTCTTCAAAACAACATTTTCTTTTGAAAAATACTCAGAATTTTGTTTCAAATTATCAAAACTTCTTTTCAAATTTTCAAACTTTTCTTTCCAAGAAACTTCCTGTTGCCTGAGCTTAGAATTCTCCTTCTTCAATTCGGAGATCCTTTTAAGAGAAGATTTAAGATTAAGGCAAAGTTCATCTATATACATTGAGACTTTAACAGGAATTTCAGAGTTACTAACCTCGATTTCTTTGTCGGAGTCTAAATCAATGTCTGTCTCTAATTTTGAGTTTAACTTTAAGTGAGCCATCAGACATATGTTTGCAAATTCTTCTTCTCTTTCTTCACATTCGGTATCACTCTAAGTTTTTGCTTTAATAGCCTTTTTATATTCTTCAGACTTCCCTTTCTTCTTTTTCAGCAAGGGACAGTTTGGTCTAATATGCCCCTTTTTCTTGCACTCGAAGCATATTACATCCCTACTAGCTTCAACTTCTTTTGTTGGTTTCTTCTGGGAGTTCTACAAGCTTTGCTTCTTCCAATTGAACCTTCTACCTTTTCTGTTTAATCTTATGAATTTCTTTATCATAAGGGCCGGTTCTTCATCATCTATATCATCTTTAGAATCTGTATCATTAGAATTAATGTTAGCCTTTAATTCAATCGATTTCTTACCTTTTGGATCTTCCTCATCATTGATCTGCTCTACTTCGTATGATTGAAGTGTGCCTATTAGTTCATCTACTGATAGAGGCATAATCCTTTGAGTCTCTCTGATTGAAGTCTTCACATGATTCCAGTCATTTGAAAATCCGCGTAGTTTTGTTGACTTTCATTGGTCCAAAAATTGGTTGACCTTGATATGCCATGCCATTTACAATTTCTATAAAGCGATTGAACATATCAGTAATAGATTCTCCAGGCTTCATTTTAAAGGCTTCATATTGTCCAAGTAGAATATTTATCTTTGTTTCCTTCACACGGTCAGTCCCCTCATAGGTAACATGTAGTCTGTCCCAAACTTCTTTTGTTGTTTCGCAAGAAGAAATTATGTTATATTCAGTGAGAGACAAAGCGCAATACAAATAATAAATTGATTTTGCATCAAGAGCCTGTCTCTTGACAATTTCAGCTTGAGTTGATTCATCAGCATTGATAACTTATTTCCCTTTGTCTGAAGTTGATGTTGCTTTAGGATTGATTCCTTTTTCAACAACATCCCAGTCCAGGGGATCTCTGGATTTGAGAAATGCTTTCATCTTATTTTTCCACACATTATACTCATTTCCATCGAACTAAGGAGGTATGGTATTACTCTGTCCCTCAACCAATCCTTGAGCCAAAACACTAGCCATAGAAGATCTTTAGCTTATAAGTAAAATCACTTCAATAAAATAAGTACACGAGCTCTAATACCAATTGAAAGGGCTAGTAAGAACACCTAAAGGGGGGTGAATAAGTGTGAAAATAGATTTTTGCGAAAAGCATTAAAAATACTTTACTTTTAAACTGAGTCTGATTGACTACAGACTTTGTAGAAGGATTAAGACTTTAATAACTATCTCAAAGCACAGAAGTATATCGTAGCAAATAAAATAAATGATTTTAGGGAAGAGAAAAATGAACACAAGATTTATAGTGGTTCGGCTTAGATCAAGCTTACGTCCACTCTATCACGTTGACAGCCTTCTGGCTAGTTTCCACTGTGAATCAAAAGAGAATTATAGCCTTATAATCTTGACTTCTCAGTGAAGAGTGTCAACTACTCTCACAAAGTCACACTTTGAGTCTCTCTTTCGAATACAAGTTTGAGCACAGTTTAAGGAAGAACAAGTAAATGGGAAGCTTTAGACTTTGGAATTCTTCTTTCACACTCCTCTTTGAATGACTTGAAAAACCTCCTTAAATACTCTTATATGCCTTTTCGACCGTTGGCACTTTCCAAAGGAATTCTTCCAATCAACCCATTGGACAGAATCAATCAAGGAGATCTCGAGCCGTTTGAAGATTAAGATGAAAGCCCGTCAATCCTGTTCGCCCATACAATCAAGATCTTGGTTTCCATAAGTAGATTCTTTCCAAATAAGCTTGCCTTCCGAAATGATTTGCTGTTACCAAATTGATTCCATATGGTAGGTGATATTTCCAAGCAGAAAGCCTGATATAAGGAAGAAAAATAATCCCGAGTCTGATTAAGTCTGATTAAGTCTTCATTCTCACGTTTAGTCCGGAACTTGTCAGAGTGGGCAAACTTCTGATGTAAGATAGACTTTGACATAGAAGTCTGGCATTCTTCAGAATAGAACTTAGATAAGTTTTGTCAACTTCAAAAAATCATAGGAGTTTTCTCCAACAGCGAAGTTAGGATTCGTGGATGTTGCAATCGTCCCCTTCTCCACTTGGTTCTATGCGTACGAGATGTGCAGAAACTTCAGCATTGAGGCGGAGTGCCCCAAATTGATAGCATGGACCAAGAGGTGCCTGGAGATAGAGAACGTGTCCAAGTCTCTCGTCGACCCTCATAAGGTGTATGACTTCGTCTTGCAGCTTAAGAAAGCCCTCGGCGTTGAGTAGAGATCTGGATGAGTCGTTGTGGGTACTTCTTATCTTTATCGCCAGTCTTAATGTAATAGTTACTGCTCTTGGCTTTCTCTTGTTGTTGAATTTCTGGTACTTGGAAGGAGACACTTCATTGTGTCTTCTTCGAAACTTATGTTGGTGATCATGATGAGCAACAGAGAGTTGCTCGTGCTGTGAGGCAGTGTTTGGTTTGCGATAATAAAAAAGTCGATGCTTGGATTATGAGTAAGCTCGAAGCTTTTCCTTTATGATATAGTCTTTTCAGTTTCAATAGTAGTTAAGATGTGTGAGTACTGAGTGGACTTGTCAAGGCTGAAAAGATATGCAAATGTTATGCCTAATTTGTACCTACACCAGTGGCGAAAATGTGTTGGAGTGAATCCTTATGTTTCCAGGAGCAATTATATTCATCAGGACTACTCGATTCTTGCTCTACCATTGGCCTTTATTGGCCCCTCTATGAGGGTAGGCATTGAGCATTGTTGTTGTATTTCCCACTGGAGAAGAAAACAAGGGCCAAGGATGGACAACGCGATTGGTTTCGTTATATTATGCCTCAACAACGTCATCCACAACAAACGGTGAGCTGTATTACATTCTTTATTTGGAAAGGCTAACACATCAAAGTGGATACACAAACCAACATCCACTACAGGTTTGTTTGTTAATAGGTTAAATTATAATTGATTTTATTTTTTATTCTCGAAAATGGATATGAAATTGAAATCCGTTTGATAAATTTTTTATTCTTGAGAATAAATTTGGAACAAAATAAAGAAGTTAGGAAAAGTTGTTTCTTTGTTCTCACGAACAATTCTAGAATTAAGTCTAACCTATTTTTTTCTCTTTTCTCCTTTTCTCTTCTTTTCCCTCCCGGTCAGTTGCTAGCCATGGCACCATCGCCACCGTTGCCGATTGCCAATGACTGACTGTGCGAGGTCCGATGGGCTCATTGGAGGCTCGGCTCGCCACCGCAAGCCTTGGCCTCATTGGCGGCCAGTCGAGTCGCACCCAGCCCGGCTAGGCTTGACCTCATCCAGGTGACATGAGGTTAGCCTCGCTAGGGTGAGGCTGAGCCTTGTGCAATCGCCAGGACAGGGCAAGGCCGAGGCTTGTGGTGGCCAAGCGAGGCTTTGACAAGTTCATCGAATCTCGCCTAGCCGATCGCTGCTTCTTGGTACCCATATGAGTTGGTAAGACGGAGGTGACTGATTTTCGTGGACTCCAACAAAATGACAAGGTCAAGAAACACGAGTTCTCTAGTCATTTTCGAACGGTGATCTTAAGGCCATTATCAACCACAACCTCACCAACACAGCCATAAAATTCAGCACGCAGCCTAAGAAAAATCCAGTGCTGTTAAAGTTAGGTCGTTTTCCACCCTCTTGCTATTTACTGACTCATTTGGTGACCATTCTGAGAGTCGAACTTTGATAGAGTTCGACCACGAATCGAGCGGGAAGTGAGAGGCTGAGGGCACCCGCGAGAGTTCAGCCACGAATTAAGTAGGAAGTGAGAGTTCAACAATGAATTGAGCTCTTTCCTATGGAGCAATTGAGATTTCGTAATCGTTTCAATGGAGCAACCGAGAGAGATGGAGAACAACCGAGTTCCACGAAGAACCTTAACCCCCCAAAACGAGAGAAATGAAGAGTAACAGAGAGATGAAGAGCACAACACCATTTCGTTAATAAACCAAGAAAAAAGACTTAGTTTCTCTTTCGCTAGTCCATGTGAGCGCCATTTGCATTTCATTGTCCACGTCAAGCTGCCACATCGGAGTTTTAAAGGGCTTCCTTATGAAAACGTAACAGAAATAAATGTGTTATATGAACACAAGTTTAAGATTTTTCATGATACACTAAAGATCGAGATAAATGTGTTATAATAGACGTAATTTAAAATCTTTGGTGATTTTTTCCTTATAAAGAAATCTCATCTTGGATTTCTTAAAAAAGGGACATTCATTCATGATTATTGATTACTAACTTTCTATGAAATCTGATATCCTTCATTTTGTAAAACAATCTAATCATACTCAATCCGATAAATCTACCCACGCCCTCACCCAGCCATTTCTCGCTAAGCATCGTACCCTTTGCATTAACCAAGGCGCTTGTGAATCGTAATTGCTTTGCTTCTCGAGATTGTTGGTGAACTGGAAGCCATGGCTGATGAGGTGATCCTCCAGGACTTCTGGTCGAGCATGTTCGGCATGAGGTGCAGGATCGCACTGGCCGAGAAAGGGGTCAAGTATGAGTACAAGGAAGAGGACCTGAGAAAAAAGAGTGACCTCCTTCTCCAAATGAACCCCATCCACAAGAAGATCCCTGTCCTCGTCCACAACGGCAAGCCCATCTGTGAATCCCTCATTCCTCCAGTACATCGACGAGACCTGGCTCGACAAGTGTTCCCTGTTGCCGTCGAACCCCTACCAGAGGGCTCAGGCCAGGTTTTGGGCTGATTATGTTGATAAGAAGGTTAATTTCCTATATGAAATTTTACGCTCTAGGTTTTGTACCTGGTGTTCCACAAAGCTGAGGTTTTTATGGCTTTTCTTGGATGTACCACGATTATGGTGGCCTCCCAGGATAGGCTAATATTTCACAAACCTGACATGACTACACACTCCGGCTGGCTAAGTTCAAGACCACTTGTAGTAGCTGTGCTTGTAGTTATATTCAAAAACCCGGAAAAAAAAAAAAAAAAAAAATTGAAGCTATGATAGAATTGAATCTATCATATATAGCTAATTTATGCTCAAGATAGGATAAAATTGAATATAATGGATAAAACTTGGATAAATTATCTTAGGAAAACTAGGATAAAGTTCGATATGATTTTTATATATAAAATATAAGTTATTTTTCCAATTAAAAATTTTCTTAAATTAATAAAATTAAAATAATATTTGAATATAAATAATATTTAAATTCTAATATAAGAAGGAAATTCAAAATAAAAAATAACAACAATTGCTTTTATTTATATATTCGATTTTTTTATCTTATAATATATATTCAATTTATAAATATATATTAAGTATTAAATTTATTATTTTAGTATTTTAGATACATTGATATAATTTATCATTTAATAAAATTTTATTAGAAAATGATAGAAGGGGAAAAAGAAATAATAAAATCAGAAAAAGAAAAATAAAACGAGGGAAACAAAAGAAAAAAAAAATGAAGTAGGCTAGAGTGTCATAAAATATTCTTACCATGTCCATTTGTGCAATTTTTAGTTTTAGACCAAGGTATGAGATGTGTGGAAAACAAGGGTCAAGGACGAACAAGGCAATCGATTTCACAAAACCTTTATCACATAGTTTTCGAGTTTTCAAAATATATTAACTGATGAATTAGTAGCTGTTGTCTTTGTTCTTTCAGTTTTTTTAGCGGTTCCAATACCTATCATGTTCCTTCGATTATTTACAAGTGGTATTCAAGCCTTTATTTTTGCAACTTCAGTGGCTTATATCGAAGAATCCATGGAGAGTCATGATTGACTCTGTTTTCAAAATGGTTGTTTTGTAGTTTAGACCAAGGTAATATATGTGTAATTCAAGATAATCTACTTAGGCAAGATAAAAACAGACAAATAAGATATATATGATCTACATTAATAGGAAAAATGATTAGGATACTTTGATTTAGGGAGTTGTTCGAGTCTTGCTGAATCGGATTAGTAGGGTCGTTTCTGACATTGAGTGATAGTAAGAATCCAAATTTACTTGCTGTGTAATCGTGTGTGCGGAATAGTTCACATCCATGGCGATAGGACTGCCTATCTTGAGCTTGTTAGAAATGCTGATTGCCGTCGTCCCCATAGCCTTAAATCAGGATATTGCTTGGCACTGCTTGCTTGGTTACCCCTCTCTGCCTTTATTGGTTTGGAAAAATCATGACATTTTCCAGGGAAGGGGTCTTTTGAGCTAATATGATCAGATCCGTTTTTTGTATATGGCTGTGGTTTATTCAGCTAAGTTCTTTGTGACGCAAACATGAGTTTCGGGAAGGACTTTGCAATAGAAGCAAAACGTACATTCTGGGAAAGAATGCTCAAAAATTGGTTGCCTATTCTATTTATTATGAGATTTTCAGACATTGAAATTAAAGATCATGTGATTCTAATGGTGTCATTAAAAACTCGCAGTTCTCTGACCTGGGGAGGAAGATTTGCACCACAAAAGGAGAAGAACAGGATGTGGCCAAGAAGGCGCTGATTGACAGCCTGAAGCTATTGGAAGGCGAGCTCGGTGACAAACCCTTCTTTTGGGGTGAGAAGTTAGGATTCGTGGATATAGCGATCGTTCCCTTCTACACCTATTTTCTTGCGTATGAAATGTGCGGAAACTTCAGCATCGAGGTGGAGTGCCCCAATTTCATAGCGTGGACCAAGAGGTGCCTGGAGATAGAGAGCGTGTCCAAGTCTCTCGCCGACCCTCAGAAGGTGTACGGCTTCGTCTTGCATCTCAAGAAAGCCAATGGCATTGAGTAGAGATCTGGATGACCCATTGTGGGTACTTCTTATCTCCATCCCTAGTCTTAACGTTATAGTTGCTGCTTAGGGCTTTCTCTTGTAGTTGAATTTCTGGTATTGGGAAGGGGACACATCATTGTGTCTTCTTTTGAAACTTATGTTGGTGATCGTGATGAGCAACAGAGAGTTGCTCGTGCTGAGGTAGTTTTTGGTGTGCAATAATAAAAAGGTCGCTGCTTGGATTATGAGTAAGCTCGAAGCGTTTCTTTCATGATCTAGTCCTTTCAGTTTCAATTGTAGTTAAGATGTGTGTGAGTACTGAGTGGACTTGTCAAAGCTGAAAAGATATGGAAATGTGAAGCCTAATTTGTACCTACACCAGCGGAAAAAATGTGTTGGAGTGAATCCTTTTGTATCCGAAAGAAATTATATTTATCAATCTCAATTTTGTGGGGGTCCAATAGCTCTATTTTAAATTTGATGGTGATTGCTCCTGGCGAAAAATGTTCTTCAGGACTAGTCGATTCTTGCTCCACCATTGGCCTTTATCGGCCCCTTCACAAGGGCAGGCATTGAGCATTGTTGTCATATTTCCCATTAGAGAGAAAACAAGGGCCAAGGATGTCACGCCCCGAACCCCGAGCACGTACCCATCCCTCTCTGATCGATAAAATTTTGCGACTTCCCAGGACTAGTTGCTAACCCTTTTTACTTTATTGCACATGCGGAAGCGAAAAAGAATCCCCTGATAGTAACCATCTTGGGATAGAAAAGCAGAACAATAATTTCACAAACAAACATGCCTTTATAAACATATGCTGAGTCAAGTACAAGAGTCTATGGTCAAAAGACTACAAAAGACTATTCTTCAAAAAGAAGCGGTCCTATCCGACCTATGCTTCAAATCACCTCCTCTCTGCTCCAAGTCTTCCACTTGATGACCCTGAAATTGGTTATACAATAACCAGTGAGACAATGTCTTAGCAAGTCTAAGCTCTAAACTTCGGCTAGGAGGAAAAGACGCTAAGAAGCGTCCTAAGCACGCAATCACACAATCAAGGAGACTTACCTCATCTCAGTTCCACCCTGCAGGTCAGCATAGGTCATATGACAAATCAGAGCATCACTCAAGCTCAATTAATTGGAACACAATACTCAATTCATCATGCATTCCTAGTTTTGATCTCGGCATATAGCACGGCCTACTCTCAATTCGGCGGTCTTCTGGCATTGCCAGGCTTCGTCTCACCCCATTGAGCACGGCACGTCACTTCGTCGACGGCTTTCCCGAAGGAGCATAGGGTCCAGAATCTACTGCGATTGGCTTCCCTTTATCAATGGGTATCCCAAATAGGGATAACGTCCAGCTCAACAGCCTCGGGACGATTTCTCATTGTCATCACACAATCACTCAAATATGGCTCAGGGCACCGTGCATTGCACTCAAATGCTTCAATTAAAATGGTGAACTCGGCCTTTTTCTTCGTATTAGAAATACGCATGAAAATAGTCGTGTGTGGGTATACGGTCAACTCGATCCAGAAAAATTGACATTCTTTCTTTTTAAAATCCCACTATTTTATATAGTATATAAAACCATTTTCGGTATTAAAATCCCACACCCGGGATTTTCTGAGTAAATATTGGAAATTCACAATTTTTGGAATTAAATACCAAAAATCCAATCATCACTCAATTTGCATAATTTAACACTCAATTGCATAAATTAACCACACCATTGCAATCAGCACGAAATTCCGGTCACTGGCCATCCCGGCCTAATTTCCAGAAAAATAATTAATAAATAATTAATTTCGAAAATTAATTAATTAATTCAATTTAATTTCTAAAAATACTAACCTAGGCCAAAATTATTAAATTAAATACCAATACGGACCCGGAAAAATTCCTGAACCCTTCTAGATAAATAATACAATTTAAATAGGCCTTAACTCAACCATACTAACCATCTAACATGCTCAATTAAATAATTAAATCACTAATTTAATTTAACTAACCACCTAATTCATAATTAAATAAATCTAAATATCCCTTAGCATCAAAGCCTACTAAGAAGAGTTTAGAGAATAAACTCACCGGTGTATCGCGAAAACCGGTTCACCGCAACGACAACGCGACGGCGGCCGAAATCTTAATTTTCGGCGGTGTCGGCAAACACTTGGACCAGGCCTAGTACGGGCCCAACAAATCTCAGCCCAATTGAGATTTGTTTTCAACTTGGGCTGGCTTCACTTGATTCGCGGGTTGAATTTCAAATGGGTTGAAACTGAACTAAACTTGGGCTTTAAATTCTGCTGGACGTGGGCTTCAAGTCTGGACCATAAATGCTGGAATTTGCTGCTGGGTTCACTGGGCTTCAAAGACTGGATTGAAGGCATGCGATGATGGAAGCTGAAGATGGGCCGAGCAATGCTAGATCACGGGCTATCTTCGTGGGCTTCGCTGGTGGAGGCATGCGACAAGAGATCTTCGAGGCAGCTGCTTCGGTGGCAGCGTGAGCTTGAGGGAGCAAGGTCAACGAAAGGAGAAGGCTCCGATGGGTTGATTTCGCTGGAGATTGGGCTGCTGCAGGCTTCGGTGAATCACATGGGCTGAGTCCACGAATTGGTCGAGCACAAATGGAAGGAGCTGCTATCTTCGTTGTTGGCGAAGAGGTTGGCTGCGGGCGAAGGAAATGAAAGAATCGGTGGAGGCTTCAACATGGAGAATAGGCATGCGAAGGTGGCGGTCAGCAGGAGGGGATTTTGGTGGGACTTGTGGCCAAGAGTTTGGGGAAATGTTTTGGTGGCTTTGCTAGTCAACAAATGGAGCTTCCGTGGGTGGAGGTTGACCGGCGTGGGGCTTCATTTGTGGAGAACGAGTGAAGATGAAGACACAGAGAAAACATGAAAATGAAAGCAAGGCAAGGATAAGAGGCGTGAGGAAGAGGCCAGCTGGTTTTGGGCGTATTCAACAAGCTTGGAGGAGAGAGAGACCAAAAAGTCCAATTGATTAGCCAAAACTTAAATGCTTGGTCCCCTTGGGCCTTCAATCTTATCCCCTTTTGTCTCCAATAATACTTTCTAGCTCAATTTTCACTAATTAAACCCAAATGATGCCAAAATGCAGCCCTTCTCTCTTTGATCCGAATTTCACATTTTTGGTACTCAACTTCGGCTTCAATTTCTTCTTCGATTCCTTCAATTTGAAGTCCAATTTCGTTGAAGAAAAAGTCCACAAAATTTTCTATAAACTCTCATTAGCACATAGCCTGGCTTGGAAGTCAAAACTCGCTTAAATTCTGCCCATATGAATTTCCGTTTATTTTCCGCAACGTCCAAATCGAATTTCCATAAAAATATGAAATCTCCGAAAAATATTCGGAGGGTGAGTCAACATTTCTAAAATAGATCGTGACACTACAGAACTTTCAATTTCTGAAATCGAGTTCAAATTCACGGTTAATTTCAATCTGGCGCGCTTTTAGCGTGACCTAATCTACCGGGTCACTTTTAGGAATTTTTGGTGCAATTGACCCGTGATCGATTTATCTCGAGTTACATAGTACATCTTCGACACATTAGCGACTCTCAGTTGTCTTGAAAATCTAGAGATTTCAAATACGGGCACCGGGTACCAAAACGATAGAAAAATCGATCTAGTGCCGACCGACGAGTATTTTGCAATCAAGTAGAATCACCCACACTCTGATCACATATCTCAGTTGAATCGACCTATCTCCGGTCTCTGATCGATTTCGACAGTGCCGTAATGAACTCGGCAGATGGACATGGTCGAGCAGTCGATTCCTGGTCGAATTCTCAAGTCTATTTCATTTAGATCCCTTAATTGCTTCCCCAGATAGACCAGTTATCCCTTAAAGTCACGCGCTTGAAAGTTGATAACCAAGCATCATTTGGTGCTTCTAATTAGCCGACGTAATCAGCCCAAAACTTGGCTTGGGCTCTATGATAGGGATCACATGGCAACAGAGAACCTCGGCTATGTATTGAACTACAATGAGGACCCGGATTTTCTTGGGAGCTGGGTTCATTTGCAAGAGCAGAGGGCTCTTGTTCTACAAATCTTTCTTTCTGTATTCAGTTTGGGGCTTTATCATCCATTTTGTGGTAATTGACTGAAATCTCAGTTATGTATTGAACCGTAATGAGAGACTCACTGGTCTATTTGTTGTTGTGAATGAGGAATGGGATTTTCTTGTGAACGGGGCTCATCTGCAAGAGCAGAGGGCTCTTGTTTTGCAAATCTTTCTTTCTGTATTCAGTTTGGGGTTTTAACATCCATTTTAGGGTAGTTGATGGAAATTTCGGTTATGTATTGAACCGCAATGAAAGACTCACAGAACAATTTGCCGTTGTGAACAAGGACCGGGATTTTCTTGTGAAATAGGTTAATTTGCAAGAGCGGAGGGCTCTTGTTCTACAAATCTCTCTTTTTGTATTCAATTTGGGGTTTTACCATCCTTTTTGTGGTAGTTTACGGAAACCTCAGCTATATATTGAACCACAATGAGAGACTCGCAAAACCAATTTGCTGTTGTGAATGAGGATATGGATTTTCTTGTGAATTGGGTTCATCTGCAAGAGCAGAGGGCTCTTGTTCTGCAATATTTCTTCTTGTATTTAGTTTGGAGTTTTACCACCTACTTTGTGGTAGTTGATGGGTGTTAAATGATAAGTTAATGAATTTTTATTATTTGTTTAAATAGTTTAACTTTTGTGATTTTGCAAACATAGGGACCTTTTTTTAAAA
This sequence comes from Eucalyptus cloeziana, assembly GCA_014182715.1. NCBI lineage: Eukaryota > Viridiplantae > Streptophyta > Magnoliopsida > Myrtales > Myrtaceae > Eucalyptus > Eucalyptus cloeziana. Next base: position 13,979,139 of record CM024639.1, on the reverse strand, counting down.
TAATTTTGGAACGTTTTGTACTTCAATTGCCCAAATGAGTCCAACTAGCGTAATGTAAGATTTGTGGCCATGAAAGCACCCTTTCAAATTCAGTATAATCATAAGGTTAGCCTAGCTGGACTCATATATAATCTCTATCACTTTCAGAATAGATAAAACCATTCACAAAGGGAAGTTTAAACCAAACCACGTAAGCTTATTCAAGTAGAAAAACTCGTAATCCAATAAACGAGAAAAAATGAAAATCAAATAAAATGCTACCTCAATACAAATCGACTAAATTAAGCTTAATTGCTGACGAAACGACACTTACACATAAATGAAATGTATGGTCAAAGCTATTCAAAGCTATCCACTATGTGGAGTGAGACAAAATATTAAAAATTCACTCCAATCAACTTAAACTATCATTTCTATTCATAGCTTAGCAACTTTAAAATCGTACCCTTAAATACAAAATTCACATAATTTTGAAGATTACTTCGATTAGATGAATAAGGGGCTCGAGTCTTTGCCAGCGTTGCAAACGAGATCTCCCATGTGTGTACGCATGAATTTTTCCTGCTTTTCCTTTCTTTCTTTTTCCCTCCTCGTCGGCCACGCCTCTGTTGAACGAAGCCTCTCTCTCCTTTCTTCTTATTTCTCTTTGTCGTCACTTTATATTCTCTCTTTCTTTGTTTGTCCTAAGCAGAAGCATTACCAAATTGATGGGGGCTTGGGCCCATTTATTACAAAATCGATCGTACCATAAGAAAAATGGCAACGGAATACTGAAATCAGTTTGCAAAATGTCCTGAAAAACTATTATAAATGGCTTCTGACCAAAAAAAGAAACTATTCTAAGTGGCCTTTAAAATCCGATTAAGAAAGCACTCAACATAAACCTGTCCCTTCTTTCTGTAAGTCCATTCTACAAAATTTTATAAGAATACATAGCGCTATACACACACTCTCCCTCTCTCTCCGTCGGTAGCTGTACCTACGAATAATGAAGTTTGTTTTCTTAATCTTTAAGCAAGTGTAGTTAACAAGCCAGTTTCAAAAGAGAGATCTACTCGTTAGCTAATCTGTATTGCCTTCCAGAGCCATGACGTCGACATGTCAAGCAAGAAATAGAGAGTACGTGGTCCCCCTTTATGGCAGGTCGGTGACTTTGTCTCTTTTCTTAGCGACCGTTAGGTCCCCCGCCCCCACCCCCACCCCCCCACCCCAAACCACCCCCCCCCCGGGAAGCCCCTCCTTCCTCCCTCTTCACTTTCTGGGTTTCCTTAGCAATAAGTAAGACATCTACTTGAGGAAATTCATGCAAAAAGTGGGTGGTCTCCCACTTGCGATTGCTGGAAGATGGAGACGTGGAGACGTCTGTGTCCATGGACAATCCGTAGAAGGTATCGTATCAAGATATTCGCATCCGTATCCTAGATCTTTTTCGATCTTGTGGATTCTCGGTTCCGTTTTTTAACTTCACATTGCCCATGTGCTATTTTCCATGTTTATTTGAGGTTGGTTGGTGCTCGATGCCAACGGCGAAGGCATCTTTGCGCAATGTCTGGAGTTCAAGTTCCCAAGAATGATTAGACTTATGTGTATGTCTAAGGAAATGCAAGTCATCATTTTAGCTCCTGAAAACCCTGCCCATTAGTACATTGCGTGCGGCTTGCTCAGCTTATTGAAAGTTATCCAACACATAAGCTTCATAAAACATGTTGGCACTCCAAATTTACACGAAGTGGAGAGAGAATCAAATGAACGTTTCGCTCATTTGGAGTAGGTATGGTAAAAGAACTCCAAAAAGGAACAGAACTGACCGGCGAGGCATTAATAGCATGTGCCACCAATTGACAACAAAAATAGGTCGGAAAGAATGCTCTCCACATGCTCCCTCCATTGTAAGATACCGGTGTCCACTATATATTCTAAGGGAAATGCCCGCAACTTCTTCATCTCATTCGGCGTTCTGGTGTTCATTAAGTTTCACTGGATTTCGAGGCCTCCGAGTTTATAATCATATATGCTCTCAGAGTTTGTCCTCAACTTGTTCATACACCCAGTTTTAACTTTGCGTTACTGGGGACTGTTTTTTAGATGGCCAAGAAACAACGCACCAGGTTCATCACAGAGGTTGCCCCCCCGAGATTCCTTCACTTGGCAAAGCGCCCATTGACGAGTGCTTTGGCGACGATCCTCGAAGAAGAAAGAGATTCTTCGAGTGTCAATGAAGATGCCTCGTCATCTTCATCATCATCATCGTCCAGACCTTCTCCAGTGTTCGCTTCGCTTTAGATTTCCACATAGAGCACAGACGCCCATGTGATAGAGTCCAATTGACATTCGTTTCTCTTCTGTTATCGATGTATGTTTTTTAATGATGCTGTGGGCGTCTGTGCACGCACTCTCGAGAGAGAAATAAGGGGCCATGGCGTATTTTTAGCCAAGCCATGGGAAGGCAGCTTAATAAGTTGAGTGAATCTAATTTGTCGAGTGAACGCTTTAATGTGTGCTAAATAAATTTGTTAACTTTTGGCAGATTTGTTATTGGAAACAGAGGATATATTCCCTAAAAGAGATAAACGGAATTGATGAAATGCTGTGTATAGTTTATTAACTGATCCAGAAACACTCGAATACAGAAAGGAAAACACAGAAGTACAAAGAAGCTTAGCCTCGTCCAAAGGAGAGGGGTTATTATTGTACAATAGTCATAAGATGACCATAATCAGACTCAAGAGAGTTGTCTATTGCGCCTGAAGCTTTTTCCTGCGCTCCATGATGTAGTCATTGAGCTTGTGCTGGTCGGGCAACGACTTGGCCACGCTCTCCCTCTGCATGCACCGCTTGGCCCACGACGCCATCTTGGGGAACTCCTCCACGATGTTGGAGTCGGCCAATGTCTCCAAAGCATAGAACCAACTATAGAAGGGTATCAGCGACACATCCGCATACCCGAACCTCTCCCCGCCAAAGTAAGCCTTGTCCCCGAGCTCTCCCTCCAACACCTTCAAGCACTCGATGTACTCCTTCTTCGCCGCCTCCTGGTCCTCCCCCATCGACAGGAACACCGTTCGCCCCGCCGGATACATCTGCACCATCATTTCGTGTCTCGATGTTAAGCACAGATGATAACAGAACGTTCGAAAGATTAAGGGGTTGTTGTCTTACCTTCTTGTCCCCATAGTCGGCCCAGAACCTGACACGGGCACGCTCGTAAGGATTCGAAGGCAGGAGAGGAGACTCGCGACCCCAGGTCTCGTCGATGTACTGGACCATGACGAGGGACTCGCAAACGGGCTTGCCATTGTGGATGAGGACGGGGATCTTCTTGTGGACTGGGTTCATCTTCAAGAGCAGGGGGCTCTTGTTGCTCAGGTCCTCCTCCCTCAAGTCGAACTCCACGCCCTTCTCACGCAGGGCAATCCTGGCCCTCATCCCAAACGGGCTCGCCCAGACGTCCAACAAAATCACTTCCTCCGCCATTGAATTTGTAGCTACAAGCTGAAGCTTTTGCTAATTTGAACTGAAATGAAGAATGCTGTCCGCGGTGAAATCAGGCTAACTCGGGTGCCACTTAAGTAGAGGGACACAGGATTTTGACGGGATTTTGACGATGTGACTTTTATTTTGTCGCAGGGTGGGTGGAGAGGCGGCTCGCTAATGGTCATTGCTTGCGTCACTCTCAGATCTCAAGTCTCCATGACCGAGCCGATGAGGTCATGGCATAGGTGTCGCACGAACGAGAGAGATAATTATTATTACTATCAGCTCGACCGGCAGTCGCTTCCCTCTTTCAAGTGCCTTCCAGTTCCTCACCGACTCCTTCATTTTCCATTTCTCGATTATTTATGTACTTAGCCTCCATCGAATCCGCTTTTATTATTTATAAAATTAAATGAATGAAAAATATTTTCATTACATATAAAATATTTAGATATAAATTGTTGTTGATAAAGAAATATTTTTTTAGTTTCATTTTAAGAACATATTTTTCAAAATATTTATTTTTCACGACATAAATAGAGTTATAAGTACAATCAGCTCGTCATTGATATAGAGTCAAGCTTTTATTTGCAAACAAATTGCAATTTTATGCTGCAAAAAGTACATTGAAGAAACTAAGCAAGGCAAGAAGAGGACAAGAAGGGACCAGATCTTACTCAAGATCAAGATTAAGAAGCAGGTTACATCTTGGAGACAGCTATTTTGACTTTGCTGCCTTCTTAACGTTTATTTAATATTATTTCTTCATGTTGAAAAGGATGAACTTCACAACTTACTATATGTCAATTGACTTTGCTCTGAATTTCATCGGAGGGTTAAAGATTACTTCAAACGATGGATTAAGACGTAGAAGCTGTCGAGAATGAATGGAACTTATCTAGTTAAGTTTTCGATTGATGGAACAAGTCTTGAGTTAAAAATGGTGGAACCATAAATGATTTGTATTTCAACCTCGCGATATTTTCAATTTATGTCAGAAACTCTTACTTCCTTTATCCAAATGAGACGAAAAGCGGCTCCGTGGTAGTGCTTCCCTTTGTATACAAAGATGGAAAGCCAAATGCGTGCCCACGCATCCAAGATAATAAACCCCTTATTGAAGATTACCCACACCAATCGATCTCTTCGAGGATAGATCTTGTATGACATGTTGAGAAGAGAATAATGTTATTGAGCATTGCAAATTTAAACTCAATTTTCTAATAGAAATAAGATTGTACTAAAAGTTTGGAACATATAGCATATCATGCAAAATAATTAGGGCTTAAATGAACATCGCCTCTCTTAATAGCATAAATCACTTTTCCATCAAGAGTTCCATATTAGGGGTGAGCATAGTATGGGTGGGCGGATTCTAACTGTAGAATTGAAAACTATCAACTAAGGACCGGTTCCAAAAAATTGAAATTGGAAACCACCCGTTGATTCCATGGATCCACCTGGGAACCGAACTGTTGGTCCTGTCCAATTCCCTAGTGGGTCCATGAAACCGGTCCCTAAAACTTACAAAATTGCATTAATCAATTAATATTACATTGAACCTAGTTTTTATTTTAGAGCACCAAAACTTGTTTAGCATTGTATTTGGGCTGAATTGTAAGCCATTGATTTTAATTAAGGATTGAAAATTATAGGGAGAAACGAATAGACAATACTCATTAGATAGAAGCTTAATTTCTTTGAAGGTTATGTTATGGTCCTCTTGGGATTTCCCGACACTAGGAACATGCCGAGAATTAAACTCTACGTTAAAAATCTTAACTTCCACATAAGTTAAAACATTAATTGTTCGATTCATTTTTTTTAGCGTCAACCTAATTTAATCATGGGAATGGCTAATGAGAGATTTAATTATGCTCTTGAAACAAGCCGTTGGCTCTTAATTTCATATCATGACGATAAAACAATATTTATGGGCATCTCCAATTGGTATCCTCCTTCATCTTCGTTTGTTTTTTTTTTTTTTTTTTTGGTTGAGAAAGTAAGTAAATAGATTATTAGAATGGAAAAAAAAAAAAAAAAACAGGTAAGAAGTTAATTCTATCGCACACCCAATAGACAAAATTAGTCAATAATGTCTAATAACTACAAATATACATATGTGTGTATATATATGTGTGTATATGTGTGTGTATTAAGTCGAAAGCTACAAAATAATTAAGTAATTGTGATAGAATTTCTTTTTTTTTTTAATATATATATATACTGGTCTTGTTCGAATTGGTACTCACCGGTTCCACTAAATTGCAACCGAGAATCGAATTGTCTCCCATAGGAACTACCGTTTTTTATTCTGGTCCGTTTTGGTTCCAGGCGGTCCAGGCAGTAAAATTCTTTTGTTCATCCCCAATTCATATAGGAAATCCACCCATGTTGTTTCTCGGTTGATTTAGGAAAAAAAAAAACCACCCTATCATGTGTTTAGAGGTGCCATTATCGATAATCTAATTTGTGGAGACATCATTAAGCTAATTGACCTTGCTTGTGAGTTGATCATTCAAAGTAGGCAATTTCCTTGTCGTGAGCAGCTTGACCAAATGCTAATATTAATCATTGCTAATTGTTGCTATTGTCTCACTCCCCTTTAAACCTCCTTGATTGGTATCTACAATAGTGTTAGAATTGTCATTGCTATCCTATGCGGAATGTATAGCTATTGTGGAAAGATTCCCTTTGCGTGCCTTTCCACCTCGCCTTGGCTCCCAATTTGGGGGATATCCAACTAACTCCCAGCAATGACTCTTCTCATGCCCAATCTTCCCACAGTGGTCACATTTAGATTTCCCAAATGGCATTTTCCTTGGGGCTATTCTTCCAATAGAGAAAGCAGCATCCTCGATCTTCTCTTCCCTCCCCCGAACAATTGATCGTTGACACTCCTCTTATGTGATCATAGAATAAACCTTACTGAGGAACAAGAGTGGCTTGAGGTTGAGAATTTGAGAACGAACATTCCCATAGGTCTTGGTACTGAGGCCCATGAGAAACTGGTGGATCTACTCCACCTTCTTCTTCTTCTCAGATCTCACAGGTGCAGCACACATAACATTATGGGACATCATCATAATCATCGAGTTCATCCCATAAGACTTTCAATTTGGTGTAGTATTCCACCACTGAGAGTCCTCCTTGGTGTAGGAGCTCGATCTTGGTTTTGATCTCATGGATGTGAGGTCTGTTACCTTAAGCAAATCTCTCCTTGAACTTAGCCCATAGTAATTTTGCTTCTTCTACATATACCACGCTTCCTTGTAAACTCCTGTCAAGGGAATTGAAGATCCATGAAACTATCATGGAATTACAAAAATGTCCCAAACATTAAATTTGGGTGCCTTTGGATTTGGCTTCTCTAGCGATCCATCAATAAATCCAGGTTTATTATTCACCTGTAATGCACGTCTCGTCACCTTCGATCATGTTGCATAGTTATCTCAAGTAAGCATGCGTAAAACAAGTACACTTCCATGTTGCTTAGCTTATTAAAAGTTATCCAACACATAAGCTTCATAAAACATGTTGGCACTCCTAATGTCATGCCCCGAACCCCGAGCGCGTGCCCATCCATCTCTGGTTGATAATATTTTGCAACTTCCTAGGACGAGTCGTTGACCCTTTTCGTTTTATTGCACATGCGAAAGCAAATTATAAATCTCCTGACAGTAACCATCTCGAGATAGAAAAACATGACAACAATTTCACAAACAAACATGCCTTTATAAACACATTGAGTCACTTACAAGAACCTATGCTCAAAAGATTTCAAAAGACAGTTCTCCAAAAGAAGTTGACCTAATCGACCTACTCCTCAGGTCTCCTCAGCTAGGCTCTAGATCCACCACTCTGCAATCTTGAAAATTGAGCCCACGACGGGGTGAGATATAAATCTTAGCAAGTTCACGCTCTAAACCCCGATTAGGAGGGAAATACGCCCAGGGGCATCCTAACCACACAATCACACAACCACACAATTAGAACATATGACTTATCTCGCATCAATTCCCTCCTACATGTTAGCACAATTCATATATCACATACATGCAGTAATAACACCCGAGCCTTTGGAATATCTCATTCAATCTTAGTCAATCAATTGAGTCAACATCATTAATCCATCATTCAATCAAACAATGCACAAGAGTCCCGATTATAAAGCTAAATCGTTATGACACGTCCTATTCCGTATCACACAATTTCGTCCCATAATTAGGTGCGGTCAATCATATCGGGGGTTCCATCTACACCGATATTTATTCTTAACATTCCAATTCAACATTGCCACTCAAAATCAGACTCCACATTCCAACTCAATATCAAACTCAATGCTCTAGAGGTGACCCTCACGAAATCTTGTCATCATGCGGTACTTAGTCCTTGACCACAAATAACAATAGTGTAAGGCACTAGAGGTAACCCACATGAAATCTCGCTATCGTGTAGCACTTAGCCCTTCACTACAGAAAACAATAGTATAAGGCACTAGAGGTAACTCACACGAAGTCTCGCTATCGTGTAGTACTTAGCTCTTTACTACGCATGACAATATTGCAAGGCACTAGAGTTAATTCTCATGCGACTCAGGTCGCCATGTAACACTTAGCCCTTAACTACAATAAGCAATGGTATAAGGCACTAGAGATGACTCACATGAAGTCTTCTACTCATGTAGTACTTAGTCCTTTACCTGCTCACGACACACATCACATCAACTTTCAATAATCATCTTCCCTCAACAATAAACCAACACACGATTATTCACTCACGGCCCAATGACATTGTGCTTCCCACTTAAATTTCTCAATAAAAATAATGTCTCGGCCTATTTTCTTCGTATTAAAATACTCGATAAAAATAATCGTGTGTGGGTACACGGTCGGCCTACGCCAAAAATATAATATCTTTCTTTTAGAAAATCCCACTATTTATATAGTGTCTGAAAACCTTTTCGACGTTAAAAACTAATGCCCCGACAATTTATAATTAATTACTGAAATTATACAATTTTGGGATAATTACCAAAAATTACAACTTTAATTCAAATTGCACAATATAACACTCAATTAAATAATTCAACCACACCATTGCAATCAGCATGAAATTCCGGTCACCGGCTATCCCGGCCTAATTTCCAGAAAAAAAAAATTAATAATTAATTAATCTCGAAAATTAATTAAATAATTCAATTTAAATACTAAAAATACCAACCTAGGCCACAATTGCTAAATTAAATACCAATACGGACTCGGAAAATTCCCAAACCCTTCTAGATAAATAACACAATTTATCTAGGCCTTAGCTAAACTATGCTAACCACCTAACATGCTTAATTAAATAATTAAATTTCTAATTTAATCTAACTAACCACTTAATTTCTAATTAAATTAAACTAAACACCCATTAGACGTCATTAGCCTACTAAGAAGAGTTTAGAGTATAAACTCACCGGTTAATTGCAGAAATTGGTGCACCGCGACGACAGCGCGATGGAGGCCGAAATCCGAATTTCCGACGGCATCGACCGACACTTGGGCCGGGCCCAAAAGCCTTGCAAGGCCACAACAAAAGCTGGGCTTGACTTTGGGCTTGGGCTTGGTTGCGGGTTGGGCCTGCAAAGCAAGCCCAAGAACTCAATTGATGGGCCGAGCTGGACTGAAATTCACTTGGGCTGAATTTGCTGGACTAACTTAATGGGCTGAGATGGGCTGACTTTTTGGGCCGAAATGCTGTAGGCTTCACTGGACTGGGCCTGTATTTGCTTGGGCCATTGATGCAGGCTAATCCACGAGCAAAGATGGGAGACAACGCGACAAGATTGAAGTGGCTGGCGTCGAGCGAAGACTTCGGTTGAGCTGGCTGTCGAACGTTGATGCTGGACGAAGAAGCAGCAAAGGAGTCGTTGAAGCTGGCGGTTGACTGGGACGGCAGCTCGTGGATTGAAGCCGCGTGGATTGGTGAGGTTGATTCGGTGGATTTGCTCGGTGGAAGGCGTGATGTTGTGGACCGAAGATGCAGCTGCCTCGATCGTTTATGATGGACGAAGAATGATGATGATGATGGGGGCAGAGAAATGGAGCATTCAGTGGACGTCTTCTAGACAGTGGGCTTCGGTCAATGAAAGGCTTCGTTGGTTGACTACCGAAGACGCATGGACGAGGATGGTAGAGAGAGAGAGAGAGACGGAGGGTCGGTGGATGGGCAGCTTCAAATGGAGAACAACAAAAAGGGAAAATGAAAGGAAACAAAACCAGAAGCAGAGAAAAGAGAGAGATGTTCGGTTTAGGGGGGGTGGTCGAAACGAAAAGAGAGAGAACCGGTGGTGTGCCGAGGAAGATTAAGGGGAAAGAGGAAAAAAAAACTAAAGTCAACAAAGCATATCCAAGTTGTTAAATACTTGGTCCCCTAGGCCTTATCTTTATCCACTTTGGTCCCCCCAAATATCTTCTTGTATTATCTTCACTAATAATCCCATTTTGATGCCCAAAAATACATCCTAATTCCGAATTTACTCACATAGCTTCAATTTCCATCCAAATTCTTCCATTTGATGTCCAAGTTTGATGTAGAAAAAGCCCACATAATTTCTACTAGCCCCTTTCGCCAAGTAGCTTGGTTTGCAAGTCGAAAATTTCTTCAATTCAGCCATTCCGAATTTCCGTTAATTTTCCACGACGTCCGAAACAGTTTTCCGTAAAAATCTAGGAATCTTTGAAAAATCTTTGGAGGATGAGTCAACGTTCCAAAAATAGTTCATGACACCACGGAACTTTCAATTTCTAAAATCGGGTTCAAATTCGTAGTTACTTTCAATCCGGCACGCTTTTAACGTAACCTAGTCTACTGAGTAGTTTTTAGGAATTTTTAGTGCAATTGACCCGTGATCGATTTATCTCAAGTCACAATGTACATCTTCGACACATTGGTCACTCTCGGTTGTCGTGAAAATCTCGAGATTTCAATTACGAGCACCAGGTACCAAAATGATAGAAAAATCGGTCTAGTGCCGATCGATGAATATTTTGCAATCATGTGGAATCACCCACACTATGGTCACATATCTCAATCGAATCGACCTATCTCCAGTCTCTGATCGATTTTTGACAGTGTCATAATAACCCTTGCAAATCGACACGATCGAGCAGTCGATTCCTAGTCGAATTCTCAAGTCCAATTGCATTTAGATTCCTTAATTGCTTCACCAGATAGTCCAGTTATCTCATAAGTGATCAGCTCGGAGAATAGCACTATCGGCGCGTCGACGAAATGCCCGATTTATTTAATCGAAAACGAAATATGAAAATTCAGGCTGATGGAGAGAGAATCAAATGCATGTTTCGATCATTAGGAGTAGATATGATAAAAGAACTCATAATAGGGGAGGCATTAATAATAGGAGTGAGCGGTTCCAAGTTTCGTACATATTCCATCTGGAATCCAGAACCTACTCATTGAAATAGATTTTTCATTTTCTTGGAACCTGAAACCCACCCTGCATACTTTAGAATCTAGAACCTACCATACCATGTCACAGGTTTTAGGGTTTATCCAGGTTGCACTTATATTAGTAATTAAATGATTGCAGTAAATTAAAACCTTTAATGATCACTACTTGATGCACAATTCATTGATCATAAAGATATATAGATAATATTAATATTAATAAAGTAAAAATCTCAATCATAAAATGGAAGCTCAAACTATATCGCAAAATTGCGTGAAGACATGAATCAAGAAAAACCTTAAACTTGTTCCAAGTTTTAGGTTACAAATTTACAGGTTCTAGGTTTTAGGTTCTTCCAACTAAAAATCTAGAATATACCCATCAAAATAGGTTCCTCATTTTCTGAAATTTAGAATCTACCCTGCATACTTTAAAACTCAGAACCTCCAAGCTCTCACCAGTCCGGTTCTCAGGTTTCAAATTCTACCCTAAAACCATGTTGACTCATAATTAATAGCATGTGCTACCAATTGAGAACTAAATTAGTACGGAAAGAATGCACTCCACAAGCTCCCTCCATTGTAAGATCCCAACGTCCACTATATATTCTGAGGCAATGCCTGCAACTTCTTCATCTTATTCGGCGTTCTGGTGTTTCTCAAGTTTCACTGGATTCCGAGGCCTGAGTTTATAATCATACACCCAGTTTCAACTTCGCGTAATTGGGGACTGATTTGTAGATGGCCAAGATACAACGCACCGGGTTCATCACAGAGGTTGCACCCCCAAGATTCCTTCACTTAGCAAAGCACCCATTGACGAGTGCTTTAGCGACGATCCTTAAAGAAGAAAGAGATTCTTCAAGTTTCAACGCAGATCCCTCATCATCTCCATCATCATCATCATCCAGACCTCCTCCAGTGTTCGCTTTGCTTTAGATTTCCACATAGAGCACGCCCATGGGATGGAGTCCAATTGACATTCGTTTGTCTTCTATTATCGATTGTATTTTCATTTCTTTTTATTATGCTGTGAGTGTCTGTGCAAGCACTGTCGAGAGAGAGATAAGAGACCGTGGCATATTTTTAGCCAAGCCATGGGAAGACGGCTTAAAAAGTGAAGTGCATCTAATTTGTCGAGTGAATGCTTCAACATGTGCTAAATAACTCTTGGAGGATTTGTTATTAAAACAGAGGAGATATTCCCTAACATGACAGAAAGAGATCAAAGGAATTGATGAAATGCTGTATATAGTTCATTAGCTGATCCAGAAACACCGAATGCAAAAAGGAAAGCATTAGAGGTACAAAAGGGCTCAGCCTCGTGAAAGGAGAGGGGTTATTGAACGAAAGAGTGATGAAATGAGCAATAATCAGCTCAAGAGAGTTATTTTTTTGGCCTGACGCTTCTTCTTGAGCACCAAGAGGAAGTCGTAGACCTTGTGCTGGTCGGGCAATGACTTGGCCACGCTCTCCCTCTGCATGCACCGCTTGGCCCACGCCACCAGCGTGGGGCACTCCTCCACGATGCTGAAGTTGGCCATCGTCTCCAACCCATAGAACCAGCTATAGAAGGGTATCAGCGACACATCCACGTACCCGAACCTCTCACCGCCAAAGTAAGCCTTGTCCCCGAGTTCTCCCTCCAACACCTTCAAGCACTCAATGTACTCCTTCTTCGCCGCCTCCTGGGCCTCCCCCATCGACTGCCACACCGTTCGCGCCACCGGAAAAATCTGCACCGTCATTTCGTGTCGATGTTGAGGGCAGTTAATAAGGAATTGTTAAAAAGACTAGGACGTTGTTGACTTACCTTGTCCACGTAGTCAGCCCAGAACCTGGCCCGGGCACGCTCGTAAGGATCCGAAGGCAAGAGAGGAGACTGGCGAACCCAGGTCTCGTCGATGTACTGGACCATGAGGAGGGACTCACAAACGGGCTTGCCATTATGGACGAGGACCGGGATTTGCTTGTTGACCGGGTTCATCTTCGAGAGCAGGGGGCTCTTGTTGCTCAGATCCTCCTCCCTCATATCGAACTCCACGCCCTTCTCTCGCAGGGCAATCCTGGCCCTCATCCCGAACGGGCTCGGCCAGAAGTCCAACAAAATCACTTCCTCCGCCATTGAATTTGTCACCACAAGCTGAAGCTTTTGTTAATTTGAACTGAATTGAAGAATGCTGTTCGCGGTGAAGTCAGGCTAACTCGGGTACCACTTATATAGAGGGAAAGAGGACTTTGACGATGTGACTTCTATTTCGTCGCAGGGTGGGTGGACACTGGACGGGCTAGTGAAAATATGGTCATTGCTTGCGTCACTCTCAGATCCAAGTCTAAGTCCCCACGCCCGAGACGATTAGGTCATGGCTTAGGTGTCGCATGAACGAGAAATTAATTATTATTGTTAGTTCTACCGGAAGTTTCTTCCTTCTTTCTAGTGCCTCCTAGTTCCTCACCGACTTCTTCATTTTCCATTTCTCGATTATTTATGTACTTGGGCTCCATCAAAATGAATAATTTTAAAAATATTTTTCAAAAAGTCATCACTTTTATCACTTATAAAATTGAATGAATGAAAAATATTTTCTTTCCACACAAAATATTTAGATATAAATTATTATTAATAAATAAATATTTTTATTGATTAATTATATTAAGAGATACAAGCAATTGGTTTTAGAAAAATATTTTTCAAAATATTTATTTTTCCCGACATAAATGGAATCTTATATACAATCAAGTAGTTATTGATTTAGAGCCGAGCTTTTATCTATAGACACATTGCGGTTTTATGGCGCGAAAAACAATTAATAGAAGTTCTTAAAATAAAATTAATATTATTTCTTCATGTTAAAAAGGATTAACTTCACGAATTAATGTATGTCATCGGAGAGTTAAAGATTACCACAACCGATGAATTAAGACGTAGAAGCTATGGAGAATGGATGAAATTTATCGAGTTAAGTATTCGATTGATGGAATAAGTCTTGAGTTAAAAATGGTGCAATTTGCAATCTTCGAATAGAACCATAAGTGATTTGTTTTGCAACCTCGTAATATTTTCAATTTATGTCAGAAACTCTTACTTCCTTTATCCAAATGAGACGAAAGGCGGCTCCATAGCAGTGCTTCCTTTTGTATAGAAAGATGGAAAGCCAAATGCATTTCCACGCATCCAAGATAATAAACCCCTTACTGAAGACTATCCACTCCAATTGATCTCTTCAAGGATAGTCGTGTATGAGATGTCCAGAAGAGAAGAATGTTATTGAGCATTGCAAATCTAAACTTAATTTCCTGACAAAAATAAGATTGCACTTAAAGTTTGAAACATATAGCACATCATGCAAAATAAAATTAGGGCTTTGTTGATACCTAAATTTTAGCAACCTAGTCATTCATTTACTGCATAGAAAATTAGGGACTACAATTTGGCCCCTAAACAAAAATATTCAATTAAATTGCATCTCACACACACACACACACATATATAATTGCATTTGCATTGGACCAATGATAGATGGACTTAACTGATTGGCCTTGAATTTTATTTAGCCTGTGAATTCGAGCAAGTCCATGGATGAGAATCACATTATGCCTTTCACATATGGCTGGAGTTCACATGATATGAAGAGGATATTGCATTATCAAGAGAATATTGCACTGACTTCGAAAAGGAAAAGATGAGGTAATATTCGGTCAAGCAAAAGGGAAGGAAGAGATATATTTCTCCAAAGAAGAATAAGCTTTCTCACATATAAAAGTGGACTTGATATATATTAAAGAAGATATTCTTGGTCAAAAAGAGATAATTCATGAAGATTCGTACTAGCACGTAAGCGTGGAAGGTCAAGAACAAAACAGGAAATGAAGATTATTTCTCAGTGGTATAAAGACAAACGGGAAAGAAAGAGGAGTTGAGAAATCGGAGGATCTCTCTAAATATTCACGCGTCTGTTTTGGGGTGCAAGCGTGAACAGTATAAAAGGAGACAAAGAAGACGTTCCAGAGGAGGGAGGCCGTGCAATTCAATACACGGCCACAATTCTGGGAGTGTTCATAGAGAGGACGTGAGCTAGAAAAGAAGGGTCTTTTCTTCTCTGAAAAGTGCAGAGTAAGTAAAAGACAAGAATAAAGGGTGGTCTTCTTTGGCTCCCCCGACTAGTGCCTCCAGCTGCTCAATCGTGAAGTCAACTCCTGCAGCCCACCATCCGCAGCTGCCATTCCTTTGTCAAATCGCTACTGCTACCCGTCCAAACCGGTGCCCACATCGCCTTTGCCACTGCTCACTGGAACCCATCCCGATGTTGCGACCAGCCCGAGTGCTGTGGTACCCCTGCTCTCTGCAATCACTGTAGGCCCAAGCACTGCTGTTCGTGATCCACTGCCCGAGCCAATGACAACCGAGCTTGCCGCTCTGATCATCGTTGTGACCCGCACCAAGTCTCGTCCGTGACGAGTTGCGATTTGCTAATCCGAGTCGAGCTCCCGCCGTGTCAACGAGCTATTTCACCAAGCCTCCAGCAGTACTGGCAAATTACCGTTCTCCCAAAGTCCACCAGCGAAGAGAGAGGGCACATAAAGAGCAATTAAAAATAAAAATAAAAATATAAAGATCACTTGCTTCCTCTTTGTCGGACATTCACGTTGACCAATGAAGTCCAAGTGAACCAATGCCCACGAAGCCAGCATCTCTTGCTTTTGTGTCGCAAGTCCAGCAAGCTTGCAAATAGCTAGCAACGGCCGCTATTTGCATCTTGTGGTCGGCAACACCGTAGCTACCGTCCAGAACTGTTCCTTAGTTGAAGCGGTCACCACAGCGAGCCATCCTTGTGCGATCACGCCATGTCACGCCCCGAACCCCGAGTGCGCACGCATCCCACTGTGGTCGATCAGCTATGCGACGTTCCCAGGCACTCGTCGCCAACCCATTCATTTTAAATGCACATGCGGAAGCGAATTACTAATCCCCTGACCTCAACAAACATGGGATAGAAAAATAGGACAAAAATTTCCAAGCAAATACACTTTTATAAACACTTCAAGCTTATACAGAAAGTCTATGACATAAAGAACTACTGAGCCACCTATGCTCCTGACCCTTCCGCTTCAAGCTCCTGGCTCTTCACTCTAGGGACCTGAAAATGGTTATTCAATAACCAGTGAGATATAAATTTCAGTGAGTTCTACCCCTAAGCCCCAGTTAGTACACCAACTCAACTCATGATATCTATCCAGAACAACCCCACCACAAGCAACAACCATCAGTGGATTTGCATACAACCTTACCTGGTATGCCATACCCTACACGTTATAATTCAGCACGATACACGCAATGCACATGGCCATTAGATGATACATTTCATCAATCACATACGAGTCGCATCACAAGCGATCTCACCTAACCATTGCCACACCCTACACGTTATCGATTCGTGCGTGCGTGCCATAAACAATGTGCTTAACTCCTACATCTGAAATCACATATGCCATGATTCTCATGCATTCTTGCACATTATCACAGTTCATAAACACAATGCATATACTCAATGCATACAACAATTGAAACGCCTTACTCATCTTAGTCAATCACAGGGGTCTTGATTATAAGACCAAATCGTTATGACACGTCCCGTTCCATGCCACATAATTTCGTCTCATAATCCAGCGCATCAATAACACTCAGCATGCGTTCCAATTTTTAATTACTGCCACACATAGGCATAGCTTACTCGCAGTTCGGCTATCTATTGGCGTTTAGCCAAGCATTGTCTCCCCCCCCCGGTGGAGCACGGCTTTGTCACTACGTCAACAGTATTCCCGAAGGAGCATCGTCTCCCCCCTTGGAGCACGGCTTTGTCACTATGTCGACGGCATTCTCAAAGGAGCATCGGTCCAGTCGGCCCAGCCTCTACTGCGACCGGCATCCATTGCGCGAGCATCCCATATAGGGGCACGTCTAGCTCAACAGCTCAGGATGGTTCCTCATTAGCCAACACACGACAATTCATTATTGGCCCAAGATACTTTGCATTTCACTCAAATGCCTCGATTAAAATAGTAATCTCGACCTCTTTTCTTCTTATTAAAAACATCCGCGAAAGTAGTCGTGCGTGGGTACACGTCAATTCGAACCAGAAAACTGATACTTTCCTTTTTCAAACCCCACTATTTGATATAATACTTAAAATCCATTTTCGATGTCCAAACCCGACACTCAAGATTTTCTAAATAAAATCCAAATTTTCCAATCACCACACAATTACACAAATCATCATTCAATTCATGCAAATGTTTATGTAATAACACATCCAATCACTTTATAGGATTAAATCCACATGAAATTAGACACTTTTCGTTCTCGAGTGAACAGTGTTTTGTGAACAGTAATTCGTGAACAATGCCTCGTGAACAGTAAACCATGAATAGTGTCGAGTGAACAGTAAATTTCCAGAATTTAATAAATGATAAATTAAACTCAGAAATCATTAAAATCATTAATTAAAACAATCAAACAATTAATTAAGCAAAACAAGCTTAATTAAACACATAAGCACAATAAAGCAAATAAAGAAAGATTAAGCTAAACTAATCTAATCCAGCCATCTAACCACCTATCTTAGGGCTAATACAACTTAATTAAATCACATAAACTATAATTAAATCTAACTAAACCAACCCTAAGAAAGTTTAGGCACTAATCGAAAGATTAGGAGCTAAACTCACCCGTTAAGCGGGCCGGAGACACCGACGCGGCGGCGGCGACAGAGACGACGCTCTGGGACCTCTACCACGATGATCCAAGGTGGTCCCAAGCTCAACACAAGCAACCATAGCCTCTGCTTCTCTCTCGCAACTCTCAAAAAGCGGCGCTTCGGAGGAGAAACGGAGTTGAACGGCTTGGCCAGAGCTCCGGCGAGGGGGTTAGCCGGCAACCGGCGGCTCCCGAGGGTCTTGGGGGTCTTGTGGGAGGTTAGGGGGGCAAAGGAAGGTCTAGAATGGGAGAAAAATGGCCGAAAACGCGAAACAGTGCAGGCTGCAGGCGGACCAATGGACTGGCGAGCGGTAACTTCAAAACGGCATACCGGACAAACGACGGCTCCGTTCGGGGCGAGGTTGGGTTTGTTGGAACGATATGTATGTTCTCTTTGCAACGATATGTGGTTTGTTTGCTGATTCAACCGGAAATATCACTTTTGACTCGAGTTTCCACCGAAAGGTCAGTTGGAGAAAAACTGTTCCAGACGGTCCGGTGACCGGTGGCTTGCGACGGACCCTACAGGGCGGCCGGAGGCTCCTTCCGGCTAACGACGGGGTCTAGGAGGACGGTATGGATGTCCATAAGATAACGGTGGGTGGCCCACTTGCTGATTCGTCTGGGAAGCCAACAATCAACTTGGATCTTTGGAGGATGGTCTACTCGAACAGAAACTGGAGGAAGGAAATGAAGGAGAGAGAGAGCTCTGTTGAGATGGGGACCAAATGAGGGAGAGAGAGCATGATGGGAGAGATGTCAAGGCCTCATCAATGCTTGCCCAACTCCCTATGCAAGTCCCCTCATCTTCTCTCTCTTCCTTTGCTCTTATCCACTTGCTTTTGGGGGCAATTTGGTCATTTCCACCTTGCACAAATTACCAATCTAACATTGGGCTGAAATTGGTGGATGGGCCTAAGAATTGGTCGGGCTCAAATGGGCTTAAGTTTGGATCATGGGCTTGAAAGATGAATAGTTGGTTTAGGCCCAATGGTCTCAATTGCTTTCCTTAGGCCCACCTTGGTACCTGTCCCACCTTGGCCCTAAGGTCCACATTGGCTTAGCTCGGCCCACTTCCTTGCGGGCTCGCTTTCTCGATCCGAAAATCCCTTTTTCAAATACTCGGCTTAACTGGCGCTGTCGACTATCGCTGCAGCTTCATCCAAAGTCTGTCTCGGACATTCCCGATAATTCGAAGCCCAATCTTTAGTTCTCAAGCCATGTCAATTTCGCCCTAATGCCATTTTGGGTACAACTCAGACTGACGAGTGGCTGTGAGGATTCACACGTGATCGACTCATGCCAAACCACGTCCAAGACATCTCGACGCATGGACGTCCTTGACTGCATGAAATTATGAATGATAGATTCTTATTTCAAAGTACACGAGAACTAAGGATCGACATAAGATCGTTCGCGAGTTCGATAACAATAAATGGAATCACCCATTGTTCCATTATGTTCTATCCGCGAATCGACTTCTAGTCATCGTTAGAATCGGCCTGCCTATCTACAGGATCGTCCTCACGCAAGTCTCATGGTCAAGTCGTTTTCCCAGGTCAAGTTCTTTAGTCGTACGAGTTCTGTCCTCATTAGCCTTTCCCCTCAAGGTCAGTATCTCAGGAGTGATCAATTCCAAGTGAGATCAATCAATAATGCATTAACGAAATTCACATTCATTCATCCCTTATAGGGCTCAAATTTAAGGATGTCACACGCCAAGCCCCAATCATGATTCACGAGTTGCCGTTCGCGAATCCTTGGCGCTAGTCCCATTTTGGAAACAAATCATCCAAACAAGGTAATTTTCTTGAACTAAATTTCATCTCGATATTATTGCCTAAATTGGAATATTTGATTCTAATAGTGATTTTATTGAGAGTTTAGACATTATCCATTAGGATATTATTAGCAAAAAGTCACTATAGTTACTAACTTGATCCATAAGACTTCAGATCACTTTTTTAATTATTTGATTATTTGCGCATCAATGATGTTTCAGCTTTAAAATCATTATAATTATTAATTTGATTCGCGAGACTTAAGATTAATTTTTTAATTATATTGATTTTTCTTGCATAGAAAATACTAGGAAAAGCCCACATACGGCGAAGATTTTTTGTTGCCGTTCGAAAAAGTAGAAGTCCCACTCCTATTAACATAGGAACTGGAATTAGAATGAAGGGGATAATTCATGAATTTTGATATGTATATTCCATAAAAAAAAAAACTTTATATTTTTAATTAATTCTTTATAATTCACCGGCTCTTATATCTTTTTATAGGTTCAATAAAAAATCAAGATATGGAATACTTAAATAGAATTTTCTATTCCTAATTATTTTGAATCTTTCTTCTTTAACCAATATTTCAAATATTCAAATCAAGAAGTTAGAATTGGTCAAATGATATGAATATGATCAAGTTACTATTTATATTTAAAATGAAATAAGTTGTGATGTTAGGGTTACAATAATTGTTAAATTAATCCTTGAGTCAATGGATTATTTTTTTCAATTATTTTAACCATTTATCTAAATTCTTGGTGAATATCTTGAGTGGGTTGGATATAATGCTTATATTTGGTAATTGCTTGTTTTCAAAAACATCCAAAAAAAAAGATCAAATTGTGTATTAGATAGGATAGTTTCCCAATTTAGGATTGCATATTTTAGATTAGATTGCATGTTAGAATATATAGGATTTCTAGATAATATTGCCTAGTTTGAATAGAATTTCATGTTTAGATAATTTTAGAATAGATTAGAATAGATTCTAGAAAGTATTTTCTTTCATAGATAGGGTTCTAAATAATGTTTGCATGTTTAGATAATGTCACATCTTTAAAATAGTTTTCTGAGATAGGATAGGGTTTAGGTCAAATTAATCCCTAAACTAGATAGATAGTTTAATTAGGGTTTTTATTAATTTTGAATTTTAATATAAAAAGACAAAAATAGCTCATGCATGTCATATGGGTTTTAATTTCAAGACAAGAGAAAATCCAAAAATGTAATTTCTTGCCTTGGTGTGTTCAATTCCTTTGGTGCAATTTATTTAATTCATTGAGTGTTTAATAATGGCTGCGCACCTGCATGATCACCCCATTGCGTGAAAGTGAATTAGTCTAAAACCAATCTAGACTGCTTGCAAATATATTTTTGAAAATAAAAAGAATGGTACTAAAAGGGCATTAGAGAAATCTAACATAACCAAGTCCCCATACCCAAATTCTCTAATTCGGAATAAAATAATTCTCCACTTATTTACTTAAGTGTCTAATCGACCTACCATAAATTGATCAGTGGTGACTTCTAGATAATAATCTTTTGCATGTTAAGAACTTAAACTTTAAATCGCAAATTCGTATGGGCTTGAGAGAGCCCGAGCTAAGTCTAGGTTTAGTAATCTATTAGCCAACCCTAGACGATCCACCTAAGGTTAGGTCGCAACAAGCTTAAATGAACATTGCCTCTCTTAATAGCATGAGTCACTTTTCCATTAAGAGTTCATATAGGAAATCCACATGTGATGTTCCTCGGTTGCTTTAGAAGAAAAAGCTATCCTGTCACATGTTCGGAGCGCCAATATCGATAATCTAATTTGTGGAGACATCATTGGCTCAACTGATCTTACCTATGAGTTGATCATTCGAAGTGGGCAATTTCATCGCCATAAGTAGATTGACCAAAATGCTAAAATTAATCACTGCTAATTTTTGTTGTTGTCTCAATCCCATTCAAGCCTCCTTAATTGGTATCTACAATAGTGTTAGAACTATCACTACTAGCCTATGTGGAATGTACAGCCATTGTGGAAGGATTCCCTTTGAGTGCCTTTCCACCTGCCTTGGCGGAATTGAGCTTCTCACTAAGAGAATCGTAAGCTTCATTTCGATATTAAAGATAATGAAGACTAAGAAATCGATTGATGATTGGTTGATCTAAGATTTACAAATATAAATTAGGGAAAATACTAGCGAAAAAGCCCATAGCGGGGAGGGGGTGTGACACATGAAATTCGAGCCCTCTGAGAGTAGAAGGAATGTGAATTTCGTCAATGCATTGTTGGTTGATCTCACTCGGAATTGATCACTCTTGAGATATTGACCTTGAGGGGAAAGGCTAATAAGGATAGAATTCGTACGACTAAAGAACTTGATCTGGGAAAACGACTTGATTGTAAGATTTGCGTGAGGACGATCCTGTAGATAGGTAGGACGATTTTAAGGATGACTAGAAGTCGATTCGCGGACAAAATATAATGAAACGACGAGTGATTCCATTTACTGTTATTGAGCCCGCAAACGACCTTAGGTCGATCCTCAGTAATCATGTACTTTGAAATAAGAATCTATCATCCGCAATTTCATGTAGTCAAGGACATCCATGCGTCGAGATGTCTTGAACGTGGTTTGGCACGAGTCAGTTACACGTGAATCCTCAAAGCCACCTGTCAATCTGAGTTGTACCTAAAATGGCATTGGGCGAAATTCACATGGTAAGAGAACTTAAGATTGGACTTTGAATTATTGAGAATGTCCGAGATGGACTTTGGATGAAGCTACTTCGACGGTCAACAGCGCTAGTTAAGCCGAGTATTTGGAAAAGGGATTTTTGGACCAAGGAAGCGAGCCCGTGAGGACGTGGGCGGAGCAAAGCCAGTTTGGGCCTTAAGCCCAAGGTGGGACAGCTACCATGATGGGCTCAAAGCAAGCAAGTGAGCCCATTGGGGCCAAACCAACTATTCATCTTCTAATCTCATTACCTAGCCTTAAGCCCATTTGAGCCCAACCAATTCCTGAGCCCATTACTATTCATTTCCAAGCTCATTTCTTAGGCCCGCCCATCATTTTCGGCCCAAGGACAGATTGGAAATTTGTGCAAGGTGGAAATAACCATTTTGCCCCTAAAGTGTGTGGATAAGGGCAAAGGAAGAAAGAGAAGATGAGTTGACTTGCATGGAGACTTAGTGCCAGTTTTTTAAGCCTTAACAGTAGCCCTCACTTCACTCTCTCTCTCCTCCTTCAACTCCATCTTGATCGGACCCCTCTCTCCCTCATTTTCCCTTTCTTCTTCCTTTTGCTCCAGTAGACATTCTTGTGAAACGTTGAGTTGATTATTGACTTCCCTTGTGAATCAACTCCCATGCCAAACATCACCATGCTCAGGACATCCAGACCGTCCGCCCTGACTTGGCTGTTCGCCGGTCGAAGCCGTCGAATGACCCACCGGCTAGCCAAAAGCCAGCACCAGTCTAACCGTATGGCCCTATTCTGCTCCATTTGACCTTTCTCCGAAAACTTGAGTTGTTCGTTGCCTTCTCGTGAGAATTAGCCTTTGTGCCACCCATCATCGCACTCAGAAGGCCCAACTCGTTCGGGAGGACCCAACCACTCGCCAAACAGAGCCGCCGGCCGACCCATACGCCTTCTGGAAGAAACCGGTCGCCGGTTCATCGGTTCGCCTGCTGCTTGCACTGTTTCGCATTTTCAGCCATTTTTCTCCCATTCATACCCTTCCTCCGTCCATCCTAACCACTAGCAACTCCTCCTTGACCCCCAGTTTTTTAAGCCTTGACAGTAGCCCTCACTTCACTCTCTTTCTCTCTCTCCTCCTTCAACTCCATCTCGACCGGACCCCTCTCCCTCATTTTCCCTTTCTTATTCCTTCTGCTCCAGCAGACATTCTTGTGAAAAGTTGAGTTGATTGTTGGCTTCCCTTGTGAATCAACTCCCATGCCAAACATCACCGTGCTTAGGACATCCAGATCGTCCGCCCTGACTTGGCCATTCGCCGGTCGTAGCCATCGGATGACCCACCGACTAGCCAGAAGCCGGCACCAGTCTAACCGTCTGGCCCTGTTCTTCTCCAGCTGACCTTTCTTCGAAAACTTGAGTTGTTCGTTGCCTTCCCGTGAGAATTAGCCTTAGTGCCACCCACCATCGCACTCAGAAGGCCCAACCCGTTCAGGAGGACCCACCCGCTCGCCAAACAGAGCCGCCGGCCGACCCATACGCCTGTTGGAAGAAACCGGTCGCCGGCTCATCGGTTCGCCTGCTGCTTGCATTGTTTCGCATTTTCAGCCATTTTTCTCCCATTCAGACCCTTCCTCCGTCCATCCCAACCACTAGCAACTCCCCCTTGACCCCCAAGTGCCACCGGTTGCCGGCCAACCCCTCACTAGAGCTCCAATAAGCCGCCCAACTCCATTTCTCCTCCAACGGTCCAGTTTTGGGAGTTTCAGTGGGAGTCCGAGCTGTTGTTGTTGTTCTGAGCTTGAGACCGCCTTGGATCGTCGTGGTAGAGGTCCCAGAGCGTAGCCTCCGTCGTCGTCGTCGCATCCGTGTCTCCAACCTGCTTAATGAGTGAGTTTAGCTCCTAATCCTTTGATTAGTGCCTAAATTTGCTTAGGGTTGGTTTAATTAGTGTTGATTCTAGTTTAGAAGATTTAATTAAGTTATATTAGTCTTAAGATAGGTGGTTAGATTAGTGGCTAAGATTAGTTTAGTTTAATCTTACTTTATTGGCTTAATTGTGGCTTATGTGCTTAATTGAGCTTGGTTAATCTTAATGGATTAATTGTTTACTTTAATTAATGTTTTCAATGATTTTTTGATTTAATTTATTAGTTATTAAATTCTGGAATTTTACTGTTCGCACGCACTGTTCATGAGTTATTGTTCACAAAACAGTGTTCACGCGCACTGTTCACCCGAGAATGAAAAGTTATCTAAATTCATGTATTTTAATCCTATGAAGTGAATGAGTGTATAAATGCATGGGCATCCGTATGACTCAAGTGATTTTTAGAAAAAAAGGGAATAATGGATTGTCCGAGGGACATTGGAGATGGACCGCTTTCATTAGAGAAGGAATTGAGGGGGGGGATGTTTGCGTGATCAAATGTTGGACCATCACCCAACGGAAGTTTGGGGGCGATACCCGACGGGAGTCGGAAGCCAGTCGCAATAGATTTTGGACCAATGTCCCTTTTTGGGAAACCGTCTAAACGGCAGTTCTAAACGTAGCCGTGCCCGACGAGGCGAGACTAAGCCCGATCTTTTTATCGGTAGTCCGGCGGGAGTCGGATGATCGCTGATTGGAAAGTTAGCCATGGCCGGAAGGTCATATTTAACCGGATTGTCAACTGGGAAGTTGATCGGGTCGCTGACGGGGAAGTTAGTCGTACTGTCAATTGGGAGTTGACCGTGGCCAATGGGCCATAAGAACTGGAACACGCTTGAGTGTAGAGATGGTTGGGCCTTATTATGAGGTAAAATTGTTTAGCACAGTATGGAACGTGTCATAATGATTTTATTTTATAATCGGGACCCGTGTGATCAATTGATGCATAATAGGTGGCGCACTAAAGGGCAAGTGCGTATGAGAATCATGGCATCATTAATTTCGGTTATACATGTTGATCACATTGTTTATGGCACGCACACATGAATCGATAACGTGTAGTGTATAACAATGGCCAAGTGAAATCGCTTATGACGCGACTCGTATGTGATTGATGAACTGCATCATCTAACGGCCATGTGCATTGCGTGTTTTGTGCTTAGATTTAACGTGTAGGGTATGGCATACCGGGTAAGGTTGCATGCGAACCGACTGTTGATTGTTGGTTGTTAGTCGTTGCTTTGTTTTGTGGGGTGGTTTTAGAGAGATATCCCGAGTTGAGTTGGTGTTCTAACCGAGGGCTTAAGGGAATGACTCACTGAGATTTATATCTTACTGGTTATTATATAACTATTTTTAGGTCCCTAGTGTAAAGAACCTGGGGCTTGAGGCGGAAGGGTCAAGAGCATGGATGGCTTAGTAGTTCTTCTTGGAGATAGATCTCCTGTACACAAAGCTTAGAGTTGGCCTCTATGTGTAAACCAAATTATTTATGAAAGTGTGCTTGTATTTGTAATTGATTGTCCTGCTTTTCTATCACATGTTTGTTGTTGTTAGGGAATTAGTTAATCCGTTTCTGCATGTGCAATAAAATGAATGGGTTGGCAACGTGTCCTAAGAACGTCGCAAATTTCTATCGACCACCGAGGAATGCGCGCGCGCTCGAGGTTTGGGGCATGACAGGGGGGCTCCCTATAAAAAAAGGGTAGGCGTGCTATAATCTTATCTTACCTTGAGAGAGACCATAGGACAAAGTAGAACCGGCAATGTAGCTCTAGACCTAGGTCGAGTAGGTAAGTTGTCTAGGCTAACCCGTTCACTGAGCTCTTAGCTATAAGCCCTTAAAAGTAGCTATGAAAGAACTCTCATTTTTGGATGTAGGTTATTTATGGGATCTCCCGTGGGAAAAATTGGAAAATTGGAAGGTCACAAACTGCCCTCTACAATTGCAAATGTGAAAGATGATGATTTGGCAGGAGAAGAGGATTAGACTAAACGTGAATAACCCCTATCTTAGTTGAAACTCTGGGGTAAGAAATCCTAGATTGAAACTCCTCAGGGATGGCTAACCCCTGGAATCCCAGCAACATAAAAAGAAAGTCAAACTTAGACTTGCTTGCTTAAAACTAGCTTTATAACTGTTTTATTAATAACTAGAGCTAAAGCTCTATGTTACCTTTGTTCGAATTCGAAAGTCATACTCGAACTCAAACGAAAGTTCTTTTGGAGAGCTACTTTTGTTAATGTGTACCTTGATCTACATATTATAAGCTATAGCTCACTTCGACGTTTCCAATTTCCCATAGAATCTTTGGGGCTTTCCTAGCCACTATAGTTTTGTTCTTTCATCTTCTTTGTCTAAAGATAGGTTTGATTTGCTTCACCTATGATAATTTCTACCAATTTTTCTTTTATTCATCAAAGTTCATCCTAATCCCCATCGAGATTACTGCCTTAGCCCTACTTGTGAGGAAAGGAGAGCGACAAGGTTCAGTTCAAATTTGACTGTTTGTAGCATGGGAGTGGATTACCAAAAAATCCCTAGGAATAATATGAAAAAGATATCTCGGTAATGAAAACTATAAGGGGTTGTATTAGCGAGATCCAACAGTGAACAGCTGCCAAAAAGGAAAACCACCTAGAAGTCCTTTAGTACCGTACCCTACCCCTGAACCAGCAGCGTTCGCACCAAGCAAGACCACCTTTGTCCCTTTCCTTTCTCCATTATGCCTCCTTCTTTTCTTTGTTTCAATAAAGTCCAAGGCAAGGCAAAATGCCAAGAACACGGGTATTGCTCCATTCCATATATAGGATTTGTATCGCATTTTCATGGTGATGGTTAAGTGTGAAATCAAATAATTTGTCTAGGCTTGGCTTACACTTTTTGTTTGTCGACCCCGGATTCACTTCTTTATGAGTAAATACTGAGCCGAAATGCCCATCTCTAACTTATTTATTGGATACTGAGAATCCGATCCACACATTCTGATCAACTTGAACAACGTATAAGGATCTTTGCAACCCCTTTTTTCATTACTAATGGAATATCCTTCACTATATTACTAAATAAGTAAGCTGTACTAAATGCATTGGATGCTTGGGCAATTGCATTGAGTAAGAAAGTGATCCAGGCAAGACATGCACCTCTTCTGCAGTGAGGAATTTTTCCTTAATAGCCACCGGTTTGGGGTATAGGTATTCTATTGTTGAAGGTCGTTCAAGCTTTTTCTAGGAGTATGACATGGGTTACTTTAGTGCTGTAGTGTCTAGCACTTCAACATTGGCTCAAAAGAAGTGATGCAATTGAAAAATGCAAGTCCTCTTTCTTAGGATTGATTCAATTTGAAATTCACCTTCTCGTTAACAACAAAACCTGATGTCGCTATGCTATTCGATCCAGTCCATCAGTTTCAGTCAATCAAATCTATCTTATGAGCTCTTAGGGTCAAAGAGATGAAATGCACACATCACATTCAACCTTTAGGAGAAATAGTCATGCTGCAAGGGCCTAATCTTTGATCATTCAACCATTTCTAGGGCTTCTTATTGATTAAAAAGAGTATGCGAAGCGGTTTGTGAGTAATCCTATCTATCAGTCTCCTTCTTTTTACTGTGGGCAATCTTTTTGCTTTATATGTAAGTTTGGCTTAGCCCATTGGCTACTTCGTAGGCCCTTCCCCCTACTACCTTGTCTTAGGTTCAAATTGTTTTCTAACCTTCGTTCATTCACTTGGTTAGATCTTTCTTTCCTATATATGAAAAATTATCCACTACACTCTAAAGTGTTCAACAATTACATTCGTTATAGTCATTTTGAAATGGATGTTTTTTTAGTTCCATTTATTTATCTGTAAAAGCTTCCGCATATTCATTAGCTACCTTTTCGTCTGTGATCAAAACATTGTCACCAAATACCGCATACTTAGTAAAGAGCCAGGAGGTCATATAGATCAGAACTCAAAGCGAGAAGAATGAAAGCCCTACCCATAGCTACAACTACTGGCGCTTCAAAACGCTTAGATTCAAAGGGCTGTCAGATCATTAGCTCCTTTGAAATCGAAGCATTAAGTACTCGAGGTATTCGTTAGTCTTTTTCCCAAGGGATGGCAGAGCACTCTTAGGGGAAGGCCTTTACCACGCGATAGGTCAGCGAAGCGTGAGCAGGTGTGGAGTAGGAAAGGCCAAAGACTTCGGCCTAAGGGAATGAGCAACGATGAAATGATAAAATGAGGTGCTTCGGGCACTCACATTAAGAAAGTTCTATTTATTCCTAAAAAGAAGAACAACAAAGAAGCTCTTTGAGAGAATGAGCACTCCGTTAGGTAGTTAGGGTCTTTGCCTTTTCGAAAGGAAGTATAGAAAGGGACACAGAAGACCCTTCTTGCGAACCACGGAAGTGCCTAGCACCCAGAGGAGCAAAGCTCATTTCCCTTTCAACTTGGAGACCGTATCATGGTGAAGGTAAGGTAACGCTGTGATTCTTGCTCAAAAAAAAAAAAAAAGACCGAGAAGCAAGTGAATGGGGCTGGTGCGTGGCGAAGGGAAGGGTTCATCAAGCCATTTCTCGCCTCAACCCCGGAATCAAAATATTAGTTCTAATAAAACAAGTTCTCCTACTAAACTATTAACATCAATAATAAACATTTGGCAGAAATGAAAAAAGAAGAAATATTCGATTTTCAGTCGAAGTCTTTCCAATAGAATAGAAGAAGTCCATTGCGAACTGAAGAATTCTTCATCCTTTGTTTTTAGAAAAAAAAAATCCTATGCTGCTTGAGGAAGGTGACAATCACAGGCTCGTTTATTCTTTTCTTCTCCAGTAGCATCTTCTTCATCGGCTTATGTGTCTGCATATAGGGATGTTGGTCTATATCTTGATTCTATTCTAGACTCATAGGACTATGTTTCAAAGCTAGCCTATATACCTTACCCTTGAGAGCAATCAAACGAAGCTCTAATTCCTTTAGTTTAGGGCCCTTCCTATAGCAATTGGACAGACACGCTCAACTATGGCATAATTAGTTCAAATTCCTTCCGAAGCGAATGCTTTGGAATATTCCATTCTTATAGCAGCCACCGCTTTGGATCTTGTTCTACCCTTTTGACCTAGTCGATGAATAATAAGTCTGTTTCTTAACATTTCTTTGACAGAATTGAGATCTCCAGCTCCACCAGAGCGTTTAAAAGTAGTGCTCAGGAATAAAGCCTAATCAAAGCAGGCAAAATTTCCTCGCTCTTATGTCACACCCACACCTCAACACTCTTTGTATACTTGCTTTTCCTACTGATTATAGGAAAATTCTATGCGAAAAGGCTAGCTTGTCTTTCTCAGGACAGTCAAGATAGAATCAATTCAAATCAGGAGAAGATCTCCCCGGAGCGACTGACTAAAAGAAAGAAGGCCCAGGGCCGCCACCCACCCCACCGCGCCGCCCACCCCCTCCCTGAGGTGGGTCTTCTTCTTTCTCCATCTAAGGAGAATGGGGCATTCTCAACTATATACCTTACCCATTTCGTTACCCATTTATCCTATTGAAGAAGTCGGCTTGGTGACTGAAAGTATTTGGATTGTCGTTACATCAAGATTGAAATTCATGATGATAAAGGTCGTGTTTAAGTGATTTAAAGAACGAATTCATTGAAAGCCTGAAACTGAATAGAAAACGAGCTCGGAGATGAGCCTTTCTTCGGGGCCAAGAAGTTTGGTTTCTTGGACAAATTGTTCATCGGCTTCTGCTGCTGGTTATACTCTTACGAGATGTTTGCGAGCTTCAGCATCGAAGTGGAGTGTCCCAAGCTCCTTGCGTGGGGCAATAGGTGCATGGAGAAGGAGAGTCTGTCCAAATCTCTTCCTGACCCTCGGAAGGTGTACGGCGTGGTCTTGGAGCTGAAGGAGCGATGGGCATAGAGTAGAGGACTGTGCTTCTGCTTTCGCAAGACCTTGTTTACTTCTCTTCGTCCTGGAGTACTAGGAGAATACTACGTTGCCCTGAAGTAAGGCATGCTAGCTCTTGTCCTGCTGAGGTAGTAATTATAGTGGAAGGGAAGGTTCAGGTCAAGGTTCTTGTGTCTCTCAAGCTTCTCTGGATCCCGAGGCCTCCGAGTTTATAATCATGTATGCTCTCGGAGTTTGTCTTCAACTCGATCGTTACAGTAAGTATTGACTCTGCGTAATTGGGCAGTCATAATTAGATGGCCGAGATACAAAGCGCCCATTGACGAGTGTTTCGGCGACGACCGTCGAAGAAGAAAGAGGTCCTTCAAGTTTCAATGCGAATTCCTCGTTATCTTAATCATCATCATCATCATGACCTCCTCCAGTGTTCGCTTTACTTTAACTTTCCTCATAGCGGTTCATTGTATGTGTCTTAAATATGTGGAGTGTGTCTGTGCACGCACACGCAAGAGAGAAATAAGTAAAGCATGGCATATTTTTAGCAATTCATGGGGAGGCGGCTTAGTAAAGTTGAGTGAAATTCATTCGTCGAGTGAACGCTCGACAGGTGATAAATAGATTTTTTTGTCTTTTAGAATATTTGTTTTTAAAGACATTTTGAAAGAGGAGACATTCTCTCGCGAGACTACATGTAGTTGATGATGGAATTGATTGATCTCCATCGCTCGCTTGACATACACGGCGTGGATAACACAAAACATAGTAGTAAACCAGAATTCATGCGATAGTGTATATAGTTATTTAGCTGATCCAGAGCCACAGTAAAGTACTAAAGGGAAATCATAGAAGTACAAAAGAGTTCAGCCTCATCCATAGAAGAGGGGTTATTGAACGAAAGAGTGATGAAATGAGAATCAGCTCAAGAGAGTTATTTATTTGGCCTGACGCTTCTTCTTGAGCACCAGGAAGTCATGGAGTTTGTGCTGGTCGGGCAACGACTTGGCCACGCTCTCCCTCTGCATGCACCGCTTGGCCCATGCCACCAGCTTGGGACACTCCTCCACGATGCTAAAGTCCAACGCAAAGAACCAGCTATAGAACGGTATCAGCGACACATCCACGTACCCGAACCTCTCCCCGCCAAAGTAGGCCTTGTCCCCGAGCTCTCCCTCCAACACCTTCAGGCACTCGATGAACTCCTTCTTCCCCGCCTCCTGGGCCTCTCCTGTTGACAGCCACATCGTTCGCATCGCCGGATCTAGCTGCACGGTCATTTCGTGTCTTGATGTTAAGCGTAACTAAGAGATAGGGAAATGTTGGAAAGATTAAGGAGTCGTTGTCTCACCTTCTTGTCCACGTAATCGGCCCAGAACCCAGCCCGGGCACGCTCGTAAGGATCCGAAGGCAAGAGAGGAGACTCGCGAACCCAGCTCTCGTCGATGTACTGGACGATGAGGAGGGACTCGCAAACGGGCTTGCCATTGTGGACGAGGATAGGTATCTTCTTGTGGACCGGGTTCCTCTTCAAGAGGAGGGGGCTCTTGTTGCTCAGATCCTCCTCCCTCATATCGAACTCCACGCCTTTCTCTCTGAGGGCAATCCTGACCCTCATCCCGAACATGCTCGGCCAAAAGTCCAACAAAATCACTTCCTCCGCCATTGGAATTGTCACTACAAGCTGAAGCTTTTGGTAATTTGAACTGAAATGAAGAATGCTTTCCCGTGGTGTGATCGGGCTAAACGCAGGGTGCCACTTGTATAGAGGGAAAAGGAGACATTTCTACTTTGCGCGGTGCGTGAAGAGGCTGCCCGATATTGTCATCGCTCGCGTCACTCTCAGGACTTTCATACTTTGCGAAGCGGGCTCAGAGGCTGCCCGATATTTTCATCGCTCGCGTCACTCTCAGGACCTTCATGCTTTGCGCTGTGGGATCAGAGGCTGCCCGATATTGTCATCGCTCGCGTCACTCTCAGGACTTTCATGCTTTGCGCTGTGGGATCAGAGGCTGCTCGATATTTTCGTCTCTCGCGTCACTCTCAGGTCCAAATCTAGTTTCTATGCCCAAGCCGATTAGGTTATGGCTTAGGTGTCGCATGCACGAGAAATATAACAATAATTATTATTATTATTAGTTCTGCTGGTGGTCGCTTCCTCCTTTACGATGCTTCTGGGTCCTCTGACCTTCTTCATTTTCCAACGATGACGCTGCAAGCAACCGGAGGTACAAGGCTAGCCTGCGGTTGCTTGTGTCGGAGAAAACTCCTGTTAGGTTTTAAAGCTGACAAAACTTCTCTAGTTTTATCTTGAAGAATGTGAGACTTTTGTGAAATTCTGTCAAAGTCTATCTTACATCAGAAGTCTGCCCACTCTGACGAAAACCCAAACTGAACGCAAGAGAAGAATAAAGACTTAATCAGACTCAAGATTATTTCTCTTCCTTCAGTACGAACAAGATACATCAGGCTTTTTGGTTGGAAATATCACTTACCATATTTGTTATCTTAATTGGAATCAATTTCGAAGAAGCAAATCATTGCGGAAAGCAAGCTTATTTGGAAATAATCTACTTGTGGAAACCAAGATCCTAATTGTATGAGCAATTAGAATTGACGGACTTTCATCTCAATCTTCAAATGGCTCAAGATCTCCTTGATTGATTTTGTCCAACGGGTCAGTTGGAAGAATTCCTCTAGAAAGTGCCAACAGTCGAAAAGGCATAGAAGAGTATTTAAGGAGGTTCTTCAAGTCATTCGACAGAGAGTGTGAAAGTAGAATTCCAAAGTCTAAAGCTTCCAAAATCACTTGTCCTTTGTCATTTAGTGCATAAACTTGTATTCGAAAGAGAGAAACTCTAGAGAGTGACTTTGTGAGAGTAGTAGAATCACCTCACTGAAAATTCGAGATCACAAAGCTATAACATTCTCTTTCAATTCATAATGGAAACCAGCCATAAGGCTGTCAGCATGGAGAGTGGACATAGGCTTAATCTAAGCCAAACCATTATAAATCTTGTGTTAATTTTCTCTTCCCTGAACTCCTTTGTTATATTTACTACGATATATTTATGTGCTTTGAAATAGTTGTTAAAATTAGAATCCTTCTGCAAAGTCTATTGTTCATCAAACTCAATTTAAAAATAAAGTATTTTTACTGCATTTCACAAATGCTATTTCCACACCTATTCACCCCCCCTCTAAGTGTTTATACTAGCCCTTTCAGCTTGCAGTGTCGTAAGGCGTGCTAGACCTTATAGTGGTTATTTCACCCACCTCAGACGCGGGTGAGTACTATACCAACCTATCCGACGGTAGTCAATGCAAGCTCACCTTGATGTGAAGTCTACATTTTTCATAGTGAGGTCCACAAATTCTCTATTTATCTTTCTCTTCCCGACAGAGAGGGAATACGGAGAACAGCATGGGTTCTCCCACCCCAGGGCAAATTTCCCGCCTGTTTCCTCCTTGAGTCTTTTAAGAACTTGCCCAAGTCCTAAAATATAAAAAGTGGTGGTTCAGTAGACTCAGCTTATTGGGTCATGATGGGCCCGAGTGGCACCGACCCATTATCATCCCACTATTGGGAGCGGGAGGTTTTCGCTGCTCTGTGAAGCTAGCCTCACGCGGACCCCTCCACTCTAGGACCCGCAAGGCCCAAGCCTTCACTCGGACCACATGGATCAACTCTCAGCTTGGAACGGGTGGGCCAAAATATTGTCACAACGAGCCCGTCCCGCAAAATCTGAACCCATGTTCCACAGCATTGTTGCCCCCACTTGGGTCACAAGCCAGCGCAACTGAACTTGGCTATCTCTCGTTGTTATGTACTTGGACACAATCAGCTCTTAAAGTACCGTAATGAATCATTTATAACTAAAAAATAATGACGTGAAAAATTGTTTAAAAAATTCTAAACTATTATACGGCAATCAATTCAATCTTAAACATTTCAATCATGTCAATTTAGTCTTAAACCTATTGTACAGTACTCAATTCAATCATAAACCTTTTAATTGTCCCATTTTAGTCTTAAAATTTTTAACTAACGATTCTTTAAAACTAGGAATGTTCTAATTAATTCTAGTAGTATGCTCTGCACTTACCACAATGTGAAACATATGCATCAAAATTCTACTACCCTAAAATTCTCTATGATATGAATCAAAAAATGAAGAGGAATTTGGTGGTTAATAGGTAGTTCCTATTCTGAGGCCATGGAAGAACCGTATGTGTAGGATAGCATATTTGCCACAAATTCTATTTTTGTTTTCCCTATCTCATATCATAAGCCAATTTTGACCAAAAATCATTGGATTTATGATTCAATCAATATTGACCATCCTACGTGATGCAGGTAGTGCTAACATGAATAATATTTTTTAAAAATTTCTAAGTTTTTTTATTAGTTTTATTATTTTATACTATATGTGTTTTCTTTTCCTTTTTTTCCTTCGTTGTGTCAACAGTGCCGTTGGCCACTGGCCAAGGGCCAATGAACCCTACTTGCCCTAGGTGAGGGCCGCAAAACCCTTGTCGACCATGAGCGAGGGACACAGCCCTCGCGATGCTTAGGGAGGGCATTGCAGCCCTCGCCTGCCCTCATTGTAGCCACCACAAACTCACCTCAACAGATCTGGCATAGGCTCCCAAGCCCTCCCTATAGTCGGTGAGGGCTTCACAACCCATGTGCAGGGAATGACAAGGGTCATCAACCCTCACCAGGGGCCAATGGCCCCACCAACACGCTGAAGAAAAGGAAAATAATCAATAATAATTATAAAAAGTCAGAAAAATTTTTAAAACATCATTCATGTCAACACTGACTGCACCACGTAAGATGATCAATATTAACTAAATTGCTACATTGACTATTTCCTATCAAAATTAGTCGGAAGAACAAGATCTAAGACTAACTTGGCAAGATGTTCAAAAATTTACAACTAAAATGGTACAATTAAAAAGTTTATGACTAAATTGATTGCAATATAATAATTTAGGATTTTTTGAATAATTTTTCCTATTATAAATTTAGGTCAATACTGAGTGTACTCGAGCAAAGCATACAAATTCATATACATGACAACTTCTGAATAAGATTTGTAGATAATATTAGTCATTCTATGGGCGGAATTTTACTGAATGTACATGCCCTGACCGATTAAAGTTTTCCTCTCCTTTCTTTTTTTTTTTTTTTTTTGGGGGGGGGGGGAGGAAGGGGGAATTACCACATGTTCATGTGTAAAAGGATTAAAAGAATCAATGAATTAAGACGTAGAAGCCGTCGAAAATAATTAAAAAGTGGTGCGGAGCCCACGGTCCTTGCCAATCAAGGATCGTCTAATCCTGTTTTGTTATTTCCCTTCAGGATGTTTTCTTAGTCCTGCTTTGAACTTTCAACTTTCATGCCAGTTCCAGATCCTTCCGGAAGAGAAACGTTTCATCACTTCATCCAATGAATTGCGACGTCTCTTCATAACAACCACTGTTCTTGCATTGGTTCTAGCCGAGTGAAAAAAAAAAAAAAAATATTGTTCCTGCATTGGAATTGACTCGACTTTCTTTTTTTTGGCATCGGAGAGTTGTTGATTTCTTTATAGCTGACATTCTTTTTTTCCA
Organism: Eucalyptus cloeziana; assembly: GCA_014182715.1. Lineage (NCBI taxonomy): Eukaryota > Viridiplantae > Streptophyta > Magnoliopsida > Myrtales > Myrtaceae > Eucalyptus > Eucalyptus cloeziana. Next base: position 13,943,540 of record CM024639.1, on the reverse strand, counting down.
AATTTATGGACAAAATATAAGTCTCACAAACACATTATCATCCCATGGACACAATCATGAACACAACACGGTAGTCTGAAACTCTATCCCCATATAGATAACTCTTTTGACCCTCTTTAACATCCATATGTCGATTTTCGTGACAATTTCCCTTGATATAATCAGCAGCAAGCAGTAATTTGGCCTAATATTTCAAGAAAAATACCTGAAAACAAGAAACAGTCTCCCCAAAACTCTACTGGAAAAAAAGAAAATTGTAGTACCATGCAAGCGTGACCATTTGCTTGTCCATCTAATGGTATTACAGGGAGATGCCTCCAAATCGCTCGGTACTTGGTGTGCATCGAGAAACATTTTCGCAATGCCAGGGTAAATCTTGTTATCCAAACGACATATAGCAGTTACACAGCAGCCATTTCACAAAATTAAAATCTAGAGATAAACATAAAGAAGCTTTAATAACTATTCACAGGGCTTTGCCAGCAACAGTCATCCATCCCGAACGATAATACTGGTACAACGCTTGCAGACGCACCTGCACGAGCACATAGAACTCGAATGCAACATCTTAGGATTACTGCACTGCAACAAATCGAAACTACTTCCGCAAGAGGGGAGAGGCAGACCAACAATTTACTCAGAATGGGAAGATCAGCAGAACAATAATTTCAAGAGAGGGGCCGGCCACATTTTAATGGAAAAATTGTTAAGCATCCGCAAAATGAGGACTGTTTACGATCAAAATTGCCTATTGTACAGGATGAATAGAATTGCAACTCCTCTCTCACTAGCATCGCATGTCTCCAGAAAGCAAAATTTGGTCCAATCCGACTCAGCTTCTATTTTCCAGATTAACCGTTCCTTCGCCAACAAGAACAACATATGTCACCATACGCAGGTATCAACTGAATGTCACTTATCTGGTTGCCTGCACTAGCTATCAAAAGATGGTCTGGTATAGCAAAACCCCTTAGTTATAACCCTTGGTATCCACATGAATGGGAACCCTTTACCATCCGCTTTGGTGGCCCTCTCATTTTCTAGTTGGTTGTATTTATTGTTGATTATTAGAGTCACAGAGAAAATAACGAAAAAGTGTTTATGGTGACTCAACCCCAATTAGGATTGAATGATACGTATTTATAGAAATCGTTAAATACGGAGAGGGTACCGATAGAAACATAATTACATAAATACCCTATAATACATATAAAATACACATTAATACTCCCTCTCATTCCAAAGTAGGTGTAACAACTGAGAGATTGGACCTCAATAGCCAATGACGCAGATGAGGTAGTCCTTTGGTTAAGATATCTACCAACCAATCCGTTGTAGAATGTAGATTGCTTCAAGCAACCCGTTCTCGAACAAAATGGTAATCCAACTCAATGTGTTCGGTGCAAGTGTCACGAGTCAGTAGTTCCTTGACCGCGGATAAACCGTGCGGCACCTAGCGAGCAGAATTTACCAGGCTAGCCTTCCTTCTATATTTATTCAAGTGAACAGTGCGACAAATAGTTTCTTTATACGAGATCGTACTATGCCCAACTTGGCTCGGGTGTCTAGTCCATCGAGTGAGACAGCAGCCCTCTTTAGGCTCAACAATTGGTTCTAGCCTACCATGACCTCATCATGAGAGGCATCAACTTCCGACCAGTTTGTACATGGGAGGCCAACCCCGCCTTCAGAGCTTCTAAGTAATATAATCCTTCTATCCTAGAACTCCTAGCACCAACCATCCTGATGCCACTCCCACGGACTAGTTGTGTTCATCCTCACCGCGTCCTCATTATTCACTCAATAACCCCAAGCTTCACTCCCAAGGGTTCACGGTACAGGAGAATCACAGACCGTGAAAAACTCCCCCACTCAATTCCGCAACGCCCTCGTTGCGGGCTATTCTGTCGCTTTCCTGTGTTTCTCAAACCATCAATGCCACTCCCGGGGACTTACAGATGGCAACGCTCACCCAACAGAACAAGTCACTCCACTCCATTGCTTGCTTCCCCTAATTAAAGTTGTTCGCGAATCTCCAGTCACTTGTACTCCCCGATAAGTGTGGCACCCCTATGGCAACACCTTATTTTGCATACTAAGCTCCTCCTAATCTCTGCAAGCCAACAAAGGGTTCCCCTTGGTGAAAATGTGATCGCAAACTTCTTCTTAATATTCGCCCATTAATCTAGAAACATCATCCCCATTCGGCGAGCAATTCGGTTCTTTCCTATGCCCCCATTACCATCCCAGAAGCTAGACGAGAGCTACACATTGTCCGAGCCCCCTCTAGCCCCGACAATCACTCTCCGCCCTCATAGGCCCAAGAAGACCACGGGCTTTTGTTAGAACTAGTACGAGCACCTAGAGGGGGGTGAATAGGTGATTAAGATGATTTTATAAAAATAACAGAATGTATAGACAATTTCTTTGATGAGGGATTAAGGATTTGAAAACAATAATCACTGCAAGTGAAAGAAATATAAAGTAAAAGGATAAGGGATACAGAATCAAGACTCTAGATTTATAGTAGTTCGACTTAGACCAAGCCTACGTCCACTCTCCCGCACGAACAGCCCTCTGGCTGGATTTCACTAAGAATCATAAAGAGAATTTACAGTCTCACGCCCTTGATTCCACAGTGCAGAGAATCTACTACACTTCCTCAAGGTCTCACCACACTTCAGTCTCTCTTTTGATTACAAGTATAGCTCGTAGGATAAGATCACAAAATAACAAAGAGATTCAGACTTTGGAATTCTTCTATCTTCCACTCTTGAACAACTTGAACATCTCCCTTTAAATACTTCTTCATGCCTTCATTACCGTTGGCACCTTTCAGAGAAGTTCTTCCAATCAACCCGTTGGACAGAATCAATTTAGAAAGATCTTGAGCTCTTCAAGGAAAATGTTGATAGCCCATCAATCCTGCTCGCCCATACAATCAGGATCTTGGTTTCCATAAATAGAACCTTCCAAGTATAAGTTGCGAATCTAGAGAATCTAGATTATTCGAATATGAATAGAAGATATTGTAGTGCTAATTCCAGTCGAGAGATATTCCTTAATTGTTGGAGTCAAAACCATACTAGAAGTAATCAGAATAGAAGTTTTAACTTTGTCGGTCTGGAATCTGTCCATGAGAGTTAGACTATGAAACTTAAGTCTTGATGTCTTCAGACTTTGGTCTTCAGACTTTGCCAATAGAGTCTGCAAGTCTTCAGACTAGATTGATGGAAATGTTTTGTCGACTTCAAAATACCTTAAAAGAATTTTTCCAACAGCTTTTCCTCGAATCACCCACCTACTAAAGATCCCCGCTCTGATACCATTTGTCACGGGTCGATCAATCTAGCGTTTCCTAACCCATGCAACCTTAGGATTTCTTCCAAGCAGCTTTTCTCACACTTGACTCACAAAGATCTTTACAGAGAGAGAGAAGCTCCGGAATAGTATTTCACTTGTGAATGAGTTGGCTAGGGGGTGCCACACTTGTTGGGGGAGCACAAGTGACTGGAGATTCACAAAAAGCTTTGATCGAGGGAAGCAAGCAATGGAGTGGGTGACTTGTTCTGTTGGGCAAGCGTCGCCATCTATATAAGTCCCAGGGAGTGGCATTAATGGTAAGGGAAATGCAGGGAAGCGACAGAACAGCCCACAATGAGGGCATTGCGGAATTGAATGGGAGAGTTTGTCATGGTCCATGATTCTCTCGTACCTGTGAACCCTTGGGAGCAAAGCTTGGGGTTATCAAGTAAAGAGTGATGACGCGGAGAGGATGAACTCAACTAGTTCATGGGATTCGCGTCAGGACAGTTGGTGCTAGAAGTTCTAAGATAGAAGGATTATAATACTTAAAAGCTCTGAAGGTGGGGTTGGCCTCTTGTGCACAAACTGACCGGGAGCTTATGCCGCTCTCCTGATGAGGCCATGGTAGGCTGAACCCAGTTGTTGAGCCTAAAGAGATTTGTTGTCTCATTCGGTGGACTAGAAGTCCGAACGAAGCTAGGCATGGTACCATATTGTATAAAAGAGCTATTCGTTGTATTATTTACTGGAACAACTATTGAAAGAATGCTAAACTAGCGATTCCGCTCGCTAGGTGCTGTAGGGGTTATTCCGCGGCCAAGGAACTACCAACCCATGACACTATCATGAAACACATGATTAATAGCAAGATAGGTGGTGGAGATGTTGTCACAATAAATGGTGAGAGGATTATAAAGGGGGACCTCAAGCTCGTGAAGCAAGTGACGAATCCAAATAGTCTCGGCAACATAGTGAGCTATAGCACGATACTCAACCACTACCTCTATACTAGAACGAGCTACAATGGGTTGCTTCTTGGCACTCCATGAAACAAGATTGGCATCTAGAAAGACACAAAACCTGGAGGTGGACTGTTGAGTATCTAAGCATTTGACCCAGTCTGCATTCGCATAAGTAGTCAATGAAGTGGGAGAACAATAGTCAATGAGCGATCCATAGGCAGAGGTGCCAGCTAAATATCGATATATACATTTGACAGCCTAGAGATGAGGTAATCATGGTCGATGCATGAATTGACTAACCAAGTTCACAACAAAACTAATATTGTTGAGAAAACTCCTATCAGATTTTGAAGTTAACAAAACTTTCATATTCTTGTTCTTATTATGAAGAATACTAGACTTTTGTATTATATCATGGAATGTTGTCAAAGTCTATTTTAATATAGAAATCTTTCCCACTCTAAGAAGATCCAGACTGAAACCAAGTCCAGAACGAAGATATAATCAAACTCAGGATCATTAATCTTTCGATAAGGATTCAGTACGTACGAGATTTATCTTTAATATCTGGCTTTCTGGTGAAGAATCTCACTTACCTTTTTATAAATATATTGATGGAATTAATCACGAATTGATGAAATCAATCTCGAAGACAAGTTCCTTTTTGGGAAGCATCTACTTATGGAAACCTAGATTCTAATTGTATGGGTGACCAAAATCATCGGATTTTCATCTCAATCTTCAAATGGCTACAAGATTTCCTTAATCGATTATGTCTAATGGATTAATTGAAAGAAATTCCCCAAGAGAATGCCAATGGTTAGAAAGGCGTAAAGAAGTATTTAAGAAGGTCATTCAATCCATTTGGGGTAAAGTGTGAAAATTGAAATTCCAAAGTTTGAGACATTTCCAATCACCTATTCTTCATCGACAGTGCTTACAAATTATATTCAAAAGAGAAAAACACAAGAGGAGTGACTTAGTGAGAAAAAGAAATCCTCCACTGAGTGATCATACTCAAACCATTGTATTTCTCTGTTGATACCTTAGTGAAATTCAACCAGAAGGCTGTCAGGATGGGAGAGTGGATGTAGGCTTGATCTAAGCCGAACCACTATAAATCTTGTGTTCAATTTTCTCTTCCCTTAACTCTTTTGATTTGTTTGTCGCAATCTTTTTCTAAATTCCGCGAATTTTTAAACCACCTTAATTGAGTCTGAACTTACTTTAGAAATCTGGTGTCACTTTTAGTCAAACTTTGCTTGCAAAATAACTTATTTTGTATTTATTTGTTTTTACACATATTCACCCTCCCTCTAGGTGGTAATACTAGCATTTTCAATTGATATCAAAGCTGTGATGCTTGTCTTATTGAAGTGTTTTTACTTCTAAGTTAAAGATTTTCTATGGCTAGTATCTTGGCACCAGGGTTGATTGAAGGATAGAACAATACCAGGCCACCCTACTTTGATGGAAAATAGTACAATGTGTGAAAAAATAAAATGAATGCATTCCTAAGATCCAGAGATCCTCTGGAATGGGATGTCATGGAAAGAAGAATCAATCTAAAAACAGCATCAGCTTCACATAAGGCAAAAGAAGTGATAGATAAAGATGCTAAGGATTCCAATCAAGCTGAAATTACCAAGAGACGGGCTCTTGATTCTAAAGCTATTTATTCTTTATACTGTACCGTGTTTCTTATTGAATATAACAGAATTTTTTCATGTGAAACGGCTCAAGAAGTCTGGGATAGGCTTCACGTCACTTATGAAGGAACAAATAAAGGAAGCAAAAATAAACATCTTACTTGGTCAATATGAATCCTTCATAATGAAGCCTGGAGAATCTATTAGAGATATGTTCAATCACTTTACAGAAATTGTAAATGGATTGGCATATTAAGGTCAACCAATTTCTACTCCAATGAAGATCAACAAACTACTGCAAGGACTTTCAAAGGACTGGAACCATGTGAAGACTTCAATTAGAGAGACACAAAGGATCATGCCTCTTTCTGTTGACGAGCTGATAGGCACTCTTCAATCGTATGAAATGGAATAGATCAATGATGAAGAGGATCCAAAAGGTAATAAGTCAATTGCACTTAAGTCTAATGTTGATTATGATGATATAGATATAGACAATGACATGGATGACGAGGAGTTGGCCCTTATGATAAAGAAATTCATAAAACTGAATAGGAAATGAAAAAGATTGAATTGGAAAAAGCAAAGCAAGCAAAATTTCCAAAAAAGATTAATGGAAGATGTTAAAACAAGCAAGGATGTAATATGCTTCAAGTGCAAGAAGAATGGACACATCAAGCTTAACTATCCCTTGTTGAAAAAGAAGAAAAGAAAGTATCGGAACTACAAGAAAGCTCTTAAAGCAGAAACCTAGAGTGACACAGAATGTGAGGAAAGAGAAGAGGAATTTGCAAATATTTGTCTAATGGCTCGTTCAGAATTAGACTCAGAATCAGACTTAGAGTTAGACTCAAACTCAGACGCAAATTTAGAATCTAATAAGGAAATTGAGGTAAGTCATTTAGAAAATCCTATTAAAGCTTCTAAATATATAGATGAACTTTACCTTAATCTCAAATCCTCTCTTAAAAGGATTTCCGAACTAAAGAAGGAAAAATTCAAAGCTCAAGCAATAGGATAATTCTTGGAGAGAAAAGTTTGAGAATCTGAAAAATGATTTTGATGGTTTGAAAGAAAATGTTGATTCTCTTTCAAAAGAAAATTAATGTTTGAAAAATGAGATTTAAGATATTTCTACAAAGTTTTCAAAAGGATAAAAAACTTTAGAAAAATTTCTTTCAATTCAAATACCATATTTTAACAAATCTGGTTTGGGTATAAACAATGAAAGTAATCATTCGATTGATTTTCCTAAAGTGAAGGAAAGACTTAGACAAAGACCCCCAAAATCTTTTTATAAAAATCATTTCCAAAAAATTTTATAAAACCTATTGGCCGAAATACTCTTAAATGTTCTAAGTGTGATAGCCCAGAACATTTTGAGGATGAATATCCTAAAGTTTGAAGACTTGTTAAGAAGAATTGGGCAAAGGCTGTCTTTAAAACTAACTCACCTAGACCTAAGAGGGTACCAAAGAAAGTTTGAGATTTCTTTTTAACTGTAGATCATTATTAAAAGAAAAGGCAAATGGTACTTAGATAGTGACTATTCTAGGCATATGACTAAAGATTCGAGCAGTTTTATAAGGTTAGAAAAACAAAAAAGGAGGAAATGTCTTTTTTAGTAGAAACAGTAAATGAAAAATTATTGGGCATGGAACAGTGAAGATTGGAAGTTTAATTATCAACAATGTTTCACTGGTAAAATGTTTGAATTACAAGCTTTTGAGCATAAGCCAGCTATGTGATGCGGGAAGAATCAATTTTTAAGAAGATGTTTGTTTGGGAGTTAGTCAAGATTTATCTCAATCCTTTACTAAGTGAAGACATGGCAATATTTATCTTCTGGACATAAGTTCAGAGAACTCTCAATGTCTTATTTCAATTCAAGATGAAGCATATCTCTAATATCGCAAACTTAGATATGTGAATATAAAACAAATTGCTAAACTTTTTTCTAAGAAGCTAGTACGAGGTCTTCCCAAAATGGCATACCATAAATCTGAATTGTGTACTCCATGTATCTTAGGAAAACATGTCATAAGTTATTTTAAACCTATAAATCAAGTTTCTACCAATCGTGTCTTGCAGCTTCTTCATATGGATCTTTTTGGACTAACAAGAACACAGAACATTGGTGGAAAGACATACTATTTGGTAGTCGTTGATGATTATTCACAATTCACTTAGGTTTTCTTCTTGACAAATAAGTCCGAAACATTCTCATACTTTTCAAAGTTTGCCAAGAAAGTTCAGAACGAGAAATGATATATTATTTCAAGCATAAGGACTGATCATGGGGGAGAATTTGAAAATTAAGACTTTACAAGTTTTTGTGACAAGAATGGTCTTCAACATGTTTTGTCCTCTCCATATACCCCAAAACAAAATGGAGTTATAGAAAGAAAAAATAGATCGTTATAGGAGATGGCCAGAACTCTACTGATAGAAAGTAAAATCTCTTCTCACTTTTGGGCAAAAGTAGTTTCTACTGCCTGTTATATAATTAACAGGGTATTTTTAAGGCCCATCCTAGAAAAGACCCCTTATGAAGTATATAAATGAAAGAAGCCAAATATCTCTTATTTTCATGTTTTTGGTTGCAAGTGTTTTATCTTGAAAAATGCAAATAATCAATCTGGAAAATTTGAAGAAAGATCGGATGAATGAATATTTCTTGGTTACTCTGCTTCAAGCAAAGCTTACAGGGTCTTCAATAAGAATACTCAAACTGTCAAAGAATTTATGAATATCATATTTCAGAAAAGTATTCAGAACCAACAAGATCAGACTCAACTTAAAGAGTCTGAACTAGTTTCAGACTCAATAGTCCGATTCCCCCAAGGGACTTCAGTCTTTTGGTGATCAAAGTCAAGCAGAACAAGAGTTAGAGGAATCGAAGAAAACTGACAATTAGCAAATCCCTACGGGAAACGATAAACCAAATAGCAATTGGAAGCACAAATTAAGTCATCACAAAAAACTCATCATTGGCAACATAGAAGAAGGAATTCGCACCAAATCCAAAGAAAAAGAAGATTCAAGTGCACTAGCACTTATTTCGAAAATATAACCCAAAGGAGTAGAAGAAGTATTATCTGACGAAAGCCAGATGGAAGTAATGCAGGAAGAACTCAGATAATTCAATATCAATTATGTATGGGAGCTAGTTCCAAAATCAAAAGGGAAATCTGTGATTGGAACGAAGTGGGTGTTCAGAAACAAGATGGATAAAAAGGGCAAAGTAACCAAGAACAAAGCAAGGCTCATGGCAAAAAGATACACACAAGAGAAATGAATAGACTATGATGAGACTTATGTAAAAGCTAGTAACAACACCTAGAGGGGGGGAATAGATATAGAAAGATTTTTCGTAGAATAAATTGCCTTTGAAGAGAACGGATTATAAACTCATTCAGCTTTAAGGAATTCAATAATGCTCAAGAATAAATAAATAAATAAAGAGTTCAAGGAAGAGAATAGAAACACAAGGTTTATAGTGGTTCGGCTTAGATCAAGCCAACGTCCACTCTCCCGCGCTGACAGCCTATTGGCTGGATTCCACTATGAATCAAAAGAGATTTTACAGCAGTGTGATCTCAACTTCTTAGTGAAGAGTCTCTATTGGTCTCTCACAAAGTCTCATAAGAGTTTCTCTCTTTTGTTTACAACTTTGAGCATAGCGAATGAAATAGCAAGGAACTAGAAAGCTTCAAACTTTGAAATTTTTCTCTCAAGCACACTCTCGAACAACTCGCTAGTCCTCCTTATATACTTCCTCATGCCTTCACAACCGTTGGCACTTTCCAAAAGAATTCTTCCAATCAACCCGTTGGACAGAATCAATCAAGGTGATCTTAAGTCGTTAGAGAGCTATGATGAAAGCTCGTCAATCATGTTCATCCATACAATCAGGATCTTGGTTTCCATAAGTAGAACCTTCCAAGTTTACTTCACTTTTCAAAGATCTTTAAATCGGAATTGATTCTAATAAAGATAATTAATCAAGTAGGTGTTATATCCAGCCTTAAGGTCATCCATCTACCTTTCGAATCGAAACTTTGAAGATAATCTCGCATCTGGATAAGTCTTCATTCTTCAGTAGCATTCAGTTTGAAATCTATCAGTGAGGGCAGACTTTGATCCTAAAATCTGACGGTCTTCAAACTTTGACACTTCAGTTTGGAAGTCTTCAAACTAGACTTTAGAAAGGTTTTGTCAACATCAAAACAGCAAAGGAGTTTTCTCTAACAATCTCCCCATTTTTTATGGTGACAAAACTTTTCTGTAGATTTGAAAACTTTTGACCTGCAAAACAGTACTTAAGCAATACATGATATCTTATAAAAATAAGTTGATTAGGACCTAGATAGCATCAATTCTGTAAGCACAGAAAACATATTAGTCTTGAACAGAATAAAACAAATAACTATCCAGTCAAAATCAGCATCACAAACTAAGTTGATGCAGGCGTCAAAAAGTTCCAAAACAACAATCAAAACTAAGTCCAAATTCAAAGTTAATCCAAAGTCCAAACCAACAAAAGTACTAACCAAAAGTACCAATCATCAACAAGATAAATAGCTAAATAAAATTTGCACACACATTCTCCCCCTTTTTGTCAACAGCAAAAAGTGGAGAAAGATTTAAAAATGGATAAAATCAAAGCTGTTTGGGGATGCAAACGATCTAGAAATCCCCCATAGACTTGACAATCTCCTCTAGCTTCCTCAAAGTCTCCTTCAATTGCTCAATATCCTCACCCTTTGCAATTTCTTGCACTTAAATCTTCAATGCTTGTATCTGTGCATGTAGAGAGTCTGAAGTGGACTGGGAAGCTGTTTTGAGATGATTGATCTCACACTGCATTCCATATTGTTGAGCCTTCAAATCCAAAAGGATTTCCAGCAGCTTTTGAAAGTCTGTTGTTGGTTCTGTTATAGCACTAGGTCCAGCCGAATCAAATCTAGGAGTATTGAGATGTGAGGGAACATCAGCAGTTTGATCACCAGAACTAGGAGTGGATTCTACAACATCTGCTTCAAGATATTGAGAGGCATAAACATCCTCTAGATCTACTGGAGATCTACTAACATCACTAGTAAAAACAGGTAAAGAAGTACCTCCCTTTTTAGCAGCTCCCCATGTCTCTGTTCCTTCGGGTGGAGAAAAGAGTTCATCTTTTTGTTCTTGCTCTGCTCCAATACCCAAGTGATGTTTTTCTTATTCTTCTCCCGCAGTCCTACTACGAGTCTTTTTCGAATCCTCTGACAAGGATACAGCATAGGTTGGCTTAAAGAAGTCATCTTGACCCTCTTCTTCAGCTTCCTTGTCTTCTTCTTCTCTTGCTTCTTTTCTTCCTTCTCTTCCTTCTCTCTTCTCTTCTATGTTCTCTCTGTCCTCTGGCTAATCAAAACTAACAAAGCTCCGTAGATTCTTCGAGGAAAAGGCGGAGAGAGTAATGTCACCCTCATTTTCTTCTTCATCCTACAAGATGAGGTTTCTCCTCCTCTTAATTGGTGCACTCATGGGCTCCTTGCCTTTTCTTTTCTTTACGGCAGAGTCTTGTTTTGTTTTGGCAGGGGTCTTCTCCTTCAGGCGTTCCAATGCCTTTATTCAACTCCTTCAATCTCATTTTGGAAACCATCTTCAATCCAATTACCATTAGAGTAATGGTTTAAACACACAAATATGTTGGAAACTGAATTTGAAAGTGTCGAAACAATTGAGTGACTAGCGCAGAAAAAGGTAGTTGCCCCTTATCCTTCACAACTATCATATACATGTGCATCAGGATAATGTGAGGCAGTGAGAACTTGAACCCAATGTTGATTGCATACATCAACTTTGCTTCAGAGTGAGAGACATCAGTCTTTAAAGTGGATTTAGGTCTGATGCAGTTGATCACAACCTTGTGTAACAAGATATTGGAGGCATTCATCCTGGAGTACAAAATCATGCCTTCTGCAATTTTGTCCCACACAAAAGTCAATGTTGCGTGACCAATAGATACACTAATTGGTTGGAAACTCCCTCTTTCCACACCAATCACATCCGCCAAAGTGTCCACATCAACCACAAACTATTTGTCCCTTACTGTGAAAGAGAATCTATTCGCATCTAAGAAAGATAGATTTGAATAGACATAGGCAGTCAATTCAGGATAAGAAACTGCAATCTCCAAGCAAAATTTTTCAAGTTGAAGGAAAGCAAACTTCTCCCTCAGGTTCACTTTCAAAGAGTCCAGGAAATCAAAGTCTACAGATCGAGGGTGCATCACCCCTCTTTTCAACAATTTCGAAAAGGTTTTCTTGTGGTCCTTAGAACGAAATAAACTCATTCCTTCTCCACGAACATTTGTAGCAATACCCATCATAAGCTGAAATTGAGTATACATCCTCTCATCATCATCCTTTCCTTCAGGCTAATTAAAACCACCAAACCGCGGATCACTTGGAAAGTTGGCAAAAGTTATTATCGTCAAACCTTTAGGCGCAATGCCCAACCTTTCCATAACATTTAAGAACAAAGTTTTGTTCTTATAACCGTTCAATTTCAAAAATCATCAATCAATGTCATAGCAAACCACCCTCCTTTAAATTAAAGTAGAGTCTAAAGAGAAATTGGAGTTTCTGCGCTCTTACTGGTTCAACATCTTCAATGATCTCTTCTTCTGCTTGTTGCTAAGGAGGATCTTGAGTCACTTGTTGTGAAGAGTGACGTTGTTGAGAACGTTGTTGTTGTTGCTACTACTAAGGAGAATCTTCTTCCTCAGTTAAGTCAAAGTGTGTAGGACCCTCTCGCATGTGCTATGGTCCCCTATTTGCAATTCTAGAAGACTTCCTCTAGAAAGACATTATCACTGTCGAGGGGGATTTCTCAAACTCGCTCGTTGAAAAAAATGAGAGCTTTATGGATCAAACTCGGGAGAAAAAGTGAGAGAAAATGATTTCTGTATTCTAAGGTTTGTGAAAGCGTAAATGTAGAAGAGCTTCGACAGTATATAAAGCAAGTGAAACAAGGTATACGAACCGTCACAAAGGAAAAAATAAAAACTGCCTTTTTCGAAAATGAAAAACGGCCAAAAATTCAAAAACTCAAAAAGAATAATTTTTAAAAATAAAATAGGCAACTAGTGATTTAAAGAATAACATACCTTTTCAAATCTCCATTCGAGAAATTAAATAACCACTTACGAATTTAACTTCTGAACATTCAAAGTCTGAACTCCTTCAGACTTTAACCAGTAGAAGATATGATGTTCAGTCTGGTGCAAATAGACTCAAATAGGCTTTTCTCCAATGGCTTTGTAAATATATCTGCCAGCTGATTTTTCGAGTCAATGAATTGAATCTTAACTTCTCCATTCTGAACATGATCTCTAATGAGATGGTGCCGAATCTCTATATGTTTTGCCCTTGAATGAAGAATTGGATTCTTCATGAGATCAATGGCACTAGTGTTGTCACATTTGATCTCGGTGCACGATTCTTCAATTCCAAAGTCTCTTAGTTGTTGCCTTATCCATAAGATTTGAGAACAACAGCTTCCAAGAGCCACATATTCAATTTCGGCTGTTGAAAGAGCTATAGTACTCTACTTTCTTGAGAATCAAGATACCAGCTTGTTGCCCAGCAGTTGACAAGTACCAGAAGTACTTTTTCTATCAACTTTGCATCTTGCTAAATCTACATCTGAATATCCAAGGAGAGTAAAGTCTCCATCTTTGGAATACCACAGGCCTAGCTTTGGTGTTATTGCAACGTATTTGATGATGCGTTCTACAGCACTTAAGTGAGATTCCTTGGGATCCGATTGAAATCTAGCACAGATGCAAACACTAAACAAAATGTCAGATCTAGATGCAGTAAAGTAAAGAAGCGAACCAATAATGCTCTTGTATAGCTTTTGGTCTACACTCTTTCCTCATTCATCTTTGTCCAGCTTTTAAGTACTTGACATTGGTATCATTGTCTCTTTGCAATTCTCCAATCCAAACTTCTTGATGAGGTCTTTTGCATACTTCTCTTGGTGAATAAAAATACCTATCTTTGATATTTTAACTTGTAATCCCCGAAAGAAGGTTAAATCACCCAACATTTTGGGACATTCTTTCTCAAAATGTTCTGAGCTGTTACACTTTGAACATTTGAGAGCACTTCGGCCAACAGGTTTTACAAAAAAAAAAATTGAAAATGATTTTTGTAAAATATTTTGTAGGTCTTTGTTTAATTCTTTCCTTTACTTTGGGAAAATCTATTAAAAGAATGGTTTCTGGTGTCATACCCAAACCAGATTTGTTAAAATAAGGTATTTGTATAAAAAGAATCTTTTCCAACTTCTCAGAACCTTTTGAAAACCTTTTTATGATATTTGAAATATCCTCTTTCAAAAATGCATTTTCCTTTGAAAGAAAGTCTGTGTTTTCTTTCAAATCAACAAAACTTTTATCCAGATTTTCAAACTTTTCTTTCCAAGAAGTCTCATGTTGCTTCAGTTTAGAATTCTCCCTCTTCAGCTCGGAAATCCTTTTAGGAGATGTCTTGAGACTGAGACTGAGTTCATATATATACTTCGAGACTTTAATTGGAATTTTTAAATTGCTAACCTCGATTTCTTTGTCTAAGTCTGAGTCTAAATCTGTTTTAGAGTTTGAGTCTGATTCTGATTTTGCCATTAGACATATGTTGGCATACTCTTCATCACTTTCTTTGCATTCAGTATCGCTCAATGTCTCTACTTTGAGAGCCTTCCTGTATTTTTCTGCTTTTCCATTCTTTTTCTTCAACAAATGACAGTTTGGTTTGATATGTCCATTTTTCCTGCATTCGAAGCATATCACATCTTTGTTGTTTTCATTGTCTTCAGTTAGATTCTTCTAGAATCATTGAGTGTTTTGCTTCTTCCAGTTGAATCTTTTTCCCTTCTTATTTAGCTTTCGGAACTTCCTTATCATGAGAGCTAGTTCTTCATCATCCATGTCATCTTCAGAATCTATATCATCAGAATCAACGTTAAATTTTAAAGCAATTGACTTCTTACCTTTTGGATCTTCTTCCTCATTAATCTACTCCACTTCATATGACTGAAGTGTGCCAACAAGTTCATCTACTGAAAGAGGCGCGATCCTCTGGGTTTCTCTAATTGATGTCTTCACGTGATTCCATTCTTTAGAGAGTCCACGTAGTAATTTATTGACCTTCATTGGTCCTGAGATTAGATGTCCTTGGTATGCTAAGCCATTTACAATTTCTTTGAAATGACTGAACATATCAATGATGGATTATCCTGGCTTCATCTTGAAGGCTTCATACTGTCCGAGTAAGATATTGATTTTTGTTTCTTTGACTCGATCAGTTCCTTCATAGGTAACATGCAATCTATCCTAGACTTCTTTTGTTGTTTCACAAGATGAAATTCTGTTATACTCATAATGAGATAAAGCACAATATAATGAATAGATGGCCTTAACATCAGGAGCTTGTCTCTTGGTTATTTCCGCTTGTGTTGTTTCGCCAACATCTGCAACTTCCTTTCCTCCTTCTAAGATTGATGTAGCTTTGGGAATGATCCATTTTTCTACCACATCCCATTCCAGGGATCTTTCGATCTCAAGAATGCTTTCATCTTGTTTTTCCACACATTATACTCATTCCCATCAAAGTAAGGAGGCCTAGTGTTGCTTTAACCTTCAACCAATCCTAGAGCTAAAATACTAGCCATAGATCTTTAGCTTAAGAAGTAAAAACACTTCAATAAATAAGCACACATGCTTTGATACCAATTGTAAGGGCTAGCAACAACACCTAAAGGGGGATGAATAGGTGTAGAAAGATTTTTCGTAGAATAAATTGCCTTTGAAGAGAACGGACTATAAACTCATTCAGCTTTAAGCAATTCAATAATGCTCAAGAATAAAAATAAAGAGTTCAAGGAAGAAAATAGAAACGCAAGGTTTATAGTGGTTCAGCTTAAATCAAGCCTACGTCCACTCTCCCGCGCTGACAACCTATTGGCTGGATTCCGCTATGAATCAAAAGAGATTTTATAGCAATGTGATCTTGACTTCTCAGTAAAGAGTCTCTACTAGTCTCTCACAAAGTCTCACAAGAGTTTCTCTCTTTTGTTTACAATTTTGAGCACGGCCAATGAAATAGTCAATGAACTGGAAAGCTTCAGACTTTGAAATTTTTCTCTCAAGCACACTCTCAAACAACTAATGAGTCCTCCTTATATACTTCCTCATGCCTTCACAACCGTTGGCACTTTCCAAAAGAATTCTTCAAATCTACTCGTTAGACAGAATCAATCAAGGTGATCTCGAGTCATTAGAGAAGCTATGATGAAAGCCCGTCAATCATGTTCGCCCATACAATCAGGATCTTGGTTTCCATAAGTAGAACCTTTCAAGTTTACTTCGTTTTTCAAAGATCTTTAAATCAGAATTGATTATGATAAAGATAATCAATCAAGAAGGTGTTATATCCAGTATTAAGGTCATCCATCAACCTTTCGAATCGAAACCTTGAAAATAATCTCACATCTGGATAAGTCTTCATTCTTCAGTAGCATTCAATCTAGAATCTATAAGTGAGGGCAGACTTTGATCCTAAAGTCTGACGGTCTTTAGACTTTGACACTTCAGTCTAAAAGTCTTCAAACTAGACTTTGGAAAGGTTTTGTCAACTTCAAAACAGTAAAGGAGTTTTCTCCAACTACTTATGCACCTGTAGCTAAGTTAGAAGCCATTAGATCACTACTTGCATATGCATGTTTTCATAATTTTAGGTTATTCCAGATGGATGTCAAGAGTGATTTCTAAATGGATTTATACAAGAAGAAGTCTATGTGGAACAACCACCGAGATTTGAAGATCCTAGAAAACCAGACTTTGTCTATAGATTGAAAAAGGCACCGTATGGTCTGAAACAGGCACCTCAAGCTTGGTTTGAGAGACTAAGTAAGTTCTTGATAAGTAATAGTTTTAAGAAATGAATGGTTGATACAACCTTGTTTATCAAAAAGGATGAAAAATATTTTCTACTTGCTCAAATATATGTAGATGATATAATCTTTGGATCTTCTAACGAAAATCTATGCAAGAAATTCTCAAAGTCTATGCAGGAAGAATTCGAAATGAGCATGATGGGTGAATTAACTTTTTTTTTTCTGGGTCTACAAGTCAGACAATCAAAGAAAGGAACATTCATCTATCAAGAGAAATATGCCAGAGACGTTATCAATAAGTTTGGGATGGAAAATTGCAAGAAGATTGAGACTCCCATGTCAAGTTCTTCAAAACTTGACAAGGATGAAGGGGGAAAAAAAGTTGACCAAAAGATATACAAAAGCATGATTGGTTCTCTTCTTTATCTCATTGTTTCTTGTCCTAATATCTTATTCAGTATGTGCATGTGTGCTAGATTCCAAGTTGACCCAAGAGAGTCTCATCTTAGTGTTGTCAAACGTATTATCAAATATATTGTGACTTATCCGAAGTTAGGTCTGTGGTATCCAAAAGGAGAAGACTTTACTTTACTTGGTTATTCTGATGCTGATCTGACTAGTTGTAAAGTGACAAAAAAAGTGCTTAAGGAACGTGTCAACTGGTGGGACAAATGTTAGTGTCTTGGTTCTCAAGAAAGCATAACACTGTGGCACTCTCAACAGCAGAAGCAGAGTATGTTGCTCTTGGAAGTTGTTGTTCACAGATTCTCTAGAACAAGCAACAATTAAGGGATTTTGAAATAGAAGAATCCTGCACCGAAATCAGATGTGACAACACAAGTGCGATTAATCATACTAAAAATCCTATCCTTCATTCAAGGGAAAAACATATTGAAATTCGCCATCACTTCATAAAAGATCATGTGCAAAATGGCAAAATCAATATTCAATTCATTGATTCAAAGAATAGCTGACAAATATCTTCACCAAACCATTAGAGAAAGACTTATTTGAATCTATTTGTGAAAAGGTAAATATCACCCTTGCATCTAACTAAAGTCTATGGATGAGCAGACTCACCATATCAACATATGGAAAATATATCCTTTGAAAAGCCTTCTAGACTAAGGTAATTTTATTTTAAATTTTGCTGCGTAAGTTTCTTTCTTTATTAAACAAATATGTTTATTCTCAATTTATTACTTGCCTTTGATGTTTTTGGAAATTGTAATATCTCTACTAATTTTTCGAAATTTATTTCGAAAATTTTGACAGTTATATTTTTTGAATTAAGGAAGTTTCTTTTTATGACGGTTCAGTTGCCGTACTTCGTTTTCTTTAAATCCTTCAAATTATTCTTCCCGATAACCAGACTGTCTTCAAACCCCAACTCTCGAACCCTCGTCTCTCTTGATCTTCTCTTAAATTGTGACAGCCCGATTTTCAAGTTCTGTTTTTGATTGAATAAGTTGGGCTTTTCATCAATGCGCCTATAGTTCTTTTCTACGAGTTGGCCACTCATGAGATAACTAGCCTATCAGGTGAAACCGTTAAAGAATCTAAACACAATAGACTCGAGAATTCAATCAAGAATCGACTGCTCAACTATGCCAATTTGCAAGGGTCATTATGGCACAGTTAAAAATCGATTAGAGAGCAGAGTTAGGTCGATTCGACAAAGGTATGTGATTAGTGAGTGGGTGATTCCACCTAATTGCAAAATTCTTGTCAATCGGCATTAGACCGATTTTTCTGTCGTTTTGGTACCCTGTAATCATATTTGAAATCTCGACATTTTTATGATAACCGAGAGTCGCCAATGTATCAAAGATGCACAATGTGGATCGAAAATAATCGACCACGGGTCAAATGCGCTACAAATTCCTAAAAGCTACCCGGTAGGTTAGGTCATGCTAAAATCACGTCCGGTTGAAATTAACCGCGAATTTGAACTCGATTTCAAAAATTGAAAGTTCTGTCATGTCACAATTTGTTTTAGGAACGTTGTCTCATCCTTCGAGAAATTTACGGCGAGCCCGGGATTTTACGGAAAATCACCTTCGGACAATTCAGGAAAAAAAAAGTATCATGGGGACTTTTGGCCTCCATAGTGAGCTACTTGGTGAAGGGAAATTGTAGAAATTGTGTAGGCTTCCTCCGCAGCAAATTTGGTCATCAAATTGAAGATTTGGTGAAGAAATTGAAGTCCACAATTGTGAAATTCGTAGGCTTGTATGGGGGCTACAACATTTGGCACCAAAATTGGTTATTTGTGGAGATTTATGCAAGAAGTATTATGGGGGACAAAAGGGATGAACATGTGGATTTTTTGGGGACCAAGCATTGATTAATTGGGATATTTTCTTTGACTTCCTGCCCTCCCCTCTCCAATCTTCTCTCGGACGCTAGCTACTCCCCCTCTTTCTTCGTGCATCTCTTTCCCCCCTCATTTGATGGAACTGCTATGCCCTCTCTTTTTCAGTTTTCCTTTGAAGCTCAACCTGTAGCTCACGCTAGCGTCATCTTCGCTGCTCCCCCACCATCTTTTGTCTTCACCGGTCGTTCATCCACACTGCCAGCACATCCGCCCATCCCTACCACACGTTCATCTCCCTCTCCACCGACTCAACTCCAGCGTTCCAGCGAAGCCCCGAAGTTGATTCGCACGCCCAGCTCCCATCTCCACCGATTCCTCCGCTCACTTTGCTCCACCATCATTCCCCCCCCACCGATCCTCCTCCACACTTGCCACTTGCCAGCCCTCGCTCCTCCAAGTCAAACGTCCCTTTGAAATCTCCTTACATTGACTCTTTCGCTCATCTCCACGCCAATTCTAGCGACTTCGTAGCAACGTCCAGCCGATCTCACGCCGTCCCATGCTTCAGCAATTCGGCCAAGCTCAGCACCGAATTGAGCAGCCCTCCTCACCTCCAGTCCACCCCCCAATTCCGTCTCAAAGCAAGTAGAAGCCAGCCCACTCGAACCGACCAGCAGCCCTCCGCAGAAGCCAGGCCGAAGCTCAGCCCCAGCTGAGCCGTCTTAGACCGTTTTTAGCCTGGTCCGAGCTTCCTTTAGCGTTGCCATAGGCCCAAGTTTCAGCCGCCGCCGTCGTGAACGGGTTTTTGCACTAAACCAGTGAGTTTACTCACTAAACTCTGCTTAGGGAGTTAATGATGCTTAAAGGGTGTTTAGCTTAGGTTAATTAGGGTTTATGTGGTTAGTTAGAATGGATTAGTGATTTAATTATTCATTTGTGCATGTTAGATGGTTAGAATAGCCTAATTAGGGACTAGATTGTTGGAGAAAACTCATTGACTGTTTTGAAGTTGAAAAAACATTTCCAAAGTCTAGTCTGAAGACTTCCAGACTGAAGTGTCAAAGTCTGAAGACCGTCAGACTTTAAGTTCAAAGTATGCCCTCACTAACATATTCCAGACTAAATGCTACTGAAGAATGAAGACTTATCCAGATGCGAGATTATCTTCAAGGTTTCGATTCAAAAGGTTTATGGATGACCTTAAGGCTGGATATAGCACCTACTTAATTGATTATCTTTATCAAAATCAATTCCGATTTGAAGATCTTTTGAAAGGAAAAGTAAACTTTGAAGGTTCTACTTATTGAAACCAAGATCCTAATTGTATGGGCGAACAGGATTAACGAGCTTTTATCATATCTCATCTAACGACTCGAGATCACCTTGATTGATTCTGTCCAACGGGTAGATTGGAAGAATTCTTTTGGAAAGTGCCAACGGTTGTGAAGGCATGAAAGAGTATATAAGGAGGACTCACTAGTTGTTCAAGAGTGTGCGAAAAAAAAAAAATTCAAAGTCTGAATCTTTCTAGTGTCTTGCTATTCACTAAGCTCAAAGTTGTAAACAAAAGAGAGAAATTCTTGTGAGACTTTGTGAGAAACCAGTAGAAACTCTTCACTGTGAAGTCGAGATCACACTGCTGTAAAATCTCTTTTGATTCATAGTGGAATCCAGCCAATAGGCTATCAGAGCGAGAGAGTGGACGTAGGCTTGGTCTAAGCCGAACCACTATAAACCTTATCTTTCTATGCTCTTCCTTGAACTTTTTACTAAATTGCTTAAAGTTGGATGAGTTTATAGTCTGTTATTTTTAAAAGGCAATTTATTTCTTCTAAATTCTGCGAAAAATCTTTTTACACCTATTCACCCCCCTCTAGGTATTGTTACTAGCCTTTACATAGATAAGTTGTACTATTTATCTAGATAGGTTCGAAAATTTTCCCGGCCTGTTCGGGCGATTAATTAAGCATTTCCGGCCTAAGTTAGCATTTTTGGTAATTAATTGTATTTATTCAATTATTTTTTGTACTTATTTAATTATTTATTATTTTCTGAAAATTATATCGGGATAGTCGGTGACCGGAATTTCGTGCTGATTGCAATGGTGTGCTTAGTTTTTGCAATTGAATGCTATATTGTGCAAATTGAATGGAAATTGTAATTTTGGGTATTTATCCCAAAATTGTGTAATTTTTGTATTTTGTTCAAAAAATACCGGGTGTCGGTTTTTAACGCCAAAAATATTTTTAAGCACTATAATAAATAGTGGGATTTTTGAAAAGGAAGATATAGTATTTTTCGCTCAAACTAACCATGTACCCATACACGATTATTTTGATCGGGTATTTTTAACACGACAAAAATAGGCCAAGTTCGTTCTTTTAATTGAGGAATTGGTGTGCAAAGTACAATATCCTTGGCCGGTATTGGACGATCGTGTGATGGTTTATTGTCATGGCAAGGTGACTAGTGAGAGATGAAGCGACATATGTTGTGTTGAGAGAACCCAATGGGTTGTGAGCCGGTAAAGAACTAAGTGATACACTATAATGAAATCTCGTGTGAGCCACCTCTAGTACCTTGTACCATTGCTTATAGTAGTCAAGGTCCAAGTGCTACATGGTGACTTGAGTCACATGGGAGCCACCTCTAGAAGCCTTGCAGTATCATCATGCATGGTAAATGGGCTAAGTGCTACACGATAGCGAGACTTCGTGTGAGTTACCTCTAGAACCTTGTACTAGTGCTTTTTATAGTCAAGAACTAAGTGCTACACAACAACGTGACTTTGTGGGAGCCACCTCTAGTACCTTGAGTTATTGCTTAGTATAGTCAAGAACTAAGTGCTATACGACAGTGTGAATTCGTGGGAGCCACCTCTAGTACCTCATACTATGACTGATTGTGGTCAGGGAATAAATGCCACGTGATGTCGAAACTTCATGGGGAGATGGCACCTTTAGAACCTGGTATTGAGTATTGAGTCAGAATACAAAGTGGGGATGTTTAGGTTGGATTGGGAATTTGAATATTGAGAGTGAATATCGAGTGTGGATGGAACCATTGATATGAATTGTCTGCGCCTGATTATGGGACAAAATTATGTGACACGGTATGAGACGAGTCATAATGAATTGGCCTTATAATCGAGACCCCTGTGAGCAATTGTTTGATTGAATCATGGATCGATTGTATTGATGCAATTGATTGATTGATTGATTGATTGATTGATTGATTGATTGACTAAGATTGAAATGAGACGTTCCAAATGCTCGAGTATCGTTACTACACTTATGTGATATATGTGAAAGGGGCTAGTGAATACACCTAGAGGGGCTGAATAAGTGTATATAAAACTTTTCATAGGACTTAAAAGGATATTTTTGATGGACAGTAAGATAGAATTCAACTATTAAATAAATAAACAACTCGTAAGCATAAATAAGAGGTTCAGGGATGAGAGAAAATGAACACAGAATTTATAGTGGTTCGGCTTATTCCAAGCCTACATCCACTCTCCCGCACTAACAGTCCACCAGCTGGATTTCACTATGGATCAAAAAAGTTGTTACAATATCACGTCTTTAATTCCACAGTGTAGAGACTTTGCTACACTTCCTCAAGGTCTCACACATATCTAATCTCTCTTTCGAGTACAGATTTTGCTCAACAGTTGAATCAACAAAGAATATGGAGTTTCAGACTTTGAAATTTCTCTATCACGCACACACTCGAATAACTAGAGCTTCTTCCTTATATACTCCTCCATGCCTTCATACCCATTGGCACTTTCCAAAGGAGTTCTTCCATCTAACCGTTGGATGGAATCAATTAGGGAAATCTTTAAGTTACTTAAGGAATGTGATGATAGCCCACCAATCCTACTCACCCATACAATCAGAATCTAGGTTTCCATAAGTATAACCTTCCAAGTATACCTTGCCAATCAACGAATCCAATTTATTGGTATCAAAATTAAAAACGAATAAAAGATCTCGAAATGCTATCTCCAACCGTGAGAAGCTTCTTTAGCCGCTCGAATCAAATCCTTAAATAAATCCTTAATTCTGGATAAGTCTTCTTCAACGGTCTAGAAACTGTCAATGAGGGCAGATTTTAAAGTTTGAATCTAACAGTCTTCAGACTTTGACGGAAGAGTCTTCAAGTCTTCAGACTAGACTGATGGAAAAGTTTTGTCAACTTCAAACACATAAGGAAGTTTTCTCCAACAATCTCCCCATTTATTATGGTGACAAAACTTTCCTGCAAGAAATTTTGACCTGCAAGACAATACTCAAGCAAACAAAGATATGATATCTCATAAAAGATAAATGAGTTAGGATAGTATCAAATCTGCATCCACAGGAAATAGATTAGTCCTGTAAAAACAATTATCTTTGCCATGAGTACCAACAATGCTTAAGATACTACAATGCAAACATATAGTCAAACCACAATCCAAAAGCCACAATAATCCAAAAGTCACAATCCAGCCAGACAAAAGTTTAAAGTCAAAAAACAAAAAGACAGGTCTGAGTTTAAATCAAACAAAAACAAATCTGCAAAACTGCACATCTCCCCCTTTTTGTCAACATTAAAAAGGTAGAGACGAAAACAAGAATTGATTTAAGATTGTTTTGGAACGCGAACAAGTTGGAAATCTCCCATCAACTTGACTATCTCCTCCAGCTTTCTTAGATCCTCCTTCAGATGTGCTAATTCCTCACCCTTGGCAGTTGCTTGAATTTGAAGATTAAGGGCCTGAACTTGATTGATCAATGATTCTAAAGAGGCTTGATAAGCATTCTGCATATTCTGAAATTCGCATCCCAAGGCATAAATTTGATCTCGCATCTCCATGAGAATATCAAGCAGTCTTCTAAAGTTTGCTAAGTTGTCAGTTTGAGTGCTTGCTTCAGCATGGTCAGATTGTGGAGATGATGGCACATCAGTATGAACATCCGAATTCGAAGAAGATACCTCATGACCTTCTTCAGGGAAGTGAGAGGCATATACATCTTCTGGATTGGCAGGAGAACGACTGACATCATCACTAGTAAAAGTAAGTGAAGAAGTACCTCTTTTCTCAGCAACTCCCCCTGTTTCAATGCCTTCTGGTGGAGAGAAATACTCTTAATGTTCTATTTCTTCTTCAGTGATAGGATGGCCTTGTTCTCCTTGTTGCTCCTTGTCTGCATCTCATTTTTCCTCTGTCTCATTCCTTATTGATTCCCTCTCTTCACTCCTCTTCTCTGTCTCTTCTAGGTCTTCTCTATCCTCTGTTTCTGGAACAGAACACTGCAACTTTCTTAAAGCAAGAGCGGAGATGGTAACATCATCATCTTCTTCTTCTTCATCCTGCAAGATTATCGCTCTTCTTCTTTTAGATTGAGCTGTCACTAGCTCCTTTCCTTTTCGCTTTGCAGCAACAGAGTCTTTATGAGATTGGTGAGGAGTCTTTTCCTTGAATTTCTCTAGAGCCTTGTTTAGCTCTTTCAGACACATCTTAGAAACCATCTTCAGCCCTACCACTATTTGATCACACATTCGAACACACAGAATTCTTGGAGGCTGAATGTTAAAGTGTCTGAATAGCTTAGTAACAAGTGCTGAATAGGGAAGTTGACCCTTGTCCTTCAACATTGATCTATACATGTTAAACATGATAGTGTGCGGCAAAGAGAATTTTTTACT
The DNA here is from genome assembly GCA_014182715.1 of Eucalyptus cloeziana. Taxonomy (NCBI): domain Eukaryota; kingdom Viridiplantae; phylum Streptophyta; class Magnoliopsida; order Myrtales; family Myrtaceae; genus Eucalyptus; species Eucalyptus cloeziana. The sequence goes on along the minus strand of CM024639.1, from coordinate 13,918,665 downwards.
AGCATTGATAGAATACATCAGCTTTGCTTCTGAATTGGAACATCAGTCTTTAACGTGGATTTGGGTCTAAGACAGTTGATCACAATCTTGAAGCAAGATATTCGAAGCATTCATCCTCGAATAGGAAATCCGACCTTCTGCCATTCCATCTCGAACAAGCTCCACTGTTACACGACCAATAAACACGCTGATTGATTGAAATAACCCTCTCTCTACTCCAATCACATCAGTCAGAGTATCCATGTCCACCACATAATCCTGGTCTCTAACACTGAAAGAGAATCTATTTGCATCCAAGAAACTGATATTGGAATAGAAATAAGTAGAAAGTTATGGATGGGTTATAGTAGAGTCAGAGCAAAAGCGTTCAAGTTGAAGTAAAGTAAATTTCTCCCACAACTTCACATTCAAAGAGTCAAGAAAATCGAAATCCACACTCCTTGGGTTCATCACCCCTCGCTTTAACAACTTAAAGTAAGTTTGCTTGTGTTCCTCAGAACGAAACAGATCTGATTTTGTTCCTCAAACATTCGCAGCAATACCCATTCTAGGCTTAAAATGAGTAAACAACTTTTCATCATCATTTCCATCAAGCTGACTAACTCCTCCAAAACGTGGATCACTTGGGAAATTTGCAAAGGCCCTATCTGCAGAACCAGCAGGAGCAATTCCCAAACATTCCATTGTTTGCAAAAAGTGGATTTCATTTCTGTACCCCTTTTCTTTCAAAAATTCGTCAATAATAGTCATTAGAGAGCCTTCATCCTTTAGGGCGGAATAAAGTTTGAAATTAAAGGCAGGCTTTTGAGTTCTTACGGGTTCAGCATCTTCGATAACTTCCCCCTCCGTTTGTTGCTGAACATGTTGAGGTCTAGCCTGAGGAGAATCACATAGTTGAGAATGTTGTGAGATCTGTTGTTGCCTTGGAGAATCTTCTTGCTCGGTAAGGTCAAAATGCGTAGGAACCTCACCCATATGTTGTGGTCCCCTGCTTACAATTCTTAAAGACTTTCTTTGGAAAGACATTCTCATAATCTTTGAGAGTTTCCGAACTCGATTCGCGAGAAAGATGAAAACTTTAAGGATTAAACTAGGGAGAAAAAGTAAGAAGGTGGAGTTTTGTGCTTTTAGGGTTTGCAAGTAAAAAGGAGAAGAAAAACAGTATATATAAAGCAATCGAATCGGGGGCATATGAATCGTCACAAAAAAAAAAAATGTCTTTTAAAAAATAACTGCCTTTTTCAAAATAGATAACTGCCATAAAAAGATAACTTCTTTTTCAAAAGGAAATGATTTCTGTAAATACAAAAACTTGGAAAGATAATGTCAATCAATTGCGAATTAATAGATAAACGTACCTTTTTCAAAAGATAAATTTCTAAAACTGAAATAACTTACAGTCGTGATCCTTGATCATCTGAGTCTGAACATCTTTTGGCTTTTATCCCTGAATCTGAGCTTCTTCAGACTTTATAATATTAAGCTTGTGCCGAATAGACTCAAATTGGCTTTTCTCCAAAGGTTTTGTGAAGATGTCCGCTAGTTGATTCTTTGAATTAATGAATTAAATCAGAATTTCTCCATTTTGAACATGGTCTCTTATAAAGTGATGTCGAATCTCTATATGCTTTGCTCTTGAATGAAGAATTGGATTTATGGTAAGATTGATCGCGCTTATGTTATCACATTTAATCTTAGTACATGAGTCTTCAATTCCAAAATCTCTTAACTGATATTTTATCCATAAGATTTGAGAACAACAGCTTCCAAGAGCCACATACTCTGCTTCTGCTGTTGAGAGAGCAACCGTACTTTGCTTCCTTGAGAACCAAGATACTGTCTTATTTCCAAGTAATTGACACGTACTTGAGGTGCTCTTTCTATCAACTCTGTATCCAGCAAGATTTGCATCTAAGTATCTAAGAAGAATAAAGTCTCCCTTTTTAGGATACCATAGACCTAACGACGAGATTGTTGCAACATATTTGATAATGCGTTTTGCAGCACTTAGATGAGATTCTTTGGGATCTGATTGAAATCTGGCACAAATACAAACACTAAACAAAATGTCAGGTCTAGAGGCAGTAAGATAGAGAAGTAAATCAATGATACTCCTGTATAACTTCTTAACAACTTTCTTTCCTCCTTCATCTTTATCTAGCTTCGAGGAACTTGACATTGGTATATCAGTCTTTTTGCAATTCTCCAACTTAACAAGTTCTTTAGCATATTTTTCTTGATGAATGAAAATTCCTTCCTTCAATTGTTTCACTTGTAGTCCAAGAAAGAAAGATAGTTCACCCATCATGTTCATCTCGAATTTCTCCTGCATAGACTTAGAGAATTTCTTGCACGGATTTTCGTTAAAAGATCCAAAAACAATATCATCAACATAAATTTGAACAAGTAGAAAATTTTTACATTCTCTTTTAATAAATAGAGTAGTGTCTACTTTACCTTTCACAAAGCCACTTTGGATTAAAAACTTACTTAACCTTTCATACCAAGCTCGAGGTGCTTGCTTTAATCCATATAGAGTTTTTTTCAGTCTGAATACATAATCTAGTTTCCTTGGGTCTTCAAAACCGGGAGGTTGTTCCACATAAACTTCCTCTTGAATGAATCCATTCAAGAATGCACTTTTGACGTTCATTTGAAATAGCCTGAAATTTTTATAGTAAGCAAAAGCAAGTAATAAACGAATTGTTTCTAATCTTGCCACTGGTGCGTAAGTTTCATCATAGTCTATCCATTCTTCTTGTGTATATCCTTTGGCCACGAGTTTTGCTTTGTTTCTTATGACTTTTCATTTTTCGTCCATCTTGTTCCTGAAAACCCATTTAGCACCAATAATAGATTTACCTTTTAGTTTAGGAGTTAATTCCCAAACATCGTTGACACTGAACTATCTGAGTTCTTCTTGCATAGCTTCAATCCAGCTTTCGTCTGTTAAGGCTTCTTCTATGCTTTTGGGTTCTATTTCAAAAATAAAAGCCACAGCGCTAGACTCTTCATGCCTTTTGGATCTTGTTTGTATCCCTTCATCGATGTTACCAATGTTGAGTTCTTTAGGATGACTTGACTTGTGCTTCCAATTACTGGTTGGTCTAACAATCTGCTCATCTTTTTCTTCATTTGATTCTTCAAAATTTGTTCGTTGTTGACCTTCTGTAGTCTGAGCTACTTCAGAGGAATTAAACTTTGTAGAGTTTGGAGTAAGTTTAGATTCTTCAGGTTAGGTCTAAATCAATTGATTTTGTGTAAAGTCTTGAAATTTGACATTCATTGACTCTTACACAGATTGAGTCTTCTTGTTGTATACTCTGTAAGAAAGATTCCTTCGTCTGATTTTTCTTCAAACTTACCAATGCGATCATTTGCATTTTTCAAAATAAACATTTGCAACCAAACACATGAAAATAGGAAACAATTGGCTTTTTTCCTTTGAACAACTCATAAGGAGTTTTCTCCAGAATTGGCCTTAAGAAAACTCTGTTAATGATATAACATACTGTAGAAACTGTTTTAGCCCAAAAACGAGAAGAAATGTTACTTTCAATTACGAGAGTTCTTGTCATTTCTTGCAAAGATCTATTCTTTCTTTCCACGACTCCATTTTGTTCTGGAGTTTATGGCGAAGAGAAAACATGCTTTAAACCACATTCATCACAAAAATTTGCAAAGTCTTGATTCTCAAACTCATCTTCATGGTCTATTCGAATACTTGTTACAGTATATCCTTTCTCATTTTGAATTTTCTTAACAAATTTAGAGAAATGAGAAAAAGTTTCAGACTTACTTGATAAAAAGAATATCCAAGTATAGTGAGAATAGTCATCTATGATTACTAAGCAATATTTCTTCCCACTAATGCTTTGTGTTCTGGTTGGTCCAAAGAGATCCATATGCAGAAGCTACAAAACATGATCAGTTGAAACTTTATTTACCGATTTAAAGGAGTTTCTTACCTGTTTTCCCAAAACACATGGTGTGCATAATTTTGACTTTTGAAATCTTAGGTTGGGGCAGTCCACGAACAAGCTTTTTGGAATAAATCTTGGCTATATGCTTCATACTGATATGGCCAAGTTTTCTATGCCAAAGATTCTCTTCATCTTGAATGGAAATTAGACACTGAGAGCTTTATGATTTGATATCCAGCAAATAAATATTTCCATGTCTTCGACCAGTAAAGGATTAAGACAAATCCTTACTAATTCCTAAACATATGCCTTCTTGAAAGTTGATTTTAAATCCAATGTCATACAATTGGTTTATACTGAGAAGATTATAGTTTAAGCCTTCCACCAAAGAAACATTATTGATTGTGAGACTCCCAATCTTGACAGTTCCACATCCAATAATTCTTCCTTTGCCATTTCCACCAAAAGAAACTTTACCACCATCTATTTGGGTAAGCTTTATGAAGCAATTTGAATCTCTTGTCACGTGTCTCGAACAGCCACTATCTAAATACCATTTGATCTTTTTCTTGATAGTGACCTGCAATTATGTAAGGATTTCAAGTTTTCTTTGGTACCCATACTTTCTTGGGTCCAGAGGAGTTAGTTCCAAAAGTAGTCTTTACCCAGTTTCTCTTAACAGGTTTCCAGACTTTTGGACAATCCTTCTCAAAATGTTCTGAGCTGTTACACTTCGAACATTTAAGAGCACTTCGACCAACAGGTTTTACAAAAACTTTTTGAAAATGATTTCTGTAAAAAATTTTAGCAGGTCTTTGTTTGATTTTCCTTTTTCAGTTCGGAAATCCTTTTAAGAGATACTTTAAGGCTAAGATAGAGTTCATTAATATACTTTGAAACTTTAATATGAATTTTAAAGTTACTTACCTCAATTTCCTTGTCAGAATCTGAGTATGAGTCTATTTCAGAGTCTGAGTCTGTTTCAAAGTCTGAGTCTGATTCTGAGTTTGCCATCAGAAAAATATTGGCATATTCTTCATCACTCTCTTCACATTTGGTGTCGCTCCAAGTCTCTACTTTGAGAGCTTTATTGAGTTTCTTTGTATTTCCTTTCTTTTTCTTCAGTAGAGGACAGTTGGGTCTAATGTGTCCTTTCTTTTTGCATTCGAAGCAAATCACATTTTTGTTGAACTCATTATCTTCAGTTGCTTTATTCTGAGATCTTTGAGTATTTTGCTTCCTCTAGTTGTACTTTCTTCCCTTTTTGTTTAACTTTCTAAATTTCTTTATCATGAGTGCTAATTATTCATCGTCCAGATCATCTTCTGTATCTGTAACATCAGAATCATCATTAGACTTTAAAGCAATTGACTTTTTACCTTTAGGACTTTCTTCTTCATCAATTTGCTCCTTCATAAGACTGAAGTGTGCCCACTAATTCATCGATAGATAAAGGTGCAATCCTTTGTATTTCTCTAATGGAAGTTTTAATGTGATTCTAATCTTTAGAAAGTCCTTGTAGAAACTTGTTGACTTTCATTTGCCTTGAGATTGGTTGGCCATGATATGCAAGACCATTTACAATCTCTGTAAAACAACTAAACATATCAGTGATGGTTTCTCCTGGCTTCATTTTGAAAGTTTCATATTGCTCAAGAAGAATGTTGATCTTTGTTTCTTTGACTCAATCGGTTCCTTCATAAGTAACATGCAACCTGTCCCAGACTTCTCTTGCTGTTTCATAGGATGAAATTCTGTTATACTCAGTAGGTAAAATAAAGCATAGTATAAAGAATAGATAGCTTTTGCGTCAAGAGCTTGTCTCTTGGTTATCTCTTCTTGTGTCATCTCTCTAGCATCTGTCACTTCCTTCCCTCTTTCTGAAGTTGAAGTTATTGCCGGAATAACTCCTTTTTCCACCACATCCCATTCAAGGGGATCTTTCGATCTAAGGAAAGCTTTCATCTTGTTCTTCCATACGTTGCATTCTTTTCCATCAAAGTAAGGAGGTTTGGTGTTACTTTGACCTTCAACCAGTCTTGGAGCCAAAATACTAGCCATAAATCTTTTAGCTTAAGAAGTAAAACACTTCAATAAATAAGCACACGGGCTCTGATACCAATTGAAAAGGGCTAGTGAATACATCTAGAGGGGGGTGAATAGGTGTATATAAAACTTTTCTTAGGACTTAAAAGGATATTTTTTATGGATAGTAAGACAGAATTCATTTATTAAATAAATAAACAACTCGTAAGCATAAATAAGAGGTTCAGTGATGAGAGAAAATGAACATAGAGTTTATAGTGGTTCGGCTTATTCCAAGCCTACGTCCACTCTCCCGCACTGACAACCCACTGGCTGGATTTCACTATGAATCAAAAGAGTTATTACAATATTACGTCCTTGATTCCACAGTGTAGAGACTTTGCTACACTTACTCAAGGTCTCACACGTATCTAATCTCTCTTTCAAGTACAGATTTTGCTCAACAGTTGAATCAACAAAGAACAAAGAGCTTCAAACTTTGGAATTTCTCTATCACGCACACACTCGAATAACCAGAGTTTCTTCCTTATATACTCCTCCATGCCTTCATACCCGTTGGCACTTTCCAAATGAGTTCTTCCATCTAACCGTTGGATGGAATCAATTAGGGAGATCTTCAAGTTACTTAAGAAATGTGATGATAGCCCACCAATCCTACTCGCCCATACAATCAAGATCTAGGTTTCCATAAGTAGAACCTTCCAAGTATACATTGCCAATCAACAAATCCAATTTATTCGTATCAAAATTAAAACAAATAAAAGATCTCGAAATATTATCTCCAGCCGTGAGAAGCTTCTTTAGCCGCTCGAATCAAATCCTTAAATAAATCCTTAATTCTGGATAAGTCTTCTTCAACGGTCTAGAAACTGTCAATGAGGGCAAACTTTAAAGCTTGAATCTGACGGTCTTTAGACTTTGACGAAAGAGTCTTCAAGTCTTCAGACTAGATTGATGGAAACGTTTTGTCAACTTCAAAACACATAAGAAAGTTTTCTCCAACAATATGAATTGTGCTAACGTGCAGGAGAGAACTAAGGCGAGGTAAGTCTTCTATATTGGGTGCATAGACTGCCTCTAGGCGTATTTTCTTCCTAGTCAGGATTTAGGGGGTGAACTTGCTGAGACATTGTCTCACCCTGTCGTGAGTTACCATTTTCAGGTCCCTAGTGTGAAGAACCCGGAACTTGAGGTGGAAAGGTCGGGAGCATGGGTGGCTCAGAAGTTCTTTTTGGAGATAGACCTCCTGTACATAGACCCTAAAGTTGGCCTTTGTTTGTAAACTAGATTGTGGTTTTTAATAAGGTGTTTGATTTGAAATTTGTTGTCCTGCTTTTCTATCCCAAGTATGTTATTGTCAGGGGATTAGTTTATACACTTCCGCATGTGCATAATCAATTGGGTCAGCAACGTGTCTTAGGACGTCGCAAATTTTATCGACCATCGAGGGATGGGCATGCGCTCAAGGATCGGAGCGTGACATAAATCCTCTGTGAAATTTCTCACACATTCTCACACAAATATGTCGTTGAAGTCCTCTAAGTCTACTTCAATGTCCTATCAAAGGAAATCCTCTCGTATTGCTAGTCGTGGGCCTCGGTTTGTCTCTGAAGGACCAACGCATTTTGATCTCACCAAGGACGATTCGCCTTGAAGCTCTCCTCGCCGCTTAGTAGAAATGTTACTTAGGAAGCAACTCCTATTTCGGTAAGAAGGCCTGAAGTACTTCTTAAGCATTATAAATTTTTGAAATTGGGAGGAAGTCCTATGGATTTCATAAGTTCTTTTTTGAAAGAAATGGTTACGAAAATGAAACCCTATTTTTTAGAGCCATGAAGACGTTAGGGCTAGTAGAGGCTGGCATAGCCAAAAAAGAATTTTCAAACTTTCTTGTTGATCCTCACTTTGAGAAGGAGAGTCAGACCGGAAAAAAAAAAAAAAAAAAAAAAAAAAAAGGAAGATAATGATGAGAGGGTTTTCAAGAATTTTCAACTAAAAATAGGTGTTGCTGCTGAAGTTATTGGAGAAAAGATGAAGTTGTTTCGTTCGAAAGATCACAAGAAAGTTTTCTCTCAAATGCTGAACAAATGGGTCATCAACCCTCACACTGTGAATTTTGACTTCCTGGATTCCATCAAGGTGAACTTGAGAGAAAATTTTGCCAAAATTCAAATGGAGAAGTTCTGTGTGGAGACGTCGGAAGCTTACCCCAAATTGACGGCGTACTTTTATTCCAATATGTCTATGTTGGATCCTACTCATATGCAATTTACTGTGTGTGATGGAGTGTTTGATGTCGATGTTAATCTGTTGGCTGACAATCTGGGGGTTGAAATGAGTGGTTTCCTACTCATTAATGTGTCTAACTAGCAGGTCAATAAGTTTCTAGTACGGGACAGGATTCCTAAGGGGAGTATTACTTACTCTCGGATGTTTGCTTCCAATATCTTGCTATGCAAGATAGTCATCAACTGCATTAGACCCAAGGCTACTTCAAAGACCGATGCTTCCAAATTCGAATCAAAGATGATGTGGGCCATCTACAATGGTGTTGCCTTCTCACTCCCTCACACAATCATACTGCACATGTATAGAACTATTATGAAAGGGAAAGGACAACTACCATAGGCAGCGTTGGTAACTAGACTCTTCAGACACTTTCAAATTCAACTGCCATCTTAGCTTCACTCCAAAACCATTGCTCCCATGTAGATTGGATTGAAAATGATTTCAAAGATGCGATTGAAGGATCTCTCTAGAGCCCTGACTCTTCTGAAGTAAGAATCTGTTAGCAAAGTCAAGTTAGGATCTACTGCTAAGAAGAAACGCAAAGGGAAAAGCGTCGTCTCAAAAACACCAAAAAGAAAATGACCTATTCTTCTCCAAGATGAAGAAAAGGAAGATGATGATGAAGAGACAATCTCTGCTATTGCCTTGCGTGATCTTTAAGGTTTTGCTGATTCTGAGGATGAAGAAGAGGATGAAAGCGAGAAAGAACCAAAAGAAGAGAGTGATGGTGAAGAAACTAAAGTGAAAGAGAGTGAGGATGATGACTCAGAAGGAGATGCCAATGTGAACAAGGAACAGGATGAGACTAACAAGGAAGGAGAAGATACAAGGGAAATTGATGCCTTAGATGATGAGGAAACGGGAACTGATAAACAAACTCGTGTTGGCAAAGAAAAGGTTCAAGAAGGAGAAGTTACTTCTCGGACTGAAAGCACTAAGACAGGGGGAGTAGATGAAAAAAACTCCTCTTGCTGAACCAACTGCTAGTGATGGCATCAATCGATCTCCTCCGAATGTTGAAGATATTTTTGCATCTCATGTCCATGAAGTCTCACCTGAAGGTCTACAGAAAGAAGCTAATGTTCAAGGGGGCAAAGAACTTCACACATTTAGGTTGATGTTCCTTCACTTCTGGATACTCTACCAGTACAATTTGCTGAAGCTAGTGCCCAAATAGAACCAGAATCAAACTATCCTCGGATAGTAGAACTTCTCTTGGAGATTAAGGCACAGCAATATGCAATGGAGTCTGAAATCCAAAAGTTGCATGCTGCTTTCAGTACAACCTCAGAGTCTCTTACATGCAAGGTACAATCTCTTGATAATTAGGTCCAGACTTTGAATCAGTGGGTTTCACAGAATCTGGCAAAAGTGGAGACTATTTATCATCAATGCCTAACTAAGCTTGAGGAGACCGTGCAGACCTTGGAGGATTTCTGACTTGTTTGTGTTCCCAACAACCCTGATCATTTTTTTACCCGACCTCTTTTAAAGCTTAACTGCTTTTATATTTTTGCTGCTAACAAAAAGGGGGAGAGATTATGCAAATTGAATCAAATTTTATCTTTGACTTGTGATTGTGTTTTGAACTTTTCTTGGTGTGTTTTGCAAACTAATGTGTTTTGTGTTTGCAAACTATATGCAGACTATGTGTATTTATTACGATTACCGTATGTTCTTTTTATCAATTATCATGTGCTACTAAAGTGTTGTTTTGTAGGATATATTCTTCATATTATGATTAAATTTGCATGAAAATTTTTGTCACCATCAAAAAGGAGAAAATTGTTGAGAAAACTTCTATAAGGTTTTGAAGTTGACAAAACTTTCCTATTCTTGTTCTTATTATGAAGAATACTAGACTTTTGTGCTATATCGTGGAATGTTGTCAAAGTCTATTTTACTCCAGAAGTCTTTCTCACTTTGACGAGATCCAAACTGAAACCAAATTTAAAACGAAGATATAATCAAACTCAAAATTATTGATCTTTCAACAAGGATTTAGTATGTACGAGATTTATCTTTAATATCTGGCTTTCTGGCGACGAATCTCACTCACCTTTTATAAATATATTGATGGAATCAATCACAAATTGATGAAATTAATCTTGAAGACAAGTTTCTTTTTGGGAAGCATCTACTTATGGAAACCTAAATTCTAATTGTATGGATGACCAGAATCATCGGATTTTTGTCTCAATCTTCAAATGGCTACAAGATTTCCTTAGTTGATTCTGTTCAATGGATTGATTGGAAGAAATTCCTCTGGAGAATGCCAACGGTTAGAAAGGCGTAGAGGAGTATTTAAGGAGGTCATTCAGTCCATTTGGGGTAGAGTGTGAAAATTGAAATTCCAAAGTTTGAGCCCTTTCTAATCACCTGTTCTTCATCGACAGTGCTTACAAATTGTATTCAAGAGAGAAGAACACAAGAGGAGTGACTTAGTGAGAGAAAAAGAAATCCTCCACTGAGTGATCATATTCAAACCATTGTATTTCTCTGTTGATACCTTAGTGAAATTCAGCCAGAAGGCTGCCAACGTGAGAGACTAGACGTAGACTTGATCTAAGCTGAACCATTATAAATCGCGTGTTCAATTTTCTCTTCCCTTAACTCTTTTGATTTGTTTGTCACAATCTTTTTCTGAATTCCGTGAATTTTTAAACCATCTTAATTGAGTCTAAACTTACTTCAGAAGTCTAGTGTCACTTTTAGTCAGACTTTGCTTGCAAAATAACTTATTCTGCATTTATTTGTTTTTACACCTATCCATCCGCCTCTAGGTGGTAATACTAGCATTTTCAAATATCTGGTCTAGTCATAGACATATATTGTAGAGCACCAACCATTTGTCAATACAATGTTGGAGAAGCGAGAACCTCACCATCGTTAGCAAACAATAAAGTCCTCTAAGCTAGAGGATAGATATAGGCTTAAGCTTAACAAGGTCAAAACTTTCGCAAAAGACTATCAACATACTTGGCTTGAGATAAAAGTGTATTGTCATAATGTTGATGAGCCTCAATGCCAAGGAAATGATGAAGTGGTCCAAGATCCTTCATAGTAAATTCCTGTGAGAGCCGAGTAAGCAAAGACCATAATAACTCAGGGGTATCACCGGCGACAAGAATATCATCAACATGCAACAGAAGATACACACGACCCTCATAAGAAGCATGGATAAATAACGAAGGATCAGCCTTACTCGCCATGAAACCTAAAAATAAAAATAAAAAAATAAAAAAATAGCTGAAACGATAAAAACCATGCACGTGGAGCTTGTTTTAAACCATAGATGGCTTTGTGGAGATGGCACACATGATTCAAGAATTCAGGATGAGAGAGGTTGGCGCATGTAAACTTCCTCACAAAGGATGTCGGGCAAGAAGGCATTCTTAACATCAAGTTGATGTGTGGCCCATCCCCAAGAAATCGCAATAAAGAGAACAACTCAAGCTATAGTGGGTTTTACACCCAAGCTAAATGTTTCCTCATAGTCCTGCTCGGCTTGCTGCTTAAATCCCTATGCAATGAGACGAGTTTTGAAGTGTTCCACAATTCCATTGGGTTTTTCCTTAATCTTAAAAACCCATTTATAATGACTAAATTCTTAGAAAGATCGAGTGGTACAAGATCCCACATGTGATTGGTGATCAAGGCATTGAATTCACATGCCATGGCCACTTTCCAAATGGCCTTAGAGTAGCAAGTTGATGCCTCTTCATGAAAAGAATGAGAGAGATTAAAAATTTTCCTGGTTTTAAAAAATTCCAAATTTGGCACAAATCTACATAGGATGAGTCAGAAGAGAAGAAACAAAAGTAGAGGAGCTAGACAGAGATGTAGAGGGGATTTGTAGGTTTGTTATGGGAGAAATTTGGTCGGGCAAGGAGTGAGGCGGGGACACGGTGAGTGAGTTTGTAGGGAGGGGAGGTGGAGGCAAAAAAGAATTGGAAGTAGGCTGGGTAAGATGAGAGAAGGAGAGAAGCAAATTAGGAAATTGGGCTAGAGAAGAAGAAAGAGACTAATGAGGAGCTTGAGGGCTAGAGGAGGCAGAAGGAAGAATAGATCGATTGGAGTAAACAAAAAGTGAAGGATGTGATATGGAATAGTGGATTGTGGGACTAAGATTTGAAGGTTTTGATAAAAATGGAAAATTCTCCTCATCAAAACCGAACATGACGACTGATAAAAACACAACCACTCGATTGATGAAGGCGATGATAGCATTTGTGATTTGATGCGTACCTAGAAATACACATGGCACCAAGTGAGGTGCTAGCTTAGGAGAGACACAAGATGGAAGAAAGGGATAACAAGCACACTCAAAAACCCGAAAGAATAAGTAATCAAATTTGAACCCAAATAAATAATGAAAAAGAGAAATATTGGATATGACAGAAATGGAAAGTCAAATAATAGGGTAAATAGTAGTGAGAAGAGCATCAACCCAATATAAAGGAGGCATATGAGCATAAATTAATAAGGTTCGAGACATTTCGACTAAGTATCTAATTTTGTGTTCCGATAGACCATATTGAGATGAGGTGTTTGGACAAAAAAAAAAACATTGAATAATACCATTTTCACGTAAGTATGCTTGGAATGCATTATTAGTATATTCACCTCCCCCATTAGTTTGTAAAAATTTAATTTTGGCATTGCACAGATTTTAATAAAACAATGAAAGCAATGAAAGTGTGTAGGCACTTCATATTTATTTTTCATGGGAAAGGCCAAAGTAAACCGAGAATAGTCATCAACAAATAACACAAAATATATGGAAACCAGAATTAGATAAAATTGGACTTGTCCATACGTTAAAATGAATCACAACTAAAGGAAAAGATGCACAATGACTAACAGACTCAAAAGGCAATCGATGAGAGTTGTCTACAAAACATGACTCACAAGATATCGACTTAAAACTAGAATTGCAAACACAACTCAAAACTTTTTATTTGGATGGCCAAGATGAGCATGCCAACAAGTGAGTGAGGTAGAGGAAGCCACAATAGGATGCAAGTGAGATGACACCATTGAGTTGGAATTGGATAAAGACCATGAGAAGAATCAGCTTGAAGGAGAAACTTTCCTAGTTCGTTTGTCCTTCAAAGAAAAGAATGAATCATTAAAATTAATAGCACAAGAATTTTTACAACAAAGTTGAGCAACTAAGAGAAGATTGCAAGCAAGATTAGGAACATGATAAAGAGGAGATAATAGTACAAATTGAGAGCCGGTATGTAAAAAGGCTTTTCCGACTCGCTTAACAAGCAATAAATGACCATCACCAACCGAGACTTTAATCAGATCGTAAAAAGGTCTAGGATTAAGGGTGTTACCAACATCACTAGTCATCTGCGTCGACTCTCCACTATCAAGATACCAATTTGAATCGGAGGTCTTTCTAACTAATAAAGTTGAGAAGGAGTTCTACAAATTAGTAGTGGTAGAAGCATGATTGAATCGTTGGTGACATTGTAGCGTAGTATGCCCAACTCCATTATAGGTTTGATAAGCAAGATGAGGCCTAGATCCAAGAATACCTCCCTGTGTGAATGGAGGAACATAGGGTTTCGAATCACCACAAGACCAACCAGAGGAGGTGGAGGAGGCATAGGGGGCCAATAATGATTGCGAACAAAACTGATTATAGGAAGATTGCCAACTTGATTGATCACGCGAGAATCATCCACCTTGTCCCCGGCCAAATCTGCAGTCTCTAGAATTACGTCCACCTCGAGATCCTCAAAATGATGGACTAGGTGACGTGGCATGACCGATCAAAGCAAGATGAATATTAGATGAAGATGATGCATTCGATTTTTGGAGAAATTGTTCTTCTTGAATGAGGAGGCGTGACTGTAGATCACCAAAGGAGAGAATTGTCGAGCCATTTGTGACTGTGGTGGCAAAGGGATCGTACTCAGACAAGAGCCCATTAAGGGCTTGAATCGCTAGGTTTTTAACAAAGATGGAGCAATTGATTACAGTGAGAGTTCCCAATTGACTTCATATGCTAGAGATAATCAAACATTGACCGATCAGGTTTCTTCATAGCATTCTGAAAATCAAGTTTTATACCAATTTCCTTGGCTGCACAGTGATCAGTAAAATGTTATCCTAGAGCCAGCCCAATCTATCGAGATGTTCAAAGATCGTGAACTTCACGGAAATTCTCGACCATCTGGTTAAATTGATCAAATTGCAAACTCATTGATCTCTGTTTACCTGAGTGGAGTAAGAGGTATTGACCACTGCAGTGCAATTCTTACCATTAAAAAGTGTCGGCAGACATAGAAAAGAACCATGCACATAGGCGAGTAGATCGTTGCAAATTAAATTAGATTCAAACTAAGATTTCCACAAAAGATAATTGCCTGCATCGAGTTTGATGGAGATGAGACTTATGATATTGGAAGAACAAGAGACAGCGAGGATAATTGCATAGCCATAATTGGAGATGCAGCAACAGAGAATGAAGTAGCAAAGAAGAGGGAAGAAGAGGAGAGATTGGGAGCAATTTTATAGAGAGGCAATGGGAAATTGAGATTAACATAAAGAGAAGACGATGAGTAAAGAGATGGTAGAGATGAACAAAAATTTTGAGATGTATTAGACATTTTTGAGTTAGTAATTGGAGCAAAGGAAGTATTGATTTGGGGTAGAGATGTTGAAGAACTTGATGTGTTTTTCTGCTGTAATACCATATGAGATTTTGTGGATTCACTGTTAACTGTTCTAAAAACTTAAGATGTTAAATGAATGTGTGGTTTACTATTTAAATATTCTAACACTCCCCCTCACACTTAGTCTCGGATTTTTGCCTAATACTAGACATGAAAATTTAATTAGAGAGGCAAATGGAGTCTGGAAAGATTCGAAATTAGGACCTCCAACTCTAATACCATATTGATGTTTAGAGTTAAGAGGGAAAATAACGAGAAAATGTCTAGGTGGCTCAACCCCAATTCGGGTTGAATGATGCATATTTATAGGAGTGGTTAATTACAAAAAGGATACCGATCAAAACATAATTATAGAAATACCCTATTATACATATAAAATACACATTAATATGCATAACATTGTTATTTCGTTACCCGTTTATCCTTTTAAAGAAGTCGGCTTGGTGACTGAAAGTACATGGATTGTCTTTAAATCAAGATTGAAATTCATGATTATAAAGGTCGTGTTTAAGTGATTTAAAGAAGGAACTCATTGAAAGCCCGAAACTGAATAGAAAACGAGCTTGGAGACGAGCCTTTCTTCGGGGGCAAGAAATTTGGTTTTTTGGACAAATTGTTCATCGGCTTCGACTGCTGGTTATACTCTTACGAGATATTTGCGAACTTCAGCATCGAAGCGGAGTGTCCCAAGCTCATTGCGTGGGGCAATAGGTGCATGGAGAAGGAGAGTCTGTCCAAATCTCTTCCCGACCCTCGGAAGGTGTACGGCGCGGTCTTGGAGCTGAAGGAAGCGATGGGCATAGAGTAGAGGACTGTGCTTCTGCTTTCGCTAGACCCTGTTTACTTCTCTTCGTCCTGGAGTACTAGGAGAATACTACGTTGCCCTAAAGTAAGGCATGATAGCGCATGTGCTGCTGAGGTAGTAATTATAGTGGAAGGGAAGGTTCAGGTCAAGGTTCTTGTGTTTCTCAAGCTTCTCTGGATCCCGAGGCCTCCGAGTTTATAATCATGTATGCTCTCGGAGTTTGTCTTCAACTCGATCGTTACAGTAAGTTTTGACTCTGCGTAATTGGGCAGTCGTAATTAGATGGCCGAGATAAAAAGCGCCCATCGCCGAGTGTTTCGGCGACGAACGTCGAAGAAGAAAGAGGTCCTTCAAGTTTCAATGCGAATTCCTCGTTATCTTAATCATCATCATCATCATGACCTCCTCCAGTGTTCGCTTTACTTTAACTTTCCTCATAGACGTTCATTGTATGTGTCTTAAATATGTGGAGTGTGTCTGTGCACGCACACGCAAGAGAGAAATAAGTAAAGCATGGCATATTTTTAGCAATTCATGGGAAGGCGGCTTAGTAAAGTTGAGTGAAATTCATTCGTCGAGTGAACGCTCGACACGTGATAAATAGATTTTTTTGTCTTTTAGAATATTTTTTTTTAAAGACATTTTGAAAGAGGAGACATTCTCTCACGACACTACATGTAGTTGATGATGGAATTGATTGATCTCCATCGTTCGCTTGACATACACGGTGTGAATAACACAAAACATAGTAGTAAACCAGAATTCATGCGATAGTGTATATAGTTATTTAGCTGATCCAGAACCACAGTAAAGTACTGAAGGGAAATCATAGAAGTACAAAAGAGTTCAGCCTCATCCATAGAAGAGGGGTTATTGAACGAAAGAGTGATGAAATGGG
Organism: Eucalyptus cloeziana; assembly: GCA_014182715.1. Classification (NCBI taxonomy): domain Eukaryota; kingdom Viridiplantae; phylum Streptophyta; class Magnoliopsida; order Myrtales; family Myrtaceae; genus Eucalyptus; species Eucalyptus cloeziana. Next base: position 13,902,012 of record CM024639.1, on the reverse strand, counting down.
CAGTGATCAGCTCAAGAGAGTTATTTATTTGGCCTAAAGCTTCTTCTGGAGCTCCAAGAGGAAGTCATGGAGCTTGTGCTGGTCGGGCAACGACTTGGCCACACTCTCCCTCTGCATGCACCGCTTGGCCCATGCCACCAGCTTGGGACACTCCTCCACGATGCTAAAGTCCAACGCATAGAACCAGCTATAGAACGGTATCAGCGACACATCCACGTACCCGAACCTCTCCCCGCCAAAGTAGGCCTTGTCCCCGAGCTCTCCCTCCAACACCTTCAGGAACTCGATGAACTCCTTCTTCCCCGCCTCCTGGGCCTCCCCTGTCGACAGCCACATCGTTCGCATCGCCGGATATAGCTGCACAGTCATTTCGTGTCATGATGTTAAGCGCGGTTAAGAGATAGGGAAATGTTGGAAAGATTAAGGAGTTGTTGTCTCACCTTCTTGTCGACGTAATCGGCCCAGAACCCGGCCCGGGCACGCTCGTAAGGATCTGAAGGCAAGAGAGGAGACTCGTGAACCCAGGTCTCGTCGATGTACTGGACGATGAGGAGGGACTCGCAAACGGGCTTGCCATTGTGGACGAGGATAGGTATCTTCTTGTGGACCGGGTTCATCTTCAAGAGGAGGGGGCTCTTGTTGCTCAGATCCTCCTCCCTCATATCGAACTCCACGCCTTTCTCTCTGAGGGCAATCCTGACCCTCATTCCGAACAGGCTCGGCCAAAAGTCCAACAAAATCACTTCCTCCGCCATTGGAATTGTCACTACAAGCTGAAGCTTTTGGTAATTTGAACTGAAATGAAGAATGCTTTCCCGTGGTGTGATCGGGCTAAACGCAGGGTGCTACTTGTATAGAGGGAAAGGGAGACTTTTATACTTTGCGCGGTGCGTGAAGAGGCTGCCCGATACTGTCATCGCTTGCGTCACTCTCGGGACTTTCATACTTTGCGAGGTGGGTTCAGAGGCGGCCCGACATTTTCATCGCTCGCGTCACTCTCAGGACTTTCATGCTTTGCGCGGTGGGATCAGAGGCGGCCCGATATTTTCATGCTCGCATCACTCTCAGGTCCAACTCTAGTCTTTATACCCGGGCCAATTAGGTCATGGCATAGGTGTCGCATGTAAAAGTTTTCCTAATGTAAGCTACATTAATTGATATTATAATTTACCAGTTTTATGAGATTGGTTGGTCTAAAATGAGATAGAAGGTTTCTTAATTAGTCTAATATGGGAAATTTAAGATTTAGTATGGTAGAATTGAGCATTTGGCCGTAATGAAAGAAGCACGATTGAAAATTTTATAAATAGTGCTCAAGTCTCTACTATAACTCTAATTTCTCACAAGTATCCTCATAAAATGAGCGTTTACCTAACTCAAAAGGGTGAAGGGACCGTCTCATTGAGCTAGTGATACAGAGGGCAATAGAGAAGAATAACTTGTGCACGGATCATCGTTTTTCTACTTCCGCATCAAGAACGATGGATTCCAAAACAGATGTGTTAATCTTTCTACTCGATTATCTATGCTCTTATTCTAATTATGAAGATCATGGGATTGCATGTTTTGCGTCTTACATCGCATGCATGAGAAATATAATAATAATAATTATTATTATTAGTTATGCTAGTGGTCGCTTCCTCCTTTCCGGTGCTTCTATGTCCTTTGACCTTCTTCATTTTCCAATGATGGCGCTGCAAGCAACTAGGGGTACAAGGCTAGCCTGTGGTTGCTTGCATCGTTGTAAGGCGTGCTAGACCTTCTAGTGGGCCTTTCCCCCACTTTCACTCATCTTAGACGCGAGTGTGACTACTATACCATCCTACCCGGCGGTAGTCAATGCAAGCTCACCTTGATGTGGAGTCTACCTTTTTCACTGTGAGGTCCCCAAATTCTCTATCTATCTTTATCTTCCTGATAGAGAAGGAATACGGAGGATAATGCGGGATCTCCCACCCTAGGACAGATTTCCCACCCGTTTCCTCCTTGAGCCTTTTAAGAACTTGCCCAAATCCTAAAAAATAAAAAGTGGTGCTTCAATAGACTCGGCCCATTGGGTCATGATGGGCCCGAGTGGCACTAGCCCATTATCCTCCCACTATTGGGAGGGGGAGGTTTTCGCTGCTCTGTGAAGCCAGCCTCATGCGGACCCCTCTACTCTAGGACCCGCAAGGCCCAAGCCTTTCCTCAAACCACATGGATCAACTCTCGGCTTGGAATAGGTGGGCCAAAATATTGTCACAATGAGCCCGGCCCGCAAGATCTCAATCCGTGTTCCACCACATTGTTGCCCCCACTTGGGTCACAAGCCCGAGCAATTGAGCTTGGCTATCTCTCGTTGTTATGTACTTGGACATAATCAGCTCTTAAAGTACCATAATGAATCATTTATAACAAAAAAATAATGATCTAACAAATTGTTTAAATTATACGACGATCAATTCAATCTTAAACATTTCAATCATGTCAATTTAGTCTTAAACCTATTGTACAGTACTCAATTCAATCATAAACCTTTCAATTGTCCCATTTTAGTCTTAAAATTTTTAACTAACAATTCTTTAAAACTAGGAATGTTCTGATTAATTCTAGTAGTATGTTATGCGCTTGCCACAATGTGAAACATATGCATCAAAATTCTGCTACCCTAAAATTCTCTATGATATGAATCAAAAAATGAAGAGGAATTTGGTGGTTAATAGATAGTTCCTATTATGAGGCCATAGAAGAACTGTATGTGTAGGATAGCATACTTGCCACAAATTCTATTTTCGTTTTCCCTATCTCATATCATAAGCCAATTTTCTGCCAGTTAATTTTGATCAAAAATCATTGGATTTATGATTCAATCAATACCGACCATCCTACGTGATGCGGGTAGTGCTAACATGAATAATATTTTTAAAAAGTTTCTAAGTTTTTTTGTTAGTTTTATTTTTTTATACTATATGTGTTTTCTTTTCCTTTTTTCCTTCATCGTGTCAATGGTGCCGTTGGCCACTGGCCAAGGGCTGGTGAACCCTACTTGCCCCTAGGCGAGGGCCGCAAAACCCTTGTCGGCCACTAGCGAGGGACACAGCCCTCACGATGCTTAGGGAGGGCATTGGCGGCCCTCGCCTGCCCTCGTTGTAGCCACCACACCCTCACCTCAACAAATCGGGCATAGGCTCCCAAGCCCTCCCTATAGTCAATGAGGGCTTCACAACCCATGCCCAGGGAACGACAGGGGTCATCGACCCTCACCAGCGGCTGATGGCCCCACCAACACGCTGAAAAAAAAATGAAAATAATCAATAATAATTATAAAAAGTCAAAAAAATTTTAAAAAAAAAAATCATTCATGTCAATACTAACTACACCACGTAAGACGATCAATATTGACTAAACTACTTCATTGACTATTTCCGATGAAAATTAGTCGGAAGAACAAGATCTAAGACTAACTTGGCAAGATGTTGAAAAATTTTACAACTAAAATGGCATAATTAAAAAGTTTAGGACTAAATTGACCGCAATATGATAATTTATGATTTTTTTAATAATTTTTCCTATTATAAATTTAGGTCAATACCGAGTGTACTCGAGCGAAGTATTAGCCAATTCATATACATGACAACTTCTGAATAAGATTTGTAGATAGTCATTCTATGGGTGGAATTTTACTGAATGTACATGCCCTGACCGATTAAAGTTTTCCTTCCCTTTCTTTTTTTCTGTTTCTTTTTTTTTTTTTTTTTTTTTTGGGGAGGGGGCGGGGTGGGCGCGGGCTCGTGGGGAGGGAGGAGGAAGGGGGAATTACCACATGTTCATGTGGAAAAGGATTAAAAGAATCAATGAATTAAGACGTAGAAGCCGTCGAAAATAATTAAAAAGTGGTGCGGAGCCCACGGTCCTTGCCAATCAAGGATCGTCTAATCCGGTTGGTTATTTCCCTTCGGGATGTTTTCTTAGTCCTGCTTTGAACTTTCAACTTTCATGCCAGTTCCAGATCCTTCCGGAAGAGAAACGTTTCATCACTTCATCCAACGAATTGCGACGTCTCTTCATAACAACCACTGTTCTTGCATTGGTTCTAGCCAAGTGAATAAAAAAAAAAGAAAGAAAGAAAAAACATTGTTCCTACATTGGAATTGACTCGTCTTTCTTTTTTTTGGCATCGCAGAGTTGTTGATTTCTTTATAGCTGACATTTTTTTTTCCAAATTTATGGACAAAATATAAGTCTCAGAAACACATTATCATCCCATGGACAATCATGAACACGACACGGTAGTCTGAAACTCTATCCCCATATAGATAACTCTTTTGACCCTCTTTAACATCCATATGTCGATTTTCGTGACAAATTTCCCTTGATATAATCAGCAGCAAGCAGTAATTTGGCTTAATATTTCAAGAAAAATACCTGCATACAAGAAACAGTCTCCCCAAAACTCTACTGGAAAAAGGAAAACTGTAGTACCTTGCAAGCGTCACCATTTGCTTGTCCATCTAATGGTATTACGGGTAGATGCCTCCAGATCGTTTGGTACTTGGTAGTGCATTGAGAAACATTTTCCCAATGCCAGGGTAAATCTTGTTGTCCAACCGACATATAGCAGTTACAGAGCACCTATTTCACAAAATCAAAATCTAGAGATAAACATAAAGCAGCTTTAATAACTAATCACAGGGTTTTGCCAGCAATAGTCATCCATCCCAAACAATAATACTGGTACAACGCTCACAGACGCACCAGCGGGAGCACCAAGAACCTCATGCAGCATCTTAGTATTACTGTACTGTAACAAAAAGAAACTACTTCCACAAGAGGAGAGATCGACCAAAAATTTACTCAGGCTGGGAAGGTCAGCAGAACAATAACCTCAAGGTAGGGGCCGGCCACATTTTAATGGAAAAATTGTTAAGCGTCCACAAAATGAGGACTGTTTACGATCAAAAAGCCTATTGTACAGGGTGAATAGAATTGCAACTCCTCTCTCACTAGCATCACATGTATCCAGAAAGCAAAATTTGGTCCAATCCGACTCAGCTTCTATTTTCCATTAATCGTTCCTTCACCAACAAGAACAACAGATGTCGCCATACGCAGGTATCAACTGAATGTGACTTATCCGGTTGCCTGCACTAGCTATCAAAAAATGGTCTAGTATAGCAACACCCCTTAGTTATAACCCTTGGCAGCCACATGAATGGGAACCCATTACCATCTGGTCTATAGATGGAGGCCCCCTGGCAGAAAACCGTGAGGCCATTGCTTCCCATGAACATAACAGTACCAACTACCCCAATTGTCTCAGATCTTAACAGCTCTCAGTTTGTGCATAATCCTGTGGATGTAAAACTGCCTCCTCATGTCATATACCGCATGGATCAAGGCATGGTTAGGATCCTTTTTCCTCGCTAAATGATCGGAGACGTCCAATTAGTTTCTCTTTCAATGATTCTGGAATTTGTGAGATAAAGGTTGATTTGGCATCCGCAATCAACAGCTTCCTGTGTTACAATAATCTATGTTAAAAAGTTCAACAAAAAGAATTAAAAATATTAGGTGAAAGGAAACTGTACACATATAATACCCAGTACAACCATATAAACAAGTGAAGTAGGATGCTTTAATACCCCTTTCACATGTAAACTGATATAGCACGTGATATTGACAAATGAGGAATTAAACAAACAGAAATCCACAAGTAAAACGAATAATTAAATGGGGGATAAACAATATTAGAAAGTCCAACTCAAATAAACCATTAGGTGGGAGACTACAAGCATAAGGCACACAAAAAAATACCCTGTAAAGCAGCAATGTGGAGAACTTTAACAATCAAAAACAGGGTTTTATTATAGTTGAAAGAAATATTACTAAACGGCACTAAGGGGGTGCAAACCCATATACCAAAATCTAATAACTCAGTTTTGTTTTTCAAATCAAAATTCATTAATATGAACCATGAAGTGATCCAGTCAACAAGTTAGCAAGTCAACATGTGTCATAGTATTTCCATCATCATTAAATTTTGGTGATGGATTAGGATTCTTCTTCTAGTAGAATTAGTAGTTTTATCAATTAGGTATCATTAGGAATTACACAATTCCTGTCTTTAAGTAAGATATTATGTTTCCCTATTTAGATGTTTCCTCTATATAAAACATGTTTCTTGTTTAAAGATCGCCTATTTCTTTTAGTAGTACACTATACTAGGAAGAGTCTGTAAGTATCATTGTAATTCTGTTCTCTACAGAGTTTTGACTTGTTGCATTTAGCAAGTCTTTTATTTTCAAATTGTGTGATTCATTTCTCCTGCTAAGTGTGATGCATTAGGAACCCTACTTGCGATGCCTAAAGAAAATTAATTGATTTGAGTTATCTATCCTTATATTTCTCCTCAAGTTTTCAATCAAATTGGGCTCACTACTAAGGTACCTGTCATCCTACGTCATTAAGTCAGAATGTGAGTGTCACGTAATGCAGATTTGACTTTTCTCATATGTCATTTGCGAATAAAATTTCATTTACATCAAAAATGCGTTCTGGGCTCACAGAAATTCAGCATGATAATTACGCTTTTTGGACAATAAAATCTTCAGTCACTCTATCCAATGGCATGGACAAAATAGTGTCTCTCTCCATGTGAAAAAGGATACTAACCCTCAGAATCATTCATCAAATGGTAAACATTCACCCAATCAATCTCTATTAGAGCAAAACATAAGCTTCAATATCAAAATTTCAATGACATTGATGACTGTTTAACTGAAACTAGTAAAAAAAACCATGTGTTGTGACAGGTGAAACTTCAATGTTAGGAAAAAAGAAGTTTGCCTTAAATTGGAAGTCTCCCCAACTCAAGAAAAGAAAATGATCGCAGAGGTTGATTATCCTATTTCCAAAAGATGTACATGAACGCAACTTCAAAGAAGTTATATACCCGCATGCATTCCAGGGAGAAAAGTAAACTGCTCAAGTATGGAAGGAGAGGAAGAGAACTCACCTCAAATGGTCAAAATTTAGTGAATTATCATCTGTTTTGCTCGCACACATTCTCTTCCTGGTGCACATGCAAGCGTAAATGTCATCTGCCCAGCCACATGATCGCAATACAGAGGAAGCTTCATTCTTGAGTCTGAATATACAAGAAAAATAAATAAAAGATGAGCACAAGCCAAATTTAGGAGCAGACTCTACCACCAAACAGTAGATATTATCTAAACAGAACTAATTTGCAGGACGGTTCAGATAATTTAGTAAATGTAAACAAATATAGATACAAGTTTTGGCCCCAAAACACCAACGGAAAAGCCTATCAACAGAGTTGTGAGAGAAAGAGCAATGACAATGTGTCAACCTTCAGGAAACATAAAGGAACATTACAAGAAATGCATGAGACCAGATTCACAAGAAGCAATAGCGTTCTTTTCAACATAAGCATCGGGAGAAAAAAAAAACTGAAATTAGCAAACTTAAACCATCATTAATTATGATTAAACAAAAGTAACCATAAATGACTAAAAATAACTCAAATAGATTTGAACATACATTTCTTTCAGCTCTTCAACTTTGGCCCGAGATTGAGCATCCTGTGCCAGCAATATGCAGGAGTCCTCCTGCAGCTTCCTCTTGGACTTTGTTACATCAGAGGGTTGATCAGAACTACCATTTTGCAATTCATGTTGGTCAAACCCTCTCCCTTTTCCTAAGATGTGCGTTGTGCCATTTCTCTCGTGGAGATGTGATTTAACTGAACAGGGGAGGGCAGTACCAGCAGTACCAACAGTACCAACAGTACCAACAGTACCATTTCCATTGTGGGAAGAATGAACTTGGCTCTTGTCACCATTAGAATCACCGACTTTCAGATTGTTATGATTGGAATGCGCAACTACTTGGGTCCTCCCGTTGGAGGAGTTCTTATTCTCTTTGTCGATATCATTCCCATTTATTGAAGTTGAAAGATCTTTGTCACACTTTTTAACAGGAACTGGCCCTTTTATATGCCCATTACTTTCCCCCAACTGATTCTTAAGTGTGTGCACCTTTCCATTGCTAACTGCAGGAACTTCTTTGGAACCAACATTTCCAGCAATGCTGAACTTCATCCGCAGGCCAGAAGACACTTTATCACCATTGGATGAGGCAGACACATCCTTCCCTGAAGAATTTTCAGTTAATGGTTTTAATTGTGCCGGTTTTGGTGGAAGAGCAGAAGCGTGCTTCTTAGATGCTTTGATGCCATTCAGATCACGAGATTTTACTCCATTGGCACCAGAAACTGCATTGGCAGATGCTGACCTTTGTTTGGCGCGAGAGAAAAACAGGATATAGACCTTTTCTGATAAGACCTCATCCAAAGTGGCCAGAGAAACCAATGCATCATTACAGCAATACCACCGGCCCACTGCGTCCTGTTTCCATATAGTCAATAGTGAATGATCGAAAATTTACAAATAATAGTCTTACAAGGACAAAAAGGATAAATGAGGCAGACCTTTATATAAGCATAATAGTGTCCTGAGTCTGGTGAGCAGCCTGCATGCACAATAGTACCAAAAAGATTATACTCCGGTGACGTATCCTGCAGAAAATCCCAGTCATCATGTGTTGATAGGCAAGTGATTGAAGAAGATAAAATGAGCACAAAAGAGTAATGACACCAGAGAAGAAAGTAAACAAAGCTATTCCAGAGCACAATTCACAAGTGACAACCAGGAGAAAGTCATGCTGATACTTCTCAAATGAAACCACCACAATGAGGAAGCAGCACCCATGCAAACCTAGAGAATTCATATTTCTCATGAATCAGATGTATTGTTTGGTTCTTTTTCTGAGTAAAGAGAAACTAAGCACCAAGAACTCGGAACCAAAAAGAGCTCAATTACAGGGGCCGACATTTACAACATCAATCATAACATTTACATCCACATGTAAGTCTACAGTATAAAATAAGTGTAAGACTTTCAGCCAATCCACGACACTTACAAAAACAGTTCTCTCCTCTCTTTCAAAGGCTCTCTTGTTCCACTCTTTCCAATCAACCAAAAAATAGATAGAGACATTGAACAATCTTCTTTTCCTAACATTAGGCAAGGACCTGCCAATCCCATAATTCTTGTCTAATAGATCCTCCTATAAACCAAGTTAGCCTTATGCAAGCATAAGAGGCCGCCCATACAGCCATAATGTTCTTGTCCGAGGGTAATGAAGGAAAAGATGTCTCACAACATCTACCTCTCCTCTATCGCCAAGAAAGCATCTATTGACCAACACTTCCCCACTTTCTTGGAAATTACCTGAGGAGAGAATAAGTTCCCTAATTGCTTCCCCAACAAAAACAGACTCTAGTAGGAGGAGCTCATGAATCATATAAATCATTTGATATAGAGACAGCATCAACTCATAAATGCTTCTTTTTTTTTCCTGAGCAATCCATATGTTGTGTCATAGTGGTTTTGTCCATCCAGCCATTGGTCCTCTAACAGATATCTTAACCCCTATCAAGATACATAAGGTAGCATTTTCTCAATCTCGATTGGAGAGACAACTTAACTAGAGAGTACCTCTAAAACTAAATAAGAATATCATTATCTTCCCATATAGTCCTCAAACTCTTTTTAAGTTGATTAAATTGAAATCTCTGGTTACATGGAAGCAAGCAGATTGCCAAAAAATTAATCGTGTCTACCTATAGATCTTCTTCTTTTTTGTTAAACGTGCTATATATACCTGAAACAATGCCCATGACACAAATATCTATCTGTGCATGAACTGAGAGGTAAAATGCCACGCAATTTCTATTCTTAAAGCTGTAGCCAAGAAAATAACGCATTAGTCAACTTCAATTTCTTTTACTCTATCATTGGATCCCTTGATGCAAGATAGATACTACAGATGATAGAAAAAGATAAAGGAAATAAGAGTACAAAAACCAGATCAGAAAAGAAATTCTGCCAAGGATATCAACAGGAGACCCCAAGAGGGCAATGTCGACATACCTGGCTTTCTTTGGACATGAAGCTCGAAAGCACCAAAATTTCTTCAAACGAAATAGCCTTATCAATCTTCCCACCATATATACCTTCGAACCTCTTTGCAAATCAAATAAGACGACAATAACTGCTTAAGCCACCATGCAACTTCATCGACGACACAATTAACAACAGTAAACACGCACAGTTAAGCAAACAACATACCTTAAACTGGATTACAAGAACATTAGGTGCTTGAAAGAGCGACATTTGCTTCCTAGCCACAACCAATTTCTTACAACTGAACAAGCACAAGTATCTGATTTAGAATACAGAAGCAAAGTTCATCGAGGTAAATTCGAAAGTCGAACCACTTACTTCTCACACTTGTACTTATTGCTGCCTTCCAAAACTTCTGGCTGGAAAAATTTGTGCAACGCTTCCTCAATCGAACTACTTTGCAAGACATCTAGACTAATATCCATAATATCATCGACCTTGTTGGATTCCAATCCACAAGATAAACACTTGACCTGACTCTGCAGCGCCCCGCCGAAAATCTCCTTAACAACGGTATCGCCAAAGTTGGGTGGCTCGGCACCATTGCGTTGCTGCTGCTGCCGCAGCTTCTTGAGGCGGAGGCAGGTGTTGTGGCACGCATCGATCAGGTAGCGGAGGAACTCGTGCGCGTCCTCCTGGCGACCCCACCGAAAGTTCTCCGAGTACAGGCGCAAGCAGCTCCGGATCTTCACCGGCGCATCTTGCGGCTGATCCGATGTCAGAGATTGCAATATCCACTTCTCTAGTATACAGAAGGGGCAATCTCGCTTCCGCTCCACATCCGCACCCGAATCGCCTGAAAACCCGAAATCCCCCAAGATCAAAAAAGCTTCTCACGCCCTAGGGCACAAAAAAAAAAGAAAAAAAGAAAACGCCCAAATCCTAACGCCGCCAACGCCAGAGCCCCGTCGAATTAGCTAAACAAGGGCGCCGACGGCACGAACGGAATGAAGAAATCGAGAAGAGAGGGCGGAAGGGGGCGGCTTACATAGAGAGGAGTGGAGCTTGCGGAGGCAGAAATTGGCGAGGGGAGGGGTGTAAGTGAGGCACTGGAGGACGCTGTTGAGGTAGCAGGAGTTGCCGAGGTTCCTGAGGCCGAGGGGAGGTCCGGTCTTGCGCTTTTGTCCCAGCAGGTTCGGTTGCCAGCCCATCTGCAGCCGGTGGTGGTGGTGGTGGTTGTGGTGGTGGCGGTGGGGCAGCTGCAAGGCCATCAACGACGACGACGACTACGACGACCGCCTTCTTCTCCTCCGTCCGCCCCCGCCCTCGCACGCGCATTGCACGGCGGCGGCGCCGCCCCGCGCTGGCCACTCGCTCTAATCGCCGATCGCCGCGGCCCCGATCGCGCCGCTCGCATCGCTCCCGCGGCTCCTCGTCCTCCTCCTCGCCGTCTCGTCGAGACAAAGCGCGTTCTCAATCCCTCTCTCTCCCTCGCTCTCGCGGCCTTCGAAGGGAATGAAGACGGGGGAACGGTGTGGTCTTTCCTCCAGGCTTCGAGGGGGTAAATAATCCCACGCGGTCGGGACTACGATCGCCGTCGCCTTAAATCATAACCGGATTCGCTCCTTTTTTTTCCATCTTCGATTTTTTGGAGCTTCCCTCGTAAAAATATGTGAATAATGCGTGCGCTCCGGAATCATAACTCCAGTATCATCCTCCCTCCATGGAGTTACGAAGAAAGAGAGATAGAGATAGAGATAAGAGAGAGAATTTGCAATTTTGCAGTAGCAGTCCTTCCATTTTTAAAACGCAAAGCTTTTCTCACAGCCAGTATCTTACAAATTCCAACTATTTCTTACTCATTAAGGAAATAAGCATTCTTTATAGAGGGAGATCGAATGTTTCATTGCCTTACTAGTTCACTCCAAAAAGAAAAAAAAAATTATTTAAGTACATCCTTCATTAATCATACAAATTTTAGTGGATTGAGCTCGTTCTTTAATTACCCGTTCACGTGCCTCTCATTAATTTACTTCCATATAATTTTACGAAACAAATGAGCTCATTAAATGTTATAGTTATCGTTGTTATATAATTATGAACGGAGATTTTATACATCTTAAAAAATAACTTATAAAAATATATATCTAAATATTTTTTTGTTTTTTTCCTCCATCTCCATATTACATTCTTGACCAAATTATCTTTCCTTGGTGTCCTTTTCCTTATTTTCTATTGTTGCTTTTGTTGGACTGAGGATCATTCAATTTTCTTTAAGGACAATGATTCGGATAGGACCAAACTAGAACATAGATTCACCAATGAGTCAAAGATGGGAAATTCATTATTATTTCTTTTACCGACCTTACGGGGCATGAATATCCAGAGAATTATGATAAGACAAAGTTTAAATCATTGCCGGTTTTGTCCGGTCCCGACAGGGCCGTGCTAAATTTATAGGACAACCATAAAAGAGCATAGGGAATTTAAAAAATGATAAAGACTTTTATCTTCTAATTTTTCGTGGATTTTCCTTTTTGCAGTTCTCGATGGAGCGGCGGAATCAGATTTGCTCGGGGATTAACCGTCTCGGTCGGTGGCCATACGAGGGAAGAATTAGCGATTAAGGAAGTTTCCTTATAAAGATAGCTGCTTTTCTTTTCCTTTTCTATTTTTTTTTTCTCTTTGGGTTGGATAAGGATCATGCTATGAAAGGTCAGACAACTGCCCAATGTTGAATTTTCTCCGCGACAGATTTGTCTAGGCGGTAGTTTTGATTGGAGATGCTTATTGCGTAGGATAAACTTGGCCTCCGACAATACCAAATATAGAAGATTTAGGATACGTTTAGAAAGGTTTTTCCCAGGTTTTTGGGAAAAATCTTTGGAGAGAATTAAAGATCATTAAGTTAAAAAAAAATCAAAATACAAATTATATTTGGTAAATTGTATTGTAAATGTTCATTGTGAAGCACCTTTGAGTAAAATTATATTTGGAGAAATTATATTTATAAAAGACTTTCTTATTAAAAAAAAAAAAAAAGTTGGCCGGCCAAGGGCAAGAAATGGCAAAAGGTCGGCGGTCCGACAACCCCTGGCAAGGGTCGTGTGATCCACCAGCGACCGTTGTCGCGACCTAGATCACACAGCCTTGCACGAAGGTCACCGTGACTAAGATTGCGTGGCCTTGACGACCTCCACACGGAGGTTGTGGTGCGGTGAGTCGCCATGACCCAAATCACGTGAAGGTCATCACGTGGGGCCGCAATTTGGGCCGTAGAGGTCAGCCACTCTAGGTCATGGTGACCATTGTGTGACCCTCGCCGAGGGTAGGCGCACCACCTACCTTTCGTCAACCCTACTCAACAGGGAAGAAAAAGATGAATAGTTATCGAGGACAAAACTAGAAAAATAAAAAATTAGCAAGGATAATTTTAGAAGATTTTTTTTTTTAGTAAGCCTAGCTTGGCATGCCTAAAAAGTTGAAAGCCCAAGGCAACTCTGGACTACCTTGGGCTTTCAACTTTATTAAGGCTGGTTTTTTGAAATGGGATTTTAAAAGAATTTATCAAATATCTGCAATTTAGCCCAAGAAACTTTGGGAAAGCCTTTCTCAAATGCACCCTCAATCATGGGCAATTACGAGCTCACCTAAGCCAAATTAAACCAAAGAACATTACTAGGTAGGAGAAAGTTGTCTCGAGTAACAAGAACATCATGCAATTCAAATCAGATTTTGAAAATCGACAACTAAATAAATAGTTTACAGTTGATTGGTATCTTTCCTTCAAATTGTCTACATTGTTGATGCGTACTTCGCACGAGCTTTTGCCAACCTAGTCTATGTTCATATGATAGATTTCCATTCATACCTCGCAGCGAGTTTATTTTCCTCTGGATCATGTAACTGAGTTAGCTCTCAATCCAATGGGGATATTTCGCCTTTGTACTTGTTTTCCTTTTGTTAAGCAAATAAGGACTAGATATTCATGACCGAACAAATACACATAGGGTATAGTTACATGAAATAGATAGGGATAATGATACAAATAATTATTGAGCTTTGGTCTAATGTGCAATTCGGTCCCTGAGCTTTTTGTTTTGTTTAATATGGTTCGTGAATTTTATCTCAATGTATAACGTTGTCTTTAAACTTATAATTCATTTAATACAACATCTAAATTTTTGGTACATATTCAAGTTAATCTCTAGACTATATAAAGATATTCAATATCATCTTTCTATTAAATCAAGTTTATGGATAAAATTGAATATTTTTATATAGTTCCGGGAACATATATCAAAAATTCAATAATCACATTTAACAAATTGAAAATTTAGGAACGATATAATATATTAAGCTAAAATTAATGAACTACATAGAGTATATTTAAAGTTCAGAGATTATATTATATATTAGATGAAAGTTCAGGGATTACTTATGTCATTTTCCCAGATAAGTAAATAAAGCATACAAAATCACAACTAAAGAAGACAAACGCACTAGACAAGCAGACCCTTCAGAGTTCAGACCACCCACAAAATTTTTTCCACTACTCAAAAATTTGGGCCAGGGAAATGGGTCAGTCCTAAACCTCAAAAGCCCTTGCAGAACAATCTCCTGGGCTCATTGGCCTGTTTATAACTTCGGCCTGTTATTCTGCTGCGTCGGGCTGAAAAATGTGAACACAAACAAAGTTAAGAGAAAAATGAAAATGGCAAGCAGCCTGCTCGAGAAAGTATCTCATGCGATGGATGCATCATGTGGCTATGAGCCTATGACATATAACGTAAGCGACCAACTAAAAGCGAGGTGTATATACACATGCCATCACGTAAGATGAGAGATTCATTGTATGCGAAACACCACGTTATTAATGTCACGTGATAAAACATGTTTCCAAAACATTCTCTCCTGACTATTAGGCTGAGATTGAATTTTGACCTTAGAAATATCAAATCTAGCTTACATTGTTTTTTGGCCAGAAAATCCGGTATACATCAGACGGCTTAAATCATTGGCGAAATTTGTTCCACACAAAAGAAAAAATTATGATACCACTCTATAGATTCATATCGTAATACATAGCAAAATTATCAACATATCTCATCTTCCACCTAATGACCACTTACATGCCTCTACTTTAGAAAATACCCAAAATATACTTAAATTTTATCTTCAGATACCATTTTACACCTTCATATCAATCATCCTTTTGCCACTTAAAAGAAAATGTCCATCCTAAAACTCTAAATTCTCAAGCCTACCCAAGACGCCCACAATTAACACAAACAAAACCACTCAAACGCTAAGTGGTATGCGGAATTGTGTATGTGAGGAGGGGTGATTTTACGTAAGATCTTGTTAGACCCGTTAAACGGGTGAGTCGGTTCATAAATGATCCGATCCAAATCGACTAATTTAACCCGTTTATGACCCATTTATTGTAGTGCAAAATTTTTTACCCATATCCAACCCGACTTATACCCGATCCATACCCGACCCATTTAATGAAACTTAAAAAAGCTTATATATATTTATGTTATTGCTAACATGGTTTTATACAACACAAATTTAATAGAAAATTTTTATAATGTTTAAAATAATTATTTCAAAAAAATCGAATTTTAATTATTTTTTTTTTTTTAAAAATTAATTTTTTTTTTTATTTTTATTTTTTAAGAATATAATTTTTAATTTTCTTTTTCTTTTTATTTTTTCTTCTTCCTCTTTTTGGCTGGCTGCCGGCCATGACGAAAGCCAACGACTGGCCACAGGCAAGCTGGCTCGCTTGGCTCGCCGATGCCGGCGAGCTTAAGGCTCGCTAGATCAGCGAGGCTTGAGCCTTGCCAGATTCGGTGAGCTTGAGCTCACTTGACGTCGGCGAGCTCGAGGCTCGCCTGGCCGATCGCCGGCCATCACTGTGCCGGCCACCGGAAGAAGGAAGAAGAAAGAAAAAAAAAGGAAAGAAAAATGAAAAATGAAAAATTCGATTTTTATAAAAAAAATATTTTTGTAAAGTTAAAGAGGGAAAAGAGAGATTGTGTGGTTTAGGTTGAAAATGGGTTTTAAATCTAATCCATTTAAGAACCACTTAAATCCACCTGTCTTAAGTTTTTAATTGTTAAACCTATTTAACTAGTTTCTTCAAAAAACAAGTGACCCATATATGACCAATTTATGATTTAGATAGGTTATATATGGGTCTAAGACGCATTTTGCCACCTCTAGATCTTGTTTATGGGTATGTAAGCGTTAATCTCTTTTATTAAACTAGTGAGAGAGGGCTCTTCCCTAAAATAAAATCGAAAGAAGAGAATTATGTTTTCAGATATCCATACCATTATAAAGAGAACTTTTAGATTTGGAGTCCACATGAAATTTACTATAACATCCTTAAGATATCTATAATCTTTTAACAATAGAATCTGGATTGGTCATTTCAATTGTTTGGCTTGTTTTCTTTTCTTTTTATTTTTTAAGGGGTAGTTACTTATACAGTTCCATTGCATTCACACTCTTGCATTATCATACCTCTTATGAACATTTACATCATCTAGAAACCATCCACTTCACCCGCTTTCTTTTAAGGCATGATTAGGTTTTTGGTTATCGCCAGTCGTCCTACATGACACGTTGACACAAATAATTTTATTCGAAATGACATCCTAATGAACGATTCTGATGTCAATTTGTCAAAAGGATTGGATTGGAATTTTGCGAAAAAATTTCAAGTCTATATTCATAAAATCGAAAAGTTTAGAGTTAAATTAGCATCAATCCAATATGTTTAGGACTGATTGGGCAATTATCCCCATGTGCCTTAGTTCTAATTTTGCATAAGGTACGGAGGGACATGAATATTGCACTTATATAAACCTGTGAAATTAAGTAAACGGCCATCTATCAATTATAAGTGTGCCTACGCATGTATTTAGTGATTGAAGCCATTTAAGGAAAATTCTTTTATTTTTTTCAACGGTGCAAATTACAATAATCAACCTATACACCTTGGGACCGACCAAAAAAAAAAACCTATACACCTTGGGAGTGCAAGAATTTAACATGAATTATTGCTTTCCGTTGCATGGGCACATTACACCAAGTTTCATCCCTACGTCAGCCAAGACCCACTTATCTCATGCATTCTTATCCATATAAAATCAGTACGTGCAACGCAATCCCCAAAACAAGAGCTCACACTGTATTCCTTTCATTTCAATTTTTCCTGCTCATCCATTCCTGAAAAGAAAACAAGGAACAATTACATCACATTTTTTTTCAATATTTTTCCTTCGGAGACATGAGTGATAATGAAGGAAGAAAACTGAGAAACACACAAAGGACGTGTGGTGGAGGGAAGCCCAATCGCCTTTGTTTGGATTTGGCTTCCAATGCTCACCTCCAATTGCTCATCCGCAGGGACTCGTAATTCACCATCGCTTGCTCATAAACTCGGAATTGTAACGGGTTACATCGTCCCCACCGTTCTTGTCTCCTTCCTATCCATATTTATTGGCTTCACGTACGTTCTCTACTCACTCTGTTCCTTTCTCCTTTCCACCCACTTGAACTCATCTCTGCTGGGTTCTCTGCTTCTGCATGCACTAGCTCCGCAAACCCAAGGTACTCATTCCTCAACTCATTCCTCTCTTCTGGTGTTCTTGACGTTATGAGTTCGTTCTCGATGCGACCACCGCACCTAATTGTTTGCGTTCATTTTGTTTTTGAATCTGAACTTAACGAAAATCATCTTCTTGTCGAGTGTGGATATCGATGTTTTCATCATTTGACATGCTGCATACTTGCCAGCTGCTGCCCTCTTCTTGCTTTCCAGATAAAGATTTTGACAAAGCCCGTCTTTTAAAAGCTTCAATCAATATCTATTTAACATGGTCTAATGCTTATGAATTATAATAGAGACACTCTTATCTGATAGGTTTTACCTGTTTAGAGCGTCTTGCAAGCGCTAACTGAACTTGCCTGTGTTTACGGGCAACTTCTCGCTGGTTTGATGAGGTGACCACAATTCTAGGTCCATACAGCCTGATTGTAGCAATTGATCTTCTTAGGAAACTTTCTTGTGCTTGTGAGTAACTTCTCAATGGTTTGATGTCGGGACAATAAGGCTAGGTGCACATTACTTGATTGTTGTAGAAAAGTGGTTAGTCTTCCTTGGAACCTGATATGAAATGCTTACTGACCACTAATGCAGATTATTGGAGATTACCCATTAACGGTCAGCTCCAAAGATGGAGATCACAAATGTCAATGAGTATCAGGCCATCGCGAAGGAGAAGTTGCCCAAGATGGTCTATGACTATTATGCATCAGGAGCAGAGGACCAGTGGACTCTCCATGAGAACGAATATGCTTTCTCCAAAATCTTGTGAGTTCTCTATGCTTTGGTGGTCATGAGTTAGCCCTGCCAGCACCAAATTTCATTCCTTTCCAATCTGCTGTATCGGTATACCTTCCCAAGGGACAAGATTTTGGGCTCTAAAAGTCTATTGACAAAGAAATATCTTCGATGTGCAGGTTCCGACCCCGTATACTGATTGATGTGAGCAGGATAGATATGGCTACCACTGTCCTGGGATTCAAGATATCAATGCCTATCATGGTTGCCCCAACAGCCATGCAGAAGATGGCTCATCCTGAAGGTGTTTGATCTTTTCTCTATGTCCACATACTTAAACAGCAAAAGTGAGCTCAGGGCATGCTAAACACCTTTTCCCTTTTCAGTGCTCCGAGAATATTGCAAATTATGCTACCTTATCTCTTGTAGTAGAAGAAGAATTTTAATCCTTTATAATAAACCTTGTAATTTGCTATTAGGCCTTTGCTAACATTACAGAGAATTAGACTTCTTGCCTGATGGTTTTCTGTTATCTGTCCAGGGGAGTATGCAACAGCAAGAGCTGCATCAGCAGCTGGAACTATTATGGTAAAGTTTCTTGCACTTTAGCTCCAATTTCAGTAGGTCTGCTGAGTACCACTCGGTCAAAATTGGCAGTAACTGTTTGTTGATAACACTTTCAAGACTGTAGATACATGAAATCTTTCTATCATCTTTTTGGTGTTTGTCAAATGATGAGGAAGCCTATTCTAAATCTGCTAACAATTTCGTTTTTAGGATACTTTGATATGTATCATGGAGCTTCACTTATAAAATCTTCACTTTTTGTGCAGACATTATCTTCATGGGCTACTTCTAGTGTTGAAGAAGTTGCTTCCACTGGACCTGGAATCCGCTTTTTCCAGCTTTATGTAAGCTGAACATGCGTAACTTCTATTCCTAATAGATCGGGTTGATCTTGCTCTTTAAAGATTTGAGTAGTCTAATGCTAACCATTGATCGTCGTGTTCATGAAATAAGGTTTACAAAGACAGGAATGTAGTAGCTCAGCTTGTGAGGAGAGCTGAAAGAGCTGGCTTCAAGGCCATTGCACTCACTGTTGATACTCCTAGGCTTGGTCGCAGAGAAGCTGACATCAAGAACAGGTGCATCTCTAACTGCCTACATAAGAAATTAGTTGGTTGATTATGGGGTTCGATGTATCTTTTTTTAAATTCCACAGCGAAGAAAGGATGTATTGGATTAGAATAGGTCTGATTGGCTCCTTACAGGTTCACATTGCCACCATTCTTGACATTGAAGAACTTTGAAGGTCTAGACCTTGGAAAGATGGACCAGGTGAGTGATATGTCTCATTCCGCTATATCACAGTCAGTAGAAGTCTGATTCCACTAATCTGTTTGGGTTTATTTCGATGTTATTTTTTCCCTTGCAGAGTGCTGACTCTGGACTTGCTTCATATGTTGCTGGTCAAATTGATCGCACTCTGAGCTGGAAGGCAAGTTAGCTTATGCAAAATGCATAGTCTTCTTTGCTTTGAATGTCGTCGATTAAAGTGCTGTAGTAATCAATTGGTCATGACGGCCTCTTTAAAAAAACCATTTCAGCTCAAACTCTTTTCAGATAGAACATAAAATAGAAGGCACTGTTGCCATCTCAATTCATTCCAGCATGTTACCTGAGCTGAGAAATCGATACTGCTTACTTCTTGATCACATTTTTGCCAGAAACACAAATAATCTGTTCCATCCTTGCAACGTTGCTATTCTACTATATCAAATGACGATAATATGAAATGAGAATTCTCAGGAACTGGGTTTGAATGGAGTTTCTTCATCTTTTCTTCCACATATATTCAAGCTTCTATGATGGGGTTTGTGTAGGATGTGAAGTGGCTTCAGACTATCACCTCACTGCCCATCCTAGTGAAGGGTGTGCTTACGGCCGAGGATGGTTAGGACGCTGAGACTCACCAAAGTTTCACTGTTCCATTTTAGATGATATCACTGGGCAAAGTGGACTTACCATAACTTTGTCTGTGCAGCTCGGCTTTCCATTCAAGCTGGAGCTGCTGGCATCATCGTGTCCAATCACGGTGCTCGTCAACTGGACTATGTTCCTGCCACCATCATGGCTCTGGAAGAGGTAAGAGCACCTTAAATCATTTCCTTTGAGACATATGTCCTTATGAGCGGAGGCCAACTCCAACGTGCCTGAGCAAGTTTCCGATTCTGTCATCATCATCTTCTCATCTGAAAAAATCATGATGTTGAGTCAGGTTGTTAAAGCTGCACAAGGACGGGTGCCTGTGTTCCTGGATGGCGGTGTTCGCCGTGGAACTGACGTTTTCAAAGCATTGGCACTTGGAGCCTCTGGCATATTTGTAAGTTCTGAAATCGTGCACGTATCTGATTCTCTCAATATGAAACTTAAGCGATCAGCTCTGGGGCGTCCCTTGCTGGCTCCTAATCCATGAATCTAACGCATGCTTTGCTGAAGTCGGACTCATCCTTTGAGCTCTCTTTTCAGATTGGACGCCCCGTCGTGTTCTCATTGGCTGCGGAAGGCGAGGCCGGTGTAAGAAAGGTGCTGCAGATGTTGCGTGATGAGTTTGAGCTGACCATGGCATTGAGCGGTTGCCGCTCTCTCAGAGAGATTACCCGTGACCACATTGTGACCGAATGGGATGTCCCTCGCATCCGCCCAGCACCCCGGCTATAGGCGTGATCTCGCCGGGCCGAGCAAGTGCGGCATGCCGAGAGATCGGGGGATACCCTCTCAAGCTCCTGCCTGCCTTTTCACTATGGACAAACACTTATTTTTAAAGTTTCGCTCAATCATGGGCTGTGTTTGAAGATTTGTAAGCTAATATAAACCATGGGGAATGGTTATTATTTCGTGGCGAACTGCTCCGTGCTGTATATTTCTGTCACAATCAGAATTTCAAGTACTCGCTCTCTTTAGCATCTGAAATTCTGTTTGCAGCGTTGAGACTGATTCATCGTTGATTCGCACAGCACTACTGCATAGTATGCCGATCCGAAAAAGAAAAGAACTTTATCTCGGACAACCGAAAAATCGCCGATTCTGCTGTGTCGCATACTTCTTTTGTCACGTTAAAGCATGCTAGATATAGACAGGAACGCTGCAATCCTTTTGACAAGAAAATCTGGAGAAAAAATATAAGTTACCTTGGAGCCTGTGGGGCACCCTTTGATCCGGGCACTTGCATTTACCCCATGAGTATATTATTTGGAAATTCATTTATATATTAATCGAACCTATATTTGCCCAATGGATACAATTTGCGACATCTTGTTTGGGCTACTGGATTTATGTTTTTAATTTCCTGGCGTGGATACTTCCTTACAGTCGAGCTTCAAACCATCCGGCCTCTCCTTTTAGTCGAGCTGAATTTTACACGTCCGGTCCCAAAGCTATTCCTAACTCGAGGTCCGGTGATCACTCCTTTTCTAACTTATCCAGACTATAAAAGGCTTTGCATACAAACAGGAAAGAGAAAGTCTGATCATGACCTCCTCTTTTATTTTATCTTCCGATAATAACATTAGATTTTCATTAATTCCATTATATGTTATCGTATATAAGGAAGAGTTCTGTCTTTCTTCAATTGAGTAAGATACTTGATCGAGAAGTTGTGGGACCAATGAGCCCGCTACTATGGCTCCGAAATGGGGTTTGCGGGCCGGTAACCTGATCGACATAAGATCCTTGATTACTCTTGAAGAAGGGTAGACTGAAGTTCCTTATCAAAAAGTGACTCTTTGTAGGTAGGGGAGAAGTAAGGTTAAATGGGCGACATCCACCGAACTCAACTAAACTAGTGTGAGAGCTGTGTATCCTGTATAACGTGGCTCTTGAATTTTAGTTTAGTGTGCAAGGTCTTCCATAAACATTTAATTTGTTTAATATAATTTATGAACTATTGATAAATATTTACCCACGTATGGACAGCGCGATTGGTGTGAGTTATCTCCCTCATTGCCAAGGTCGAGAGTTCGAACCCTCATGACTTAAGTGGGGGTCCCAGGGGTAAATTCACTTGGGCCAACCTCCGAGGTTTTACGTCTAAATAGCAGCCTGACGGTGCTATTGAGTACTGGAGGATCATGTGATTCTCGAAGGATGATCTTTAACAGTTCTTGATCATAAAAAAAAAAAAAAAAAACAACTATTGATAAATATTTAATATAATTTTTAAATAATATAAAAAGATTTAAAAGTTGATGAATACTTAAATTTAAGGAAGAAGTTGCATATTGAACTAAAGTTAAAAAATTATTCACGTCATTTTTTCCTACTCCAAAATAAGCTGAATTAAACAGAACGAAATTCAAGTTGAATTACCCAACGAGACAGATCACCGCTTTACTGCTCGGCGGTCAATCTGGGGGCGATTGGGGTCAACCATCTTCGTCACCTTCGTCCCTTCGACCCCTCCCCTTTTTCCCGTCAGGTAACAGTCGACGATGCAGCAACACCTCCGATCCCTTCGCCATCGATGTTCCTCCGATCTTCCACTCGCTTGACTCCCAGCCTTGAATCCATCGGGCTCCGTCAAGCCTCTCTCGATCGAATCGCCCCTGATGGAGGAGGGTTCGGGCAAAAGGACGGGCGGAAGACGCAGGGCTTGCGTGGTCGTCCTGGGTGATTTCGGCCGGAGTCCCCGGATGCAGTACCACGCTCTTTCCCTTGCTCGTCAGGTCCGTCTATACGTGGTCTCGTGTCTCGCGATTCTCGCTGGGGATTCGATTCGACGTCGTTCTTGCTTTCGTTGCGCTGCTTGGCCGTGTGAGGCGATGGGATTACTTGTTTTGCGGTCTTCGCGGTGTCGGCTTTGCAATTTGCCCATCTGATTCTTTTGTTGTCGTTTGGAACATCTGCTCATCGCTGCTTGCTCAATTTCTCGTGTGCCCGGTGTCTGGTTCTCTGCGCTACTCATTTGTGAGCTCGGTGTTTTGCAGGCATCTTTGGAGGTGGATGTTGTTGCGTACGGAGGTGGGCTTCTGCTCTCGATGGCTGTGGCGATACTGGTAGCTCGAGAGTTTGGTTCTTGGTCTATCTGATGATGACTTCATGCTCGTTTTGAAAAGTTTATGCATTGTCAATGTGCTAAGCCAGGGTGTTATTAAAGATTACTAAAGTGCTTGAGGACCCTGAGTATGAAAGTTCAGTTCTTTTCAGGAACATAGAATATAATTCAGTGTGGATTCAGATAGATAATTTCTTATTTGGTACATCTTGTGTGGTGATTTCTTACCCTATTGAAATGAATGCGTTTTATTTGAGCTTCGATTCGACAAGTTCATCCGAAAATGAAATGCCCATTTAGCTCGTGCACATGAAATAGAAAGAACAGAAGTTAAGTATGCACAACAGATGTGATTGAAGAGAACATATTCTAGAGTTTGCCGACATGGATACATGATCATGTGTTGGACTGATCTATTATACTATGCTTAGGTTCTGTTACAATGAGTGAGAATGTCCATCTTTAATTACATTTTTTTAAAATGAATCTGCTTGTGGTAATCTTTTCTTCATGGACAGGTTCTGAGCCGCATAAGGCAGTTCTAGAGCACGAGTCTATTCATATCCATACCATGGTACATGTTGGAGTTTATTTCTATAAGCTGATACCAAATTCCTGCTTCTAATAAGGAAGCAATGACAAAATCATGCCACTTATGATGGAGTCATTTTATATGATTGTATATCTTGTCTGGTTCCAGGTGCAATGGCCGAGATTTATGCAGGGTTGGCCCAAGATATTGCGTCCATTGATGCTTGTAATGAAGCCGATTTATCAATTTCTCATGCTCCTTTGGTTTTTGTTCATCAAAGTACCTGCTCCTGATGTTTTTCTTGTGCAGGTGAGTTTCATTTTTTTTTTTATAGAGAGAGTATAGATTTGGTCTAAGTTGGGTTCTAAGTCTCCATGTGTAAATTGCTTCTTTCCCAAGTCTTATCTGAGAATCTTCTGTGCTTTTGCAAATGCTTCTGTTCGCAAGCCATATTGCATTTATGATTGGTGAGCTATTCTGTTAAATTACTGCTCGATGTAGCCATGTCTTAACTTATCATATGATTGGCTTTTACAGAATCCACCTTCAGTTCCAACCTTGACAGCTGTTGCATGGGCCAGCTGGATAAGGCGTTCAGCATTTATCATTGATTGGCATAATTTTGGATACACTTTACTGGCTTTATCTCTGGGAAGAAGTAATCTATTTGTGGTGGTATATCGCTGGTATAGATTGAGTTGCCTTTCAGAAGTCTGCTTAAAGGAGCTCTCTTGTGCATAAAATCTCAGTTTTCTATCTTGATAGGTTAGAGAAACACTATGGGAAGATGGCAAACGGTTCATTTTGCGTCACGAGAGCAATGCAACATGAATTAACTCAGAATTGGGGAATTAAGTAAGATGGTCAGAGAAATATTGGGGAATTGTTATTGTGACCTCATGAGTTATATTCTTGAGCCTGCTGATAGTCCTTAGTTTCCACTTCTGTTTACAGAGCAGCAGTTTTGTATGATCAGCCTCCTGAATTTTTCCATCCTGCTTCCCTTAAGGAAAAGCATGAGGTGATGCACCATTTTCTTTGTTTTTTCCCCCGGATGTTTCTTGGGTTCTTTTGAATTTTATCAAACTGAACAAATCACTGGACTATTATATAATTATAGTTGCTGAATAGACTAGTTAAAAGTAACTGAACAGATAGCTATTGGATGATTGTAGTTATTTTGCAGATTGGACAAAAATTTCCAGTTGCCCCTTGGTGTGCGGGACTGTTTTAGCTGTGGTAACATTTTCTGTCAAGGGAATGTTTACTTATCTTTTTTAGATTTAATGTCAGTGCAATCATTTAAGTTCTTCAATTTACTTGCAGAAACTACCAGGACAGGAGACTCTACCTCAGATGAGACCCTATTTACCACTCTAGTTGACTCTGATATTTGTGTGAAGGCAAACAGGCCTGCCCTTATCGTCAGTAGTACAAGCTGGTAAATCATTCTTTTTAATTTTGGTCTGCCTTTTACCTATATACTGAACTGAATTTTAAGGGCCTTTTCAGCAAATATCCTTCGCTTGTTTATTGCTTCACATTACATCTTCTGGGTTTGTTGTTTCATGGAAACTAGTTAGCTGTCTAAACAAGTTCTGAATAAACTAACACATATATCTTCTTGCACATGCATACAAACACACTCATGACTATGCAATGTATGTGCGTGCACACACTCATGATGGAGTTGAGAATAAATCTGAAGACTAGATCTTTTTGAGCATGATGTTGAGTTGCATTACTCCATTTCTTGCTGTACTCCCAATTTTATATACCAATATAGTTAGATGTATCCCTCATAAAAAAATGCCAATTTGAATGTGGGCTTTTCCTTGCAGGACGTCAGATGAAGACTTTGGCATCCTCTTGGAAGCAGCGGTTATGTATGATAGAAGAGTTGCTGCAATTTTAAATGAAGATGACTCTACTGACAAAGAGGTTCTCTGGAAGGAAATGCACCACGGAAAGAAATACCTCTACCCCAGTTTGTTATTTGTAATCACAGGTAAGGGTAAAACTAGTACTTTATGAGACATGAGTTTCTGGTCATTTTGGCTTTTTTAATCCTTGAAGAATTTGTACAGGTAAAGGGCCTGACAAAGAAAAGTATGAACAGAAGATAAGAAAGTTGAATCTTAAGCGTGTGGCATTTAGGACCATGTGGCTATCAGCTGAAGATTATCCGTTGCTACTTGGTATCTGTTGAAGTCCTCTTTGATCTGCCAAGCTTCATTAGTTTGCTGATTCTTGTTTTTTTTTTGCTCAAAATTTTTCTTCTTAATTTCAGGATCAGCAGATCTTGGTGTGTGCTTGCACACTTCTTCATCTGGTTTGGATCTTCCAATGAAGGTCTGATCTACAGCTGTGTAGGAATTGCACCATTTACAATACCTCCTTTTGTGGAATCATCCTTTTGTTTTGTTCCTGTGTCAGGTTGTGGACATGTTTGGTTGTGGATTGCCTGTGTGTGCTGTTTCGTACTCATGGTAGACCCACTGGCCTTCCTACTATTGCTGAATTTGAGCATTGTTTGCGTCATATTACATTGTACACAATAGTTGTCATTTCCTTTTTTTTTTCTTTTTGTTTAATTCTTCTGTGATTGGTTTTGAAGCATTAAAGAGCTAGTGAAAGTTGAGAAAAATGGCCTTCTCTTCTCGTCATCTTCAGAGCTAGCTGATGAACTTTTGGTATGTCCTGGAATCTTGTTTCGATTATTCTATAAGGATGAATTACGTTTCATTGATTATAATGTGCCATAAGCTAGATATATTTAGGGCATTTCAAGGCTTTTAACTAATTGCCCTAAGATAACCTACGAAATTATCTACCAGCATCAATATTTCAAATTGACAGACAGCTTACTAAGTTATATTCTTTTTTCTTGGTTGTGGTATATAGTGATCCGATACATACTCTTTGTATGATTATGTGATATTATGTTTTGTTCTGTTGAATCTGCGCAGATGTTGTTGAAGGGGTTTCCAGATGATTGTGATGCATTGAAGTTGCTGAGGGATGGTGCACAGGAAAAAGGAGCCTCTTCAAGGTGGGCTACAGAGTGGGAAGAACATGCTAAGCCATTGTTATTGGAGGCAAGTGCACCTTCTTCACTTGGGATTGCATACCCGCTGAGCTAATTATTGGTTTTGACTAAAATTTCTCAAGTGATCTTTCCAATCTTGAGAAATTTTATTCTTTGTGAAACTGCATGGTTTATTGTCACATTAATCATCATTATCGGGGCATCGATAATCCTGAATTCTTCCTCTTATGCTCTCTACTCTCCTTTTACACAGAGAGTCTTCAATGTTTGTGAAATATATGACCCATATTTTGGAATTTTTGGGCTTATTTAATTGCAGGTTATTTCTCGGAAGCATGAGTGATTTCCAGCTCTCAATAGCAATGTCAATTTTCTTAGTCTAGGTAATGTTATTATTCTCAACTATCATATTTTGCCCATTGGTTTATCGCTATTAATGCTGATTGATGCGTAGGAATCACAGAAGTGGAGTTAATATTTTTTTTTTTTTACTGTGGAAGACTGAATTGTACTTGACTCTTTAGCATTAGGATTTATGTTTTTATATGTCTGTGCACGCTCGTGTGTGTGTTGATGATCACTATTGTTTTGGCTTAATATATGCTTGTGTGACATTTTAAGGGTGGTCTAATTTAAAATTTGATTGGTTCTATCTACAGCAGTCGGCAGCCAAAGTGCACTTAAGAAGGGAGGTCACGCGGCTGACTCGTTTCGGGTTTCAAACCATTTAGGCTGTCAGATCAAACAGCAGGAGAATTCTTTAGCTTAAAACGCAGATGTGTTCATCAGCCAAGGTGGAAAGATACTTCTGTCCCACTAGCTTTGGATGTCTTGCCATCTGTATTATGGGCTTTTATTCTTCTTTGATGGACCTTACTAAAATGACTGTAGATAGTCTCGCTGATTGTTTCATTATGCTCTGGACAATCTCCGTCTCACTTGGGCTACTGAAACAATCGTGTCAAAGTGGTTTTACTTTGTTTTAATCTGTATGCTTGACGGCACCGACCATGACTGATCTTTAACTCCATAGAGAACATTACAACGTCTGCGTTAGATTTGATTATGTTTTGATAACTATAATTTCTGGACAACGTACATGGGAATGGCCCAAAGAGGGAACGGGACTATATTTTGAAGGCTGATCCTGTCCATCCCTGCCATCGGACTTGGTTTAGATGTTCTCTTTTTCCGTTTGATTTGGCTTAAACTTTTTAATGTTGGGTAATCATTCAAATTAAGAAATTATGGACTTATGGACAGAAGCGCGTGGTTATTTTTATTTATATTTATTGGATTTGTTGCTAAAATATTGTTATTAAATCCAAAACACAGCAAGTCTAAACCGTCTAATTTTTGTTTCTTTAACCTTGGTTGAGACCCAAAGCAGTGCTTGAAATCCGGAAAGGCAAGAAACTGATAGCAATACGGCGCTTATTACAACTTCATTCATGAAATAATTTTCTTTCTAGAATGCAATTCTCGAGCTGTTTTTTACCTTCACTGTTTCATGAACTAACCGGAAAGATGACCCACGCGGTGTCGTAGGACTTTGAGAAAAAGTTATTGATCATAAAGGGAAGTATGTACTTGAAGACCATAAATTGTGATTTAAACTTGAATTGTGTAAAATTTTAAAAAGATCTGATGTTGGTATTAATTTTAATTTGCAACTATTTGTTGGATAGTGGCTTAAAAAGTTAATATCTCTTTTCCTAAACAATAATAATCGTCAAACTGTGGTCATTTTTAGTTTATGTGAAGAATTTTTTTACGGTAACTGTTCCTAATAAAATCAAAAGAAAATTAAATTTATGGTTTGATTTTTTGAAAGAAAACCAAAAAGAGACAAAACAAAAAAGACAGAAATTTCCAATTGATTTTCTAAAGAAGCAGCCCACCTCAACGACGAATAAAGAGGGCCCATGAACGGGGGAGCCCAACAGCGCGCGCCATCAGCACCAGTCGGGGTTTAGGGTTTTCTCCCGCCTCCTCTGCCACCAGCATCCTACTCCGACCACCGACACACCTCCTTCCTCCACCCTTCCTCCTGGCACCTCCGACGATGGCCAAGAAGAGAACGAGGCATCAGAATCCGGAGCCCTTTCTCGCCGACGACAATGAAACCGTCGTCTCGTCGAAGAAGAAGCAGTCGAAACCCGCGAAGAAGCACCAGAAAGAGGAGAAGCTCATATCCACGGGCATGAGCTCGAAGATACTGAAGGAGGCTCTCATTCAGCAGAAGGAGCTCCGGGACGAAGCCGACGAGCAACAGAACCCTAACTTCTCGCGGCAGTTCTTGGAAGATCAGAGCAAGTTCGCGGAAGAAGAGGAGGACGACGACGACGTCGACGATTTCGCCGGTTTCTCCGAGACTCAGAGTCAATTCGGCAATTACGAAGTGCGTAGGATGTGACTTCGACTTGACCTCTTCTTTTTCATCGTAAAAAATCGAACTTGAATGTTCGGAAGATTTGATTGCGTTGGGATTTTGCAGGAGGAGATTGATGAGGACGATGAGAAACTGCTCGAGGCTTTCTTGACGAAGGATGCCGGTCCCCAGCGCACGCTCGCCGACCTTATTGTCCAGAAAATAAAGGAAAAGGATGCCGCCGTTGCTTCAGGTTCTTTTAAAAATCTGTAATTTTTGGTGTTTGATGAATCGCTAAATTGAGTATGTTTGGTCCTGAAAAGTTGTTTCGGTACTGCAGAAGCTCGACCGCTACCTAAGTTGGATGACTCCATCATCAATTTGTATAAAGGGTAACCGATCGCACTTCTAGATTTTGTTTATTTCGAATCCGTAATCTGTGACTATGTAAGCGGGTCTCGCAAGGGATGTGTTGGATGAATGCTGTTTACACAATGTGCAGAGTCGGTGAGTACCTTAGCAAATATACGGCTGGAAAGATGCCGAAAGCATTTAAGCACATTCCCTCGACACAGATGTGGGAGGAGGTTCTTTACCTCACTGAACCTGAGAAATGGTCCCCTAATGCAATGTATCAGGCCACCAGAATTTTTGCTTCCAATTTGGGTGCTAGGAGGGCGGAGCGTTTTTATAAGCTTGTCTTGCTTCCTCGAGTGAGGGAGGACATCCGGAAGAATAAGAGACTGCATTTTGCCTTATATCAATCGCTAAAGAAGTCCCTCTACAAGCCTGCTGCTTTCAACAAGGGTATTTTGTTTCCATTGTGTGAGGTATGTGATAATAGTAAAGCCTCACTCATGTCCCTATCCTTGGCTTTTTTCTTGCTTTTTAAGTTTGCTTAATATGCTACCATAGTTTCCTCGTGTTTTAATGTAATTAATTCCTTTAAGTCAGTTTTGACTCACTCTCTAAGCATTATTGCATGTACTGCTCACTTCTTCTAATCAGCAATGTTGTTACTTGCTATACAGATAGAGTTTGTTTTTATAAGTAGTCTCTAATATGTTAGTAGGGAGTGTTTCATCATGCTTTGCCACTATGCTTCACTGACATGGGAATTACTTGTGCAGTCAGGGACATGTAATCTAAGAGAAGCTGTCATTGTGGGGAGCATACTTCAGAAAGTGTCCATCCCAATGCTTCATTCAAGGTATTTGGCTATTGTAATTTGTGTAACACCAAAGCTAGCGGTGATGTACTTGTATAGTAGTTTGTAGGGAAAGAGAATGCCAAAGCGTCTGCCAACTGCCGCACATGCACTAGCAAATGAGTATTTTGGTTGTGGCATTTTTTGTCAGACTTGTAATGGCTGTTTTGTGTCATGGTCTCATTTCGTGGTGCAATTGTTTTTTTTTTTGAATCATAGGCTATCATTAGTGGTGATCTCTATCAGTTGTTCTAAGGATGGGTTATTCCAGTTGATCTTGTTCCCCTCCCAATAATTCTGCTTGGAAAATTTGAACTCTGATATGCTGGAGTAAGCTGAAGAACATTTGCACTCTTAGTTGTTTGGTAAATGATGCTCATAGTTAAAGTTGGTGAGCATGCCTCTTCAAGGTTTCACACGTATTTTCATTTGAATCTAAACTGCGTGGCTATATCATTCTATCTTCTTGTAAGTTATATTTGTTCTGGTTGTCTACATGTTTGTAATATGTGCACTCTTTTAGTTGCTAGTCTCTTAAAACTCAACGTGCTCTTATTTTAGCACTTCTGCTTGATCATTTAGGCGTTAGGTCTGACTGAACCTTTAACTGGATTTGCAGTGTTGCTCTGTTGAAACTCGCAGAGATGGATTATTGTGGCACCACGAGGTACAGTTTTCCCCTTGTTCAAATAGCTGAATGCATGAAACACGTTAAATCAATGTTATCTTAGCTTATGTATATTATACTCAGATCTGTAACTCTATATGTAGAATAACACTTGATGATACTTTAGTCAAAGTTCTAATATAGCAGTACTTGATCCAGTGAGACATCCACAAGTGCTCGACTCTAGATCCATTTCACTTAACATCCATGTCTTTCAAGATAGACCCGTTTTTCCAATATCATGTTGAATTAGTAGTAGTTGAGCCAAAAACTCAGGTATGTTAACCATATGAACATCTTGAGCTCTAACTGAAAGATTGAGCATGATGTGGATGTAGAAGTTTCAACTAGCAAGGTTGCCAATCAGGTCATGCTGCGTTAGTTTTCTGTGCTGCCGTTAGTCCACCCAAATACCATAATCCCTGGGCCATCCTCTATCTGCATGTTTGGGTCATTAACTATGTGGTTGATTCAGGGAAAAAAAGACAAAAAAACTGTTATATAATTCGTTTAACCATTTTTTAAAGCTGATAGTTGATAATAATTAGTTTTCTATAAGCATAGTTAGCCAATCTCAGAATGTCCTGAGGTCAGAATGGTGGAGAAAGTAGATGGGTTACTACAAGGGCTTCATGTCTTTTTTATCCTATTCTGTGCTAGTAGATGCATGATATATCTCATAATTTATCAAGTAGATTGAGTAGGCAGGATACGTAATTGCCTTGGGTCTTTTTGATAATAAAGGACCTGGTTGAAATTGCGGTTGTTACTAGCGAATATGCTATATATGCCTGCAAGTTAAAACTTTCGGGAGTTGGTATATTTGAGGAGAATCACACTTAGGCCTATCTCCTTTAGTTATTACCTGTGTGTTACTGCTGTTGAAATTATCTCAGATTTTCTTGCTTGGTCAAAGAAGAATGAGCTGCTATCGCAAGCAGAATATTTCAGTGTGTTAACGATATATAGAAGTGGAAAAGTTGATGAAATGCTTTTGTGGATTAGTTTTTCTTAGGAGCTTCAATCATTTTTTGTCTCATTCCAAGATTTATCTGTTTTGTATGTTCTTGCAGTTATTTTATAAAGCTTCTCCTTGACAAGAAATATGGATTGCCATACCGTGTTGTTGATGCTTTGGTCGCTCATTTTATGAGATTCTTGGATGACTCGAGGATAATGCCAGTCATATGGCACCAGTCACTTCTCGCCTTTGTGCAAAGGTGAGTATGGCCGTTTTATTCTTATACATTGTTGTCTAGTCCTTTCTTTAGATGCCTTGTAAGATTAACCTGTTAATGTTATTGTCTTGCCATCCTTCAGTGGGGTGACATTCAATGTATACTCCTCTACTTCTTGTTCTTGAATAGAGAGAGAAGGAGAAAGCAGGGGGCCCCGGGGGTGGGGGGGGGTGGGCGGGGCGGCGGTGGGTGTTGATTAGTTTTGTTGTGGTTTTAGTTCTTAGTAGGTATGACCAATTTGCAACATTGGGGTATTCTGCAGCTGTCATGTTGTTTATCTCTGTACATTGTCTCTATCTTCTTTTTGTGTTTGACATTGTATTGTTAAAAACGCAGGTACAAAAATGAACTGCAGAAGGAAGATAAAGATAACCTGAGGAGGCTGCTTGAAAAGCAGAGACATTATTTGGTAAGATCTTCTTTTAGTGCTTTAATAGGTTGTCTTCAACCAAAGCATGGAGTAGTTGATCATTTTGATCCCTCGATTGCAGGTTACTCCTGAAATCAGCAGGGAGTTGATCAATAGTCGCAATCGTGGAGAGAAAGATGACCCTATGATGATATATATCCTTCTTGTTTGATGAAGCCCTTTCCTTCTTTGTCCATTTTTTTCCCTTTTATTTTCTCTTAGTGTGATGTACCATGATAGGTGATAGCTTTTCCGTTTTCTCCTTATTGAACTTGATGCATGTGTGATTGGCCATGGCATTTGTGATGACTATTTGGGATTCTGTTCTTCCTTGACTTTTGAATACCTACCCCAGTATCGGTGATCAATAAGACCATTGATGAAGACAAATTTGACATTCCTGAAGTGCCCATGGAGGAAGATTGAAGGGTTACATTTAGCGTCTGTCCTTTGTTGGTATGATGTGGCTAATGCTGCAATTCTTCAAGACCATTGAAGGATTTCCTTCGGGAATCAATCAGTATAGTCCAAGAATCTCTTTACAACATGGCTGTTGTCGTTCAAATATAGTCAATGCATGGGCATCAATTGGCGATTTTTGTTATGATCTGTAGTGTTGTTAGATTTTTTTGGGCATCGGGATCAATTGACAATTTACCATGGTGGTTGTACCGAAATTACAGTCTTGGCTATGGAAAAACTATACTTGAGATGAAGTCAGAGGCTTTTTTGAATTGTAATTGAGTGGTAAACAGACCTTGTGCCCCAGGATTTTCACAGTTCGAGATGCATCAGATGTACAGAAGGGTGTTTCAATGTCCATTCAATTGTCGGATGCACAGATTGAGTGGATAAATCAGTTTTGGAGTGCGTTCATAGTGTCTAGTTAATCAATTTTTAATATTTTTTAGTGTAAAAACATGTCTTTACTTTGGAATCATGTGAGAAACAAGTGCATTGTCCATTTTTCAAGCAGCTTTGATTTGTTCCTAGTGTTATGCTGTTGTTCTATTGTGGAAATTGCAGAGGTCTGTGCTTGTTATGAAATATATAATCATTCCGATGTACTTTGAAATTGTTAGATTCTGTTTTTTGTTATGCGTTATAAATGCTTGATGTAATTTCTCCTCCTCCTGGACAGACATATATTGCTGTCCCTGTCATATAAATGCTTCTAGGTAGCTCTTGTGCCTCGATCATTTGTTTGATGATAAAGAACCAGTGAAGCTAGAAATGTCTTATTTTCTTTGTGCTAGAATTTCTTGCAGCAGACATGTCCTGCTGTATAAAGTCCAGAGCTCCACACACTACACGCTATGACATATGATACACGTATTTGTAATTCCACCTCTGAATTAGGTTCCATGTTCCCTACTAGATTGTTGGATTCGAACTGTTGGTCCAACTGCCTCATTTTAGCCGTGGAGTGTCGGCAAGTTAGCAGCTGCCTTCTGTGGTTGATCCAGCATTGTAGTATCTCTTTTTGTTTTTGAGTGTGCTGTAGGTTGGCTAGACCGAAAGCAGCTGCCCAACTAAGCTCGTGGGCTCGTGGGCCAACTTCAGTTGTTTTCTTTTGGTACATTGCCCGGAAACTATGTAGTTGCCTGTCAAATGGTCAACTTGATTAATCCACTTTTTGTTTCTTTCCGAGATGAGGGTCCGATTTAGTCTCTACTCTCGAGGACCGCGATAGGAGCGTCCGCATCGCCATTTTCTCTGTAGCTTCTTCGGAAACCTGTTCAATTACCTCTTTCATACTCAAACCTCACTGATCTATCAACTTCGTCTTCTTCAGGAAAGTAGGTCCCTTGCGGCACTAAAATCGCTGATGTTCGCTCGTTGGTTTATGTGATTTTCAAATTATTTTGTCCCCCGTCAATTTGGTTTCTCTGATGCTGGAGATCAGATTGACGAGGCCCTTGGGTGATGGATGGAGGCAAACGTTGGCCTACCATTGCTTGAAAAGTCAATGTTCCTGTGTGTGGGAGTAAAACCCGCAAATGCAATCAAAGGGTGGAGGGTGGTGGAGGTGGATACATGTTTCAACAACAGAAAACTTGCGGTAGTCTTGGCCTACAAGTGTTGATAATTGAAGGATTATGTCATCGGCGAGAATTCCTGAGACGTTAGACCTGACGTTAGGTTCCGTAATGAACATGGGGGTCGTGAGCGTTCGTTTTTCCGGGCGCGAGGGAAGGAATGCTTGGCAGAGAATTTGAGGAGGTCGGGCTGTTAGCAGCTCTGCATAAAAATTGCGAATTCCTTACAGCCACTACTTCACCAACAAGAATGCTTTGTTCGTAAACAATTCAATGCTGCAAATGAGTTCCAGGAAGCTGCTTATATTCACCTGAAATTCTGGGGAGATTCCTCGCCACCAGTTGCAGTGGGACGGCGTGGCTGTCCATGCTCCTCACCTTTCGAATCCCAGCAAATCCGGCTAAAGACTTTTCTATAATCTTGTTCGAAGTTTGTGAAGAATACTCTAGAGCTAAAGGAAGCTCTTATTTTATTTTTCTTGATAACGGGGAGGGAAATTTATACTGTCTTTACTTGCGTCAGTTGCTCGAGAGCGTGAGGTTACCACCTCCCCCACACTCGGGGGAGATCGGGGCACCAGTTGTGCGGTCGAAGAAGCACCCAACCACTAAGGTAACGCTCCGTTTGGTAGATGTTGAGCATTATGATTGATTCTGAATTTGCAAGGTTTAGTGTGATTGTATCGACTCGGTAATAGAATAAATTGTGTGGTGCATGGTCGCGATTTAGGAGTAGGACATTGAACATATAATCAAAAGACCCGTGAGTCATTTGGCTTGCCAGCTTGAGATTCTAGACGCAAAAGTGATTTACTTGTAAAAAAAGATAAAAACTGTTTGGTAACACTCCAGGCATAAGTTAGTGGTTCCCCGTAATTTGGATGAAACGGTTTCCATTTTTAAGTTAAACCATTTCATGTTCATATTCATTACGTGACACGAGATGTGATGATTTGAAGATTCAAAAAAGCGTGCATGTATAGAAATAAGACTATTCGCATTTATCCTAGTTTTTGCTGCAGATGTTTGTGATCCACATATCCAAGTGGTGCTGGCGGCTAGGGCACATCTATAGAGACTGATCAAGTCGAGATATTGGCAGAATTTGATATATTGTTGCATGCAAATATCATTGGGCTAAAAGGTAGGTACTTCTCTTATGTGGGGAGTGAGAGATGTGAATTATGTCGCCGGTGTTGTGTGATCATTGGGTAAAAGCAGCTGTGCTTGGGAAACTTTTCTGGAAGCCAGTAGCGTAAAGGAAAATAGAATTAACTACCATATTTAGTGAACTCCATGCGAACCAATAGCTTAGGTTTATAGAGTTTGGTACTTGTAGTTGTCGAACAAGATCATGATTTCCATCTCTAAAGCTTGGACCAGTGAAGTACAGACAGATGATGCTTCTCCATTGGCATGCAAATTGTCCGAAAAGCTAATGCTTGCTTGTTTCAAATCTTAGAAAGCATGGTGAATTGGTTCATTTGGGTAAGTCGATTGGTTCTCGCACTTCTCATAATAGATTGATTGAGGAATAATTGCCTTATTTTATCTTATTAATTCATCTGCATATATTACATCATCTCGTTCGTCACGGTCCATGAATTGCTTAGCCTTGTCGATGATTTCATTCCCTTTCTTTTTTATATCATATACTGTATTTCCTCTTCCTCATCCCTTTTCTCCTTCGGTTGCTTTTGACCCTTTTGAATCTCACGTGAGCAACCTAGGCAATTATCCAACCAAAAGCAACCTAGAAGTCTCCTTTAATAATTGAACATATGTGGACACCTGCCGATCTGAGCACCACAAGGTGCGTCTCCCGCCCCAGCCGTTTAATATCATTATGCAGCTTTCCTTTGGATTTGGGTTCCCATTTCCTTCATAAAAGTTTTGATCTTTCACGTGATTGTCATGGGAATTTCTCATTTTAAAGAGAGTTAAAAGAGTTTCGATGTACATAAAAATAAAGAAGTTTGAGATTTATGCCTCTGGATTCAATCGATCGAATAGACTCTATACATTCGATATTTGTAAATTGACGAATCTCGAAGAACAAAGCTAAAAAGCACGTATGTGAGGAAATCATACATTTTCGAAGTTGTTTTTCTGTAATTTCGACCGGATATTCATCTGAATATGACTATATTTGGGTTTCGCCACGTCTCTTGGTTGCTTGTGCGCAAAGTTATGATCATCCATGTTTATCATGTGCCATACCTGCAAAAGTGAAACCCTAGGGTCGAGGATACTACGATTACTAGCAGAAACACCAACGTCAAGTCCCTTTCCATTTTTTCAACCGGTCCTTTTTCCACAACCTTCTCCTGATCTTGTCTTTTCTTAAGATAAAAGCGGGGGAAGCAATGGGAGAGTCGTCGTCTCTCCATCTTTTGATCAATCACGCAGGAACAAATCCAAGCGAAACCAACCTAAAGTGGAAGAAAAGAGAATACACTGTTTTCCTAGGAACAATATAATGATGTCTGGTTACACCTGTAAGAACGCTAGTGCACCTGGCCAGAAAAAGAGCGATAACGCTTGTTGTTTCCAAGATTATAGAGCCAGAGAAGAAGGGCCACCATTTACGACCTACCACTATATTAGGGAAGTGGGTACTTGGATGGGGAGGGATATTCCACTTTGGGTTAAAAAAGTTATGCTTGTCATTCATTCCTCATCCTCAGCTTCACCAAGCAAACTTCTAGGAACCTCCCCATTAATGGAAGCCTCGAGTGTTGATATTGACCCCACCAGGATGCAACTTGAAAGATGTGGGTTCCTGAGCAAAGGAAGTTCCATGGTGAGCAATGACGAAGAATCTGTGGATGTCTGAAGATGTGCTGGACCCTTTTGAATCCACTCTCCAATGTCCAGTGTTGATCACCATAGAGTGGAGTTCCATTCCTTAAGACCTCCCCAAGAAAAGGACAAGTACAGAGCAAGATGCATTAAATTTGTAGTAAAATAATCTTTTGATGCATACCTTGCTTACATCAACCACTTGGGGGCATAATCACATTCTCTACGCCACTTTTCCTTAGGGGAAAAAAAGGAAAGTCGAGAAATGGATGTTGGTCCATTGAATTGAAATAAGGCAAAAGATTCTCTCTTTATTCAGTGGAATAGATTTTCAAAACTAACTATTCATCGTTACGATTAAGCCAAATGGCTTGTAACACGTGTTGTGTTCGAAAATCAATCACATCACAATTATTTCGGAAGCAATCCATGTAAGATTATTTCGAAAGCGATATATTTAGATATTCAATAAAGAAGAATGGGGCATTTTTCAAGGAAATATCGAAAAATGATACTTGAGATATTATTTCAAGAAATTCACTTATAAAGTGAAGTGGTGATTTTTTATTTGGACTTGAATATTACTAACTTATTTTGAACATTGATCTATAATCTACCATAC
The DNA here is from genome assembly GCA_014182715.1 of Eucalyptus cloeziana. NCBI lineage: Eukaryota > Viridiplantae > Streptophyta > Magnoliopsida > Myrtales > Myrtaceae > Eucalyptus > Eucalyptus cloeziana. The sequence goes on along the minus strand of CM024639.1, from coordinate 13,863,699 downwards.
TATTTGGTAAATTGAGTTTGTGCATCAAGATTCATATATATAAATATATATATTATCATATATCGAGCATTTCACAATTATGATATAGCCAGGAAGACGATCTTCAAAGTGGACCCAAATCCATGTTTACTTTGTCAAGAAAAGAGGAAAAAGGAAGAGGAGACAGTTATTGGGTCAAATCAATCTTTTCCAAAAAGAAGAACACAACGCCGCCCATCAGTCCACTCCGATGTTGGCTCGTATGAGGACACTGTGCTTCCTCATTGGCAGTTGACGAAACCCAATATTTTGGAATGCCCACCAATCACGCTTTTAATTATTTAACCAAAATTATAGTCAAACATGAGAGAATAATGGACACTTTCAAATGAAGCAAATCCCCAAAGAACCGTTAAAAAACCAAATTTATCTCAATATCAAAACATAATCCAATTAAAAGAATAATTAGTAATAGTCACACGCTGAGATCTTCCCCTCTAAAAACTACGACTTTTTAGCGTCCTTAACAGTATTGCCATTCGAAAATGATGATGACAACAACAAAAACATATTGTACTACTGTAGATTTAACCCTTTAACAAACTCTCTAATTTAGATTTAGATTGAAAAAGAAAAGTTCCCAAATTTATATCTATACTTAAATCAAGAGAGGAGAGATTCCACAAAATCTCGGAGAAGTCATAAAATCATGTCTTGAGCATCCCGTTGGCTGAACTTGTGACGACATTCTCACAATATTTTCAGTTGCAAATAGATTTATTCACCACACCGAACAAGTAAAAGCAACAACAATGAATGAAAAAAGATGCCAAACAAGGCGAAAAATGACTCCCAAATTAGACCAGGGGAGAAAAAACAGTAAATCAAGGCCTAGAGAAGAAAGGCACAGCAAGGCAGGCTCTTAGCTTTAGTTGAAATCGAGAGCCTGTAGGTGAAGTGTCTTTGAGGGAGAGACTTATGGGGAGAGAGAGGATTGTCAACAAAGAGATTAGGACAGGAACTGAAAGCACGTAGGTGAAATTTCTTTAAGAGAGGGGGTTGCCGACAGAGAGATTAGAGTTTTATTTTATTGTTATATAATGCTTGCCCTTTTTAGTACTTCGAGTCCATGTCTGTCCCAATCATGATCTATTGTTAATCTGTAATAGTAGGCATTGAATCTTATAGGAATTCATCAGATGTTCACATGATCAATTACTGTAATCAGTATATTAGTATGATTAATCTGATTGGGCAATAGTTAGTGCAGGGACTTCAATCCTCTCCTTTAGATAAATCAGACCAAATTTGGTTGACTGCCGTGCTGTTTTTGCATGAGTGGAGGATCTGTCTCAGCATGGAAACTTAAGGAGCTACACACCCTTCCTTCCGTCATTGGAACATGATTGGTTAATTCACTATTCTTTTGTCCAAATCAAGAAAAGTTCGATTGGCATATTCCATATGGCATAACCCTCAATGTGTTCAGAAGATATTTTATGGGACAGCCACAATGAAATATGCATCTGATATATGCAGGACCAGCATAACGATGGAAATTTAGGAAATTAAGCTATGAAATGAGAGGAGAGAAGAACAGAGCATCAGAGCAAGACCGAGAGACAAGAGTCAAGAAAGAGATGTACAAAATATGGTCACGTGCTTGTAACGTTTTTATTACACAAATACACAAAGACAGAGAGAAAAAACAGAGCAGCGAGAGAATAAGCAGAAACCAGCTGAGCTCTCAGTCCTACCGAACTGAAACTACTCTCAAAGCTACGAGCTTGGTTCATCAAAATCTCTCGTTCTCGCCCAAAGGAAAAAGACAAGTTTCGAACAAGTTTCGAATAACATCAACAAAAATAGATAGATGCTACTCTGTGACTGTGAGGAAGATTCCCGGGGACGTATTTGCAAATCATCCCTCTGTAAAATCCTCCTCACTTACTCCCCTAATCATTGCGGTTCGATCTTGATTCAATCTCAAGCCTGCTTCGCCAGATCCTTGGCGCTGATGAACGTCCCGTGGAACCCGTAGGGGACTCGCGACGGGAGCTGGACCGTCGCCTCCAGCTCCAGAGTCGTGGCGTTCACGATCTGTAGCTCCGACCTCCACTCCTTCTCGTCGTGCACGAACGCCAGCACGTACCCGTCATCCTCTCCGCTCCCTGAACTCACCTCCCTCGGCAGGAACATGGGCTCGCCGCCGTACCTCTGCTCTCCGTACATGAACTTGCGGACCTGCCCTGTCACGAGGTCCACCTTCGCAAATCCCGACACCTTTGGCCATGGCTCGGCCAGGGCCAGGTACGCGAACCGGGTTTTCCTCCCGAGCCTGTTCCGGTTCACCATTCCCGCCTCCAGGTTCACTTGCTCACTCTCGTCGCGTATGATCGGACGTCGCGTCGACTTGCCAGTCTTCAGATTGAGCCTGATCTCGGACAAGACGCTCTTCAGGCTCTCGTCCTGCTCGTTGAAGATTGAGTCCGGCGGCGTCATGCACGAGCCGATCACGACGACCTCGTCGCTCTCCGGCTCTTCCCACGCGTTCCAGAGGTGGAAGCAGAAGCAATCCGGCACGTCGATCCACCGGATTCCAGATGCATCGCTCGCATACTTGTCCATGATTCCAAACCTCGACGTTTTGGCCTTGTCATAGATCACCGGAGATCCTCCGCGGACCATCTCGTTCAGCTTGAACACCACCTGCTGGTCTGGGATCACCACGAACCGCTCGGTGATCGCGAAGTCGTGCATCATTGTCGGCTCCGCGAGGGGGATCTCGACGTCGGGTGACTTCCTCCCGTTAGGCGAGAAGCGGAAGTACTTGAGGTAGGGCTTCCGGACGACGTCGTAGCTGAGGGCGAAGAGTTCGCCTGAGACAGGGTCGACCTTCGGGTGGGCGATCATCGTGGAGTCCAGCTGGCCGCCGAAGTCGTAGCGACCGATGGTGTCGAGGTCGCTGTCGGCAGTGACGCGGACGCGGTAGGGCAAGTCGTCCTCTGACATGGCGAGCAGGCGGCCGTTGAAATAGACGAGGCCTGCGTTGGCAACTCCGATGCCGTGGCCGTGGTCGAGGAGACCGCAGGCCCCACGCGCGTAGAAGAGAAGGAGCCTGGCGATGCCAAAGTGGCCGTGGAGCTCGCCGATGGCCTTGGGGAAGATCGGGCGGCCGAGGGCCCGCTCCTGGACAAAGCGGTGCGTCTTGGTGAAGCGGCAGGCGTAGCTGGCGGAGCCGTCGGCGAGATGGACGGCGTGGATCATGCCGTCGCCGTCGAACAAGTGGTGGCCGGCAACCGGCTGATAGAGCGGGTTGGCCCCGTTCCGCACGTACACGCCTCGGATGCAGTCGGGGATCTGGCCAGCCACAGGGAGCGAGTGATGGACGGGCTGCTCGGGCACGGGAGCGAAGTTGCCCGAGATTTGGACCCCCGGGTCGGACGTCTTGGGGAGGGGCTGCTCGAGCTCGCGGGAGACGAGGGCGTCCTCGACGGCGTCTAACGCCATGGACGCGAATTTCTGCAACAAGTTCCATCGACCCGGAGCTTCTTTGCCGCGAGGCTTTGAAGTGGAGGGAGGAGCGGCAACGGCGGTCGTTGACGGTTGGAAAGTCAATGGTTTCTTGGGGAGGAGGAGCTTGGGGGGCGTTTGGAGAGAGCAAGTGATTCTGCTGGGCCTTTTCCTGGGCCCGTTCAAGCCCAATTCAACCGAAGGTGAAGAAGAAGACATGGATGGGATTGGAGGAGAGGAGTATTTGATCCATGTGGCTGCTGCGACTGGAGCCATGCCTTCGATGAGTGCACGAATTAGGCAGAGAGAAGGACGAGAGACTCTTCGGTTGGGTTGGTGGGTGATGAAGCTTTGAAGTTATATCGGTTTCTTCTGTTTGGTCATGGAGGATTTGAAGAGAGAGAGAGAGAGTGAGTGAGTGAGTGAGGAGTGAATTGGAGAGAGGAAGGCGCATATATATAGGAGGGAGAGAGAGGGTAGAGAGACGAACCGGAAATTAGGGTCCACCTCAAAAGACAAGGAAGGCCAAGACCACGTGTAACATTAAATAAAAATGGACAAAAAGAAAGAAGAAACGAAAAGGAAAAGAAAAGAGGTGATAACATGGAAGCTTCATCAGTCGTCGACACGGCCCTCGACCACCATCTTTCCCTCCCTCGATGCAACATCTTATAGGACTCCAATCTTCGTTCGGAAACCATTGTTGTAAGATTTTGTGTATTTATATATTCTTAACAATTGTCAATGGAGTTTGATCACTAAAACGGTGATGAAAGTGTTAAATAAAGACGTGATTTATTAATTAAATATTTTAATAGAGACTAAGTCTTTCAAAAATGATTTACAGCTCCTAGGAGATGATCATCTCCGGTCGTCATTTTCTCATCTCCTTTTGGCGACAGAGATCCCTTGGTCCCCGTTCTCCTTTGTGGACCGACCGACGATCGATAAAATAGCTTAAATCTGTGGTACACTAAGTGAAACGGGACTGTAATCTTCCACTCATGAGCTAAGTGATGTATCCCCTCCTTTCATACTTATTACCAGAAGTATCTTATAATAAATTGATTTACGTGTCATCGGATGTCTGAACCGCTCTGAAAGGTGCGAAGACTTCAGTTTTATATTTTATCTTCATGAGAGATTAGAGCAACAACATCCTTAAAGAAATTGTTGAACGCCTCTCTCAACTAGAAGACACGGCATGCACTCACCGATTGATCCCTATTTCTTTTTTATCCTTTCCCCACTCGGATCGAATTAATTTATCATTTAAGCGTTCCTTCTCAGCCAATCAGTTTATGGTGGGGTATCCTATCTTTAAGAAGGTTTTTTTTTTTTTTTTTTTTAATAGCTTTTGTTATGTCTAAGAGGTTGATGATGAATTTTCGCATTCATATATACATATCAATTCCTTCATCACTGGATGCGCATCTTCACGAATCATGAGATAAAAATATTTTGACAAAATCTTAATGATTTCTTATACAAGTAGAGTCGAATCGACATATAAAGAGGGAAAAACTCTTGTACAACTCATTAAGTGATGGTTTCACATGATAGCTACAATTTTTAGATTTTCTTACTGATCAACAGAATACATCCATCATTATTTGAATCAACTTCTCATGAATGATATATGTTCGCTTCTTCTTACAAGATTCCAGAGCGGCCATTTTTTACAAAGATCCTCCTCATGTGCTCAAATCGTGGTCGTCGACCATATTTATCGTTAGCAGTTTAATAACTTCATAATGCTTTCCAATACTAAAAAGGACCAAGACCGACGAGCTTGCTTTTGAAAGCATGGGGCAGTGTATAACACATGGTCGATGCAGATCACCTGGGGATCGAAGGCCGTTTGCTCGCGCACACATGTGACATATATGAGAGATAGTGTTTAGCCGTCTGTTGTAGTGGGGTGATATCATTGGGCAGGTGATGATAATGATGAACCCATGATCCCGTGATAAGTGGGCGATTTCACACGATTTAGGACTTTATTTCACATCCATCATTTTAGTCAAAGCAAATGCATGTGGCTTATCATATTGAATCGAGATATCTCATAATTTAGAGACTACTCGGTTAGGGTTGCAAAAATAAAACTGATAATGACAGAACATGAACTTTGATCTGATGTATAATGTGATCCATAAATTTTTAATTTGTTTAATATAGTCTATGGACTTTTGGTATTTGTTCAATGTAGTCTCTGAACTACAATGTAGGCCTTTCTTTAATTTAAAGTTTAGAGACCACATTAGACAAATTAAAAGTTGAGGAACCACATTGCACATTTGACCGAAATTCAGAAACAATTTATGTCATTTTCCCAAAAATAAATTTTAAGACTATATAAATAATCGGCTGATGGTATAGACATATGTATGGAAGATATCGACAGCACCATCAGATCCTATCAGATTGGATCACTTAGATCACACACTATCATTGCTAAAGTGCTACTTCTGGGTGTGATTCTTGATTCCAGCAGAACTTGTGCAGAAAGAGAAATTACGCGGACATTGATTCAGTAATTCAAGGTTCGAAATATGACAAAACTTGGGTTATGGAACCACTAAAACTACAAAGGTCGGTGGGACGGCGGATGATAATCAAATTTATAGACGATAGAAAGAGAGATATATATATTTGCAGAAGTCCCAGTGGGGTAGCCATAAATGTATATGATAATTACAAGAAGGCGGTCCGCTTTGCTTGCGCAAGGATGGTGCAGAAGCCCTTCATGTGCAGATATTTTGTGTCCTCTTGCACGCATAATACTCATGGACTCACGTGTCCACATGGCGCCTCACATGGTTTTTCATTCTTTAATTATTTTTGCTACCCTCAAAGATTTGGTATCTCCATCATTGGCAGCCTCGACCTTATTGCAATCTCAAGTTATCCTCGTCTCGTCTCACTTTGCTTATTGTTCATGTTTGATTAACAAGTCCCTCAGCCGGCGGTTATATTATATTGTTGCTGATTTGATTTCTGACTTTCAACCTTCTCAATAGTCAACACCCATTAATTATTGACCGGGTTCGAGAGATATGCCGTGGTGGTAATCTGACTTAATGTGTAATCAATGAGAGGGTAGGTGCTAGTCGGTATATAATATAAATAGCAGATTCTCTTCTTTCTTTCTCAAGTGCATGTTGAGCATGTTCTTTAGTCTACTTCATCATACCGATAAATAGAATATATGCTGCATGGGATTCTTTTTATTTCTTTCGATCATATATTTTCCCCCTCCATGATACTCCGTGATGGGTTCTCATGTTTTAGGGTTTTACTTTGTTATCTGAAAATACTTGAGTGCCTTCTTCTGCAAAAACGAATAAATATTGCGATTGACAATGATTGCCGTCCATCATGTGCAGAGGGCCATAATATTTGACCGCAATATTTTTGTCATGCGAAATCAAAGGTCAAGTGGCCATATGCCGGCCAAAAGTGCAGAATTTCTCATCTCTTGCATTAGTCTCAACTTGGTCCGTTGTGCTTTTAATAATGAATTTCTACACCCCTAGAGCATGGAACCTTCACTGTTTATGCTCGACATACAAGTCTCGATCTTCGCAAAATCGACTGAATGATTCGAAGACCAACCGACTCCACCTGAAAAAACTGCCAACTGCCGTGTAGGACCCCATCGAACCTGCTCTCTGCTCATTCGAACCATATTGAAGTACTGATAATAATATAAAACTTTTCGAAAAAGTTATGCCTAACATGGGAAGGCTACATGCTCCAAGAAAGCTATGCATGGGGACCCTTCTTTGTTTAACTGATGTTCATTTTCTTTTCTTTTTACGATTTCCATTTCTACCTTTTGGTTTAGCGTGTATTTGTTTCTGTTTGCATTGTGCATGCATGCAATCCCCGATAAAAACAGAGAAAAGGTCAATGAGTTTTGTGTAGGTTTGGAGAGCTCAGATGATCATGTGCCCACCTCGAAGTTCGACACTTCTAGAGAGAGAGAGAGAGAGAGAGAGAGAGAGAGAGAGAGAGAGAGAGAGACGGCGGGTTAAACATAACATAAGAATGGCCCATTCGGCGGATGGGCATGAGATGGGAGGCACATGGAGGCATCATGTGAAAGCAAGGGCTAAATGTGGAAGGATACACTAATTTTCAGAGAGAGAGAGAGAGAGAGAGAGAGAGAGAGAGAGAGAGAAGAATGTGGGGTCTCGCATCTTGACCTCCATGAACAAAGTTCTTGAGATACAGCGTTAAAAGAAGACGAGAGAGACTCAACAAGAAGATATACAACCTCAAGTCTAACGCGTCCGGTTTCTAAGACATGGCGCATGATATAGCACCTGAAAAAATGATCACATCGGCCCTGTGGAAACACAATTTTCCTCAGGCGATAGATCCGATTATTCATAAAACGCATGAAGGGCATGATAGGATGTTCTGAGTCAAAGATAAGATGAGCACCGAAGGAAACTTGTGGTGGATAATTAGATCTTCTGGGAGGCAAGCTGGATGATTTCTAGCCGGTGTATCTCAAATACGCCATGCAGGACTACTGAATTTGCCCATGGCGCAACACCTCAAAAATCATCACTCCTGGATCACGCGAGACTAATTCCCTTCTATATAGGAACTTTGCACATTGATATCCCTCTTTGACGACTATTACCGAAATAATATACTTCACAAAATCTTGTTAGCCAGTGCCCAGGGACACTTTTGACCACAGTTCTAGAAAAATATATTGATTTCATTGTATTGACTACAGATAGCATGAAGGAGATAAAACGCTGAAAGTATCAACCTTTATTTTTTAGGTCAAAATCTTATTTTTGGCTAAGGATTGCTATTTGGGATATTATCGAATGTATCTAATTCCAAATATCCTATCGAATCATATAGAGATTTCCAATTCAAAACTTTAAATTATTAAGTAGACTAACTCCTATCAATCAAAAAAAAAAAAAAAAAGACTAGCTCCTAGTTAGGATATGCCAAAAATGCTCGTATGTGTTTCAAACATGGAAAAGTATCAAAAAAGTCATAACCTATTGCATTAGTATCAATTCAGTCCTAAATTTTTTAATTGAACCAATTCAATTTTAAACCTTTTCACATTGGTACTAATTTAGTCAATTCAGCAAACTTTGGCTGACCGGCGTTGACGTGGAGGCCAACCATTCGGCCAACGCTACATGACAATTTTTTAATAATTTATTTATTTATTTTTTCAATTTTTTAATTATCTCTTCTTTTCCTTTTCCTTTTTCCTTTTTCTTTTTCGCTCTTCTTCCTCCTTGGATCCCCACAGTGGCCAGTGAGGGTCGTGGCCCTCACCAGGCCTTAACTAGGCCCGTGGGCGAGGCGGCTTCACCTAGGGTGGCAGGCGGCAAGGCCAGGGCAAGGCTGGCCTCACCTAGATTTGGGTGAAGCCGCCTCGCTTAGGCCTTGGGAGAGGGCCACGACCCTCGTTGGTAGTTGGCGAGCCTCACCAGCCACTAAGTGGATCCAAGGAGATAGAAGAGTAAAAAGAAAAAAGAAAAAAGAAAAAGAAAAGAAAAAAAAAAATTCGAGAAAAATTATTTAAAAATTGCTATGTTAGCATTGGCTAGACACTCGGCGTCCATGTTAGTGGCCAGCTAAACTTAGTCGGATGAACTGAATTGGTATCAAAATGAAAAAGGTTTAGGATTGAATTGGTCAAACTAAAAGATTTAAGACTGAATTAGTATAAATGTAATATGTTTATGACTTTTTTGGTATTTTTTTGTTGCAAACAAATAATGTAATAATAAAATATTTCCAATGAAAAAGCTAGTTTTTTTTTTTAATTATATCACAATTTTTATTAGTAAGTACACCGTTTATTTTTAAAAGAAAAATTTCTGCATTACATTAGAAAAATAGAATAGAAAGGGAGAGATGGTGCAAGGGGCCAATGGATGACCAGATTGGAACACATGGACTTGAGTCAAGGGTCATTTTCTTATGGCTTTTTGGTTGGCGGGCCCGACCTACACTTGACCCAATTGACATTGACTGGGCATTAGTGGGACTAATCTAACATTATATAATTATACATAGTTGCATATCAATTACAGCCTAGCTAGTTAATTATAAATTACATTAAATATATCCTTTTCTTTCATTTTGGCCAAGCAATGAATGCATTAAGCAAAAAAGGAAATATTTTTCTCTGACAATAAGAGTTTTGATTATATATTTTGCTCTACCGTAATTTTAATCACTCCATTGACAAATACAAACAGATCCTTTACTTTTACAGGAAGCTCAATGTGAATAGATATTGGGAAAAGAAGGGATAGGTGTTAATCTATCTTATAGTGATGGATAGTATGTAGTGCATAAATTATATTATATACATAGTTATTATATAGTGGATGCGCTTTCATTAATTTTGTCTACCTTGTCCACAAAAGAATAACATTCTGCGTTTTATCACTGAAACTTGTCGAGTCCACTTGGTTTCAGTGTAGCGATGTGGTCCGATTTGATGTAGTAGACATTACAGCATGTTGGTCTTAGATGTAGAGGATGCGGTCGGAGCATGTCTCCCGAGAAACTTATTAAAGGCTTAAAGCACACAGAGAGCGTGTGATTTAACCACTTGGGCCAAAAGCAGTAGAGGAAAGCATTTAGATCGCCATTTATTATTATTTTTTTTTAAACATAAATTACCCACCAGTCATAACGTCCGGGCTTCCTTTTGATGTTTTATAATGGAAATTTCGATGATCTTATTTGATTTCTAGAACTTATTAAAATAGATCAGATCAGATTAGATTAGATTACCATTTGAATATTCATTTTCCCAATTTATCTCTACGTAGTTGTTTCCCAGTTTGGATTCTTCTCTTTAGGGTTTTTAGTTGCAAGTATTGCTCCTCTGTTCTTGCAAAGATAGCTTGTCCTTTGAACATTGATAAAATCAAGAGTTCTTTCTGTGTGTCTGTGTGTGTGTGTGTTAGGCTTCATGTGTGCTCTCTGGATGAACGTGCTTGCAAGTTTTGGTTGAGTCTTTCTTGTTTTCGCTACATTCCATTTAAGCCTAGATAAAAAGGGCAAAATAGTCCTAGACAACATAAATTTGGAAACAATTCTGTAGATCATGCATGGGACATTTTGCCCGAAGGAACATTTTGCGTGAATCATCTTGAAAGTGAGACACACTTATGTTTTATTGATCACGTGAAGCAACACTAATGCACAATAGATTCTGCCCATGTGAGGAAATTCCTTTGTTAACTCGCTAGAAAGTTCTCGAACGATGTTACAACGAACCTGTCCAAGACGTATCACATTCACAGAATCTCACTACGGCTTCAATATGAATGGTCCAAAACAGTGCACGCCACCAGAAATCGCGTCACCTTTTCAACCACCCACCTGATGAATTCACGAATCTGCCGCACTACCTAAAACCTATCTTTTTGCCTTTTGATCGCAGGCTTTTCGTCAGTTTGATGAAACCCAAGACGTGTAGTGGACGTTCCAAGTCTCGTGGGGCTTATCTGATGGATTAAACCCTGTTTTGTCATTATTAAAGAGTACATGCATCAGTTCCATGTAGACCTTCTTTGTTTCTCACTTTGAACAAGATTAGATTCGGGCTACCGTTCTCCATCGTGTCAAACTTAGATTAGTTTAATTGTTATTCAATCCCGGTGCAGTATTAGGTACTGTACAAGATATTTCATTCTTGGACCATCCTATCTGAGATTTATTTAACAAAAATTGATGGAATTGGACCTACAAAAGCCATTCAGGTTCATTATCGATTAGGTATCAGTGGGAACATAAAGATAAAATAGTTAATTAAGTATCGGATCGACCAAATTGAACAAATGATAGGTTAAGATCATGTTGTTCATTGGGAATTGAGGAGGGGAGAATGAGTAGATATCGACGATTAATTTCTGTTTCTTGTTATCGAGGGATTCCTCAATTCATGGGACACAAACCTCACATGTGGAGTTCAACAAGTTTATATTGTGGGACTAAGATGAACATTTTGTAACTAACGGCTTAGGAGAATTCTAAGTAAGCACGCATGTCACTTTGTTAAATAAACAATGTGAAGATATCCACAGGAGCGAAACATCGCCCTTGGTCAATTCGATATAGCAATTGTTTGTGGTCCATTAAAGAGGACAATGCTTTATCGCGTTCCATTTGTCTCTTGCAATGGACCAATCCCAAGAGACCGTGTATGCCGGACAAATGCTCATCATGATCCGCTTAAAATAAATAAGATTAATTGAAAGCAAGAATGGTTACGGCAAATCGTTCAAGTTACAAGTGTCCTAAGAACATCCAACGAGGCTACACTAAGAACGGCTCCCACACGCAATAACATGAACCTATTGCATAATGATATGCTGTCTTTGCTGGCGCCGCCTCACCGTTTCGTCACCTTCTTCGTCATGACCGCGTGGACCATTGAATTTTCTTAATGATCCAACCAACTTTATATTTAATAAGCCATTTAAGGCCACAAAAACGATGAAAGATAAGTCTGGTAAGCCAACGTCAACTCAAAAAGAGTAGAACAAAACTTAATATACACTATTACAAATCCAGGTTCAAGTGCGTACTAATAGTTACAATCAAAATATACAGGTGCTCCAAAATGTAGGACGGGAGGAGGATCCATCCAACAAATCTATAAAAAAATAGATCATCTCACTACTCAACTTGATATTGGAACAATATGATTCCAAATGAACTTGAAATATTTGCATGTATTAAATAAAGATGAGCAACTACATTAACTTTCTACCATGATATAATACAAATGAAATAACTTATCAAGTGACGTGTGTCGTGACCTCTTTTTTCGGCGCCTGATTAGGTAGAGCGCCTGGCGGAGGCTAATGGCTCGGCTAAATTTATTACGCTCGGACCCTCCCAAGTCCACCAATGCACGACTTTAATAGTCTAAATTTTTTAACCTGTAAGTTAATTTTTAAAACGGAGTCATCACTAATCAATTTGGGGTGGGTTGATTAGAAACCCATACGAAATATTGGGAGAAATATTCGCTCCTGCGCAACTAGAGAAATTAGGATCGGAGACTTGATTACACTAGTTAATTACTAATGTCCTTTTCGGTACCTAACATTATTTAAACCCGAGGTTTTTTGGATGTTTTAGGGATTTTTCATGTATTTTTGGAAAAAAAAAAAACATTTTTGGGGTCTTTTTTTATTTTTGGACATAAAAGGGATTTTTTTGGTATTTTTTGGAAAAATACAAGTCTTTTTGGCTTTTCTGAATCTTTGGCTTTTTTTGGATTTTTGGAATTTTTGGAAAATATGAAATATTTTTGATTTTTTATTGGAAAATAAAATATTTTTTTAATATTTTCTGGAAAATAAAATATTTTTTGAATATTTTTCAATATTTTCTGGTTTTTTTGGAAAATAAAATATTTTTAAATATTTTTTTAGAAAATAAATTATATATTTTTTATTTTCATTCTTTTTTGGAAATTAAATTATTTATTTATTATTTATTTATTATTTATTTATTTAAAATATTTCTCATTTTATAGTTTTTACCCTTGACATCCAACATTCACTTAATTAAGCCATATTAATTACATTAAGTACGTAAGGCTATTTAGTTGTTATCTAAGACAAATGACTATTTCATTTACACTTTAGACATGCCTCGTTTCAAACGAGGGTGATTTCATTTTTCTATTTTCTTACTTTCACTCTTAAAGATTAAACCAAGTTTAAGTGATATGTCATGGATGATGTCTTTTATATTAAACTATCACGGTCTCTTGGTTTAATTTAAAAGGTTCTCTTCTTGCTTAGGATATTTTTGAATGATTATAGAAAAAATATTTATTTCAACTTGGATGGAAAAATGTGAAAATGGTAAAACTAGGCCTAAATGTGGCTTTTTAGTAATTTTAAGAAATCTAGGTGCAAATTTGTAAATTTGTATAAATGAGAGGGCTCTTTCAACAATTTTATTTTATAGTCTTAAGTATTAACTAGTCGATTATTAGATTAGATCAATTAAAGGAAATCAAACCGGTTCAAGATAATTAATTTTGAAACTTTAAGCGCAAATTTGTAATTTCACAAAGTTAGAGAACCAATATGCTAAACCTAAAAATTTTGGGGCTTATTATAGAATTAGAAACCTTATGATGATAGATAGTTAATATATTCTCAGAAATAATTTCTTAATTTAGATAATTTATCTGACTAGTCATAATTCGAGTTACTTGCACAATTAATTTAAAAAGTATGCCGTTTTGGTAAGTTTATAAACTCGGAGGCATGCCTATAGTGTAATAAAATATTCATATCTCTTAGATAACAAATAAATGGACTTAGGTATTTAATTAATTAATATAGCTTGATCAAGAGAAGATTGGAAGTTAGGGGTAAAAATTGTACAATGATAAACTTTATAGGGGCAGGTATGCAATTTTAAATACATTGAACTATAGAAAATTAGTTTTAATATTTGATAATTATAATGAATTTATAAAGGCACGACCTTACATATGAAAATTATAGGATGAGTTGTGTACGAGACTTTAGGAAAAATCCCGATGTTCTACATTTTAAGATGGGTCTCTACAGAATTGTAGGGACATAATGTCCAATAATTTCTTATATGTGATGGGCTCGAGGCTCTCATTCTTGACATATGATATGGCTCGAATAGTCGGTTAAGAGATAACCATCATCATAAGAGTATAGAGTGGTGTATTTATCATCACTAATGTAGGGTAGACTCGTGATGGATGGCCTCGCACATGGTTAGACGAGTTTATGATTTTGTGGCCCGTGAGTTGGTGGTGATGATGCTTCATTAGTTAAGATGAGCTTGAGCCACTGATGAGTAGGTTTAGATACTCACATGTGAATGAGCTAGTATGTGACCATCATGCTTGCGTTATAATTTATGTTACTTTTATTTTCATTTGCATATCATGTCAAGAAGCTAATATCTACTCATTTTTATTTTATATATGCAAATATTTTAAACTTGTATTGAATTCATGTTATAGTATTTGAATATCGGGTTGAGTGTTAATATGATTTACTACATTAGACCTTGCAATTTCATTTATTGGGCTCCATCTCACACCTTTATTTTACAAATTTGTGAGGATGGATCCTTCTCCCACCCTACATATCTATCATGTGTGGCCATCAGTCTTTCGTTGGATTTGGTTTTGCAGTAGAATAAATTAGGTTCAGCTCTATGTTTTAAGTCTAACACCAGGTTATCACAACTTTCCTCTTATCACTTTGTCGCATGGTATAGTTATATTAATGGCAATGGTGGGGCTACTGAAAGGGTTTGATCGTCCACCAATTTTGATAATAAGGGTGATGTGATGGTGCTTGAAGTTATAAACCCTCTGGTAGGGTCATAGTTTGTATATGGTATAGGCAAATGTTTGTTCATATGTAAATACGGTGATGCTAGGAAATCCTAACCTCGTACGCAAGACTTATGTAATGTCTTATGTTTTCCTTTGGATATTTGTATTCATACAACCATTACCAAATTCGCCTCGAAAAAAAAGAAATATTTGTTCTACTAATATTATTGTGAATGTACATATTCATCTACGTCTATATGTATGCACATACATTTCTGCATATTCTTAAATGTGATATCGATAGAGGAATGGACATATGTTAAACATGACATTTTAGGGCATCATATTAAATTGGCGTGGTGGCAGTCACCCGCCTCAGATTTGAGGTTAGCGATGGCATCCGAAGAAGAAGCGGAGGTGTGCGTGATGGAGAGGGAGACGTGGTGGTGGATGTTTTGAGTTGAATAAGCCTCTCAAGTGAGGTGGAGAGAGTATGGGTGGGAGTTGGGCAGGTTTTTTTTTTTTTTTTGTCAATCCTTCTCTAATTCTACTCTAACACTCACTCTCATACTTTTGCCCATGCCTCCTTGCAGGGCGTGGCAATTTCTTAAATATGTATGGGTGAGTGATGCAATTTCAAATTTAATCTAAAAATGTAGATGGAAATTGTAAGTTTTGAAATATGAAGAGAGTATTTAACATGGGAAGTATAGTTGAACATGGTTTTCATAATTTTTCCTATGTGATAATCCTAGTTCTAGCCCTCAATAAATAATATAAAATGGGGGGAAAAAACCTACTAGTTGTGGCTACGCTGCTCTCGATTTCGATGAATCAAATACAAGGTAGAACCAATCTAGAATAGAGATGACCAATATACTTTAATTTCTCAGGAAGAAATTATAACGACAGAACACCTACTCTCCATTAATAGAGCTTATGGGTAGATTTTCAAAATAAAGGTTTTTCATAAATCTAACTCATTGTCACGATAATTTCAATCGATAGAGTATTCTAACCGTATAGTTATTATATCGTTTCAAATCTAAGGTTTTTCCCCATAATCAAGGGCTTTTAAGATAATATCATTTATCAAATTTTGTGTATGGTTGAAATTAATTAAAGCATAACACGTCTTTAGAATGGTTGATTGCACATGTTATGCTCGTGTGATCAATTTGCTATTACTTTACACCACACAAATCCACACCTTTGTGATTTATTTTACAAAAATATAGTTTACATCTGGGCTAATAGATACTTCTTAATTTTTCTGTTTGACTCCTTGGAAATTCATTCAGCATTGGACTATTATCAACTCATAAAGTTTAAGATGAACCTGGGGAAGAAAAATCTTAAATACATGGCACTTGCAATGAGTTTTCGAAAATTGGGCTTAAACAGATCCTCTCAAAATTGTGAAGGATTTAGAGGCCCATATTAGAGATTGCTTTTAGGTTTCGGCCCAAATATTATGGGCTAAAGAGCAGCTGGGCGAAATCATAGAGAAGGCGAGGGAGGACTCAAATAATGGTCATCTAGCTAGCTCGTGATGGAAGCTTCCGTGACACAAATCTCTTTATGATCACTTCGCCCATTGAAATTTTGTAGTAGAATATAGTTTTCTTTTGGAGTTATTATACGGTCCATTGCCAGTGAAACCCGAATCTCACCTTCAATACATTATATATGAAAAAAGATTAGTCCTAAATTTACTGCACTTAAATGAATTATAAACCTTTTCACAATTCTAATTGAGTCCATTCAGTTAATCTTGACTGGAAATTACTGACGTGGATGCTAGCTATCTTATGTAGCACATCTTATGTGAATAATTTCAAAATTTTTCACTATTTCTTTTATTATTATTATTATTATTATTATTATTATTAATAATTATTATCAAAATTTTTTATTATTTATTTTATTATTATTATTATTATTATTATTATTTACCATGGCTAGTGAGGATCGCCGGGCTTTTGCCGGCCACTAGACGAGGTCAATTCTTTTCCCCTTTAATAAGTTTATCATTGATCCCATCTCATAAATAGATAGACTCAATTAGTCCAAACCAACTTATTTTGTACATGTCGTGAGATCAATTATATTTGTTTAAAGAAGTATTCTTAGTTCAGATGGACCTAGCTACATAAAGTCTTAAATAATTTTAATTGCATAAAAGCTGTATAGCTACGCATGACTCACCTTAAATCCCCAGCCTTCTCCTCCGGACAGTGACAGCTGACATTTCATTGGGGGCGTGAAAGCAGGAGTTTACTTGAATCCCAAGCCCGAAATAGGGAGCGACACACGCGCTTTATTAAGTGTGGCTGGTCTTGCCTTTGACTTGTCGTCAGGTTTGACACTTCTAGTCTTCTTACTGCTCGTCTCCTGAACGACGCCAGATGAGATCGATTCCCGTCTCCCTTTTACACGTAAATTTTGGCCCCATCTCTCTCGGGTCTTTCTAGACTGCTTATGAAAATCAACTAAAATGACTGCGGTGGTCAACCTTTGTCCTTGCTTTTCAGACGACCCCTCCATGTTCAAACTCTCATAAAACTCCAACGTGAAAAAGCCTCCGTTGGCTGTTTCTCCCCGCGGTCGAGTCGTCTGCTCATAAATAGGACGCGAGCAACCATCTTTCTTCAGAACACGAGCCAAAAGGAAGTCTCCGAAACCACGCTTATAGTAGAACCAGAGATCTCTTGTTCTTGACCTTCATCTTCTCGCGATTATATTACACCGTCCCAATGAATTCTTCTCCAGCAATGTCGGGCAGAGGAGGAAATGCGAACCCAGTTAAGGTGGTTATCATAGAAACGCAGTACGTGGAAACCGACATGGCCAGCTTCAAATCCGTTGTCCAGAAGCTGACCGGCAAGGATTCCACAGTTGCCATTTCGCCGAACTCGGCGGGCAACCTCTTCCAGTACTCTTTCCAAGGAAGCAGACAAAGAGCCATGCCAGAGATGAGCCGCTCTGAGCCAGTTCTGCGAACAAATGCATCGTTGTGCAGGGACGAATCGTTCAATAGATTGATGAAGGAGATGCCTCCAGCGGATGAGCTGCACCACCTATGGCTGTGGGCTCAATCCTAGTTTTCAGTTGTCCATACAAATTTTTTAGGGCTTTGCTAGCATAAGGACAGTCCTTGGAGTACTGTGAAAATAACAGTCTATTGTAATGAAGAAGTGAGCCTCACAACAATTTATAATTGTTTGTGATTTGATTTTTTTATAATTTAGAATAGACTGTTATTTTCATAATACATAAAAACTGTCATGTAATCATTTCTTATTTTCAATTTTTTTAATGCATCGAGTATTGCTACTCCTTTATGTACTTATGTCTTGGATATAAAGGTTGAGATTTACAAAATCATTTTATGCAGAAATGCTTGGATTCATGCCATTTTATAACTTCTAAGTACTTATACTTGATAGTTTGCCCAAACTATATTATAAGTAGGATTCTTTGTTCCGTGTCACCAAATAGGAATTTTATTTCCGTACTGACAACTATCAACAAATGTAGGTAAGTGTCAAAATACTATTAGTGAAAAAAAAGAAGAAGAGACTTTTAATTTGTTTGTAACATACCAACACTTTTATGAAATTACTAATTTCTTTATAGTTTGCAAAACAGTAATTTTTATATTACCTCACTAACTTTTGTTTTGTGCTAATAGAAAGGATGATAACTAAAAAATTAAATAAATGGGGGTAAGCAATTCTGATGAGAGTGGGTAACAAAAAGTAATTGATAATGTAATTGGAGAAAAGTTGGTAACTCACTTTGATAAAGGTTGATAATTTCATATAATAGCTAGTAAGTTCAAGATGCTGCTAAGAAAGGTAAATAAAATTTTGTGAAGATAAGAAAAGTTCTTAGTTGGTAATCTAAAAAACCAATTAAGCCTCGGTAACTAACTCAAATTAAAGTTGATTATGCAAAGTTATTTGGTACCTTAGTCGGAGAAAAGTAAGTTACTCTAATTAAGGTTGGTAACTTTTGAAAGAGTTGTAAATTTGATGGGTTGGTAAGTAAGGCAAATAAAACTTGATAACTTAAAGGAAAAGTTGGTAAATTTTGAAACAAAAATCCAAATAAATGTAGTTAAGCAACTCAAATTACAATTTACCTAAATAATAGTTGATTACTTAATCAAAGAAAGATTGGTAAGCCACTCAAATAAAAGTTGGTGATCTCATCTACCAGTTGAGAAAATCAAGGCATTAATAAGAATGATAAATAAAATTTTGTAAAAGATAAGAGAAGTTAGTAATTAACAATACCAAATAAATGTTGGTAGCAAAAATAAGAATTGATAATACAAAACTAGTTAACGACTTAACCGAATAAAAGTTGGTATTCACTTTCATTAAGGTTGGTAATTTCTAAAGAGAAGTGCTAATTTTTCATGGTTGATAAGCAACGAAAAAAAAGTTGGTAAATCTAATAGAAAAACCTATAACTCTTTTAATAAAAATCAATTAAATGTTGATAAGAACTCAATTGAGAGTTAAAATCAAAACTAGTTGGTAATTTAATCGGAGAAAACCATAAGTCACACATGTATAGGTTTTTTTTTTTTTTTTTTTTTGGTCAGTACACATGTATAGGTTAATACATCCATATACAAATTAATTCATTTAAGGTATTTGTAGAAAAGAGATAAGTAAGTGATAAGAAAAGTCAAATTCAGCCCCTCAGTCCATCATGCGGTAGATTTCTGTATATTTCGCTCGGGCACTAAATTTCCCTTTTCTTTAATTTTCAAAATTTAGATTTTCTTTTTGGATTCAAAATTGAGACATAATTTAAGACTCATTTTGTAACTTCAAATATAGAATTGCGACATATGCTAGCATTTCGCATTTTAGATAAATCGTCGATTTCAATCGGAGAAAAAGTAAAAAATATATGGAGAACTCACAAGAATATGGTGCTTAATACCAACATATCAACCCCAATGGCCACCCTTCCATTTTGGAAGGGGGAGGTTGGGGTTCAAATTCCCACATTCTCAGAGGGGTTTGGGGTGGGGACGATTTCATTTCAGGAGTGGGTTTCGACTCCCACGCCCTGCAAGGAGGCAGGACAAAAGTCTGAGAGTGAGTATTAGAGTAGGATTAGCGTATGACCAATAAAAAAAAAAGAAAGTAGTATGTCACATGGCGGCTACTTTGTTATTCATATCTTCGGTAAGATGCATGCAAAGAAGGTGCAGGTTCTCCACAAAACTCAAACGCATGTAAGAACTAGAGAGATTTCTCTATCCTTCCCCTCTCTCACTCATATGGAGGAAGCACCTTCCAAGTCGAATGGCATCCATATCTCATTCACTCTATTATTGAACTCGAACCCAGAATTATACTGCGCGACCGTGTATGACGAAGTGCCGGTGCCGCTCTCTTTCTCACGGCTCTTCTCGATGGCATTAGCCCATGTGGTGCCGCTGAGGCTGGCTTCCAAGGCAGCTGCCTCCGCTGCAACATCATAGTTGGCGACGAATCCTCCGAACTGTCTGATGGCAATGTACGTGGGCTTCCACCTCTGAGCATGGAGGCCTTCCGCCGGGGGCGGGTTCGCTTGGTTCTCTTTCGGGACATAGAAGCTCACCACAAATGAGGATGCGCAAAACGGACCGTCACTTGGAGAGACCTCGGTGATCACCGGTGCTGTCATCTCTATCTTTTTCTGGTAGCTGTTCTTACCTTGTATGTAGTCAAATAGCCTGAGAGTCAATTAGGCGAGGTTTTTAGACAAAAAATGAAGATCTAATTCTAGGCTATAAGTTTCCCGATGGAGTTTTATGAAAAATGATTGAATCAATTCAATCCTGTCTCATGCGAAACTTTGATCTCGAAGATGGATTGAATGACGAAAAGATGATCAACAAATATGTAAAATCTCTTTTTTAGTCAACCCAAAAATTCCGATCCCCATGATACAATTGAGTCATATGTGAACGCAATACTTTGTTGATACATATAACCATTATAAAAAAAGATGTCATGTGACTTTCAAATTTACCCATTAGAACTCTCTCGTGCATGAACCTAAGCTGATTCGTGGGAACCAATTCCAATTAAATTGAAGTCGAAAAGCACGGAAATGATGGTTACAAGGGCTGCAACCTGTAAGTTAATTAATCTTAAGATCTGTGCGGTACAAGCTAGCAAAGCAAGGATTGCAATTATCGACACACGGACACGACTTGATCATGACTCGATCATGACATGAACTGGACATAAGAGTGGCAATGAAACGGAGAGAGTTAGAATCATACTGGATGAAGCCGGAGCGTGTGGCTTCGACAAGAGAGATGCCGGGAACAGGAGCAGTGGATATCCACACCGTGGAATTGTACCGCCGGATCTCATATCCAGCGCCCACGTGTACGACATCGAAGCTCGGGCACTCGATGCGGTCGCACGTCGGCGGGAACACCTTCACGTCCTTCTGATTTGACCAAAGTCCCAAGTGCGGGTGGGACAAGATATTGAAGAACATCGAAAGCTTCAGCAACATGTTCGTCGCAGCCATGGCGGTCGGTCCGAGAGGTTGGAGGAGTTAGAGAAGGGTCGGCTCAAGTGGAGATCTTGACATCCACATGTTCATATAAATACCGAACAAAATGAAAATCTGAGGGTATCCACAACCGCATAGAAGGAAAGGATGCTGTATTCCAATTTCCAGCCAAGATTTCATACCAATCGTGGGCTAAATGTGTTAATTGTTGTGTAAGTATATCTATTAGCTAATCTCTATATGGGAAGGATGTTAAAGACCACACTCAGAGCACCAATATGGATTGAAAAGGGCAGATCTACCTTCTTACACGGTAACATCAAATTCCAGCGAAAACCATTTGATGTTCACGCATGTAAAGAAGATTTCGGCCACAACATGATCAACTCATTCGACTGCGGTGAGACCCTCGTGGCCACCGTTCTCTCTTGAGAGCGGCGAGGTGGGGGAATTAGGAAAGGGGGTAACTTTCGGTCATGGCAGGCCTTGTTGACCACATTAGGCTCCTAAGGAACTCATCGATTATAAAAAAAAAAAAAAAAAAAAAAGAGTCAAAGGCTAGAGGATTGTTTTTCACTTTGAGTAGGTTTGTAATTCGAGTTGATTTCCTAATTTAAATAACTTTCCTAATTTAGTATTTTCTAATTTAACATTTCCTACTTTAATGATTCCTAGTGTAGTATCTCGGCCCTCTATAAAGAGGAGGCGCATTTTCAGTTATAAGCATGCAAATTTTTGAGTTGATAGTATATGTGAATTTCTCTTATGAGTATTCTTTCTTTATCCAACTTAACGATGACAAACTTTGAAGTTCTTTGGTTCTTTATCCAATTAATTGGTAACGAAAGTTTTTATTTTCTGCAATCACACCAACCACTTTCTTTCCATCAAATATGTTCAATAACTTCACCCAAACTAGCTACGCATCAATTATGGTGATGAAAACCATCGGAAAGCATTTCGTCATAATATTTACCTCAATGAAATAGTGTTTCTCAAAATACTTTAGTAAGTTAATAATATATTAACTTCTTGTTGAGTCTGATTTCTTAATCTACCCAAGATTTTGGAAATGGCACATCTTTGCTCATATTTTAGAATTAAAGCATTTGAATATCGAGAATTATTATGTACTTATGGGCAATACGAATTATTATGAGGTCAATCTCCAATAGATGGCCTTTTTTTTAACTAGCTTATCATTGACCCGATTGCATAGAAGATATATTAAATTATCAAAACTAATTTATTTTGCATATGTCATGAGATTAGCAAAGTTCTTGTAAAGGGAGAATTCACATTTTAAATGGACCTAGTTCCATAGATTCCAAAGATAGTCTTAAGCGAGTATGATCCATCGCATGGAATTTCTGTAGCTGTAAATTGCTCGCCTCGAATCCGCAGCCTTTTTCCTTTGGACTGGCAATTGACATTCCCTGGCGGCTAAAATTAGCACGAGTTACTTTAATCCCAAGCACGAACGGAGCCTGAACAACTCAAGCTTTTTTGGCTGACTGGTCTTGCCTTTGACTTGTCGTCGGGTTTGACCCGTCTTCTTTTCTTCTTCGCCAGTTCAGGTCCGCCCTTGCGTTCCTCTCTCTCTCTCTCTCTCTGCCCTTAGCCCCCCACATACTCTTGGTGATTGATGAGATCAACACTCACGTGCATGCCTGGCCGTTGAATTTCTTCGTCTTTCTTTAACGTAAATTTTGACTCAATCTCTCTCCTTCAGCTCCGGTCTTTCTAGACTGCTTATTAGAATCAACTACAATGACGGCACTGGTCAACTTCTGTCCTTGCCTTTACGTGGACGCCTCCCTTTTCAAATTCTCGTACAACTCCTCCGTGAACTAGCTTCCGTTGGCTGTTCCTCCCCGCGGTCGAGTCGTCCACTTATATATAAGAGGTAACGCCTTCGTCTTTACCTCAGAACACAAGCCAAAAGGAAGCGTCCGAAACCACATTTATAGCAGAAGCAGAGATCTCTTGTTCTTGACCTTCATCTTCTCGCGATTATATTACACTGTCCCGAGAAATTTCTTTTCCACTCATGTCGGGCAGAGGAGAAAATGCAAAACCTGTTAAGGTGGTGATCATAAACACAGAGTACGTCGAAACCGATGCGGCCAGCTTCAAATCCGTCGTCCAGAAGCTGACGGGCAAGGATTCCACAGTTGCCGTTTCGCCAAAGTCGGCAGCCAACCTCTTCCACTACTCTTTCGAAGGAGGTAGACAAAGAGCCACGCCGGAGAGGAGCCGAATTGAGCCGGTTCAGCAAGCAAATGCGTCCTTGTGCAGGGACGAATCGTTCAACAGATGGATGAAGGAGATGCCTCCTCACGATGAGCTGCACCAGCTATGGCCGTGGGCTAAATTCTAGTTCACTTATGCATACAGATTTTAGCTCAGACATCGTGTATCCGTACTCCTTTTCAAGACTATATTTTGGATATAAAGGTTGAGATTTACAATATCATGTTATCCAAAAATGCTGTACATGCCCTTTCTTTATCTTTCCATTCTAAGTACTTATACTAATAGGTAGCCCGAAATTATATGCAAGCAGAATTTTCTTTCCATGCTGATAAATTTCAATTAATTTATGTAAGCGATAATATATCGTTGATGAGAAAAATTAACAATGATTTTTGTCTACTGTGTTTTAACACTGGGCGACTCTTCCAGAGATCTACCGGCAGGGAGAAAGACTCCTGTCTTTTGTACCTGTCCTCACTTTGATGTATTGAAGACGCTCATATGGCAGCTTGACGGAACTACGATGAATGCTTGCATTTTGTATTTCAATAATCATTGACCTCCATTGGAGAAAAAAGATAAAACTATCCGGAGCTCCAAAAGAATATGATACTTGATACAAACTGTCAAAGAAGTATATCACATGGCAGCTATTTTGCTTTTCATTTATTGGTTAAGGTACGTGCAAGGAAGGAGCAAGTTCTCCACTAAACTCAAACTACATGTAAGAGCTAGAGAGACTTCTCTACGCTTTACTCTCTCATTCATATAGAGGAAGCATCTTCCATGTTGAACAGCATCCATATCTCATTCACTCTGTCAGAGAACTCGAATGGAGAATTATACTGCGCAACCGTGTAAACCGAAGCGCTAGTGCTCCTCTCTTTCTCACGGCTCTTCTGGATGGCATTAGCCCAAGTAGTGCCACTAAGGCTGGCTTCCAAGGCAGCTGCCTCCACTGCAACATCAGAGTCGGTGACGAATCCTCCAAACTGTCTAACAGCGACGTACATGGGATTCCACCTCTGAGCATGGAGGCCTTCTGCTGGGGGTGGGTTTGCTTGGTTCTCTTTCGGCACATAGAAGCTCACGACAAATGAGGATGTGCAGAACGGACCATCACTTGGAGAGACCTCAGCGATCACCGGTGCCGTCATCTCTATCTGTTTCTCGTAGCTGTTCTTACCTTGTATGTAGTCAAATAGCCTGAATAATCAATTAGGCAGGATTTTTAGACAGCTATACGTTTTACTAAGGAGTTTCACGCGAAAGACTAAATCAATCCAATCCTATCGCATATGAAACTTTGATCACCAAGATGGATTGAAGGAGGAAAAGATGATCGACAAACATGAGAATTGTTTTCTTCAGTCATCCAAAAGTTTCGATACCCCACGACACTATTGAATTACATGTGAATGTGATACTCTGTGTCGGTACCTCAAACCATTATAGAAATAGATGTTTTACACAACAAAGCTCTCTCGTGCATGAGTCTAATCTAATTTGTGGAAATCAATTCCAATTAAATGGAAATCGAAAAACCTGAAAATGGTGGTCACAGGAGGCTACAACCTATAAATTCGTTAATCCGTTCAAAAGTTAATCCAACAATAACGTTAAATTATGCAGAATTCTGCAGACCCTTTAACTTAAGTTAGGCCAACAGCCGTATTATGGCATGAATACTACTAGAGATACAATTACAAAAGCAATGTAGCATACTATAGTCGGGTGTTATGGCATAGTTGTGGTTTATCAAGGCACTGCACAGATCATAATTTGGTAAATCAGTATTACCGTTCTGGGTATCACTCTTGAGGGCACTCCTCTCGCACACCATCGCCATTGATTTTAGCCCAAGCTAAATAGAAGGAATTCAATTTTAAAGGAGTAAGGAATGTGTTCTAGAATCTTAACATCCGTACGGTACAAGCTAGCAAGGCAAGGATTGCAATTCTCGACACGAGATCACGATTCGATCACGACGTGGACTGGATATCGGAGTGGCAATGGAATTAAGAGACTGATAATAAAGATGTAGGAAATCATACTGGAGGAAGCCGGAGCGAGTGGCTTCGACGAGGGAGATGTCGGGGATGGGAGCGGTGGAAATCCACACCGTGGAATTGTAGCGCCGGATCTCGTAGCCATCGCCCACGTGCACGACGTCGAAGCTCGGGCACTCGATGCGGTCGCACGTCGGCGGGAACACCCCCGCGTGCTTCTGATCCCGCCAGAGTCCCAACCGCGAGCTGGACAAGAGGTTGAGGAGCACTGAAAGCTTCAGCAACATGTTCGTCGCCGCCATGGTCGGTCGGGACGAGAAGATGGAGCGTCGACGTTAGAGAAGCGTCGACTCCAGAAATCAAGTGCGTCAAGTGGAGCTCTAGACGTCCACATGTTCATATATGTACCGCACAAAATGAAAATTTGAGGTTGCCGGCAACCACATAAAAAGAGGATAAGATGCCGTATTCCAATTCCCAACATGTTATTTTTGTGAAAAGAAACTAGTACCCATTAAACAATGATAACTTAAATTTGCATCGTGAATATCCGCAGGTTCAACGCTTTGCTACATTTCTCGTGTTGGAAAACAGGAGAAAGTATTATGATAGTTACCTCAATTAAATAGTGTGTTTCTTAATACAAATTAGTAAATTAATGATCATGGAAGAAAATAAGAGTTTCCCAACACGAGAATTGTACAGTTTTAACATTTCGATAAGCGGCTGCTATGGCCACAAGTGGCGCTACTGGCATCGGAAGCTGGACAGGACGAATATCCGAACTGCGTGGACACAAAATCCTGCCTTCCCTCTTTGCCATTACTAGTTTGTCGCCACCCACATTATTCTTACAGGCCAATAGGATTTGGCCCGACGATGAACATGTGATGCTCTGAGCCTTGAGGGACCATTTCAGATTTTTGGAATTGGATGAGACCCACCACCGTTTGCAAAAAGCTATGGTAGTGAGAAGCACAAGAAAGCTACGGTTCATCCAAAGGAAAGAGTGTCCGCATTGCTCGCAGAATAATATTCTACCAGATGAAAATTTATGTTGCCGCGAGAATGGTCTGAACACTTGTGCAGTCCTGATTTCAGAAAAGATAGTCGAGTTTCAATGAGTCCCCGATCAAATGTTCTGCCCTACCAGCTTTAGTAACAATCAGTGCTAATGCACAGTGACTAGTCCCCTGCTGAGCAAAGATCGTTAAGGAGACATTGCAGGTAATCTCCCCTGCCAGCAAAAACGGTTAATTCCAAATCTAAGTGCATTCTTTAACACAATTGCAAGTTCCTCTCAGTCAACAAAAGGCAATTAAAAGAAGTATGAAAGTAATTAAGTACAAGATTGGCAGAATTATCCTAACTGTTGATTTAATTTATGCATGGCGAGAAAGGCCTTCACAAGTACGTTCGCCTGCTTTTTCGCCTACTTTTATAACTACGGATACTGAATTGTCGATTGGTCTGCAGTGGAGGGTGATCCAACAGATGAGACATGGAAGAGCAAATTCTCCGATTCAGAGTGAAGCACCAACCCCCAAAAAGACTCCAGCTCTATGCTAGAAAACAGTCTGCAGAAGTATCCTAATGACAATTGAATACATTTATCATTAGATTAGATGAGAGGATTGATCCATTAGAAGTGAGATTCTAAAAGTTGTATCTCCTTTGAGATAGTGCATAGAGTAGCTTCTATATCTATGATGTTTGTATGGGATTTGTCTCCCGCAAGAAACAAATGGACACTGTCCTTCATCATAATCCAACTGCATCCTGGACTCTTTCTCACTCTTTTAGATTTCTGGGCCATTCTAACATGGTCAGAAAAATCCTGCTTCCCAGAGGTATAATATAGGTTGGACAAAACAACATAAGATGTTGCATTATCAGGCTGCAACTTGATCAGTCGTTGAGCTGCAAGCTCTGCAAGATCAACCCGCAAGTGGATGTTACTTGCACTAAGAAGGGCCCCCAAACCCCAGGGTGGGGCTCAAGGGGCACAGAACTAATCAAACAGATAGCTTCATCCAGCAATCCAGCTCGGCCAAGGAGGTCAACTATGCAAGCGTAATGATCAGGCCCTGGTTCTATCCCGTATAATGACTTCATGGATTTAAAATAATTCCATCCTTCTTCAACAAGCCCCACATGAGTGCATGCAGAGAGAATGGCAAGAAATGTAACTTCATTGGGCTCCTGACTCACACTCTGCATCTTTTTGAATAATCTGAGAGCTTCTGTGCCAAATCCATTTTGAGCAAGCCCAGTGATGATAGAATTATAAGAGACTATGTTAGGGTCAGTTGTTTCTGTGAATATTCTGTAGGCATCAAGAACACTTCCACACTTTGAATACATCAATATTAATGAGTTCTGCATTGAAAGAACGTGCTCCAGGTCCATCTTCACAACATGAGCATGAATCTGTACACCATGGTTCAGGGTTGCCAAACCAGCAGAAGCACTTAGCACACTGCTCAAAGTAAGAGGATTAGGCTTGATTGCCTTCTGAAGCATTTGAATGTACCAGTGGAATGCCTCCTCAAATTCGCTATTCTTCACAAAACCAGATATCATGGCCATCCAAGCAATGTCATCTTTTACAGGCATCATTTCAAATAGCTTAATCGCTCTATCAATCATTCCATTTCCAAAAAATCCTGAAATAATAGTTGTCCAAGAGACTGCATCCTTCCCGGCATCTTGGCAAATAGACGATAGGCTTCTTCAATACTATCATTCTGGACATAAGCAGAGATTAAACTATTCCATGTGACTTCATTCCTTTCGTCCATTGAATAAAAAATCTTAATAGCATCATCTACAAAGCCAAAACTAGAATACATTTTGATAATGGAATTTTTTAGAATAAATCAAATTCAAGTCCAAGTCGAAACACTAATCCATGCATCTGAAATCCTTCTTTGGACCTCCCAAAGTCACCACAAGCTTCCAACATAACAGTAAGTGTCATAGAATTCACCCTTACTGTTCCTTCCTTTCTCATATCCTGAAAAAGATCAAAACCACATTCAAAATGCCCCATCTTCATAAACCCATTAATCATAGCAGTCCAAGACACAACATTTCGCTCCGGCATCTTATCAAACAACTCTTTGGCAGCACCAACGCCAACATTCTTGCAATATCCGTCCAGCATAGAGCTCCAGGAAATTACATCTCTCTGTGCCATACCCTCAAAAACCCAAGCTGCCTCTTCAAGTGCCCCCAACTTCAAATACCCACTTATCAAAGCATTCGAGCACACAGGATCTCGCCACTTGACTGGCATCGAAAGGTAAAGTTCTTTCGCTTTGTCCACCTTCCCTGCCCAAACAAACCCTGTGATCATGGCACCGTAGGAGACCGCATTGCGGTCAGGAATCTCAGCGAACAACTTATAAGCCTTACTGACATTCCAATTGTTGCGAACGTAGGCAGTGATCATCGCATTATACGAAGCAGTATTCCTCTCGGGCATTTCGTCGAACATCTGTCGGGCTTCCCGAACCCGCCCGTTGTCCCCATACGCGGTGAGCATGGCAGTCCAAGAAACGGTATTCTTGGAGGGCATCCGTCGGAAGACGGATTCAGCTTCTTCGAGGCGACCGTTTCTTCCATGCTTCGTGATCTGGGTGTTGCAATAAACGAGGAAGCTGCTCGATCTATCGCTTCTCGTTGCAGCATTAGTAATGGGCCTTGATAGGACCTTCTGAGTATTTAACTGGTGCTGAAGACTTTGGACTGAAAAGCGAAAGAGGAGGAGGGATCTACACATAAAGAAAGCATCTTGTTTTGCTAACATGGCTTGCGACGAAAGGGAGAAGAGCCCATGGTCATGACCAAAGCAAAGGCGAGAGTGGAAGCTACAGAAATCTCCTCTTCTTCAATACTGATGGCAGCATTTCCAGATATACCAACACAACTCCGGACAAAAATTAGGACATTAACATAAATAATCGACACAACATATTTTTCTACCCTCCACTCTTGAGTCTTACCTCTTTATTTTTTTAATACTAGCAAAGCTACATGTACAAAATAGTGAATCCGTATACCCCCTTATTGGGCTAATTCTATCTACATTTGGGAGCCAATGGAAATGCAATTCCATAGTCAGTCAGCTCTATAGGTCTGTCCCTAATGTGTCAATTGCGGATTTGGCTGGTTTTAACCAACAAAATAATGAATAGCTAGACCAATTTACGACTAGGTTTAGAAGGTCAAGGAATCGATGCCTTATACCACTGCCAGAGAAATCTTTTGCTGAGATAGCCTTCAACGAGTTTGAAATTTGTCTTTAGGGAAGATTAAAAGGTCAGCCATATAATGACATATTCCAGTTAACAACAAAGACAATTAGGCATGAAAACCTAACCATAGAAAGAAAAGGATAAAAAGTCAAGAAAGCATCATGTGACCTTTGTGGAGAGATATGGGTTGGAGGATGATTTAGAGCAAGGAGAATGTGCTAAGATAGCTGTAGTAAAGCCCATTTCTTTGGGGAACGCAGGAACTCTTAAACGTAACTGAATTGGTCCTAATTACTTTGGAAGAAGGGAAGAAAGGGTGGCCCCAGTTTTGGGAAAATAATCATTATCAAAGCAAAAGATACTCAAAATTACTTGTTTGCTGTTAGAGATTGCATCACTTGTGGGAATGGGCCATGTGGTCAAGAAATGCATTTTGAATTGGTGGCTTGGTGACTGCGAGATTTTGAAGACTCCACAAATCTTCTATAGGCTAGTGAATGACATTTGCCTCTCACCATGTATAATAACAACATAATCATCCTCTATTAATCTAATCAAGTTAGATCGACCACCACTTAATAGAAAATGTATTGATCTAATAACACCAATGTTGTTTGGCATACCGTTTGTGCAAAAAAGATGGCACGTAACATGTGTGAACGACATTGTTTCCAATTAAGTGTTGGTTGACCCGATTTTATTAAATTATTGGAGGATAATTACGTTTTCATTATACTTGATGAGAGGTATTGCCATCCATGAGCCAACAGATGATTTGGGAAGCCTCCAAAAATCTTGTGGTCAGCAAGC
Source organism: Eucalyptus cloeziana (assembly GCA_014182715.1). Lineage (NCBI taxonomy): Eukaryota > Viridiplantae > Streptophyta > Magnoliopsida > Myrtales > Myrtaceae > Eucalyptus > Eucalyptus cloeziana. The sequence goes on along the minus strand of CM024639.1, from coordinate 13,832,965 downwards.
AAACATTCATAAGCATGTTTTGTGACCATATTGCCTCAAAATCTTGCGATCACTAATTTTAATTTCACTAATTTTAATTTGCTCTGTGTGGTTATGCAACCATAATATCAACTGTTTTTCATAGATTTGAGCCTCAACCTCCCTTTCCAAGATGAAAATGTGATTGCTCGTGTGGTTATGCAACCATGATATAATTGAATTGCCTTATAAGATGTGAATTGGACCAAATTAACTTAAAAGGATTATATCAATTCTATTAAAAACAAACAAATTTCAAAATTGATTAACATTAACGTTTCAAGACTCAAACTAAACATCTAACAAGAGTACAAGACTATTTTTAACATTCTTACGAGCTAAGCTTACTAATTTCGAAGACTTTGTTTCTAGCTTATCACTTATAAAAAGAAGAAGACTATATTTGACATAACATAAAGAAAGGGGAAAAAAGTTAATGTTTCTTGAAGTCAGAAAAAAGTCTGTTCTTCATTGATTAATTAATAAAAGGAGGAGAAATACATGCGCGTGAGCGAGATCCACTGACTGGCCTCTCTTCCTTTCCTGTTATAAAAACACCAGCTTGGCGACTTCTCCCCTGCTTCCTCCCCATATCTCACGTCCCTCTCATCCAGTCACAGCCTAAAAGCAGAAACCAGACATGAACAACAACTCGTAAAAGCAAAAGGGCAGGCCAAAAAGCTTTACCCCCTCTCCCGGCACCTTCAGTCTTCGCCACCCTCTTTCCCATTGGCGCCAGAAGAAAGGTTGCTTTTTGTAAAGGCAAACAGCACATACGGTAAAGCAGAAGTAGCACACCACGTTAAGCAAATGCAAGATAGCCCAATTATATATGCACCCCCATATTCATGCCTTCTATCTCATCTTCGTCAGTCTGTGTTTCGCTTCCACGGCTGAGATTGTGCCTGCAGATTTCATTCGTGCACCAGATCAAAAGGCGTCATGCTGCTTCTGCTGCTTCAGCTAGTAGCAGCAGCGAGAGACCCATTATGGCACTTCTCGTTTTTGGCCGTGATTATGAGTATAAACCAGAGGCCTTTGACAGCAGGAGGTTGCCTGTCACATTGTCCCGGGAGATTCAGAGGTTCCTTGACGTCGCCAATTTATTACAGTGCAAGGAGCCTCGCGCTGCTTATCTATGTAAGGGAGTTTAAATTTGGCCTTAGAATGCTCTTTTCTTCGGAAAAGCTTGATTTCTTTTATTAAGAAAAGAAATTTGAATGGGAAGAATCGTAAGCTGCTCAAAGTTTGTCTTCACGGCTCATCTTGGTGTTGATATAGAGTGAGCTTTTACATTATTCTGTGTGTATCAAAGGTTTGGTAAGTACTAGCTGACTGAAATGTCAGAATGGAGGCTTTAACAGCAATTTAGTGTTCCCTTTAAACTAGGCTTCACGATATAGCAATGCAAACTGCACTCTAGATGGTAAGTTACAACTACAATTTTCATCATTCTAACATTGAAATCTACGATTACGTGTCAAAGAGAAAGGGACTTCAAAAGATCTTGAGGTTTGAAAACTCAGTTTTTATACTGATCACGGCTTTACTGTGATGAGGATGTTTTATCTGGTTCCGATGTTGGTGGACCACAGTAGCTTGTGGAAGTTTGACCATGGGCTATAAACATCTTTTACGTTGTTCATTTGGATTTCTTTGGCATGTTGGCAGGTCGGCAATGCGCTTTTGAAATTACGTGGAAACTGGACCATCATTATATTGGACAGGGTGTCTGACAGTTCAAAACTTATCTTCAAAATTGACTCGAACAGGTAAACGCATGCCCATGTTAAATTCTCTGTAAAAGAAGGTTAATTTGTTTCCAACTTTAGTGATAGCATATGGATGACTTAGGGTAGCAATCAACAAAATCTTTGATGGATGAGGATGATCGAATGGTAACAAGGGAATTATCATGTTATCAATTTAAGTCTGACACACCAGTCTAAGCTGTAAGAATCCACCGAGTGCGCAATGCATCAATTACCATGTTCACTTTCATTGAACCTGTTTACCATATACCTATAAACAGTTCTACCATTACTTGATTGTGTATACATACAAATTTCCTAATTTTCAGAACAAGAAAGAATTTCAGTTCCTAATGTTGGTTTCATTTATCCATAGATAACTCTGGTATAGCTCGTTCAAAATGCATATCATTCTTCAGTTGTAGGAAGCAAAATTTTAATGTTGGGTCTGACAAAGGAAGGTTGAAGCTTGAGTATTTAGACATCATTATTCTGTATGAGCATCCTACTACTTTGCCACTTAGGCCCCTTTTGTTTGTGTTTTTTTTTTTTTTTTTTTTTTTTTTATAAACAGATTTTTGTACTTTTTTTTTGAGAACAAAAAAAAGAATAGAAATGTGTTTGTTTGCATTTTTGTTTTTTCTGTTTTTTGTTCTCGGGAACAAAATTGGAACAAAAACAAGAAATAAGAAAAACTTGTTTATTGTTTTTAGAACAATTTTTAATAACAACTTTTCTCTCTTCTCTTTTCTTTTCTTTTTTTCTTCTTTTTTTCTTTGGCGGTCGCCGGCCTCGGCCATGGCCGACGGCCGTCGAGGGCCGGCGAGCCGAGCTCGCCCCGCGGCGAGGCTCGGCCTCGCCGGTGGTTGGGCGAGCTTGGCCTTTGGAGGCGAGGCGAGCCGAGCCTTGCGCCAACGGTGATGCTCGGCTCACCTTGGGGGCCAGCTTGAGCTCGCCAGCGAGCCTTGTCATGGCTGGGCAAGGCAAGGTCGAGCCTCGCCCAACCACGGCGGCTCCGCCTCGCGAGGGCGGCGAGCCTCGTCGTGGTTGGGCAAGGCCAAGCCAAAAAAAGAAAAAAGAAAAAGAAAGAAAAAAATGAAAAAAAATTAAAAAAATTAAAATTAAAAAATTAAAAGAACACAAATCTACTAAACATGTTTATGTTCTTTTTTATTCCAGGGAACAATTTTACTAAACATGTTCTTTTGTTCAAAAACTATATAGGAATAAAATAGTTTTTTCTATTTCTATTCCCTTGAAACAAAAAAAAAAAATAAAACACAAACAAACGCATCTTAAGTGGAAAAAGGCTTCTTTAGAGGTAGTTGTTGCATCATAGCAGTTATCGTGGTTATGGACCCTCACCATTGAGCTCTTGCTCTTATCGATTGCGTTGTATTCATTGTTAGTCATCAAATTTTTGTGGGGAGATGCTGACTCAATCTGGTTGAATGTGACTTTTATGAATTTCAGGATAATGAGATTACCCTATTTAGACGTCAGGCAAGGAGTGATATGCGTGAACTTAAACGCGTTTATCATGCGTACAAGGACTATACCATAAAAAACGATGGAGTGGTTAATGAGTAAGGATTTGTGATGGAATTTGTTCCATGACAGCAGTAACTCTTTTCAGCTCACATAACATGATATGGTTTCTTGCCCGTGCTAAAGTTAATCTTCTAATGATCACAGGGAAAAAATGACCATTGCCAACAGAGTTGCTCAAGTGGTGTTTGAAGTATACAAGATAATAACAGATGCAACAACCACCAAAACAGATTGAGGGCTCAACAATTTATCATTGTCTTTAATATCATTTGTTGGGAGTCTATAGCAAAAGTTCAATACCTTTGGTCCGAGGGAACTCAAGCCTGAGTCTATTTGTCACACTCCGGATTTCCATATTATTTGGACCTCGAAAGAATAAATGATTTAATCTCAATTAATGTAAACAAATTTTTTTCTATACATTTCCTCCCTTACGCTTGTTGCGTGCTCTTCCAATCATTAAAAAAAAAAGATCTTCAGAAGCACTAGTCTAATGTCTTGAACTCCAAATTTAATCAATCTGTAAGGTATTTTTGGGCCTTAAATTGATTTTTGTATCATATGTCTCGCAAAATAGAAAGATAATGCTTTTCGAAAGATGATTTGCCTCGTAAATCCCAATCCTCCACGCGGCGCCAAGGAGTAGGTGAGGTCCCGAAAAAGATGATGACTCTAAATGCGCACTGAATGCAGAAGCGAGTGCATTATTCTCCTTTTGCGATCGTCTTTAATGTTCTTTTACCTTCGGGGATCGCGAAGTTGTCTTTCCATAATTAACTGTCGACCGTTGAATCTTGAAATTTGCAATTTCTTAGTAGGGAAGCTTTTTGATGGGCGATGCTCTGCCAAGTATCCTTAGCGTAACCAAATCCCATCCACGTTCAGGATGCAGACGCCGCACCAACCATGCTTTTCCTGCGCAGCCACACGACGATGTTCCAATGCGTGACTGATAGTATTACGGAGTTCTGCACTGAGCTAGTAAATAGATTCTGCACGAAAGAGAAAGAGGGCATAATGAAATTATACACTAGTGCTATCAAATTATAACTATTTACAGAATTGATGAGTTAAATATTACTAGAGATAGCCTATGAAATGATCTCTAGTATCGGTGAGGTTGGCAGATTTCTAACATATGTGCTTAGTATAACTAGTTACGTGGTGAATAGATCCTTATTGACTGCAATTGAATGTTGGACTCCTAAAGAAGTGTTGTCAGATAATGTTACTAATTATTTTATCATTAGAATGTTTACTTGTCCATGTTATTTTTGAGTGAGTAATGGTAAGCTCGATATGAAGGCAATGTGCATATTTCATGTCTATGCACAAAGGTAAGCAAGGCTATCGGTTGTGGTGCCTGAAATTATATTCATTTGTTGATAGCAGAGAAGTTACCTTTGATAGGTCCCATTACTTCTGGCTAAGAGCGTTTGTGGCAGTGTAAATAAGGATTTGGATTGTGCTCAGCTCAAGGTGGAGTTGTAACCAAAGGCTCCTAAGATAGCAGGTACTAATGTGGTAATCGACATAAATGATGGTTGTAGCGAGGTGGAGTCTATAGAGTCAACGGTCGCTTTCGCTACTGAATTTGATGGCTTTGCTTTATTTGTGATACAAGAGGTTGTGTCATAAAATCCTTGTGAAGCAACTGTTTGTGTATTGTAGGTGGAGCTAGTGTGTTAATGTGATCCACGATTATAGCGATGTTTAAGCGTGACTTGGATTTAGAAGCATTATGTGGCGATTGAGCCCATGAGGAGTTGAGGGAAGGAAAACGTGAAAAGTTAGATTCCACAAGTAGTTATAACTCACCTCAAACGTCGAATCAAAGTGAAGATCATTGAAATATGTCTCGAATTTGATCTTGTCAAAATCGATGCATGCGACTCCATCTCGATAAAGATAAAGAAAGTCCTAGTTAAATGCACCCTTAAAGTTGCATGTGGAACTAGCCAAGTAAAAGAAGTTAGGCCTATTTTGTCTCTTGTACTAACTCCACATTAATCACTCTTGCATGCAAGTCCAAAAAAAGGGTGGCACGGATCATCATAATATTCTAGATAGAGATGGGTTCTTTATAAAAGGCAAAAAGGGAGCAAAGGAGAAGAGGGTGCCTTTAAGCACTGAGAGGAGAGTGAACTCAGAGATTGCATAGGTGAGGATTTGCTCATTGTAATTACACCTGGGAGATTTATCCCATTAAATTCTTATTCGTAGAATTTGTGTTTATTAGTAGAATTTGTGTAATTTCTCAAGTGAGATTTCACTAGGAATTGTGAGAAGTTTATACATCATGTGTTATTGAGTATAATTGGAGGTTAAGAAACACTAAGTGTATCTAAGTGCTCGAGTGACCACAATTTCCATTACACCGCTTGTTTCATAGTGGAATTTTATGCTATCCTTTTGTGGACATATGTACCGACATTCGGACCAAACCACATATATTCAGCGTCATCTGATTTTCCTTCCTTTTCTTCTGGCTATTTTATCGATTCCCTTGTTTATATATTCACAACACGTATAATATATTTACAGGTGTTCAAATTCCTCAGAAGAGTGGAGGAATAGTTTATGGGATTGAAAAGGAGAGGTGAGGAAGATATTGGCTGATGTCGTGGATAAGCTTTCACAAATGCTTCACCAGATTGATCAAATCCAAGCTTGGGAATTGACTACCATCTTGAAAGTGAAATAGATGAGTAAATCCACAAAAATTACTCTCAACTTGATCAAGGGGATGTTGAGTGAGGTGACCATATGGTGGCTCTTATCTTGCGACAACAAGGGTGCAATGTTTCATGGGGTATGTTTAAATTTACTGAGCTTATTTGATAAGATACCCATGGAAATCCTTCTTTGGAAAATTAATGCTGCAAAATATACTATTGCCCAGTGAAATTTTGAAATGTAATCGATTAGAAACTAGGAAGGTGATACGCCTGGTCTTTTTTCTGTTAAAATTTGACTGAGCAATATTAAATTTTGTGGCATCAATTTTCCAAAGAAGGATTTTTATGGGTATCTTATCGGATTGTTACACTAAATTTTAAACGTAACCAATGAAGTGTGGCAACTCGTTGTCACAGCAATCAAAGATAAAGAGCCACTACGTGAAGATCATCTCTGTTGGAAGATATGGTTCTCAAGATTGTTGATATATTTTTGTATCTATCTTAGGAATAGAAAGATCATAGAATATTTGGTAGAATATATACTTGCTTTTATTATTATTCCTTTTGTACTATATACATGATATTGTACAGAAAATACAATCAATGAAGTGAGGCATTCCTCTTCAATACTATCTTCCCTATAGCTTATTGCTTGCTCGGTTCTTCCTTCTTGCTCGCTTGATCTTGTGACATGGTATCAGAGCGTTCTTGAAGTTCCGAGTTCTCTCATTGCTTCCGCTTCGATTGCCTCACGGAACTCCAATGCAAAAGGGGTTGCCATAGGAATCGTTATTTTTTAGGGAAGATTTTTTTATCATGACTAAAACACCAGAAGACCTCACCTTAGAAACCACACCAGAAAGCTTACAGACACGAGAAACCATCCAGGACTCCTCTGTCGTCACCTCAGAACAGACGGGCGGCAACCCTGCGAATCAACAAAGTCAACAATTGCAATGGCAGCCATTCCAGACTCAGTCAAATCTGGGGCAGCCCTTTATGGGCCATCCATACCAGTGGATACCATATCCATGGTTCCATGGGCAGAACCCAAATGCATCATCGTCTGGAGGCTACCAAAGCAATGTTGGTTCTTCTGGAGGCCTACCAACCGGAGAAGGGGCAGGCTCATCCATTAGACCCGAGCAGGACGGGCGGCACACCGGATCGGGAATGGGAGGAAATCCCTACCATCCTTTTCTCAATACGGGTCATGCGGGTCAAGGGACCGGACCGAATCTCGGACTCGGGATGTTTCCATATCCGATTTTTGCTGCCAGTGGCCGACCAGAACCAGGCGACCCACTACACACGACTAATGCCGACGGGCCGGAATTGAAGCTTATCAACCAACAATTGACCGGCGCCGACAATTACTCGAGCTGGGCACGAGATTTCCGACGGGCACTGGTAACAAAAGATAAAGACGGATTTATCGATGGGTCGATTCCGATCCCAACCGATGAAAAAATGGCACGTTTTTGGAAGAAATGCAACCAATTAGTCAGAACATGGATTGGAAATTGCATAACGACCGAAGTCATTTTGCCGGACTCCCTCCGACGGAGGATTCAAAGGAGATGTGGGATAATATCAAAGAAATGTTTGGAAAACTTGATCAAGTCAAGATTTTTCGTTAACACAGCGAGATCTCGGAGCTTAAACGGGAAACATGTCTATTGCGGGCATATACAACAAACTTTCAGGCTTATGGAACGAACTCGAGGTAGCCGAAGAGAGGTCGACCGCCCGAGCCCGTGCAACAATACAAACAGATTCGCGACAGGGAAAAGGCGATCAGATTTCTGCTCATACTCAATGAGCCTTACCTCTCATTCCGATCTCAGATCTTGACTGTTGAGCCTCTACCAAGCATCGGCCGCATCTATCAATTAGCCGTGCAAGAAGAAAATCAACAGCGAACGACAGACTATTCTCAAGGCGGAGAAGGAATCGCCTTGGGGGCGAAAACCCTAAATCGATTCGCACTGAGAGGAGCGGAGGAGGTAGAGGGCGAAAGAGGCGGAACTAGGGTTCCTCGCAGCGAACCCTAGCTATCTTGATTCCACCGGGCGATCGGACGGCTCGCATTCTTTCTTTGCAACGCAAAGATCCGACGGCTCACAAAGAATGGGCTCGACCAGAAGTGATGGGCCGCGAAGCTCTCTGGAATTAATTAGCCCAGATGGGCCGAGGGACTCTTTTGGGCTGGAATTCTCGCGCGGGCTGCAAGGCAGTGGACCAGGTGGGCTGGAATTCTCGCGTGGGCTGCAAGGCAGTGGACCAGGTGGGCTGCCGCGCGGAGGAAATGATGGATATGGGTCCAATTTGGCCCAAATCTCACAGCCCACGAATAGAAATTTCTTGGGCTCGAGGAATTTTACTTCCAAAGGCAAAGGTAAAATTTACTTTGACTACTATAAACGTCCACATCATACAGTAGAAAATTGCTGGAAATTGCATGGGAAGCACGGAGAAAAGAAAAAGGAAATTTTCCCAAGTTTTTCGGGTTTCGGACAACCGGTGGAAAAGACAATTACTCATGATCAATATCGGGAATTGATGGAGGCCATAAGAAAATTGGATGCATCGATAAAACGGAGGCTTCACGGGTACTTCTTATTGTATGGTAAATTCAATTTCGAAGGATGCATGGATTATTGACTCAGGTGCTAGTGACCACATTGTCTGTGATAAGAGTTTACTTTCCAATATCAGACGATTATCTTTTCCCAAATTTGTTCAGCTCCCAAATGGAAACATGATTGCAGTTGAAATCATTGGCACTATAAACCTTAATTCTCACATCACTCTTCGAAATGTGCTTTACATTCCTAAATTCCACTTCAATCTCATGTCAGTATCTCGAGCTTGTAAAGAAAATTCTGTCATATCTTATTCAATTCAGTAAGCTTGTTTCTTTCGGGCCCTTTCGATTGGGAAAATCATGGGCTTGGGTAAAGTTTTCCAAGGGCTATATTTCTGGATGAATTTTCAATTGTCGTCTTCTTTTGATTCAAATAAATCATTGTGTAATGCTGCTATCAATGATAAGAATCTTCTTCATCAAAGACTAGGCCATACTGCTTTATTTCCTTATCCTCAGTGTCCCATATGTCCATTAGCAAAACAGACGCGTGCTCCTTTTCCACAAAGCAATTCTCGAGCCGATGAAATCTTCTCACTAATTCATGCGATGTCGGGGACCATATCATACTTTGAATCATGATGGGTCCCGGTTTTTCCTCACGATTGTAGATGATTTTCATGAGCAACATGGACTTTCCTCATGCAATCAAAGGCTCGGGTCTTTTCTCACCTAAAAACTTTTCTCACCTTGTCTAAAAATCAATTTGGGAAATCAATCCGTCGTCTCCGCACTGACAATGGTAGAGAATTTTTAATGGGGAGTGTGCTGCTTTTCTTTCCTTAAATGGAATTTTACACGAAAGCTCTTGCACATATACACCACAGCAAAATGGAGTGGTTGAAAGAAAACATCGTCACCTATTGGAAGTAGCACGTGCCCTTAAATTTCAAGCTTCGGTTCTGAAATTTTTGGGGAGCTGTGTGATCACATCGGCATACCGATCAATCGTATGCCATCACGGATTCTTAAAGGAAGATCTCCTTTTGAAATATTGTATGGAAGAAAACCGGAATTGAGCCATCTTAGAGTATTTGGGTGCCTATGCTATGTGACCACGGTAGGGCACGAGGGGATAAAATGGAACCTCGTGCAAGACGAGTGTATTTTCATGGGGTATCCGAACCTCCAGAAGGGATATCGTGTTTATGAACCATCCACAAAGAAATTCTTTGTGAGCAGAGATGTAATTTTTCATGAAGACATCTTCCCTTTCAAAGATGCACTTCATTCATCTCCAAATGCAAGGCCTGATTCTCACCACTTCTTATCGGAGGAAGAGCCACCTTCTGGAGAATCTTACATTGTTATTCCTCCTCCAAGAAATTCGGACTTGACGGCTGCACCATTACCTACTGAGACATCTATGGATCATTCAATTGCCAAGTCTCCCAAAGAAAGGGATCATCATGTGACAGCATCACCAGAATCAGGCAATAATGAAGATTCGACTCCAGTCCAACCTCCAGAACCTCGACGATCTGGTCGAGCTAGTCGTCCACCCATATGGACGAAGGATTATGTGTGTGCTTCATCAACATCACCAGGTACTCGATATCCTATCTCATCCTATACTTCATTTGATAGGCTATCGTCGGAACATTTATGTTGCATGAACCATATCTCGAGGGCAAGAGCCATCTAGTTATAATGAGGCAATACATGATCTACGTTGGCAAAAGGCAATGGAGGCAGAATTACAAGCCCTAGTAGAAAATCACACTTGGGATATTGTGCCTTTACCTACTCATAGAAAACCTATTGGCTATAAATGGGTATATAAGATTAAATACCGAGCAGATGGTTCTATAGAAAGATACAAAGCACGACTAGTGGCCAAAGGTTTCACACAACGAGAAGGTTTTGATTACCATGAAACCTTTTCTCCAGTGGCCAAAGATGTAACTGTTCGTTCTTTCCTGTCGATTGTTGCTATTCGTGAATGGTCATTACATCAAATGGATGTTCATAATGCCTTCTTACATGGAGATTTGGATGAGGAGATATATATGGATCTTCCACCGGGATTACGGAGACGGGGGAGTCTAAGGTATGTCGTCTCCGCAAATCTCTGTATGGATTGAAACAAGCCTCTCGTCAGTGGTATGCCAAATTTACTAGTGCCCTTACATCCGCTGGATTTAAACAATCCAAATATGATTATGCCTTATTTACTTGGAGGAAAGGTATGTCATTTATTTATTTGATGATTTATGTCGATGACATACTCATCATGGGCAATGATGATTCTGCTGTCAAGAAATTGAAAGAATATCTTCATTCCACCTTTCATATCAAAGATTTAGGTCCACCTAAATATTTTCTTGGAATCGAGATAGCTCGTTCAGATCAAGGAATCTCACTCAGCCAGCGGAAATATGTAATGGAGATTATCTCAGACGCAGGGTTGTCAGGTTGCAAACCTTCCATCATTCCCATCGAACAGAATGCCAGACTAACTTATGTTGAATATGATTTCGAAATATCTTCCCCTGACGATCCACTGTTGAAAGATCCGTCAGGATATCAGAGACTCGTAGGGAAACTCATCTATCTTACTATGACAAGGCCGGATATCTGCTATGCGGTACGGACTCTTAGCCGAGTTCATGCACGGCCCAAAACAATCTCACATGAACGCAGCCTTGAAGATTGTGAGATACTTGAAGACATGCCCGTGGATTGGGAATACTTCTTTCTCGAAAGTGCAACATGGAAATGACAGCATATTGTGATTCGATTATGCTACATGTCCTATGAGCGAGAAGATCGATTCTTGGGTTCGCATCAAATTTGGGGAATCTTTACTCTCATGGAAGACAAAGAAGCAATCCTTTGTGTCATTATCCTCAGCTGAAGCCGAGTATCGCTCCATGGCAAAAACCGTGTGTGAGATAGTTTGGCTGAGAGGTTTACTTATGGATCTAGGGGCAGAAATAAAGGGACCTACTACACTCTTCCGTGATAATGATTCGGCTCTCAAGCTTGCAACAAATCCTATAGTTCATGAGAGAACAAAGCACATAGAGGTCGATTGTCATTTCACCAGAGAAAAGATCCAAGAAGGAGTTGTCCAGACAAGAGGGATCAAAACCACGGAACAACCGGCGGACGTGTTTACCAAACCTCGTGTCGAGACAACACGCATATCTTCTAAACAAGCTGGGTGTCTTGGACATATACAAGCCACCAGCTTGAGGGGGAGTGTTGGAAGATATGGTTCTCAAGATTGTTGATATATTTTTGTATCTATCTTAGGAATAGAAAGATCATAGAATATTTGGTAGAATATATACTTGCTTTTATTATTATTCCTTTTGTACTATATACATGATATTGTACAGAAAATACAATCAATGAAGTGAGGCATTCCTCTTCAATACTATCTTCCCTATAGCTTATTGCTTGCTCGGTTCTTCCTTCTTGCTCGCTTGATCTTGTGACAATCTCCCTTAGGGAGTCTCCTTGATTAAGTTGAGAGATCTAAGCTTGGATTTGATCAATCAGGTGTGGCATTTGTTTTGATAGCATGGATGGACCACCGAAATATATGCAAACTTGTTGCAAGGCGCTTCTCGATCTCTATGATCAAAATGGGTAAGAAGTGAAGATCCGACAAAATTAATCGTAAGCATCATTGGCACACTTGAAATGCATGGAATGCAATTTTCACTCAGAAACCCAGCACTCTCATTTATGTTTAATTCTTCAAATGAAGAAGCAAGCGAGATTGTACTTTCACGAAGCCAAATGGTTCCACACCGACTGTGCACCAACCCCAGAGGAGTACATGCCCCTTGCCCTTAGAGGTCTCATCAGTTGTGGGAATGGGTGATGTGATCACAAAACATGCTTTTGAATGGTTGTTTGGTTATTGCAAGATTTCAAAGGCTTTGAAAATCATCTGTAGGCTCATAAATGATGTTACCTCTCCCCACGTATAATGAAAACATAATCCTCCATTGACCACCACTCAATTGGATACGATGTTGATCTAATAACACCGATATGTTCGATCTGGTTTAAACAAAGTTGGGGGCGCTCAGCATTTGTAGTGGAGTTTTTCATGAGAGAACATGGCGTCTCGGAGCAGGAAACTGAGGCAGAACTCTGGAAACAAGTGGTTGAAGCGTGGAAGGATATCAATGTAGAGTTTCTCTATCCGACCGTGGTCCCAACGCTGGTTCTCATGCATCTCAATTTCTCGCAGGTGATTTATAAACCGACAGAAATAATTACACCCATTTGGAACCAAACTCAAAGATTATGTGCATCGCTGTTCGTTAGTCCCTTGCCAATGTGAAGACAATATTTTGGTTATTGAAAATCAACGGTTCATCAATTACGCCTAGTTGTCAAACGAAGAAACTCTTCATTGATGTCCTTCCATGCATCCATCACTCGTTTCCAAAGTTTTACCTCAGTTTCCTACACCGAGATGCCATGTTCTTTCATGAACAACTTCAATGTAGATGCTCCGTGCCCCCTCTTTTGCTCAAACTGTATGTCAAACGTTATTCCGATTAAGTGGTGATCGATCTAATTTAATTAGAACATTGAAGGATGATTGTTTTTTCATTATACCTGGTGATGTGGTCGCTAACATTTTATAATCAATCTTTCATAGTACGAGGTGCATGTACTTGTTCAATGTTGGTGTGTAGTTGGTATGGAATCATTCGGCTTTGTAAAAGCACACTCTTGATTGCTTTCAGAGTCTACGTGCATAATAATGCTCATAAATAAACGATGCATTTTGAATATAGTGTTGCTAAATTTACAAATCTAGTGTATAGTGTAATTCCAATATTGTAATAATTCCGAACTCTTGGATGTCGAGGGTATTTAAGGCTCCGTTTATGTACTTCAAGAAGAATGCATGAATAAATAAGCATATTTCGTGATTGAACTCGATTTTTCGTTTCTTTGTTCCATGTTGGATAAATGCTTATGTAAAGAAATCAAAAAGCTATATGTAAAGAAATCAGCCGGTGCAACTTTTTTAATCTAGGTAACTTGTTGGTAACTTATTAGCACGTTGATGAAATTACCAAGCTTGCAAAATAGCAATTTTGTTAATTTATAAACTTTTATTTGCACAATGTACCAAGGCTTCGAATTTGGCCATTTTTACATGAAATAACCACCTAAATCTAGGATAATTTACCAACTTTTGTTAAAAACTGAATAACCAACTAGTTTAGAGTTACTAACTTTACTTTAAATTACCGACCAATTGATTTATGTTTACCAACTTGTGACACCGATTTTTATTTGCCTTATCTTGCAATCCCTTGGATTTGCTGGCACTTTTTAGAGAAAAACAACCCAAGTTAGCTTGACTTACCATTGAGTCAGTTACCGATATTGCAATTACTTTTATTAATTTGATACTTTTTAAGGAAATTACCGACCTTGACAAATTCTAATATAGTGATTTATCGGCTTTTCTTCGATCAAATAATACTTTTTTGAAAAGAAAAAAAACATTCTAATGTTAGTGCTCCGTGAGGTTCAGAATCAGTAAATTAGACCATCTCCATGAACAAAGTACCAAGACTAATTTTTAACATTCCTGTAGGCTAATCTCACTGATTCCGGGGATCTTCCTTCTAATTTATCACTTATAGAAAGAAAGCAGACTATTTTTTTACCAAGCCTAAAGAAAGGGGGAAAAATTTAAATGTTTCTTGAATTTGGAAAAAGGTATCTTTCTTCATTGATTAATTAATAAAAGGACGAGCAATGCATGCAACGTAAGCAAGATACACCGATTGGCCTCTCTTCCTTTCCTGTTATAATAAAGAACCAACTTGGCGACTTCTTCCCTTCTTCCTGCTCATATTTCACGTTCCTCTCTCATTAAGTCACAGCCTAAAAGCAGAAACGAGACATGCATACCACCAACTCGTAAAAGCAAAAGGGCGGTCCAAAAAGATACGCGCACTCTCTGGGCACCCTCAGGTCTTCGCCACCTTCTTTCGCATTAGCGCCAAAAGAAGCTTGCTTTTCGCAAAGGCGAAAAGCACACACTTTGAAGCCAGAAGAAGCACACCACGTTAAGCAAATGAGGGATATCCCAGTTATATACACCTCCACAGTCATGCCTCCTGTCTCATCTTCGTCGCTCCGTGTTTCGCTTCCATGGCTGAGATTGTGCCTGCAGATTTCTTTCCGGCAGAAGATGAATGGTTGGATGCTACTGACGCTTCAGCTAGCACCAGCAGCAGCATGTCTCTCACTTGTGGCCATGAGTATGAGAGGTCTCTCACTATTGGCCATGATTGTGAGTATAGACCAGAGCCCTTTGATAGCGAGAGGTTGCCCATCACACTGTCTCCGGAAATTCAGGAGTTCCTTCGCGTCGCCAATATGATAGAACAAGAGGAGCCACGTATTGCTTATCTATGTAAGGGAGTTTAAATTTGGTCTTAGAATGTCTTTTTCTTCGGAAAAGATTGATTTTTTATTATGGAAAAAAAAAATTGAATAGGAAGAATCGCAAGCTGTTCAAAGTTTATTTTCAGGGGTCATCCTGGTATTGATAATTGGTAAGCTATTACATTATTCTGTGGGCGTCAAAGGTTTGGTAAGAATTAGTTGACTGACATGTCATAATGGAGACATTAACAGCAATTTAGCATTACATTTAAACTAGGCTTCACGATAGAGCAATGCAAAATGGAACAGGGTCCAGTTTATTTTTGTTCAATAACACTCTTGATGGCAAGTTACTACTACAAGTTTCATCAATCAACACTGAAATCTACAATTACTTGTCAATAAAAAAGGGAGTTCAAAAGATCATGGAGTTTGAAAAATCAGTTTTTTTTTATTGATCTCGACTTTCATCTGACGAAAATGTCTTAACTGGTTCCCAAATTGGGGGCCATAGTAGCTTATGGAAGTTCGACCATGGGCCGTAAGCATTTTTTGCGCTGTTCATTTGGATCTCTTTGGCATGTTAGCAGGCCGGTTTCATGCTTTTGCAATAGCGCACAAAATGGATTCTAATTCTATTGGACGGGGCATCCGGCAGTTCAAAACTTCTCTCCTAAAGCGACTCGAACGGGTAAATGCATACACATTTTAATTCTCTGTAAAGGGAGGTTAGCTCATTTCCAACTTTAGTAACAGCATAGGGATGAGTTAGGATATCGATCAACAAAATCTTGTTTGATGGATGAGGATAAATAATTGCTACTCGATCAGATCAAATAGTAATAATTGACTATCATGTTATCAATTTAATTTGATACCACCGGTCTAAGCTGTAAGACGTTGACTGCACAATACATCAATTATCAGGTTCACTTTCATTGAACTTGTTTATTATGTAACGATACTTAATTGTAGATATATACAAATTTCTTTTCTTCCTTCCTAGATAATTTTTTTCGGAATGAGAAAGAATTTCAGCATGGCAATCATGGTTTCATCTGTCCATAGATAACTCTGGTATAGCTTGTTTAAAATTGTGTATCATTCTTCAGTCGTAGGAAACAAAATTTCATGTCGGGTCTGGAAAGGAAGGTGTAAGCTTGAGTATCTGAACATCATTATTCTGTATGAGCATCCTACTACTTTCCCACTGAGTGGAAAAAGGCTTCTTTATGGATAGTTGTTGCATCTTACTCCTCCCCGACGAATCTTCGTGAAAATAGCTTTTAATATGGAACTTTGGCTTGATGACTATTTCCTCTTATACTCCTAGAAGTTATCATGGTTATGCCCCCTCAATATTGAGCTCTTACTCTTATCGACTGTGTCCCATTCATAATTGATAGTCATCGATTTTTGTGGAGATATGCTGACTCAATCTCTTTGAATGTCACTTTTACGAATTTCAGGATGAAGAGATTACCAAACGAAGACGGAAGGAAGAGAGTGATGCACGTGAACTTAGACGTGTTTATCATGAATACAAGGACTACGTTGGAGTAGTTGATGCAAATAATAAGTAAGGATTTCTGATGGAATTCATTTCATGACAGCGGTACCTCTTTTCAGCTCACATAATGAAAATATGTTTTCTTGCCCGTGCTAAAATTAATTTTTGAACGATCACAGGGAAAAAATGATCAATGCAAGAAGAGTTGCTCAAGTGTTGTTTGAAGTATTCAAAACATTAAAAGAAGCAGCAGGCTCACAGGTATGCTCTTCCTCCATGCCTTCGTTGAAATAGGATATATTGATGTTGATTACAAAAAGGCCATTGAGATGGCGTGCCTACTTGTATGTTCATCTAAGATACTCTTCTGTGTTGATTTTCTTTTCTTCATTTCTTGTTCTGCAGGCTGACACAGATCAGAGTTTCTATGTACCCTATAACATTCTGCCACTCGCTCCTGGAGGTGCTCAGCAAGCAATTATGCAACTCCCAGAGGTCTGGTGCCATGAAAAAGTTCTTCCTTTATAAACACTGTGTAACTATGTCGATATCTTTCAATGGCTTGTCTTTAGAACTTTTGGAAAGTGTGATTTGCACTACCTCATTAGTCTTAAGGACATGCTACTCTTTTGTTTCCATTTTGCTTGTGCGTTAGTCCATTGGGGATTAGTACTGCACTATGGTTGCCAATGCTAAATGTATAAAATATCCAATCTGATGTCACAGATTAAAGCTGCAGTTACAGCACTTCGTAGTACTCGTGATCTACCCTCTCTTGAAGATTTACAGAAAGATGCTGCTTCCATGGATTTATTTGATCTTCTTCAAAGTTTCTTTGGTTTCCAGGTGACTAATAACATGGTGATATTCTTAGATTGGTGCAGTTTATTTTCTGCATATTGCTAGGAAATCCATTTAATCAAGCGGGAAAAGTGGATGTGATGGTTCAACTGGTGGACATGTGGTCTAATAATCGTCCTAATCTAGTCATGACTTACTCTTCACAGGAAGGGAATGTGGCAAACCAAAGGGAGCATCTTCTTCTCCTCCTCGCTAATGCCCAAGTCAGGCACAATCAGAAACAGACTTCAGTTTCAAAGGTGTTAGAAGTCCTAAATTGCAGATATTTAAGTTAATTCCTATGTTAATTTTGTGCTTCTTTGATTCATTTAGCTAGAAGATGCAGCAATAGAAGAACTAATGAAGAAATTCTTCAAAAATTACACAAATTGGTGCAAATATTTGGGGAAAAAGAGCAGTATCAGGTAGGATTTCTTGTCTAAGCTGTTCCGGAAGAAGAGTCACTATAGTCCTTCATGTTCCTTCACATGATATCTTATCGCCAATAATCTCCTATCAGTTCACTGTCATCTAGAAATTTTGCTTCTGCCCACGAAAAGCTAGCGAATTTATTCTATTTTTTAACCTAATATATGTACATGCAGACTACCTAAAGCGAAACTGGATGCACAACAGTATAAACTTCTGTACATAGGGCTTTACCTTCTTATATGGGGGGAGGCTGCAAACTTGCGCTTCATGCCTGAGTGTCTCTGTTATATCTTTCATCACGTAAGTCATTTCTATCTTATGTTTATGTTCTGATGGGCAGACATGAAGATGCTGCTTGCTCGGTTGTATGTAATTTGTTCATTTTATGTTAAGCTGGTGCGACAGTAAATGCTACCCTTAATTTTAGTGGGAGTGCATGGTGTTAGATGAAACTCTGAAACAAATAGTCAATTTTATTGCTTACAGTGGATGGACGACAAGAATTTTTTTTCTATACAGTCATCCTGCCTTTTCTTCCTGCTAACTAAAGAGGGAACCTGACCTGCAATTGAGTTGGTAAAATCTCTCGGGGTGTGCAGGTTTCCACATGCTAGTCAATCCTGCTGTAAGTTCTTTAGGATATTTATTTTATGTTGAATGACTTTCAAACAGAGAACAGATGAAAGTCGATTGCCAATTTGAGGAAAGGGTATACTTTCTCAGGCTTATCCAAAATCAAGACAGGGCAAGATATCTAGGGTTTTTGAATGCTTTCTTTCAATGAATAGTTCTTAGGAGACGTTTCTACTGGAAAGTATACTTTGTCAAGAAGTGGAACACTTACTTTTCACATTCATCTCATACATGTTTTGTGGGCGGCTTCCTTGATTGCATACATACACCTGTGGGGTGAACTAACATGGAGTAATTCACGAATTGACTGCTTAAGACCTCAGTTAGCAGGGACTATAATTGAGTTGTAACCTTGACCTGATTTACCTGGAGCAAAGAATGTTGAGAGTCTATGTCAATCTAATCGGAAAATTTTTATTTCTCTATTTTTTACTTTGCTGTTTGGTTATACAAATTGCCCCACCTAGGCATAGGGTGAATTCATTTGTTATTTGGTCTTTGTAAGGTCAGATGGCATATGAATTACATGGTATATTGACTGGTGCTCTCAGTCCGACATCAGAGGACATCCCAGCTTATGGAGGAGGGCCAGAGTCTTTCCTAAACAATGTAGTTAGCCCAATTTACAGGGTTATATATGAAGTGAGTACATTAGATCTTTTGCATGCCATACTTTGGAACTTTCTTACGTCTCTTACAATTTTTTGTCCTGCAAAAATTTAGGAGGCCGAGAAAAACAAAAATGGGACAGCCCACCATTTTACTTGGAGGAACTACGATGATCTGAATGAGTACTTCTGGTTATAATCTGTGCTTTGCATATCAAAGTTCTCAAAAACTAGAGTTTCCAAACTTATGTAAGTATGTCACTATTTACATGAATCTGCAGGTCTCCTGATTGTTTTGAAGTAGGTTGGCCTCTTTGTTTGAAGCATGATTACTTCCATGCAAAGCCTTCACAAAATTGCAGTCGTCGGAAACCCCAAGTTTCAGATGATGCTGCTGAACTAAAGAAGGAGAAAGGAGATGATGATGATGAAGAACTGGGGGTAAGCTATACTACTTTTGCATTGGTCCCTCCAGCATTTGGTTATCATTTCAATTAGTCTTATGATGTATTGGGAACAAATCATTAAAATTATTGACTAGTCTGAAATGTATACTTCACCTTTCTATGTCATTAAGTGTTCCAGGCTTTTACAATAGACATTCACACATTCTGTTGTTTGAGGCGTATGCTTCATTATATCTAATTAAACTTTGGTCACTGATTGGCACAAGCATGCATAGGATAATGTCTTCTTCTTTTGTTAGCACTTGACAATAGACAAATATGATAAGCTGACTTACAGAGCCTGTTTTAACATCAACAACTTACAAGGTGCTAAGCCAGCTTATATCCCCTCCTATGTCCCTCCTTTTTGTGTCCGTTTCTTCACTTTTCGCTTTCATTAAAGTTTTGCAATTAAAGTATCGAGACATCTCTGGTTTATTTTTTATATTCCTTATCGCCTTGGTGGAAACATGTAGATTTTTAGGATAATAGTGAAGTCAATAATCTGTGGTTGGGTAATGGCCTCATTATGAAATATGAACTATGCTGAATTAAAAGGGTAGGATTATTTGGAGATTCCTTGATAAACATCAATGCATGAGAGCTTATGTTTCTTGTCATAGTATTCCCTAGGTGAGTGCACTTCATCACTTCTTTTGAACTGCGAACATGTAAGTAGTTTTTCAACTTTAGACAACAATAACAACCCAGTGCTCCATAACTTTATATCCCATGATTTGCTTTTCCAGCTTGTATATTTATTTCACAGGATTCTAAGGAGGAATATCATGAACAAAAATGGTTGGGAAAGACAAATTTTGTGGAGATTCGGTCATTTTGGCAAATCTTTAGGAGCTTTGACAGAATGTGGAGTTTTTTAATCTTGATCCTTCAGGTGTGTCTACTGTCTTTACTCGAGTCTGGTGTCTTCTTGTTTGCTCTGATGGTTCTGCTGCTTCTTTAATAAGTTCATTTTTCATTTTCTCTAGGCAATGATTATCGTGGCCTGTCATGATTTGGGATCTCCTCTTCAGTTGTTTGACAAAGGAATATTTGAGGATATCTTGAGTATTTTCATTACTTCTACAATCCTTAAGCTCCTTCGAGGTCTGGTATTCCATCGTCTTCATCTTTATTTGGGTCTTGAGTGTCACTGGCTGCATTTGTTGATTTTGAGGGCAAGTATAACATTCCAGAGAAAAGCGTGGGATTCATAACAGATGATATTTGAAGTCTTTTCCTAATGCCTTCAAGTGCAATTGCGCTGATAATAACTATAAGCAGTAAGCAGTGACTAGAATCAAAGGCGGATTCTAGTAGAAATAATTATGGAAAATACCCTTATCACCTCCTGCCTCCTTCCTCTAAGAGACTTCTAATAAAAAGTAAAGACTTTTGACTGCCTAATGATTTCTTCTATTTGCTCAAGCATCGTGCATAGCTTCAGCCTTTTCTTCCGTTCCTTGAAAAGGGTAGATACATGTAACACCCCCTCAAGAATGAAGTGATTTTTGTCTAACCCTTGTTTCTCAAGGCAGCCTGCATTATTTAGTTAAGACATAATGTTGTCATTTATTTGTAGATCAATTATTACAAGTTACTAAGTACTGAAAAGCAATATTTCCATCAGTTAAAGTGTACTCCTTTTTTTTTTTTTTGTTGGTAAAAGGTAAGCAAGTGTACTCCTTTTTTGTCATCATATTAGTCAAGAAAGGGTTTGCCTCATCAGCTAGGCAATTTTAGTATGTGAATTCACTCTGATTTTCGATCAGAAAAGCCCAAAGATAATGTAAGCACGCGAATTTAAGAACTGCACATGGTTATGTCACTCTAAAGATAGGTAGGAATGGTTGCAACTCAATATTGATCTGCCTTTATCGACAATGTTATCATGGATTTCTATTAAAATTGATTGCATCAATGGCCTACTTATGAACTGAAGAATTCTGAGAAGAAATCTTGCCTGCAGCTATCATTGACATTGCCTTCACATGGAAAGTGCGATACACTATGGATTCATCAGAAAGAATTAGACATTGGTTGAACCTGGCAGCTGCTGCAATGTGGACGATAATTCTTCCTACATGTTATGCTAAGTCAAGAAAAAAATATACTTGTTATTCCATGCAAAGTGGGAGCTGGATTAAAGAATTGTGCTTTTCGCCATACATGATTGCTGTTGGAATATATATGATGTCTAATGCTGTCCAGATGGTGCTGTTCTTTGTTCCTGCTGTTAGCAAGTATATCGAAGTCTCAAACTGCCGTATATGCACAATTCTATCCTGGTGGACAAAGGTAGGGTATTAGCTTAGTAACTGGTTGTTCTTATTACATTTTCTAATCATGCTTAAAAATCGTTGCATTGGATCTAGTCATGCGCTGGTGCAGTCACATAATTTATGACATCACTGGATCCAATTGTTTCAATTTGTTGCAGTTGACAATGGAACCTAGTAGTGTCTTGATATTTGGTAGATACCAGTAAGGTATAAGTTAATGATTAGAGCATAGACATAGTCTTAGGGAAATTTCCCTAGTAAAAAGGATAATTCAGGATGCAGACATATGGTTTTCTTTCGCTGAGGTACTTGTCGATTCCTAAGACCTCTCAACAAAGCCATTTTGTATCCAGTAGCATAAATAACTCATTATTGACTGCATTTAAAGGGATTGTGAACGATAACATCATATACCATCGAACTACGAGAACTGATTCTTTTGAACTTCTCATTCTCTTGTTACTTTTGAGTCTACCTTGCAAACTGCAACTCATATCAACCACCAGAAAATTTATACAGGTAATTTAGCGATCGATAATTGAGTTCCTGTTGAAATCTCCCTCAAAGAACTTATTCGAATGATTTTCTGAATAGTGATGTTTTTGTTGTCTGAAATTTTGATCCTTCTCATACAATCCTCATGTGTACCATCAAAATGTTTATCCGCCTCAACAATAGTTGCAGGACTCAAGATTAGGTTAAATTTCCTCTTTGCAATGGCATTGATCATTCATGTTTATCATCTGACTTTATACATCAACTTTGCTATGAATGTCAGTAACTACTAGTTTGACTAGAGTGTCATGGATCCTTATTGTCCTGTTTAGCTGTATTTCACGTAATGACTCATTGAAATCTCCCCTTATATCATGCATGACTTTTTTTAAGTGAATTATGTCAATAGGTTCCGTGCACAACTACCAGCTTATCTCTTTTTATTGTAGCCTAGGCTATTTGTTGGGCGTGGGATGCAAGAAAGCCAACTTTCGCAGTTGAAGTATGTCTTGTTTCCCTCTGGTGAAGCTTTGTTTTCATGAGGATTTGTTCTCTTGTAATTGTTCTATTGGTTGCTTGTGATGTAGGTATACGTTATTCTGGTTGCTGGTCTTATCCAGCAAGTTCTCATTCAGCTACTTCTTTGAGGTGAGGATTTTCCCAGATAGAATGAATGAAGAAAGTGACGAAGGAATTAATATCAAAATGTGGTTCCAATATGATGTTCATAAGTTCTTCTCATACCTTGGTACTTCATGCGTGTTAACTTTGAGTTGCATAATTTTAAGTACAATCAGAGGAGTATTAGTTGTTGGCTTCAAAAAACTCGCATCCATAAGTCTATTGCCTGATATCGCAACTATATAAGAAAACATTTCATGACACGTATACTGTACTGGTCCTCGGTTACTGTTTTACCTGTATTTCTGGCCTCCTTAGTGCTGCGGCCATTGACATGGATAAAACCTGTTTGGTAAAACTGAAAATGAAGTGATGAGAATCTAAGTTCTGAATTTTGAGTGTTGACCATTTTAACTGCCGAAAATGAAAATAATATAGTGTTTGATCATGACTGAATATTTAGTACTGAATAACATATTTGCTTGCCAATTATAGAACTGTGAATATTATTGGTAGGTTTTAGGCTTTTAGTGATGGAATAGGCAAGATTTTATTTCCTATTTGGATGCCTTTTCTAATGAGTTATTTAAGTAACTCCATCATTACTTAGCTAATTAAGTGATTTTTGACTTAATTGATATTTTAAAGTCAAAACTAGTTATGATTATTAAACGTGCTTAATTTCATAAGATGTTGAATACAGTAATTTTCTGCACTTGTTGATGAGAAACTGCAATCGACAGGATCACTTACATATGACAAATAAAGATGAGCCTTTGGCTTTCTAGAGGACAAAGGTTGTAGATAATTGCATAGGATTTGTTAGGATGCTACCAGTGATTTTAAATATGACTGACCTGCCACGTGTCACCCAATTATTGAACAAATTGCAGATAAAGCCACTGATCACACCAACCAGACAAATTATGACAATTGGTGTGGACTATGATTGGCATGAATTATTCCCCAAAGGTAATTTCCTATACTTCTTGAATTGGTGTTTCAAAGTTGGATTTGATATTCGAAGTGCAAACCTAACGAGTATCTGTCATTTTCCAGTTGGGAGTAATGCTGGTGCGATCACGGCTATATGGGCACCTGTAATATTTGTGAGTATCAACCAACAAGTGGGCAGCAGTCTTTATTTATGTCCAAATTCCTAGCTCGAACAATTTTTAGGCTAGTTCTTGAATCTTGAATGTTTATTACATTATCATCATTTGATATCTAAAGCAATGCTCTTCCTGATTATAGTTACATTGGGAAGTAAGGTTGTTAAATTTGAGATATGTCGAATTTATAGATGCTTTTATTTTTGGATCGTCACTTTACATTAAATAATGTATTCATGACATTCTTATTTAATTTCTATCTTTAGGTGTATTTCATGGATACACAGATATGGTACTCTGTCTTCTGTACAATTTTTGGTGGTCTCTATGGCATTCTGAATCATCTTGGTGAGGTAAGATTTATAGCTTTCCTCTGAAATAAATCTGTTAGAGGTCTCAATTCTTTCTTTATTATGTAGATCCGGACTTTGGGAATGCTAAGGAGTAGATTCCACTCCTTGCCTTCTGCATTCACTGCTCGCATAATACCACCATCGAAAAAGAAGCAAAAGGGCAAAAGAAAAGGGTATGAGCAAATTGGAAAGGTAGGATGCCTCAACACTTGTACACTTATTTTTGTCCAGTTAAAATAGATATATATATATATATATATATATATATATATATATATATATATATATATGACATCATCATCATGACCCCCAATCTGGAACTTTTTTCAGGTTTCTGGAAATGAAAAAAGTGATGTTGCCAATTTTGCTGTGGTATGGAATGAAATTATCTGCAAACTTCGAGTAGAGGACTTGATAAGTGATAGGTTGGCTTTATTCTTTGCTGAGCACTTTTTAAGGTTTCTTTTTAAAGAATAATCACATTAACACACTTCTTGGAATAGGGAAGTAGATTTGATGGTGATGGTGATGCCTATGCCACAAGAGAACCCTTCGGAAAATGTTTGTTGGCCGGTTTTTCTTCTAGCTAATAAGGTACTGTCACGAACTGTGATGTTACTTGTTTCTCAAGTTTTCTTATCTGCCTCAGTTCACTACTGACAATGGACCCCATTTTTGGAAAGCTTTCAACAGCATTGAGTATTGCCAAAGATTTTGTGGGGAAGGATGAAAATCTCTATAGGAAACTAAGGAAGGATGAGAACATGTATTATGCAGTGCAAGAGTGCTTCGAGTCCACGAAGTTCATTGTCGAACTTCTTGCTGTTGGAAATACAGAGAAAAGGTAGAGAGATAATGTCATTGACTTTTTACATTGAGTGCAATTAACGAGTCTGTTTATTAGGAGCAGGGGTATGCATATCTTATCCTAAGACTTCGTAGCTCTTCATTTTTTTGGCAATTCTTTTTTCTTCAAATTAGTATGGGATGTGGTAGATTACGGTAGTCTGTTGAGTTTCTCACATGTAGTTTGAAGAAACAGTTCCAATCCACTTGCAATGTTAATATTGCAAAACTAGGGGATAGATGGGTTAATTAGACATGAAATAACTTCTGACTGATAAATAGATGTCTGTTTCTACAGATTATTGATATCACACACACACACACACGCAGAGTTATGTTGGTGCCCTTTATTTGAAAAAGGCTTAGCTAGTGATAAAAGGATTTTTGTCTTCTCTGTCCTTGCACATTGATTGTGGCTGTGAATGCGCTTAATTCTGGGCTTTAGACAGTATTTCCAAAATTCTTTATCAGGGTAATATCTAGCATACTCAAAGAAATTGATGCAAGCATTGGCGGATCAACCATTCTGAAGGACTTCAACTTGAGTTACCTTCCAGCTCTGCGAGATAAAGTTGTCAACTTGCTTGAACTTTTGGTAATTGTCGCAGTTCTAAGGTTGATTCTTTACCCTCTGGAATTACTTGTACCAATTATCGTCTGAAGTACTCCTCCCGTTATGGATTGCATACTTTAGCTTAATGGCAATGAGAACCATCGTGGAAGGGTTGTGAAAGTACTTCAGGACATCTTTGAGCTTGTAACCCATGACATGATGATACATGGGAACAGGTTAGTTGGATTCACTCTACTGAATTTAGAACTAGTTCAATTGCTTTCCTTCATTGAAATTACCTGCTTCCAGAATATTGGGTATACTCGACACTTCTCAACAAAACGAGGATGTGTATCCTTACTTCTCTCGAGGACTTAAGCCAGAGTTATTCGAGTCAGCTTCTGGTGAGGATTCTGTTCATTTCCCATTGCCAGACAGTGGCCCCTTGAACGAGCAGGTACATCTTATACTGTCATTCGCTGTCATTTACCATCCCTCACCCCCCCCCCCCTCTCAATATATATATCTATATATATATATATCAAAAAGTTAGCAGTAATTTGATATACCTTTCTCGGCCTTTTGTCTAAGATCAAGTTTAGTATTTGTTGTCACCAGTTCAAAAGTATGCACATATTTGTGGTTAAGTACATGTGATTAAATGTGACCATCTTGACTTTCTATGGCAGATCAAGCGTTTCTATCTTCTGCTAACCACCAAAGATGCAGCAGTTGATGTGCCCTCCAATCTAGAAGCTCGAAGACGTATATCATTCTTTGCTACTTCTCTTTTTATGGATATGCCTAGCGCTCCGACAGTACGCAGCATGCTATCGTTTAGGTAAATTCTGTTTATGCAGTGAGTGACACGACTTATATCTAGGCGAACCCTCGATTTGCCCTAACCTCCGTGTCCTACTAAAAGAAGATGACATAACCATTTCTAGCATAAGACTATGAAGAGATGGAAATGTATGTTAATCCAAATGGACCAATGAAGATCAACTTCTTGGGAAGCTTTGTGGTGGTTCATACAACAAGGATGCAAAATGAAACATTTTGAGTATTGTTCACATCAAGAAGATAAGATAGTATAATTCCATTCTTGAAGTGCATTTTTATTTTTAAGAGTTTGCAATATGATAGGATAGTATACCATTTCTATTCAGCTATAGTGTAATAGATATTTTCACTTCTGTGGAACAAGAACTGCTTGTGGCTCTTCTCTGAGCCAATGCCTCCTCTTTGACAGTGTTTTAACTCCACATTACATGGAAGACATTAATTATTCGATGAAGGAGCTCCATTCCAGCCAAGAAGAAGTTTCCATCTTCTTTTATATGAAAAAAATTTATCCAGGTTTGTACCATGTAGGACACTTGCGATTGCTGTCTGATTCACTCAAGTGTAGCTTCTTACACATGTTTCTTTCTATTTCATAGATGAGTTGAGAAACTTCTTGGAACGGATGGGTTATGGAGATGTAGAAGAACTGAAAGATGAAAATAGGGAGGAAGAGCTGAGAAATTGGGCTTCTTTCAGAGGGCAAACGCTGAGCAGAACAGGTAAAGTTTGCCTCATTTAATGCTTTTTCAGTCTATGAAAGTTCATAAAAAGGACACACTTACAATTTTAACTTTGAACTTACTGAGGTCATGTGCAGTCCGTGGAATGATGTACTATAGGGAAGCCTTAAAACTTCAAGCTTTCCTTGACCTGGCAGGAGAGGAAGGTTCATAATCTGAACTCAAAGCTCAAGTTAGAGCAATGTTTCTGGGTGGTGACATCCCCAGAGTCACTCCCTGATCTCATTCCAATATTCTTTCCCTTTGCTTGTTTCCATGTAGACATCCTTGAAGGTCGTGATGCTGTTGCAAGAGAAAATCCAGCACTATCTGCTCAACTTGAGGCTCTGGTGGACCTGAAATTCACTTATGTAGTATCCTGCCAAATGTATGGGTTACAAAAGTCATCTGGACATCCGCATGCAGGAGATGTACTCGATTTGATGATAAGGCAATGCTGTAGAAAAACTTACAAATATGACTCCAATAATTACGTAGTCTAGGGATTCAAATTATTGTCACTTTGGTAGTTTATTGACACTGCTCTGTTGATTGGGTGCTTGAAGGTATCCATCACTTCGTGTTGCCTATATTGAGGAGAAAGAGGAGGTTGTGGCCAACAAGCAAGAGGAGGTTGTGGCCAACAAGCCTGAGAAGACTTATTCATCTATATTGGTAAAAGCTGTCAATGGTTTAGATCAGGTAGCCATCCGTCTGGCTGCATTGCATCACAGAAACTTCGTGTAGTTTTCACAAGGAGTTATACATTTTCAAGAAAATGTTAATAAATTACATTCGAAATTTTTTCATGCTTGAAAGAAGGATATTGTGTCGATCATCTTGAAAGAAATAAAGAAGATTAGAACTGAAGAAAAGTCAGCATATCATTTGTGCTGTATCCTCAACTAGCATTCAAGTCAAAATTATTCTCGGCAACTATAGCATTAAGTTCACTATTGAATCACTGTTTGACTTTTATTAGATTCTCAAGCAACATCGTTTTGTCAAAAAAATTTGATCTCCAAGTCACAGATGTTTGATAGCAATTTTTTGCAGGAAATCTACCGCATAAAACTTCCTGGTCCACCAAGAATTGGAGAAGGAAAGCCTGAAAATCAAAACCATGCCATAATTTTTACTCGTGGTGAAGCTCTCCAAACAATTGATATGAACCAAGTAGGTATTGTTTTTCTGAAAAAGGAGTTTGTGGCCCTGGTAATTGCTTGATTGTG
Organism: Eucalyptus cloeziana; assembly: GCA_014182715.1. Lineage (NCBI taxonomy): Eukaryota > Viridiplantae > Streptophyta > Magnoliopsida > Myrtales > Myrtaceae > Eucalyptus > Eucalyptus cloeziana. Next base: position 13,804,408 of record CM024639.1, on the reverse strand, counting down.
ATGCTCGGTTTGATAGGATAATTATCTGGAGGAAGCTATGAAAATGAGAAACCTTCTAGAAGAATTCCACCAGGAGAAAGGTCATGGACCTCCTACTATACTTGGACTCAGGGAACACATATTTACTGGAAGGTAATCCGAATGACTAGGCAATGATTTGGTGCTTTAAGTTATTCTTCCCACCAGTGAGGGCCAAATTGCTTGAGATGTACTAAATAATGGTTTTGCTCTTAGAGGATCAATTGGTTATAGCAACGGGAAAATGAATATGGTAACAATTTTTTTATTTTTTTGGTCGCAAATATCGCAACAATTAAAACGCTTAAGATTTGTGAAATTTGTAGGATGGTATTATGAAATCTGCCAGGTGTACAGCATCCGTTAAACCAAATAAGTTAACCTTGCGTGATATTAAGGAGAATTAAAAGCATAAGAAATGACAATATGAAGGACAGGTTCCTATTGCAGTCTCTGAAACTTTTCGCTATTAAGCACGACTTCCTTAGAATAATCAAAAAGGGAATTTTAAACCCTGATAACTCCATTTTTAAAGAAAAGGATGTAATCGCATTCTTTTTGGAACATGAGCTGAATGATGTTACTTTGTTGTCTATTTAGAAGAATCACGCTGAACACTTCATTCAGGATTCCTAAGCTATTCCGTCCATGTTTTGTTAACATTGGAGAACAAAATGAGGAGTTTAAGCTCAGGCTCACTTTATGCGTTTCTCCCACATTGCAGTGTTTCTTCTTTAGCATGGTTCATGTCATATCAGGAGGCCAGCTTTGTCACAATTGGTCAGAGGCTTCTTGCCAACCCTCTCAGGTAGGGATATGTTCTTTCATCAATCTCTTGCTCCAAAAAAGGACTCTTGCCCATCAAAGTGTATAATTTACTTTTGCATGTAGCTAACTTGAGAAAGGCCAAGATCCAAGAATTTTGTTCTCATGAAGATAATCCAGATCTATATATCTTTTATATCTCAAACAGCTTTATGAGCATAATTCCAGCTGAAGGCTTTCTTACTCTTAACTTCTGTTACTTTTGTCTTTGATTACTCTTTCTTTCTATCGACCTTATTCTCCTGTAATTTGGTCAATAATTTTTCTTGGTTTCCTCGGCAGGGTAAGATTCCACTACGGACATCCCGATGTATTTGACAGGATATTTCACATTACTAGAGGTGGTATAAGCAAAGCATCAAAGACAATCAACTTGAGTGAGGATGTATTTGCTGGTATAACTATGTCACCGTAGTACTCTCTGATCAAGCAATTGTTCCTTTCCTTTTTTACATTTGTGTGGGGGAAAGGGAGAAACAGGCAACTGCAAGTTTGATAAAGGACCAACTGACATGTTCCTTGTGTAGGATTCAACTCTACTCTTCGGCGAGGGAGTATTACTTATCACGAGTACATGCAAGTAGGAAAAGGTCGGGAAGTAGGCCTAAGTCAGATCTCAAAGTTTGAAGCAAAAGTAGCTAATGGGAACAGCGAGCAGACTCTAAGCCGTGACATATACCGGCTAGGACAGCAGTTTGATTTCTTCCGGATGCTGTCATGTTACTTCACAACCATTGGCTTTTACTTCAGCAGCCTGGTACTTGCTTAAAAGGATATTTCACTTTTACAATTAATATTACATATAAAGCTAGAGGAAACCTGGATGTATGTTTAGTTGTAGACACCGCCATGGTGGGTTGCTGATGATAGTAATTAGTATGGTCAGATTATCCCAAGATAGGTAACATATTTGAAGTTATTCCCGAAGAGGATAATATGTGGAAATTATCCATTCAAATCCCCTTACATCAATGCGGCTAGCATTTTCTTGGTAATATATCTGTTACATGGAAGCTGTTCTAATCTTCTTTTGATTTCTCATATAAGCATGTGCTGCCTATAGTGATGATAATCTCTCTACAATTTTTGCTTGGAAGCACCACGATAAAATCTAATTTGGGCTTTGTCTTTGATGTGTTTGTACAGATCTCGGTCATTGGAATCTATGTCTTCCTGTATGGCCAGCTCTACCTAGTACTTAGTGGGTTCGAGAGAGCACTCGTTCTTGAGGCTAGACTTCAGAACATACGATCATTGGAAACAGCTCTCGCATCACAATCTTTCATTCAATTAGGGCTTTTAACTGGCCTGCCAATGGTCATGGAGATTGGACTTGAAAAGGGATTTTTTATGGCCCTCAAGGATTTTATCCTCATGCAGTTGCAGCTGGCTGCTGTTTTCTTCACTTTCTCTCTTGGAACAAAAACTCATTACTACGGACGGACGATTCTGTATGGGGGTGCTAAGTATAGACCAACTGGGAGGAAAGTTGTGGTGTTTCATGCCAGTTTCTCAGAGAATTACAGATTATATTCACGGAGCCACTTTACTAAAGGGTTTGAACTGTTGCTGCTTCTGACCGTTTATGATTTGTTTAGACGGTCGTACCAAAGCAGCATGGCCTATGTGCTAATCACATATTCCATCTGGTTCATGTCTATAACTTGGTTATCTGCACCATTTCTATTTAATCCTTCCGGGTTCATCTGGGATAAGATCGTGGATGACTGGAAAGACTGGAACAAGTGGATCAACGTGCAGGGTGGAATAGGAGTTCAACCTGATAAAAGCTGGGAATCGTGGTGGTATGAAGAGCAAGCTCACATTCGTCATTCGGGACTGAGTTCTAGGTTAATTGAGATACTTCTCTCTCTGAGGTTTTTCCTATATCAGTATGGACTTGTGTATCACCTTGACATCTCCCAGCAGAGCAAGAACTTTCTGGTTTATGTGCTTTCTTGGGTTGTCATTTTTGCAATATTCTTACTGATCAAGGTAAGTACTTCTCTATAGTTGTATTGCTTGAACCTCCATACATGGATAACGACTTCTGTTCCCGCATCAGAAGGCGAGAGCTCTCGCTAGGATTTATTAACACAACACAAAAGTTTTCATTTGGAACCTCTAGTGCAATGATGAATAATTTTGTCTAAGCATACAAGTTGCCTCAACGTCTATGCAGGCTGTGAACATGGGACGGCAACAATTCAGCAATAGGTACCACTTTTATTTCAGGCTTTTTAAAGCATTCCTTTTCCTCGGTGCGCTGTCCATCATAGCAATTCTTTCCATCATCTGCAAATTGTCTTTGATGGACATGATTGTCTGCTGTCTAGCATTCTTGCCGACCGGTTGGGGGCTGATACTGGTAAGCTTGGTTAAAGAAACTCTGTTTTTCTTCCCTCCTTCAGACTTTCTCATGTTGTCTGACTCTTCCATTTGTCAGATTGGACAAGCAGTGAGACCCAAAATTGAGAACACTGGCTTTTGGGAATTCACCCGTGTTATGGCTAGAGCATACGACTACGGGATGGGTGTCATTCTATTTGCACCGATAGCTTGCTTAGCATGGTTGCCAATTATATCAGCTTTCCAAAATCGTTTCCTCTTCAATAAGGGCCTCAACCGGCGATTGGATGTAGACTCGATTCTTTCTGGAAAGAAGAACAAAAAGAATAGGCAGGCATGAAGCATTACTTGCTCCCTGTATAGTAAATTAATTCTTAGTAATCCTCTTGTAATATTTTTGAAAAATTGGAAACGGTAATGTACAGAAGACCAATTTCCAGTAATTTTTATGCACTGGAAATATGAGAGAATCTTACAGTACAATGTATTCTTCCAGCTCGAGGCTGACACCCATAAACATAGCCAGGGCCAAAATTTCACCAAGAAAACTCAATTCTTCTAAGCTTTTTAACGCTTGATAGTCGATACTCGAGTGACTTAAAAACGGACATAGCTACTCAAGATGGAACTTAGTTGCATATGTAGTTAAATGTTCAGGATAATGAGGAAATTTGTAGTGCTCGATAAATGTGGGTACTTCCATGTCGTGAGAATGAATGTCGTTTCAGTGACGCTTGATCAAATTTTTCGATCAGTGGTATCGATAGTTAATGTGTCTTGGAGTGCTCTAATCCTTAACAGAGTCTGGCTTGGTAGCTTTTTATGCTGCAATGACTTCGGTTCTGAAATCTAGCAAGTCGGGGGATCAAAGCAGTCATCTCTCTTCAGATGTTTACAGCTGAAGGACCAAAAGCTTTATCGGCTGTCCGAGGCAAAAAAAAACACAAAATTTGGGCTAAATCAGGAAATTGCTACGTAGTTATCCTTTCTGATGTTCATGTACATACGCAATAGGTCCATGGTTAAAGACACCGCATACGAGGCCAACTCCTAAAGTTACTTCTCTGACGGGTTAGTAGATCAGCTTGTTTCTTGTCAATAGTATGTATAAGCAGTCCAGAGTATCCAGTGAAGTCAAACAAGCATGCTAACGAGGACATTAGTAGCTGCCGCACCCTAAAATTCCAGCCAGCAAGATCTGAGCGGAAGCTATAGAGGCTGTAAAAAGCCAACCTCTGATAGCCCGTATGGTTGCATGACCAGAATAGCTATGATTTACAAAACTAAACATGGACAAAACATTACAGACTTATACAAGATCCACACATCAACAAAAATCTACCGCACTAGCCAAAACACCGTTTTGTAATCCTCTGTGATACATTGAGCATATTTGGCTCCAAGGATCAGGGCATTTGATTATCTATGCCTCCAACTTTATCTTGTTCGTGTCAAAAGGCTTGTGTGTCTGAGCTGTGATTCGATCTAGTAATTATCTGCACATCTCCTGAGCTGTTAAATTTCGACTGTCATGCTGGGGCCTAGGAACAGACTCCGCAGGGATGCTGCTTCATTATATGGTCAGTCATAAAACTACTGAAGCTCTTCTCCTTGTTCTGGCTTTAGGAGGCTTTATGGAAATTACTAGAACCACTAGCCGATGCAGAGGGAGAGTCTATAGGAATTGCTTCGACCTTAGAAATGTAGAGTGGAGGCAAGAGAGACTCATTGCCAGATTCTGAGGACATAGTGGTTCCTGTCAATGACAAAGAGTCGCCTTGGGATCTTCTCAGTCCTTTTCTTGGAAACACATGCTTTGCACGGCGAGCAGATTTTTCGGCTTGCCTTGGGAAGCTTTTTGCCATATCTTTCATCTTTCCTTTCTCACTGTCTCTGTTCTCATCCTTGGTAGGACTCGAAATTCTCTGTGTAGGAACCTTGGATGACATTGGTCCCAAAATGCCATCCTCAAGAACTAACTTGACTCCTATCTCCTTTGAATTGACTGGCTTAATGTTATCATGTGGAGATGGAATTCCCTCTCCAACAACGCTGGAATCTTCCCCTTTATATTTCTTTTGAAATAATGAACCGATCTTCCCTATGCCCCTCCAAAGTGGGCTCTTCGGATGTTTATCATCCCGGTCATCCCTAATCTTGCTGCCAGCACTCCTAAAGGATTCAGCAACATTTGAATGAGCAATGTTAGGCTCCCGGTGAATTTGTGTATCCAGGCGTCGACTTTTCCCTTTCCTTGGTTCCCATATCTGTGATTTCTCACTCCCTGGGTGATAAATCCATACTCCAATCTCTTTAAGGCCTTCTATATTTATAGGTTCAAACTCTTCCACTGGTCTCGAAAAATTTTGTGTCGATAAAGATGGCAAGGGACCTCCGTTAGCTCCATCAGTCGCAAGTGAATCACCTCGATCTTCTCCGTTGATTGACTCCCCAGTAAACAAAAAAACTTCCCCCTGTTAAAATAGTGCATCAGGTCATGAACAAACTATATTTGCTTTAACATTCAGAAATTTTGTGAAGAGAATTACCTGTTTGCTCTTTTCCAGTATAGTTATGCCAAGGTGCAACTTCCCCATTTTAATATTCTGAAGAGGTAACCACATATCATGTCTCTGTCCATCTCTTAGATCATTTATATTTAAAGAGCAGTTTCTATAAGGAAGAAAAGGTTAAGTCAGTGCATCAATCCATAAAAGCTATTTCTTCAAAAGATTGGATAACTGGAGCACTTAGTTGGTCAAAAGAGAGAACTAAAAGCATTTGTTTCTGTTGACAAATCTGAAAAATTAGGTCGCGACAGTTTCTAAGATGGGGACAGACAGATATGGTAAGTTTAACTATCAAAGCAAGTAATCTGCACTGGAAATTAGAGTATGATTAGAAAATCAAGGTTTTAGATTTTTCTTGAGATCAATGAATGCTCTTCGTAACAGAAACAAATACATGCAGAATCTAGACAAATGAAATGGCAACCCTAAAAGAGACCTGATGGCAATGCAATTAGTGACCCTTGCAGATCAAGTGGAGACCCACACCCAGAGCAAGAGGTTTCAAATGCCACACAAGACATTAACTATTGCCGGCTTCACACTCTATTAAAGTTAGAAACCACGAAAGGAGTTAGTGGAGTGCCATGCTGTTACGAATGCCTTGACACTTTCCACGGCAGTAATTGTTAGAATAGTTAAATTACGCCTAACTTTTAGATCGGTTGGCATAAATCCCAGAAAATCTCACAATAATGAATGCACACCCTTAACAGTTGTGCAGCACTAAAATCATATTAGGCTCAACTATGACTCTATTAACTAAAGATTGCATGAATGTCCATTGGACATTGTCCAATGGCAGAATCAGAAACAGAGAATATCTAGGATAGACACGAACCCAAGATCATCATCGATGAAATGATCCTTGTCAAGAACTTCCAGATTTAGCACATTAGGTACTTCCCATGTGATGATGGGAATCCTGAATTCCTCGTGCCATTTAGGAGCTAATGTCTTCTTCTGTGTTTCAGTCTTGAATCTGTAAGGACCCAACTTCCCCTTCACATATGGATCAGCCAATCCTACAAAGTGAGAATTGAAGAAATGGATGATAAAGCTTAGTGCCGGCATTTAAATTGGGTAATCAGTGCCATGGAAATTAAAGGAAATGAAATGGATATGAGCTAACCATTAAAATCAGATGGTTTCATTTCAGATGCTTCTATGACTTCCACTTTAACATGAGCCACAGGTTCCTTGACATCCACAGAGAACCAAGTTTCTGGGATTAAAGTTCATGCTTATCTCAGATGTACAGATCATCTTTCAGCACATAAACCAACAGAAAAGTGATAATAGTAGTGATCGACAGTTTGAGAATATATCAAGCTTGTAGACAGCCTACACCACTGCAGATGACAATTAAGTTGGCAGTGCAAAATGGGTTAACAGTGTACGAAGTGTGAGAGTAAGGTCTCAATAACGAAAAGACTCTTAAGGCTTTCAGATTTTAAATTCTTACGAGACAAATTAGATGAAAGCAATACTTGAGGGCTAAAACATTAATGTAATCCTTTGTATGTTACCTTGTTGAGATTTACCATCTTGTCGAGGTGCAACAAGTTTCTCCACATCAACCACCAACATATTAGGCTGAAAACTCAAGCAGAACAAGTCTTGTATTAGAAATACTTTTCCAACAGTCAATTTAGAAGTACTCAACCAACACAATGGTGATGCACATGCTCAGTCTGTAGTTAGTACTTAAAAAGTGTGCTAAGAGAGAGGACGTCAACCATGTAGATGATGATATGATCAGGCAATTTATACAAGCAGTGAAATGTGAGTTCAACTAGGCCAAAGAACCATGAGATTAAGATTTTACCTCAACAAGCGTTTGCTCAAATGCATCAGAAAGAAGTTTATCCTACCCAGAAAAAAGAAAATAGACAGATGTTAGTAGCAATACATGAAACAGAGTGAAGAAAATCACAACTCAGAGTGCACAAAGCATAATAAAACTTACAATCCAGCCAGAAACCCCAGGAAGTTCAGTAACATCAAGCCCATACGAGGACAAAGGCTTCAGAGTCATCTGAAAATATGGGGGCTCAGCGAAGCACACTCGTAAACGTCCAAGATATGGCCAGGTTGGAATGAATTTTACCCCTACTAGGACCTGGAAAAGAGATGGAATTGCATATTATCTGCTTCTAGTAACACACAATAGCAATGCAACCAATTTTCTCATGTTCTATGATGTCCACATGACTGCACTAGACTTTGCCATACATAAATAGTCATTTGGTGGTTCTCATCTTCTATGGGATTTAAAAGCAGTTATGCACTTTCAAGAAAATTGGTATCCAGTTTCCTCTCATGTTTAGTAGGTCTTGTTATATTAGACTTATGTTTAAAAATTCCTTGTGAGAATTATATAACAAACGCTGATCACATGACTGGCATAATAATGAATGAAATGTACCACAAATGTGTAAACTTCCGACCAACCATGTAGAAAAAGTAAACTTCCAGGTTCTAAACAGCTATAGAATTCAATTCATTCTCATACCTTCCCTTCCACCTGCATACCGGTCATATGCAATTTCGCCAACATTCCAAACCCAAATGTTTTCCTTAGCTTGACAGCAAATATTGCACTAATGTCATCTGCACTGACAAAATTTACCCCCAACTGCAAGATCTGCACATAGATATAGAGAGAATCTCTTCATCATATTATATTCAAGTCATAACTCGCACAACACACACATTTAAAAGATAATTGAATTTTGAAATCTAGAAATTGTCACGTGTTAAATACCCACCAAGTGGTCATCATCAGTGGTCTGACGAATAACACGAACATCTGTAAACAAGGGGGGTTTGCTTCCAAGGTACAGGTGCTGAATGGAGGCCTCCTTCTGCAAAGAGAAAATCTTCTGTCATGAATCACTCTATAGCATCAACAGATATTTGTGGGGGAAACTTTGTACGACATGCCTCCGCATAATTACTCTTCAACTCATTCTCTCATGTAAAGTGATGATATAACAAAGCATGAAAATTAGCAGACATGATAGGCAAGAGCTTCTTTGTTGTATGCAACACAAGGTAAGTAATTTTAGCTAGCTCCAAAAGATAAAGTGAATGTTCTGAGACTGCCCAAAATTTGATTTCTGCCAGCTGTGGCACATTAGACTTCTGGAAATTAACAATGCAATTCGATTTTCAGCATAATGGAGAAGAATATTGCTTGTCTCCTAGTAAAACAGTGAAATACTGCCTTAAAATTGAGCAGGAACCATACAGGAACCATACCACTGTCCATGGTTTGTACTTGTCCAAGAACCAGGGTACAATGGGAAGGAGAAACCTCTGTGAGGAAATTTGTTCCAAACACACAGGCCACATCTTCTCCACTGCATAGTTCAACCACCTCACTGTTTCCGAATCAGTCATCACCTAAACAAGAGCAAAAGGATCAGACAAAACTTACTGAGGTCAAAGCCACAAAGCAACAGCACCACATTAGCCCATCTTCCTTTTTGGGAAAATAAACAGTTGAATAGAAAGTGCCAACCACCAGCCTACCCGTTTCTGATACGACTGTTTCCTCTCCTCGAATTGTAACTTCTTCCTTAATCTCGTCATGTAATTCTCCTGAACCTTCCAAAAGAAAGCAGAAGCGCAGTCATGAGAGAGATAGAGAGTTGATGCAATTTTAGCATGCGATAGGAGTCTAAGCTACCGCAGGAGGATCATACCCACCAAATACATATAGTATCTCCATGTACAGCTCAAGCAGCGGCCCTTACACAACCCTCAACTTTTTTCTCTCTTTGCTTGTTATATACAGAAAAAAGAAGAGCGAACCCGGCAAATAAAAGAAATGTGGTAAGGGAATTGAGAGAAGTGACTCGTACCAAGTACAGATACAAGATGGAGACGATGAAAGTTATCGGATGGCAGAGATTGCATTTGCAGAGCAACCAGAGCACCAGCATCACAATGCACACATGGTGTATCAGTGTGACCTCCGTTATGTCCATTTCTCTGAACCCTCTTCAACTGTAGCAACTTCTGATTACAAACTAACTAGTCACCTACAGCAATCGCAACTACAACAACAACTCTCTTGTCTCTTGGCTCTTCCCAAAGGAATTCAAACACCACAATCCCAACTGCCTCTCTGGAAACTCGTGGGCTAAGATTTGTAGTTGAAAGAACCACATCAAACCCATAAGCGAAAAAGAATAAACAAACCGCCTGGTCAAACAAAGGTGCAGGAGGAAGGTGGAAAGATACGAAATTTGTTATCGGCAATGCGGAGACATGCGGAAGATGCAGCAAAGAACCATCGAAGCGGTCGGTAAAGCAGAAGGAATGTCGAAAATGGACGGACGTTTCCGAGGAGATAATAAAACGGGCGGTACCGTGCCATGAAAGTAAAAACAACGCCAAAGAAAAAGAAACCGCAAAAAGCAAAGCGGAGAAGGAATCAAACAGCTTGGTGGGATCTGAAAGAGAGGGGAAGACGAAGTGTGATGGGGAAGGCCGGACGACGACGACGACGGGCTCCACCCGGTGGCGGGCTGATTTGGCGAACTTTCAACCCACTTCGACACGTGTCGCACGTCACGCCACGTCAGCTTCACGCTGGATTGAAAGATCGTCTAGCATCACGCGGGCAAGTATATAAAGGTTCGATCATTTTCGTCCATTTGGCGAGACGGGCCGCGTGAATCATGTACCAAGATCACCGGATCTCAATGACCCCTTTATTTTACTGTCCGATTCTATCTGCCGCCTCGTTTAATTAATTAATTACTACAATTGTCACTAATCTTATGCATGAATAAGGTTTCGTGTGTCTGTAGAAATAAGCTCCCGATTTAATATATTTCTGGTCAATTTAAACACCCTTCTCGAAAAAGATTGAAAGTCAAAGTCGCGTTGGGACACCCTTCTCGATGGCACATGTTTTCCCAGCGCAACGAAAATATGAAACGGACAAAAGAGAGCCGAAGACATGTCCGACCCAAAATTGCTTTCTTTTAATAAATTAGTGGACTATTCAATTTTTTTGAAATTGCGCCTATTGTCCTTGTCTGAACATAATTAACTTGCATTGAGACTCGGGCGACCATGAAGAAAAATTAGCGACCACGTAAGAATACTGATAGCTATAGATATGGGTAGTTGCTCTTTTTTTTTTTTTTTTTTTCTGTATTAAAAAGTACTAATGATGTTGAGAAATTGCTAGCTTGCTAAATTTTTCAAACGAAAATCACTGTCCGCGTTGAGAATTAATATTGTCTTTCGGCCTACAAATCACAAAGTTGTTCTCATCTAGCGTCTCACCGACGGGGGGGTGGCAGGTGGTTGCTTGCTACGTTGACCAATAAAAAAGAATTATTATTTTTGTTGGGAGAGTGTGAAAGTATAATTGATGGAGCTTTCATTACGTCGCTAATAATAATATTAAAGAGTACTTCTAAAGCCACTTGTTAAGGGTCGCCATTATTCGACAAAAAAAAAGAAGAAAAAAGAGTCGACATTAATAATATTTTAAAAATATAAACATCTTTAGTTATAGAATGTTATTTCTTGAAATATGCTTGAAGAATTATAGATTACGTATAATACGGTCTCCATGGAATTAATGCGCTATCTTGATTTTTGCGGGGTGACCATACCCCAAGTTTCAAAATACCCCGACAATGCTACCTCGATACTGGATGGGATGACTTTTTGTACGTCTCTCTCTAAATATATATTGTATGTTCCCTTATTTTTACAAACATAAAAGTAGATGATTTAGGAAATATTTATCTACAAATATTTGTTTTTAGCACTTACAAAACAATAGTCAACGGAAATGTTTTTAAAATAATTCATGTTTAGACTTTTTTGTTGATGAAGTTATATCACATTCATTTATTCCTGTAACCTATATAAGTAATCATTTTATGAAAAATATTTACCAGATTCCTTATTTTCCGTGAAAGAAAGGCACCTCTTTGGGAAACTTCCATCCTCTTTCCAAAATTTGGAATGCAAAAGCCATTGCATCCATACGTGTATTCACCAACCTCCACAGCTGGAGTACATATCCCATTCTCGTAGGAATTTATTCTTCTCTTCCCCCTTTTTGGAAGGATTCTCTGGTGGGAATTTCAAAAGAAGTTGTAATTTGAAAGGAACCTCTCATAGCCGTAGTCTCGTCCAAATGTTTCGTGCTATCCAGTGTGTTTCCATCGTCTGGAGTTACATGGAACAAACTTAAATTATGTCTAATTACGTTGATCCCGTGGGATTGACTGGTGCAATTTCGAAGTCGACGCACGCATAGCATACCCACTGATGGGATCTAGTTGTTCACATCGAACCTCCGCATCCTAAGTTGAATTTTCTGCTGTCAAGCTCCTAGCTAGTTACATTCTGCTTGGACAAAATACATCTTAAGTGCCAAAACTTGACACGAAGGGACACTTAAGTGTCAAAAGTTTGGAAAGTGACACTTAAGTGCCAAAATCGGAGCAAAATGGATCACTTAAATGCCACTCCGATCAAAATCCGACCAAAATGTCGACGTGGCGATTTTCCGGCAAAAGAAGTGCAAAACGACACCATTTTGCACACTGACGTGGCTAGACAACACAAAAACGACGTCGTTTTGGTGTTGACGTGTTAAAAAATTAATAGAAAAATTAATTAAATTAAATTTAAAACTAAATTTATTTAAAACATTTAAAAATAAAATAAAAATATTAAAAAACTAAACATTTTCATCTATCGATGCTGCTACTCTACCACCGGCTATCACTCGCCAACCATTGTCCACCATTTGCCAGTCGCCAGCCATCACTCCCCAAATGCCATTTGTTGACTATCGCCCGTCGTCTACCACCCCACCGCTACTAATTGCCCCCGCCATCCACCGGTCACCAACCATTGGCCGTTGTCCGCTGCCTGTGTTGTTATCAAACTAATTTCTATTTTGAGAATATAAATTTTGTTTCGTTATCAAACGCGTATTTTTGCTTAGAAACTCATTCAATAATAGAAATAAAAAAAAATCTATTTCTTTTTTAGAAATTAATTTATGACTAGAATTGTTATCGTTCACGTTTTGAGTGACGGTTGAGTAACCTAGTGATGAGATCACCGTGTGAAAAAGAGAGTTAGAATCTAGGAAGTGCAATTATTACCCTACTTATAGTGATAATTACTAGTAATTAGCAGGTTTTATGTCTATATATATAGGTGTGAAATTTTGTAGATCATCATCAATAACATATTTTCTCCATTTACTTTTCTCAGTTTGTTAATATCGTTGCCTTTTCAGTTTTCATCATTTTACAATCTCTTACGTTTAAATTTGCTAATCATCTGCATCGTAACACCAGTTGAATTCTTAGCCAAAATCACTCCTAAACCCGTCTTGCAAAAAATATAATAAAATTCACGATTTGAGTCGATACTCATTTTTAATGAAAACGTCTTTTTTTGCACGGCCGGTGGGAAAGTTATGGTTCTATTTGATGAAGCGCAACAGCAGGGACATGGAATTAACAAGAGCCCGACAATGCTAGCGGCAAGAACCATTCATTGCGTTAAGGCAACGATAGGGCTGTCCTTTCTGAGTCGCCAGTTGCTCAAGCTTCGGCAGAGCAAAACCGATGTGAGAATGTCGATATTCCGAAGCATCTCACGCATGAACATTGAGGGAAACACCAAACTCGTCCATGGTGGCTCGGCTACCATGAGGAGGTTGTCCAAGGAACAAAAAATGACGTGACCAATTACATTGTGAGGCGCATTTCCGACGTCATTTCTAGGCCTAGGTCATCCAACCAGGCCTTCCCAGTTCAAGGAAATCCAAGTGCTCTTGGGTGTGTCCCTTCAACTTTTGTTCAGTTTAATATTGTTAATAATTTTGGCAAAGCCTGTCAGAATTTTATAAAGGCTTGAACCTTCAGGGCAAGATCAATATTACGCAAATGCGGTTGGTCTTGTTAATGGAAATAATGAAGTTAATCCTGCTCAAGCTAACCCAAATGATAATAACAATATTAATTTGGCAAATAAAATGTTCTACAAAATATGCCTTTGCTAGATGTGGACAATATTAGGCCAGTAGGACCAATACTGAATTTGATAATGTAAGTCCATTTGGTGTCGCAATTCCACTAAATGTAGGAAATATTTTAAAATGATTATTTGTAATACTTAGAAAAAATAGTTATTGGAAAATGTTTTCATTAATAAAACCAATTTATATTTAAACATCAATTGATGAAGACATTTTTTTCATGTATTTATTTCTGTAAGTTATACAAATAATTATTTTCAGAAAAATATTTTCGAGATATCTGATTTTCGGCAACGGAAAAGGCGCCTCTTTAGGAAAGTTCCATTCTTTTTTCAACCAATGAAAATTCCAAAAGCGATTGCAGGCATGCAAGGATTGTCCAACCTCCACAATTGGAATATGTACATCACTTTGCGATGGGAATTTGTGCTTCTTCTCCCCTTTTTCTGAAAGATTCTCTTGTGGAAATTTCAAAAGAAGTTGTAATTCGAAGGGTGTATGCCATGACAAGGTCACTGATTTATATCATATTCACCGAATATGTTATCCATATTTATTTAATTATTTCATATTGGATAGGAAAGCACCTAAGCCTAACAGGCGTATTGTGGACGACGACACACCAATCTGCTAAATACTGTAGCTGCTTCTCTACAACTACCTTTCTCCCAACATGATTGCAACTGCAGATAGAGAATTGCGTACATAAGAGGAGGGAACAAACCAAACCTCTTGTCCTAATCGGAACGATTGAAGAAAGAGAATGGTGGCTAAGCAAGACCTAGGGACTAGCTTTTAAATTTAAGGCAGTTTTCAAGGATGTTAAACGAACTAAGAAATGATGCAAAGCAACGCAAACATACTCATATTGCAACACTTGGACATCTGATGCGTGAAGGCTTGGCATGTGAACTCTCGCTTCTCTCATTAAGATTTTGAATCACTGGGATTGGATTCAACCTGATATTGCTTCTCGCTTGCTTCAGAAGGGGCCCTATCTATCTCCTGCGAAGAATATGGCAGGTCCAGAAGTCACGCCAGTGTGGGGAGCAACCTTATTCAGAGAGAATTCCCAAAACCCTACGACTCTGCTTAACAAGGTTTGCTTGTGGATGGAAAGAAGAATGACGACCCTCTCGATAGCGACCAAATTCTTGAGATCCCCAATGAGGTACTGATACCGTGTCTTTTTAACGTGTATTCATCATGAACTGCATAATCTAGATTAGAAAGATTAGCTACATCTACTTATGCAAAGGAGTCACTTGATCAGCTGCGATGACCGGCTCTTTGTAAAGGAGTTTCCAGCTTATTGAGTAGATTGTCAAGCCAGGATGGTCGCTCCTCTATTACAAGGCTATCAGAGGAGCTTCGTTGGTGGTGCACATAATTGTCCCTTGGCTTCTTCGCAGCTTTGGATCCATGAGCTGCACTTGGCACGTGATCAGCATATGACGAAAAAACGCTATAAAATGAACTTTTGGGAGACAGCGAAGCATTGCCGTCCCTTTGGAATTCGCCATAGCCAACTAAAAGCAGACCCTATCAATAAAAAAGGAAAAAAAAAAGTGGAAAGCCAAGACCACAAACTATTACTAAGAGACCATCTAAAGAGTGAAAGACAAGAAATAAGGCAAAAGTACTGCGCATGCGCCAAAACTTGGCACATGGATATTTAAGTATTAAAAGTTACCAAAGGTATATTTAAGTGCCATTTTTTTGGAAAATTGGGATATTTGAGGGTGAAATCTGATGACTCTGGCCAGAAATCCTACGTGACAATTCTTTTAATAATATAACTTACTTACATGACTCGTCAGAGAGCTGAGTTAGCAAAGAAGAGCCAAAACGACGTTATTTTTTTTCTATTTTTGAATATAAATATAAATATAAATATAAATATAAATATAAATATAAATATAAATTATTTATTTAAAAAAAAAAAAAGAGATAAAGATTGCACAACCCTTCGCTGCCGCCTCCCTTGGCGGCAAGGGCCGACAAGCCCTTGCCCCGATCTTGGGCAAGGGCTTGTAGGCCCTTGTCACTAGTCGGCCGAGGTCGTTGGGCCTTACCATTGTTGGCTTTCCTAGTGGAGAGACGGTGATGAGGGTTGAGCCCTCACCTTTTGCAATTTTCATCACTTTAAAAAAAATAATTAAATTAATATTAATATTACAATTCAAATCCCATGCAAAATGGCATCGTTTTTCGACTTATCTAGCTATGTCAGCACAAAACGATGTCATTTCATACTTATCTTGTTGGAAAAATGCCACATTAGTATTTTGATTGAATTTTCTCTCCATTGACACATAGTTGATCCATTTTGCCTTGATTTTGACACTTAAGGGTCCGTTCGTTTCGCGGAAAATAGGTCATTTTCGGAAAATATTTTCCCAAAAGTCATTTTCCAAGAAAATGACAATATTTTCTGGTGTTCGGCTAAAACCTGAAAATATTTCAGAAAATATTTTCCCGTGTTCGGTAAGGAAAATATTTTCCGCTCATTAAATTGGTGAGCGCGAGCGTCAAGCTCAAGGTTTGCCAGATCAACGAGCGATCCATGACCTTAAGGTTCACCTGGTGATGGCCGACGACTAGCCAAGAAAGAAGAAGATGGGAAACAAAGAAAAGAAAAAGAAAAAAAGAAAAAGAAAAGAAAAAGAAAAAAAAGAATAGAAAATAAAAATAATTTGAATAAAAAAGAAAAATACAATTTAAAAATAATTCAAATAAAAAAGAAAAGAAGAAGAAGAAATGGGAGGAGGAAGTGAGGATTTGTAGATGTGTGAGATAAGAGAGATCAAGTTAGGAGAATGTTTTCCACTTTTCAAAAGTGGAAAACATTTTCCCCCAATTTAGAAGACTTTTTCCCTTCCATGGAAAACATTTTCTTTTAGGAATTCATTTTCCGTAAAACGAATGCTGGAAAATCCAGAAAACATTTTCCGCGAAACGAATGGAGCCTAAGTATACATTTTCTAACTTTTGGCATTTAAGGGCGTGTTTAGTAACGTTTCTATTCCGGAGAATAATTATTTAATAGAAATAATTTTTTTTTTTTCCATTCCTTGGAACAATCTTTGGTCAAAACTCCGCAGTTGTTAACATGTCTTAAGTTGGGGGCCATGGTGGTGGGGTCATGTGCTAGTCTCCCCTAATGTATAGGGCCTGGTCCTTCAGTGTCGTCTGGGCATGGAAAGCCCATGGTGGAGTCATCGGTTACTAAAAAAAAACGCAATTTCTAAGTATAAAAACGCCCTTAGTAATTGCAAAATATACCAAGAATAGAAATATGTTTGGTAAACTTGTATAATTTTATTGTTTCTTTTAATTTTTCAATATTTTTATTATATTTTTCCTTTTTTTTTTTTTCCTTCTTTCTCCTTTGTGGCCGATCTCTGGCCATGGCGGCGGCCGGCGATTGGCTGGGCGAGGTCCGGCAAGCTCATCGGAGCCTCGTCGGAGCCTCACCACGCCACCGCGAGGGCCGACGAGCTCACTGGAGCCTCGCGCCGGCCGGCGAGGTCGTCATCCCTCGTTGGCCGATCGCTAGCCCTCGTTGGCTAGTTGCCGGCCCTTGTCGGCCAAGGCCAGCAACCGGCCAAAAAGAAGAAGGAAAGAAAAGAGAAGAAGAAAAAAGAGAAGAAAAAAGAAGAGAGAGAAAAATTATTTTTCGAAATTGTTCCCGGGAACAATAAGTAACTTTTTTCTACCTTTTATTTCTATTATAAATTTGTTTTCGGGAACAAAAAAATAGAGTTTTTGTTCCTGAGAACAAAAGTTTTACCAAACACGTTTTTATTCTTTTTTTTGTTTCTCGGAACAAAATAATAGAAATTTTTGTTCTGGGGAACATAAACACTTTTTAACTAACAGGGCCTAAGTTTTGGCACTCTAAGGATCCAGTTTTCCAAAAAATGAAAATCCAACCATAAGTTCCATGATTTGTCTCTTGTTAAATCAATACAAGTATCTTCCTATGCATGAGCAAATTGAGCGAGACCAAGTATCCTATCAATAAATTCATGGAAAAGACTCCTACAACAAGAAAAGAGATAGGGATTGCTCTGAACTTACTATGACAAAAGCGTAAGGTTATTTCTCCAGATGAATTTTGAAACTTCACGAGAGGGTACTAGCTGGAGCTTAGACTCGCAAAAATCATTTACAAGCAAGAAGATGTGCGAATTTAGTGATACAGATTATATCTACAAAGTGCCAACAAATGAATCACGAGCTCCAAATTGGTAATTGGACTCACAGGCACTCCTAAGTAACCGACTTTCAAAAAATAGAAAATTAGGATGCCAAAACAGCACCACAAAGGAAATAGGGATGGCTTGCCAAGGCCCAAACGAGGGCGCACGGCTTTGCCCAGATCATATGAGGGCTGTGACACCCTCGCCAAATCTGGGCCACATCGTCGGCGAGGGCATTGTGACCCTGGTAGGATCTAGGTGGGGGCCGCAATGCCCAAATCTGGCAAGGGTAGTGACACCTTGCCTTGTGTTGATGGTGGCCCTTGCCTATAATTGGCAGAGTGTTGGCCAGCAACCATTGCTGGCCCGTAGGTCCAAAAGAAAAGGAAAAACAAATGAAAAGAAAAAAACCAAAAAACTATTAAAAATTTCAAAAATTAAAAAAAAATACAAAAAAAGTCCACATCAACGTTGACCGTGTCAGGTAGAATTGCCGATGTCCAAGTCATCAATTTCTAACTAAAATTGATTGGATAGATTTAATTGGCAAAATAAGAAAATGTTTATGATTCAATTGATAAAATTATAATGTTTATGACTTAATTAGCTAAAATGCAATAGGTTTAAGACTTTGGAGATAATTTTCCCTAACATTACACTCTTCTATTGAAATAAAAACTTAATTATAGGATCATAGCATTAGACATTGTTCTTCTTCTATTTTGATCATACCAAAAAGTTAGACACGGTGTCCTAGTTAGATGGAATTTGAACTTTAACTGTTGACACAACACTTAACCATGGGGGGGCGGCGGGGTGGTGTATTTTACAGTACCTGATGTTGCAACAGACACGATTGAACATTAGGCTACTTCGATGCTTGGGACAGGAATAAAGGAGACTATTGCTAGCCACAGTCTTCTCCTGTCAAACCATGTTACTTATAGATTTGATAAACTACTTCAAGAATCGATTCGATAACTGGAGATTCTACGCTACAGTAGGATTTTATATGCTAACTTTTAGACATCAGCTGGAACTAAATATGGATCTTATCAACAAACACAAAAAGCCAAAGGTTCAGGAAATGCTCATATTTTTTGAGGATCTAGCAGAATGAGCATACTTCAGCAGTCGAAGTGATGTGACATGCCATTGGTAGCAACGTCAGTAGGAGCTTCAAAGGCATTTATCTAGGACATTTTCACAAGCTCGAGTAATAGAAATGTCCAGCCATATCTTAATTTGATTCATCTTAGTTACATATATGTCGGAAAAAAGAATTCCCAGCTGCGAATTTCCAGACTCAGTGCATGGCAATAACTAATATTTACTGTTGGGCTTGATCAATTTATAAGTCTAGAGCCTCTCTCACTCATTCTCTGCCATAACATCTGTCAGAAAAAGGAATTCTCAGCCGCGAATTTCCTGACTCAAAGCATGCCAATACCTAACCTTTGCTGCTGGGCCCGACCAACTTATAAGTCTAAACCTCTGTCACTCGCTGCCCACCACATCTCTCTCCCCGTCCCCCACACCCCAACCCCAATCCCAACCCCCGCTGCCCCAAAAAATCCTCTATTTAACTTAAATAACTTTACGGATGTATACATTATAATTATTTCTAAGGAGCATCATTCATGAAAATAATGAGCTGGTATATACAGCAGCTGTGGATATTGAAAATGCAGCAACTTTTTTTTTTTTTTGGTGAATTTAAGAAATATATTGAGCTTTAAACCA
Source organism: Eucalyptus cloeziana (assembly GCA_014182715.1). Lineage (NCBI taxonomy): Eukaryota > Viridiplantae > Streptophyta > Magnoliopsida > Myrtales > Myrtaceae > Eucalyptus > Eucalyptus cloeziana. Next base: position 13,784,660 of record CM024639.1, on the reverse strand, counting down.
ACTTGTACAACGCGATCACGGCACCAAAACCTTACACTCAAAGTGCCAAGATATCATGAGTGGAAGGGTGTCGAGATGTAAAAGAAACAGCCAACAAAAGAGGCACATCAAGCCAACCAGCTACACACAAATAGCAGACCAAACAGCCCAAGGTGTATAAACGAAAGACGGCCTAAAAACAAGAACCAGCAACCAGCAAAGACAGGCAAAGGCCTCCAAGCAAGGACTCGAAACAACACCACGGCCGCCCTCACTAGCGTAACCACTAAGGTAGGGCACCGCCAACGACCACTCAGAATCAGCCACGGTGATGATGAGGATGTTCAGCCTCCTCAGAATCAATGATAATCGGATCTAAGCCCCAACTACTCTTTAGTCTTCTATTCCTTATAGTATCTTCCACATTCTTGAAGATGACGGCCTGTCCCTAACCACTTTAAACAGGTGGTTCTTCATTGTCGGAATCGTAAGAGGCTGCTCCCTAAAGAGGATGCTATTCTTGTTCCTCCAGATAGTATGACAAAGAGCACCAAAAGAGAAGCGGGCAATGCACTTATGGAAGTTCTTACCCGAGAGGAATGAAACGACCCACCGGAGATTCTCCCCCCATGATCTATTGCGCCATGGTAGGTTGCATCTGGTAGCCCGAAAAAAGGCAAAGCCAGCAATGATGTGACATCTAAAAAATAGATGATTAATGGAGTCCAGCATAGCATTGCAAAAGGCACACACACCAGAATCAATTATTCCAGAAGATAATAAGAGCGCTTGGGTAGAAAGCCTGCGCTTGGCAATGAGCGAAAATGCAGCAACTTTAGTCTTAACAAGATAGCAAAACTATGCAAAATATCCGTTAAGTTTATCTCTCGGACAGAATTATAAGTTTATCCCTAGTCTTAAAAACATTTGTTGTTGTCCTATAGGCAAAGCCTCTTGGAGTTGGAAACGAATCAAATGGATCAAGACAGTTTTCCCGCTCAAGCAAGCAGTCTGCTAGCCTGGACCAGGAGCTCCGTTCGTTTCATTCATTTTCACAATAGAAGGAAGCAAAAGTCAGTCCCGGCAATGGAGGCCGAAGAAGCATCAGCCAGGTTTCGCGAACCCGACCTCAGATCTCTTTTCCCGTCCTTCTTATCTGTCAAGAGATTCGCATGCCTTTCAGGAGACATGGGCATATTTCCAGTTCAGTCTTTAGCTTCGCTCCGGCAATGCCGTTGACCTTATAGCAGGGCAGGAAAGTGGCCGATCACCTCATAACTCGCCTCTCTTAGCCGCAGTCTCCCTTCAAATGATTCATGCTATCCAGGGTCTTTCCATCATTTTGAGTTACGTAGAGCAAACTTAAATGATATCTAGTTACATCGATCCTATGGGGTTCTAATTTTTTTGGTTGAAATCCTATGCAAGTGATTGGTACAATTTCGAAGTCCATGCTCACATAATATTAACTTGTACCTATATGCACTAATGGGACCTACTTGCTAATGTCGTAACTCATTTATCCTTGTGGTAGCTAGTGACATCCTTTATAGTGCCAAAAATACAAGTTGCAGCTACCCACATGAGTGGCAATCCAAGGAATGGATAGCTTATGCAAAATGTCTCCCCAAGAAGACGATTGGTTTCAATAGAAGGCAATTTAGTCATAGTTGAGGTGTACTGGGACCCTCACGAGCTGCTAAATAAGGGTTTCGCAAAGAAAGTCCATGTTTAGTTAGCGTTGGTAGTGGAAGTTCTGGCTCTCCAGGAGGGGTCGTCGACTATGGCTAATAGATAGTTAGATACGATAACAGGGGACCTCACAAACTGAAACGAGCAAGGGGACGGTAGATCTGCACGTGCTTATCTTGACTGACTCCTTATCAGCTGCTGAAATGATTCTGGGCCAGACCAAAAGCCCGTGGGCTGTTCACTCCCACTGTGATGGATTGTCGTACGCTTATGGCCCGTTTGCATGGTGCTTCGCTAGCTCACTGCTTCAAAGATTGAAATCGAGCTTCAGATTGAGTAGCGAAGGCCCATTGGACGAATTCTCTAATTTTAGGGTGTGTTTATTTCGCGGAATATATTTTTGGGAAAAACATTTTTCTCATTTTTCGGCGTTTGGTTCACTCAAGAAAATGAGTCAAAGGAAAATGTTTTCCTAGTCAACGGAAAACGTTTTCCTAACAAAACTTAAATTTAGGAAAATGATTTCCCCTTTGAAAGGACCGGAAAATGTTTTCTGAAACTATCAAAACTTAGGTTTGATACTTGGTTTACAAAGAATTATTCTTATAAAAATATATTTTAAAAAAAATTGAATTTGAATTTTTATTTAAAAAAATTAAAATTTGGAAAACGTTTTAAAAATAAAAATAAAAATAAAAATAAAAAATTTGAATTTCTTTCTTTTCTTTTCTTCCTTTTTCTTTTTTTTTTTCTCCACCCGTCACTGGCCATAAGGATGGCCCGTGAGTTCTAGCCTCACCAGATCGAGTGATCTCATGGCTTTCGATAACAAAGCTTGAACTTGCCCTAGATCAATGAGCCTCAAGCCTCGCTAGATCAGGTGAGCTCATGGCCTCCATTCGATGAGGCTCAAGTCTCACCCAGATTGGGCGAGCTCGTAGCCTTTAGCGGCCAGATGATGAGCTCATCACCTCCGACGATAGCTAGAGCTCACCCTTTATAAACTAACCAATAACGAACTGCCAGATAAAGCAAAAGGGATGGCGTGAGGAAGCTAAAGAGTGAAGGACAAGAAGAAGGAAAAGAGAAAAAAGAAACAAAAAGAAAGAAAATAAAGGTAAATAAAAAACAACAATATAAAAAATTCGATTTTTTTAATGGGATCCAAACAGCAGAAAACATTTTCAATTATACATCATCAAACAAAGGAAAACAAATCATATTATTGAAAAATGCTTTCCCGGAAAGTTTTTTCTTTTATCATTGAGTTTTTCATGAAACAAACGCACCCTTAAATTGGATGACTAATTCCCCCTCTCTCTATGGTCTTTATTATGTTTTGATGCGGAACACCTAAGCATCTCAAACTCAAGCTTGTAATGAAAGTTATGATCGTTATTGACGAGAAAAAAACATCAATGAAATACCCAATGTCGGGATGCGACCCTCCTAGCATTTATTGAAGAGTTTACTCATCCCAATTGGCATAAATAAAGACAGAATAGTTTCTTTCACGATCATAGAAAAGATGTTGGAGCTATAATTCACTAACTATTTAGTAATTTGAATCAACTTTTAGCAAATCTATTGGTTCACTTCAATTGCGTGCATCCAAACTCTCTGTCTTTCTGGATAAACTGAGCGAAGATTCTAATTAATATCCACTCACAAAAAGAACAATTAAAATGATACTAACTACACAAAATATTTCAAAGTTATAGTTTCTGACATTACCACCATACAATCAATACATTCAGTAGTGCCTTTATTTATAACTGTGACGAAATAACCATAAAATGCACACATTACTCAAAAATCAATCTTGTCAGCGTATACAAGCAGTTGTATTTGGTGGCTAAAACAAAATTCAATAAATACAATTTTCTTGGCATTTATTAAATACTCAAATGATAATTTTGCAACGTTATTGATCTTTTCCCCGATATAAACAATCTTAACCAAATATTTTCTCATTGATCCAACTCAACATAAGACACAGACCGGCTCCCTAAAAAAATAGGATAGCCACCAACACCACAAGACTCAGCGTCCAATCATGGCAGAGTCGTTCGTCGTCATCGATGTCCGACAATAGATCTTTAAGGACGGAGTGGGCATTTGGCAAGGGACCGCTGCGTGTGCCCATGCTCTTCCCAGTCACAACTCCACTCCTTCACTGCAAGGTATCGAAAATGGCGGATGTAGGAGACAAACGACAAGCGCATCGACGAGGACACGACACGACAGGACACCAACATCCACATAAACCAGCAGCGCCCATCGCACGAACCCGAGACATAACCATTCTTCCCCAGGCAATGATGACACCGTCGATGATGCCCCCCCAATCAAGAATCCCAATTGCTTCATCTTAGATTATACAAAACCACGTCCCTTCGCAATATTCTATTTCAATATCCAGCTGGTAATACAAAATTCTTGGTGCGATCGCCTCGCGTCCCTTGCTTGGATCGGGATCAGGAGTCTGGACACATGCTAAAGGTCGGATTTTCACGAGTCCCTGTCTCGACCCCTCGGACCCATCGCCTTCTTTTCAACCTTCGCAGGATCAATCTCGCGACACCCATCGGGAATCGCTCGAAGCTCATCAGATCGGTAATGGGTTCTTACGGCACCGCCTCTTCTCAGTCCCCGAAGCTCTTGTTTCGCCAGCTCTTCGAGAAAGAATCATCCACCTACACTTATCTTCTCGCGGATGTGTCCCATCCCGATAAACCTGCTGTCGTGAGTCTCCCCTTTTCCCCCTTGATGTTGAACGTTGACTTTAATATCGATCTTGTTATCTCTCGGCTATTGGGATAGGACTCCGTGTTCGTCAGTTCTTGAATGGGCAATTGAAACGGCACTCGGCATGATTGTCGGGGACTGGTTGGAATATTTGTGGAATCATTAAGTAATTTCATTTGTGCTCTGGGATGCAATAAATTGCTTGTTGAATAACAATCCGTGCATTTTTGTGGTAGCTGACAGTCAAATTCTATGTTTTGTGTAGTTGATTGACCCGGTAGACAAAACTGTAGATAGGGATCTTTCTGTTGTCAAGGAACTGGGGCTGAAGCTTACATATGCCATGAACACGCATGTACATGCCGATCATGTAACGGGATCTGGTCTCATTAAGGTTCGTCGATTCTTATTATAATGTGCTGGCTGACCTCATGATTGTTATTTCTCTGTCATCTTATTGTTCGCGCTGTCAAATCTTTACTGCAGAGTAAGGCTCCGGAGGTGAAATCTGTCATCTCAAAAGCCAGTGGTGCAAAAGCCGATGTTTTGATCGAACATGGCGATAAAATTTACTTTGGAGATCTCTTTCTGGAGGTATGCATGGAACTGCATTTTGTCCCAAAGAAAATGAAAAGGAAAAACTATAGTACTAGTTTGAGGATGGTTTAAGTTTGCATCCCTGTAGAACAATATCATCAAGCCTGTTAGTGTCCGTGTCAAGGGGTGTCACACTCCTTAAAGGCATTTTGGAGCCCTTATTTTCTTCAGCTACCTATTCAATTCAAGAAAAGAGGACATGGTCAAGTATGCTCTTTAGTTCTGTCATTCTCAGGCATATTTGATTAGTAAAATTCCATAGTCAGTCTTCTCATTATCCAAGAATTTTAATGAGACAACTGCACTTCCCTTAGACTCGTGCTACTCCTGGTCATACATCCGGCTGTGTCACCTATGTGACGGGAGATGGACCTGATCAGCCTCAGCCAAAGATGGCATTCACTGGGGATGCTTTACTAATCCGTGGATGTGGAAGGACAGACTTCCAGGTGAACATTCTAATAGGTGGATGTGAATTGCTGTTTACTAATTTGATGTAAACTTGCAAAAAAAAGAGGAAATTGATAAAGCCATAGCTAGCAATTTTTCTTGAAGTTGATGCTATCTGTATTTTGTATTTGCCGCATACTATCAGTATTATTGTTCTGAAGTGGACATAAACGTGACATTCTTTCAAGATTTCACAGATCTACTGCCTGTTGAAAATGAGCAGCAATGAAAGCATTCTAAGCCAATTTTAATTTCTTAATCCACCCTCTTTCATTTGTTTGTGGCTAACTAAACATATGGCATCGGTCAGTTGTTTCCTAGATGAATTTTTATGTTTGGCCAGCTGATTTAAGTGAACTTCGCCATGTTTAGCCCCCAAATCCAGAAAAGGAGGAGAGACAGAAGTAACCAAAAGTTGGTTTTTAGATGGGGTAATGATATGTCATTAGATCATATGAATGAAAGGCAGAGTTAGGTTTTGCCTTTTCTTTACTTGATATTCTTGAACTCTCCCATTCAAGTCCTGGTGAAGTGTGTATCTTTTGCCTAACAAACCAACCTTTGATGCAAATATGCAGAGCGGAAATTCAGAACAGCTGTACAAGTCAGTGCATTCCCAGGTAAGGACAATAAATGTCTCCTGTTGATGGATGTTACACATTTTGTGTGAATGAGTTGGGACTTGAGCCTCACATTTTACTCAACAATGTATGAAGTGTTTTGGCCATCTTGTTTTACACTAACATTAAGGCTGTTATTGTTGATCAGATCTTTTCGCTGCCAAAGGATACATATATCTATCCAGCTCATGACTACAAGGGATTCACGGTAAGGGAGCAAAAGGAAATTTTTTTCTTGTTGACGCTTGGCTTCTAGCTTCTTAAACCAACAACGTGTTGACTTCAGGTGAGTACTGTTGGAGAGGAGATGCTTTACAATCCTCGCCTGACGAAAGATGAGGTAATTCTTTCAGCTGAATAGCCGCTTCCCTGTTTTGTTCTTCCTGTGTTATACCTACAAATTGTTTCGGTGCTATTACACCTAATGGCCCTCAGCATAGAAGATCAGTTCCAATTCAAATAAACCTATTTCAACATCCATGGCTAATCATTGTTATTTGGAGATTCATATGATGAGACGAACATCATAGCAACAAGCAGAAACACTGGGTTTGTATCAGTTCAAGCATACAAATGATTTTCTTTACAAAGTATAACATGTATCCTAAATCATACACCTTTACGTTAGTTGACTTATGTTAATGGTCAATCTTTCTTTTGCAGGATACTTTCAAGGGAATCATGGCAAGTAAGTACTGTTCTTCCCCGGTGGAAATAAAAATGTTTGAAATCCTGCTGTATAAATTTTGATCTAGAATCTTTCTAATACCACTGCCGTGGTATCACCACATTTCTTCTTCCTCTTTGATCAGATCTTAATCTGGCATATCCCAAGATGATTGACGTAGCAGTACCGGCAAATTTGGTGTGCGGCTACCAAGATTTGATCCCAAAAAGTTGCTGAACCTTTCCGAAGCTGGATTGCTTGGTTGACAGGAAGCATCTTAAATGTACATTTTCTCGATGTGCCAGATGAGTTGTGTAATAAAAAAGATGCATTCTGTTTGGCAAACAAAAGTAGCACGCGTGTACATGAATAAGATCGAGCTGAAACTCCCGGAACTTGCGATGTTTGTACTTACCCTCGAACAAATTTACGAGCTCCCTTGAGTACCAATCACTGCTTGTTATTGAGATTGTGATTTGATCCAAAAGGATTGGCCTGTCGCCAGCGTTGTTTACGACGAAATACCTAACAGTGATGTAAACTCTCTTCATCAGAAGTGTTGAGCGTCCATAGTCACAGACTCACAGCTGGAAACTTGCTCTGAACAAAAGTTTACAGGGTCAAGTTTCTTCCCCTTCCTCTTCTAGGCCGGACGCCGAGTTGCCAAGTTGGCTGTAAGCAGTTCTGGTTCACGGAAATTTCCTATGCTGTCGTTTCTTGTAACTCGAATATTTAACAGTACAGAAGCATGGTTGCACCATGTATGGCAAACTTTCGTTTGGTGGCGGGTCCGCTTCACAGAAATTTCGTTCGGACGTCATGAAATGTTCGTTATTTATTCTGAAAGTGACGTTGTAAACAGCACGAAATTACCGTGCGTTGGTGGAGAAGGAAAGACAACGTATTCCTTCGAATAAACAAAAGACGAAAAATAAAATACAACCGAGTGGGGGCGTACTAAGATGCTGTCGTGCCACCTTCGCCTTTAAGGAAGTAAAAATCACGGCAATTATACGCGTCCAGCCAAAAAATGGAGCAGAACCGACTGAATTGACTCGACTCTATCCTCCCCATTTCCGCCTCTCTCCCTCTCTATCCCTCTCCATCTCTCTCTAGAGCTCGCACCATTTCTGCACAGAGATCCGTTCTCCCTTCTCCAGCAGGCCGCCGTCGCGTACCCTTTTGGCCGTAGTCGCCGCGGTTGATCCAAGATGAGCAAGGACGAAGACCGAAACAGGGGCGTCCCGAGCGGCGACTACCAGCACCAGTACGGCACCTTCCAAGGCGTCGCCAACTACCCGCCGCCGAACCCGCCGCACCAGCAGCCGGCGATCGGCTACCCCCAGCCGGCGCCTCCGCCGGGCGCCACCGATCCCTCGGCCCCTCCTCCTCCTCCACCTCCCCACTATTACCATCATGGGTATCACACCGTCCCAGGTACAAAGTCGCTTCCTTTGGAATCGCTTGCGAGCAGAGTTAACTTCAGGATGTAAAGTTTGAAAGGGGCTGTCGGTGAAAGTTCGATTCAGGGATCATGTTTTCCGTTGATCCTGGAATTTGGTCGTGGTACATTTGAAATTTCTGTGTGATCATGATGGAATGCTTCTAGGGAATCTTAGGATTTTGATTTTGTCTTATGAACTGCCAATATGCTCACCTCTGTCTATTCGCTCTAGCATGGAATGATGTATTAATGGATATGGTTTATCCGGTGGGTTTAGTTTTTTGGCGAAAGGTTCAGCATCCTCATCTTTTGAGACATTGGATGTATGGGGCGTGGGAGAGGAGTCCATGGAAGATGTTGAAATTATGTGAAATTAATCGGACCAGCACGTTTGTCCTCGTTTTGTTGACTCCTTTGAACGTGGCCGCTTTAGCTGTCAATCATGCTCATACAGAGGAGAATCATATGTTTTGCCTGATGTGTTGTCCCAGGGTTCTCAGAGTTTAAGTCGGATAAAATGCGGAAGCCACTGGTGTCTCGAGTAAAATGCTGTCTACTGAGTATAAATATGGCTCCGCCTATGTATTCACCTTATTTTGAAGTCATAAGTGCTCAGATGCGTTTCCAGTTGTGAATTGCGTCTAGATAGGAGCAGCAAGAGGAAGATGAGTAAGTTTAGCCAGCAAATACTGACTGACGGGGTTTTCTTCACTGTAGGTGGTGAAATGATCTGTTGTATCCTTTTAAACTTGATCAGATTCTGCAGGACTCAAAAATTGGAAAATGTGTCTCTGAAACCTTTTCTCCTCGGTCCTCTTTTCGCCTTTCTTGAATAGATAACTTACAGGAACAAAAATGATTGATGATCTTCATTCTGTATGCTTTGCAACATTTTACTGGGGGAGATTTCATTTCACAGAAATTTTTTTCAGGTTATGCTGTTGCTGAAGGAAGACCAGTAAGAGAATCACGGCTGCCTTGCTGTGGTATTGGAGTTGGATGGTTTCTGTAAGTTACTTTCTTTACTCGTGGGTTGGATTTCATGTATTGGCTAGCGCATAGTCAACTGCGAAGCATGATGGAGTCAACAGTCCCTATAACTACAAGGACTGCGTGACAATTCTTGAGCCTGGATGTAGCAGATTCTTATGCTTCATGAGTTCAACATTTGTATATTTTGTGATTCTTATTGGTACCTGGCCTTCAAGTTTGAAACCAGAGAAATCCCATGTGATGGTTCTTTTACCGAAATCTGAGCCTTATATTCATCATAATTTCGATAACTTTATGATCATCAGCTAATTTAGGATGTCTGCTTTGTTGAAGGTTTATCCTTGGCTTCTTCCTTGGTGCCATCCCTTGGTACATTGGACTACTTCTTCTTGTCTGCGGAAGGATAGACTACCGGGAAAAGCCTGGATATATTGCTTGTACAATCGCTGTAAGTCTCCATCTTTCTTCATTCACAAAAATAGCTACATTCGCTTGTTTGTTACTTCCAGGTAATTTATATGTTCATGCCCCTACCCTCTGCTGTGTGCTTATGCACTCAGGTGTGCATACTAGCACCTATAGTTGTCTGCCTTTGTTGTACTCTGTAGAATTAATATCGTCATTCGTCTTACTATGTACCTCTTCCGTCAGAGCAGTTCAGTAATACATCACATAAGTTATTGACTTCTCTCCCTTGTCCAAAAACGTGTCTCATGTACAGCTGTATATATGGTTCTTTCTGTCCCGAATATACCACGAAACATGTTGATTGAGGAAGCCTCTACTTTCTTCTAGCTTATCTTTGTCCGGCCCTCTAATGACTTCTTATTCCTGACAATGCCTATGTTAGTTTATCCTCTAAAATGAAATCCATGTTCCCTGTTGATATGGAACTTCAGGACTGCAGAGTAGATGCTTTGCTCTATGATTTTCTTAGAGTAGGGAAAAAGTTTGTCTGGCACATTCCTTCATATAGATCTTTTGTATGCATCTCTAAACCTCTCTATTTATGAGCCATTTTGAATCCTGGCCTTTGCTTTTCATTACATCCCTCTCTTACATGTACATGTTCAATTCATTTTGCGACGGACAAAAACTGAAAATTCCTGCAATGTCCATGTGCAGGCAATCCTGGCAACAATTGCAATTGTCCTTGGTGTCACGAGAGAAGCCGATGATTGGTAACATCATAGCAAATGCCCTTAATAAGTATCTGAAAATGGCATGGTTCATGCGATCTAGCTGGTGACTACATGAACAGATGGGGCCATCACGTTATCAACCGTAATTAATCACAAATTTTCCTTCTGTTTGATGAGCAAGGAAAACAGCTTGATTGTGTTGGTCTGAGAAGTCCATGTCTTGGAATCATTCCTAGTCTTCAAGGATCGTTTTGTGGAATTAAGAACAGGGTTATCCTGTCTTTTTGATTGGCGAGCCTCATGACGTATGTATATAATCGTTGCTGTGACTATATCTGCGATGTTTCTTTGAAATGTTATATTGTGAAGCTAGATTTGACGGTCAATACTTTCCTTTTCATCTGAATATCCTGTAAGAAACAATGCGGGAAACGTCCCATAAATTTATATATATAAATGGGTCCACAAATATTAAAAAATGAAATGACAATAAAGATTTTTTTTAGCAACGCTTCGATCCATATTAAAATGAAACGAGTTTTTTCTCATCACTTTGAATTAAAATGAAAATAAATAAATATTGAATTGACTTCTTCATTCTCGACGATTAAATAATAATATATTAATATTATTTCGAGTACGCTGCTATGGTGAAATCGGTAGACACGCTACTCTTAGGAAGCAGTGCTAGAGCATCTTGGTTTGAGTCCGAGTGGCGGCATGACATCTTCTAAGGAAGCATGAGTCCGAGTGTCCAAGTGGCGGCATGGCATCTTCTAAGGAAGCAGTGCTAGAGCATCTCGGTTTGAGTCCGAGTGGCGGCATGGCATCTTCTAAAACAAATGGAATAATATATTTATGGGTTGAAATGGTAGATAATATTTCGAATATTTTATCTTGCTCTTTTTTTTCGAGTTGAGTTTTGTGAGCTTGACAGTGGACAATAATTGAATATTATGCTCTTATAATCATGTCTAGTATCTACGGCTTAAGGACCCTGGCAAGGATTGCCATAAGGTCCAAGTTGTGGATGAAAGAAGATTAGAGACAACTTTAGTCCATGCAATCTATAGGAACTTATGCAAAAACGGAACTCTCAAGACTCTTGACTCAATTGTACATTTCATCAAAAGAAAATGGCGATACCATTTTAGTTTTGGTCAAATCATCCTTCATCAAATTGTAAGAACTAGGCCTTGTTTGGTAGAAAGGAATCGGCTTGGAATGGAATTGTTATTTCGAGATGCGATTTTATTTCTTTTGGAATGGAATTGTTACTTCGAGATGCGATTTTATTTCTTTTGTTCTGGGGGAAGATGTGGAGTGCTCCTCCATCGAACAAGGAGAATAGCCAATCCATGGCTCCGCTTATGGTGTGGCCAAGATGGCCAATCCATTACTTGGGCTAAAAATAATAAGAAAATTAATTACATACAATGATTTTGAGTGTAACCTTTATTTTTGTTGTCTCGCATTATCCATTTTAAAGACATTTTAACATTTTCCAATCCAAAATATGCAAGCACAAGAAAAGGAATCGGCCATGTTCTTTCCAAATTAATTTTTCCGAGCAAATGCAAGAATTGCAATGCGTATGTCAATTCAGTTTCTCGTTTCATTTTCTTCCATGCCTTCCTTTGTTTCATTTCCCAATCGTTCCAAGCCATAAGTTATGGATAGTACGTGAGCATAGATGTTTTCTTGAGAGGAAACAAAAAAATAGTTGAAATTTGCGGTTTTAGAAGTTGTTGCTCCATGAAACTTAATCGTGAAGTTGTGGTCCGGGGATGCAAAATGAAAGAGCCGTATCTGTTTGGCCACCGAGGAGTCAAGATCACCTTGCTTTCCAAGCAAACAGCATTCTTTTTTCTCTTTTTTTTTTTTGGGTCGAAGTAGCAAATGCTAATCGAAAAGACGGTTTTCTAGAAGTCCAAGACATTTTGGCTGTGTGGGGCCGACGCTGAGCCATCTTCGGCCAAATACCAGCGCGCGCGCTCCTGCATACGAAGGGAATGACGTTTTAAAGGGGGAAATTGTCATCGTTCGACATTTTAACTCGATGTGTCTTCCTTGCCCACCACGATTCATAATTTGATGTGTCCGAGCTAAATCGCACTGCGTTTCCGGTTTTATATCCTTTCGATTGGCCATCTCCAAACAGCTTTTTTGTCAAAACCCATGAAAAAGCTTGAAAACAAGAATTTTAAAAATATTCACATAATTCTTTTTAGGATTTATAAACATTCAAATTAATGAAATGAAATGATTCGGAGCGTTTTTTTTTTTTTTTCAAATCTGCCACCTCGCACCTACCCTTTTGGCCTTTATATAATGTAGAATGCTTGAAATCTTCAAAAATTGCTTTACATTGATGTGTCAAGGCACATGTAATTCTTCCACAATTATTTAAAATACATATTAGACTTTTAAATTTTAATGGAAAAGTAAGAAAAAGTTACTTTTAACTTGTTAGAATTCACAATGAACACACTCTAATATATTCATACATTCCAAGGAAAAATAAACGGCAATGGATTTTTTTTTCAATTCTTGTACCATAACTTGATAAGTGTCCTTACTATCTAGAGTGATGGTTGAATGGCATGAGTTGATGTTTCTAGAACATAAGATCGTGAGTTCAAGCATATGCTCATTAGTAATTTGTGTGTTATGCTGGGGAGTTGAGGTAAAAGGACTCACCCACCTTAACTCAATATGTCACAAGTGGTGCTGAGTGAAGATTCCTTCGCAATCTTCAACCTAGAATTTTTCAATAGGTGCCATAGTAATGTTTGGAGAAAGTATCCATAATGGTTGTGCTTCTCGACTTGTTTGGGACTCTATATGAAATGGTTGAAATATATGGAAAGTTATCTCTAATCTTATAGAACGATGCAAAACAATTTGCTTCAAGGTAATGTGTTAAATTATTGAAGCTCTCACTTTTCAATATCTTATAGTCTTGATTTTATATCGAATGATGCTTATATAGAATGATCGAGGCATTTGTATTAGGCCTCCTTTTATGCGAAAAAAGAGCGATAACTAATGTAATACGTGGTCCATCCATAATTTGGAATGGTCATGATTCGAATATTTTATGTAGCCATTTTATGTAGCAAGTAATGCTAGAGATACCAAAATTCGTATACTAATTAAATCTATGAAATTACATGGAAAATGATAAGTGATTATTTAAGTTAGTGGATTCATTTAAGCACTTTGAAATTTTATTGGACATTAACAAGGAAAAGGATGGTTAGTTTTGGTAATAGGGAGTTTGTCATTTATTACATCAATGGTAGGTGTTATCTAAATTTCAAGTTTTCAACACACAAAACTTAATTACAAGTCACAAAATAGATAATTGCTTCGTCCTGTTAATCAAATTTACTCATAATTTTGGTAAGGCTGGCTATGAAAATCAAATCTAAATCCCCCCCAAAAAAAGGAAAAAACTCCTTTGCAGTTCTCTTTGCAATATATGTGCTTGCTTTGGATAGAAACACTAGTTTGCTTGGAGGTCAAGTTCTCCATTTTTCTTTGACCTTCAATTACGGGGCATGTGATCAGCATCCGAGCACAAGTGAAAAAGGGGGGAAAAAGAGAGAAGAAAAGCAATTGATAATGAACACCTATTTCTCATAGATTTTTTTTTTTTTTTCAAATGCTTCTGGGCTAAGGATTTTACCATCTATTATATTATCATGAGGTCATCGAAGGTCATGTTGAGATTGGATGGCCTTCATATGAGAATAATCTATCAATTATGATAAATGGAACTTTTTCACCATTTACTAATCAATTCTTTGAAAGTTGAATATGTGGAAAAATTCGGAAAGACATACAGACGCTTGACAATATCGATACGCAATATATTTAACATGATCCGAGTCATATTCAAAGGTGACACATTCCTAGTCAAAGGCCACATGGGGGGATGCAATGTGGAAATAGGAGGTTTGACAACTTCAAAGAGTCTTACCTTGAAATGGATGAGGATGAGTCGGATGGAAAGGACAATGAAATTACAAGAACTTCTAGAAGGAATCTCACATTGTCTAGTGATTTGCTCCCATGGCAATCCCTATGGACCTATACTCAAGAGTTAAAAAAAATAAAAAATTGTCTCTAATGGCATGGGATTTTCTTAGAATATGTGCAATACAGTAACTTATTTCCAAGAACATGGCGATATTAATTAAGGAAGTTATAGTAGAGATCATGCTAAAAACCCTTCAGGAGAAGCTCTTCTATATGCTTTTGCAAAAACGAGGTTAACCAACGTAATCGATCCACGTAGATACCGCATGAACAAGGAACTCGCACGGATAACAATGACTCCTTGCCTTATCTTCGCCTCTATCCCCAGAACGAGCCAAAGTTGCAGCCAAAGAGCGAACAAAAGCTAGAAAACAACCGAAACGACAGCCTGTTGCTCTATTCGCAACCGTTCAAGTCGATGTTATATGTACATTAGGAGATGATAAAATGCAGATAGTCAAACCATATTGCAAAATTATTTATTAGGCATAAGTATTTCAAATTTGATACAACACTTGTCAAAGGCTTTTTACACCATCACGATGAACAAGATGTGAATCCCAGGTTTTTCCTTTCTCCAATAACATGCCTTGCCAGCAAAGGAGAGATTCCATCGCCGTTGAGAAATTAGACATCGTACTTGTCCTAACCTGAATATTCCACTGCAAGATCTTATGGGATCTTCATAAGACGTACTATTTTCAATAATTTGTATATGATTTAACACGTGTGCTATACTCATCCTCGCATTTTGAGCGGTGAATAGACTTTTCTTCTCTTTATTTTTGGGTTTCCTTCTCTTTTTCTTTCATTTTTGATTCCAACTCTGGTCACGATCAAGAAACTTCTTGGCCAACACACACGCGGCTATGTATGTGCTACGGCTATATAAACACGACACCACACAATCGCCCTTGCCCAACATTATCAAACCATTGAAGTCTCTCTCTGTCTCTCTGTCTCTGTCTCTCTCTCTCAGCATACAGACAAATAGATACGCACACGCAGAAGAAAAGATGGAGGCATCGATCCAGTCAATTGCGCTAGCGACGGTTCTGGCCGTTCTGACCACATGGGCATGGAGGGTGGTGAACTGGGTGTGGCTGAGGCCGAAAAGGCTCGAGAGGCTCCTGAGACAGCAGGGCCTCTCCGGCAAACCCTACACCTTCCTGTTCGGTGACCTCAAGGAGAACTCGCGGTTGCTCAAGGAAGCCAACTCCAAGCCTATCAGCATCTTCGACGACATCAAGCCCCGTCTCTTTCCCTTCTTGCATCAATCCTCCCAAACCTACGGTATGCACTTCTTCATAGTATCACTCTGTGTGGCACTTATACCTTCTTAAAAATTAACACTTGCTTGGTTTCGTCCTTTGGTCGACGCTGTTTCTGATGGAGTTTCAGAACATTTGAATATACTGTCCTTTATCTTGGAAATTCATACTTCCCCGTTTTGCGTTTTTGCGACCAAAGATGTTAGTGCATCTCAATTCCTTTAAATAATTGCTTATTTTGATATGCACATAATAATGACATCTTACCATACAAAAGCAACATTAAATAAAACTTGCATGTGACCATGTCGTGTGACACTTAAACAGTAATTACTAATTACATTGCCACACACACGCATATATAGAAGCACAACACAGCACAGATTTCTGGAGATAATTACCAAAAAAACAAAACGATCACAAATATATTGTAAGAATGCCTTTTAGTCATAATTTTTTCAATTTTGCCAAATTAATCCTAAACCCATTGACAATTTGCCAATATAGTCATTTCAAACAATTTTGGCAAAAAATTATTGATGTGGATGCCAACATTCTCATATGGCATGTCTAGCATTGATATGAATAATTTTACAATTTATAATAATTTTTCTGAAATTTATTCTTTCTTCCTTTTTTTTTTTTTTTTCACTATGGCCATGCTTTGACAAAAAAGTGTTGATGTGGATGCCAGCCTTCTCATATGACATGTCCAGCATTGATGTGAATAATTTTACAATTTATAGTATTATTTCTGAAATTTATTCTTTTTTCCTTTTTTTCTTTTTTTACTATGGCCACGCCCTTGCTAGCTCTAGGCAAGGGTGTTTGGGCCCTCACATGTGGTTAGCAATCTCTGCCGGGTGCCACCAAGGCCCTAGACTAGTGAAGGGAAATAAGTAAAAAACAGAACAAAGAAAAAGAAAAGAAAAGAAAAAAGTTATACCATATAAAAAGGCTAAAAAGCAGTTCACATTAGTGCCGGCCATGGTAATTATTATAACTATCTTTTCCCCTCGTCAATATGAATTCAGTCGCGCATTTACATGCAATCCTAAAAAACAGCAGACCATGTATTTCATTTGGCGCTGTGGCTCTTACTGAGTGCATTGTAGGCAAAGACTCGTTCATGTGGATAGGACCAATTCCGAGAGTGCGCATAACGAACCCTGAACAACTAAGGGAGATCTTCTCCAAGATAAACGACTATCCCAGGCCAGGCTCCAATCCCCTGGTGAAGTTGCTCGCGGATGGACTCGTGAGTCACGAGGGCGAGAAATGGGCACGGCACAGAAAGATCATCAATCCAGCATTCCACATGGAGAAGTTGAAGGTACACGAAACTATTCCCTGGTCAACTGAATCGAACCACACACATTGATGCCTCGGGATTTCTCTTTTAATTCCTCCTTTGCATTGGTCTGTTGTTTTTGCAGCTTATGTTGCCCGCATTTTATTCAAGTTGCACTAAAATGGTTGGTAGATGGGAAAAATTGGTATCAGTACAGAGATCCTGTGAGATCGACGCGTGGGTCGACCTTCAAAATTTGACCCGTGAGGTGATCTCTCGAACAGCATTTGGCAGTAGCTTCGAAGAAGGCAAAAGGATCTTCGAACTTCAGGGGGAACAAGGCCGGCTCGCAATAATAGCCCTTCAATCGGTCTACATCCCTGGCTGGAGGTAAAATCTTTCATCATCCATAAGCTAATTGAATCTAAATGAGCTTATGGCTTACAATCATGACATTCTAAAAAAAATCCAACTATTTGGTTCGATGTTTCGCAGGTTTGTGCCAACTAAGATGAACAGGAGGATGAAGAACATAGATAAGGAAGTGCGGGCTCTGCTCATGGACATCATCCGCAGAAGAGAGAAAGCAATAAGGGAAGGGGAAGCTGCTGGCGATGATCTGCTGGGGCTGTTGCTGGAGTCAAACATGAAGGAGAATGTCGGGATGAGCCTTCACGATGTGATCGAGGAGTGCAAGCTTTTCTACTTAGCCGGACAAGAGACCACTTCGGCCTTGCTGGTTTGGACCATGGTCTTGTTGAGTGTGCACTCGGATTGGCAAGCACGAGCTAGGGAGGAGGTCCTCCAAATCTTCGGAAGCGGAAAACCTGACCCTGACGGCTTAAGCCACCTCAAGATTGTAAGTTCAATGCACCTTTCCTCTTTTGTTGAGAATGGGACTTATAATAGGTCCGATCTAGAGAGTTCTTCACGAGCATCTTTTATCACATGACACGTGATAATCATTCCGATCCTTAGTAGATGAAATGTTGTTTTAAAATTTTGTTATCCTATGAAGATGAACACGGCAATGAACTGACTGGACAATTTCTTTGCACACTTGAATTGAACTTGGATTTCCTCTCGACACGAGAACCTGATTTTTTGGACAATAGCCTCAAGCCCCTTTTTCTGGATAAATTACAATATATTTCCATCTCTTCGAGGATATCGATATCATTCCAGCATCGTGATCGTTCATAGATGCTCCTACATGCGCATCTCTACCATATGAATTCTTCTAAGGATTTGTCGCAATCAGGTCACAATGATCTTAAATGAGGTGTTGAGGCTATATCCACCGGTGACTGAGCTGATGCGGAAGGTTCCTAAGGAAACAAAACTCGGGAAGCTGACCATACCCCCGGAAGTCCAGCTCTTAATGCCGACACTCCTCATCCACCATGATAAAGAACTTTGGGGCGAGGATGCCGAGGAGTTCAAGCCAGAGAGGTTTGCCGAGGAGTGTCCAAGGCCACCAAAAACCAAGTCTCCTTTTTTCCATTCGGATGGGGCCCTCGTATATGCATCGGCCAAAACTTCGCGTTGATAGAGGCAAAGATGGCGATCGCCATGATTCTTCGGCAGTTCACGTTCGAGCTCTCTCCATCTTATGCGCATGCTCCTTCTAATGTCGTCACCCTCCAGCCACGATATGGTGTTCAGGTCATTTTACGCAAGGCAAACTAAAAGTTACAGATCAGGGTGACATGTAGTGTAGACAAATACGTGGATAGATATAATGTCACACTACACCATTTTCGAAGTTTGTACGTTGTTGTTAGTGTTTGTAAACGTAATCAAATGGCCTCTTAACTAAGTGACCGGTTATTTTAGTTTAATAACAGCAAGACGCTGGATGTACTGAATCTTCCTTTCAGAAAAACCCCAGTAGAAGATAAGCTATGCCTTTTCCTAGTGCTATAATAAACCCATTTATTTCTATTCAGATATTGATCTGGCCAATGACCAGTAAAGATGGCTTTATTATCCCTATTCTTCAGATTTTAACGTGCACTAGAGGATACAAAAATTGAACCACATTTCTCCACAAAGAAGAAGAACCACACCAGCTTTATTTGTGCCAGAGACCTTCAACTGCTTGGTCCAAAGCAAATGGAGCCATTGCCGTTAGTGAAAGTTTGATTCGGGGATCATTTTTTCGCTGATCCTGGAATTTGGTCGTGCTGCATGGGAATTTCTGTGAGATCTTGATGAAATGCTTGTAGGGAATCTTCGGATTTTAATTTTGTCTTACGAACTGCTATCTTTGCTAATTCGCTCTAGCATGGGATGATGTGTTAACGGATATTTTTAAAAAAAAGAAGAAGTCATTTTCCATTTCTTTCTTTTGCCTTGTCATTTTCAAATAATTTCCTATTCATTTCCATCGAAAACCAAAAAGTTAAACGGTTGACTTTTATGTTAACAATCGTTGATCAAAAGTCAATTCCAAATCAAAAGTTGGCTTTTTACATAAAAATATTATAAATGATTCTAATTTCACTCTAGCCAAGTTAATTTTCAAAAATTTCAAAGATTTAACCCAAAAATCAACATTTTAGAAAAAGTCAATCAAATATTTGATTTTTTGTCAAATTTTTTTGACCAAAAAATTGGAAAATTAAAAAATCCACAAAAAATTTCCATTTTAGTTTCAATTTGACTTTAGCATCAAATTTGGCTAAAATAAAATTACTTTTGTTCTAGTCATAATTAGACCTAGTTCCTTTTACAAAATTTGATTTATGGATCATTACCCATTCACTCGTTCATTTAGTTTCGAGAATGGTCATGTTAAAATGCCCTAATTAAGGAGTCCAAATCAATTTATATGATTTGCAAATGGACACTTTTATTGTGCTCATTTTCTTGAGATAAGTCCGAATCCGGGGTTCCATTTTAGGAGATTCATTTGGGAACTTTTCAATTAGAGAAATTCAACCTTCTTGAATATAGGAAAACCAAACTAATAAACTAAAGAAATTCAAGTTGATCCATTTGAGACAAAAATTTAATTTCACGAATTAAGGTTCAATTTTACCATTAAACCTTGATTCATTTATAGAATAAGAGTCGTGACATTGATTCAAAGTCAATTTGGATACAATAGGTTACCCTAGGTATGAGCAATTAATCGAATAAGTGCCTCGCAATATTACTTGGTACCCTTTATTTTTGTTGTCTAGCATTATCCATTTTAAAGACATTTTAACATTTTCCAATACAAAATATGCAAGCACAAGAAAAGGAATCGCCATGTTCTTTCCAAATTAATTTTTCTGAGTAAATGTTGGAATTGCAATGCGTATGTCATTTCAGTTTCTCGTTTCATTTTCTTCCATGCCTTCCTTTGTTTCATTTCCTGGTCGTTCCCAGCCATCATCATCAGTTATGGGATAGTATGTGAGTGTAGATGTTTTCTTGAGAGGAAACAAAAAAATAAGAAAATTTGTGGTTTTAGATGTTGTTGCTTCATGAAACTTAATCATGAAGTTATGGACCGTGGATGCAAAGTGAAAGAGCCGAATCTGTTTGGCCGCCGAGGAGTCAAGATCACCTTGCTTTCCAAGCAAACAGCATTCTTTTTTCTTTCTTTTTTTTTGGGTCGAAGCAGCAAATGCTAATCGAAAAGACGTTTTTCTAGAAGTCCAAGATATGGTGATTATAAATTGTCGTCGAACCGCTTTTAACAAGGCGTCATTGACTACGTATGCCTTTTTGGCCGTGTGGGGCCGACGCTGAACCATCTTCGGCCAAATGCCAGCGCGCGCGCTCCTGCATACGTAGGGGATGACGTTTTACAGGGGAAATTGTCAGCGTTCGAGATTTTAACTGGATGCGTCTTTCTTGCCCGCCACTATACATGATTTGATGCGTCCGAGCTAAATCGCACTGCGTTTCCGGTTTTATATCCATTCAGTCGGCCATCTCCAAACAGCTTTTGTAAAGCTTGAAAACAAGAATTTAAAAAATATTTACATAATTCTTTTTAGAATTTATAAACATTCAAATTGATGAAATGAAATGATTTGGAGTGATTTTTCTTTTTTTTTCAAATCATGCCACCTCGCACCTACCCTTTTGGCCTTAAAACGTAGGGGATGACGTTTTACAGGGGAAATTGTCAGTGTTCGAGATTTTGACTCGATGCGTCTTTCTTATCTGTCACGAGACATGATTTGATGCGTCAAAGCTAAATTGCACCATGTCTCTTGTTTTATATCCATTCGGTGGGCCATCTCCAAATAGCTTTTGTCAAAACCCATGAAAAAGCTTGAAAACAAGAATTTCAAAAAATTTACATATTTTTTTAGGATTTTTAAACATTCAAATTAATGAAATGAAATGAAATGATTTGGAGTGTTTTTTTTTTCTTACTTTTTTTTTTTCAAATCATGCCACCTCGCACCTACCCTTTTAGCCTTTATATATTGTAGATTGCTTGAAAACTTAAAAAATTGCTTTACATTGATGTGTCAAGGCACATGTAATTCTTCCATGATTATTTAAAATATATATTAGAATTTTAAATTTTAATGGAAAAGTAAGAAAAAGTTACTTTTAACTTGTTAGAATTCGCATCAAACAAACTCTAATATATTCATACATTTCAAGGAAAAATAAACGGCAATGGATCCTTTTTCAATTCTTGTACCATAACTTGATAAGTGTCCTTACTATTTATAGTGATGGTTGAATGGCACGAGTTGATGTTTCTAGAACATAAGATCGTGAGTTCAAGCATATGCTCATTAGTAATTTGGGTGTCATGCTGGGGAGTTGAGGTAAAAGGACTCACCCAGCTTAACTCAATATGTGGTGCTGAGTGAAGATTCCTTCACAATCTTCAACCTAGAATTTTTTAATAGGTACCATAATAATGTCTGGAGAAAGTATCCATAATGATTGTGCTTCTTGACTTATTTGGGACTCTAAATGAAATGAAATGGTTGAATATATGGAAAGTTATCTCTAATCTTATAGAACGATGCAAAACAATTTGCTTCAAGGCAATGTGCGAAATAATTGAAGCTCTCACTTTTCAATATCTTATAATTTTGATTTTATATTGAATGATGCTGATATAGAGGCATTCATATTAGGCCTCCTTTTATGCGAAAAAAGAGCGATAACTAACGTAATACGTGGTCCATCCATAATTTGGAATGGTCATGACTCAACCATTTTATGTAGCCATTTTATGTAGCAAGTAATGTTAGAGATACCAAAATTCGTATACTAAATAAATCTATGAAATTACACGGAAAATGATAAGTGATTATTTAAGTTAGTGGATTCATTTAAGCACTTTGAAATTTTATTGGACATTAACAAGGAAAACGATGGTTAGTTTTGGTAATAGGGAGTTTGTCATTTATTACACTAAGGATCTTACCATCTATTATATTATCATGAGCTCATCGAAGGTCATGTTGAGATTGGATGGCCTTCATATGAGAATAATCTATCGATTATGATGAATGGACTTTTTCACCATTTACTAATCAATTCCTTGAAAGTCGAATATGTGGATAAATTCGGAAAGACATATAGGCACTTGACAACATTGATACACAACATATTTAACACGATCACAGTCATATTCAATTAAGTGACACATTCCTAGTCAAAGGCCATATGGGGGGATGCAACGTGGAAATAGGCAGTTTGGCAACTTCAAAGAGTCTTACCTTGAAATTGACAAGAATAAGTCGGACGGAAAGAACAATAAAATTACAAGAACTTCTAGAAGGAATCTCACCTTGTCTAGTGATTTGCTTCCATGGCAATCCCTATGGACCTATACTCAAAAGTTAAAAACAACTTGTCTCCAATGGCATGGAATTTTCTTAGAATATGTGTAATAGAATATGTGTAATACATCCGAGTCATATTCAATGGTGACACATTCCTAGTCAAAGGCCATATGGGGGGATGCAACGTGGATATAGGAGGTTTGGCAACTTCAAAGAGTCTTACCTTGAAATCGACAAGGATGAGTCGGATGGAAAGAACAATGAAATTACAAGAACTTCTAGAAGGAATCTCACCCTGTCTAGTGATTTGCTCCCATGGCAATCCCTATGGACCTATACTCAAAAGTAAAAAAAAAAAAAAATTGTCTCCAATGGCATGGGATTTTCTTAGAATATGTGCAATACAGTAACTTATTTCCAAGAACATGGAGATATTAATTAAGGAAGTTATAGTAGAGATCAAGCTAAAGACGCTCCAGGAGAAGCTCTTCTATATGCTTTTGCAAAAACGAGGTTAACCAACGTAATCGATGCACGTAGATACCGCATGAACAAGGAACTCGCACGGATAACAATGACTCCTTGCCTTATCTTCGCCTCTATCCCCAGAACGAGCCAAAGTTGCAGCCAGAAAGCGAACAAAAGCTAGAAAACAACCGAAACGACAGCCTGTTGCTCTATTCGCAACCGTTCAAGTCGATGTTATATGTACATTAGGAGATGATAAAATGCAGATAGTCAAACCATATTGCAAAATTATTTATTAGGCATAAGTATTTCAAATTTGATACAACACTTGTCAAAGGCTTTTTACACCATCACGATGAACAAGATGTGAATCCCAGGTTTTTCCTTTCTCCAATAACATGCCTTGCCAGCAAAGGAGAGATTCCATCGCCGTTGAGAAATTAGACATCATACTTGTCCTAACCTGAATATTCCAGTGCAAGATCTTATGGGATCTTCATAAGACGTACTATTTTCAATAATTTGTATATGATTTAATACGTGTGCTATACTCATCCTCGCATTTTGAGCGGTGAATAGGCTTTTCTTCTCTTTATTTTTGGGTTTCCTTCTCTTTTTCTTTCATTTTTGATTCCAACTCTGGTCACGATCAAGAAACTTCTTGGCCAACACACACACGGCTATGTATGTGCTACGGCTATATAAACACGACACCGCACAATTGCCCTTGCCCAACATTATCAAACCATTGAAGTCTCTCTCTCTCTCTCTCTCTCCCTCTCCCTCTCTCTCCCACTCACAGCATACAGACAAATAGATACGCACACGAAGAAGAAAAGATGGAGGCATCGATCCAGTCAATTGCGCTAGCGACGGTTCTGGCCGTTCTGACCACATGGGCATGGAGGGTGGTGAACTGGGTGTGGCTGAGGCCGAAAAGGCTCGAGAGGCTCCTGAGACAGCAGGGCCTCTCCGGCAAACCCTACACCTTCCTGTTCGGTGACCTCAAGGAGAACTCGCGGTTGCTCACAGAGGCCAACTCCAAGCCCATCGCCATCTCCGACGACATCAAGCCTCGTCTCTTGCCTTTCTTGCATCAATCCTCCCAAACCTATGGTATGCACTTCTTCATAGTATCACTCTGTGTGGCACTTATACTTTCTTATAAATTAACACTTGCTTGGTTTCGTCCTTTGGTCGACGCTGTTTCTGATGGAGTTTCAGAACATTTGAATATACTGTCCTTTATCTTGGAAATTCGTACTTCCCCGTTTTGCGTTTTTGCGACCAAAGATGTTAGTGCATCTCAATTCCTTTAAATAATTGCTTATTTTGATATGCACACAATAATGACATCTTACCGTACAAAAGCAACATTAAATAAAATTTGCATGTGATCATGTCGTGTGACACTTAAACAATAATTACTAACTCCATTGCCACACACACGCATATATAGAAGCACAACACAGCACAGATTTCTGGAGATAATTACCAAAAAGACAAAACGATCACAAATATATTGTAAGAATGCCTTTTAGTCATAAATTTTTCAATTTTGCCAAATTAATCCTAAACCTTTTGGCAATTTGCCAATATAGTCATTTTAGACAATTTTGGCAAAAAAATTATTGATGTGGATGACAGCCTTCTCATATGGCATGTCTAGCATTGATATGAATAATTTTACAATTTATAATAATTTTTCTGAAATTTATTCTTTTTTCCGTTTTTTTTTTACTATGGCCACACTTTGACAAAAAAAATTGTTGATGTGGATGCCAGCCTTCTCATCTGACATGTCCGGTATTGATGTGAATAATTTTAAAATTTATAATATTTTTTCTGAAATTTATTCTTTTTTCCTTTTTTTCTTTTTTTTTACTATGGCCACGCCCTCGCCAGCTCTAGGCAAGGGTGTTTGGGCCCTCACATGTGGTTACCGATCTCTGCTGGGCGCCACCAAGTCCCTAGACTGGTGAAGGGGAATAAGTAAAAAAGAGAACAAAGACAAAGGAAAGAAAAGAAAAGAAAAGAAAAAAAAAAAGAAAAAAATTAAACCATATAAAAAATCTAAAAAGTAGTTCACATTAGTGCCGGCCATGGTAATTATTATAACCATCTTTTCCCCTTGTCAATATGAATTCAGTCACGCATTTACATGCAATCCTAAAAACCAGCAGACCATGTATTTCATTTGGCGCTGTGGCTCTTACTGAGTGCATTGTAGGCAAAGACTCGTTCATGTGGATAGGACCAATGCCGAGAGTGCGCATAACGAACCCCGAACAACTAAAGGACATCTTCTCCAAGATAAACGACTATCCCAGGCCAGGCTCCAATCCCCTGGTGAAGTTGCTCGCGGATGGACTCGCGAGTCACGAGGGCGAGAAATGGGCACGGCACAGAAAGATCATCAATCCAGCATTCCACATGGAGAAGTTGAAGGTACACGAAACTATTCCCTGGTCAACTGAATCGAACCACACACATTGATGCCTCAGGATTTCTCTTTTAATTCCTCCTTTGCATTGGTCTGTTGTTTTTGCAGCTTATGTTGCCCGCATTTTATTCAAGTTGCACTGAAATGGTTGGTAGATGGGAAATATTGGTATCAGTAGAGAGATCCTGTGAGATCGACGCGTGGGTCGACCTTCAAAATTTGACCCGTGAGGTGATCTCTCGAACAGCGTTTGGCAGTAGCTTCGAAGAAGGCAAAAGGATCTTCGAACTTCAGGGGGAACAAGGCCGGCTCTCGATAATAGCCCTTCAATCGGTCTACATCCCTGGCTGGAGGTAAAATCTTTCATCATTCATAAGCTAATTGAATCTAAATGAGCTTATGGCTTACAATCATGACATTCTAAAAAAAATCCAACCATTTGATTCAATGTTTGAAAGGTTTGTGCCAAATAAGACGAACAGGAGGATGAAGAACATAGATAAGGAAGTGCGGGCTCTGCTCATGGACATCATCCGCAGAAGAGAGAAAGCAATAAGGGAAGGGGAAGCTGCTGGCGATGATCTGCTGGGGCTGTTGCTGGAGTCAAACATGAAGGAGAATGTCGGGATGAGCCTTCACGATGTGATCGAGGAGTGCAAGCTTTTCTACTTCGCCGGACAAGAGACCACTTCGGTCTTGCTGGTTTGGACCATGGTCTTGTTGAGTGTGCACTCGGATTGGCAAGCACGAGCTAGGGAGGAGGTCCTCCAAATCTTCGGAAGCGGAAAACCTGACCCTGACGGCTTAAGCCACCTCAAGATTGTAAGTTCAATGCTCTTTTCCTCTTTTGTTGAGAATGGGACTTATAATAGGTCCGATCTAGAGAGTTCTTCACGAGCATCTTTTATCACATGACGCATGATAATCATTCCGATCCTTAGTAGATGAAATGTTTGTTTAAAAATAATGTTATCCTATGAAGATGAACACGGCAATGAACTGACAGGACAATTTCTTTGCACACTTGAATTGAACTTGGATTTCCTCTCGACACAATAACCTGATTTTTTGGACAATAGCCTTAAGCCCCTTTTTCTGGATAAATTACAATATATTTCCATCTCTTCGAGGATATTGACATCATTCCAGCATCGTGATCGTTCATAGATGCTCCTACATGCGCATCTCTACCATATGAATTCTTCTAAGGTTTTGTCGCGATCAGGTCACAATGATCTTAAATGAGGTGTTGAGGCTGTATCCACCGGTGACTGAGCTGGGGCGGCAGGTTTCTGAGGAAACAAAACTCGGGAAGCTGACCATACCCCCGGGTGTCCAGCTCTCAATGCCGACACTCCTCATCCACCATGATAAAGAACTTTGGGGCGAGGATGCCGAGGAGTTCAAGCCAGAGAGGTTTGCCGAGGGAGTGTCCAAGGCCACCAAAAACCAAGTCTCCTTTTTTCCATTCGGATGGGGCCCTCGTATATGCATCGGCCAAAACTTCGCGTTGATAGAGGCAAAGATGGCGATCGCCATGATTCTTCGGCAGTTCACGTTCGAGCTCTCTCCATCTTATGCGCATGCTCCTTCTAATGTCGTCACCCTCCAGCCACGATATGGTGTTCAGGTCATTTTGCGCAAGGCAAACTAAAAGTTACAGATCAGGGTGACATGTAGTGTAGACAAATACGTGGATAGATATAATGTCACACTACACCATTTTCGAAGTTTGTACGTTGTTGTTAGTGTTTGTAAACGTAATCAAATGGCCTCTTAACTAAGTGACCGGTTATTTTAGTTTAATAACAGCAAGACGCTGGATGTACTGAATCTTCCTTTCAGAAAAACCCCAGTAGAAGATAAGCTATGCCTTTTCCTAGTGCTATAATAAACCCATTTATTTCTATTCAGATACTGATCTGGCCAATGACCAGTAAAGATGGCTTTATTATCCCTATTCTTCAGATTTTAACGTGCACTAGAGGATACAAAAATTGAACCACATTTCTCCACAAAGGAGAAGAACCACACCAGCTTTATTTGTGCCAGAGACCTTCAACTGCTTGGTCCAAAGCAAATGGAGCCATTGCCGTTAGTGAAAGTTTGATTCGGGGATCATTTTTTCGTTGATTCTGGAATTTGGTCGTGCTGCATGGGAATTTCTGTGAGATCTTGATGAAATGCTTGTAGGGAATCTTCAGATTTTAATTTTGTCTTACGAACTGCTATCTTTGCTAATTCGCTCTGGCATGGGATGATGTGTTAACGGATATTTCTTAAAAAAAGAAGAAGTCATTTTCCATTTCTTTCTTTTACCTTGTCATTTTCAAATAATTTCCTATTTATTTCCATCGAAAACCCAAAAAGTTAAACGGTTGACTTTTATGAGACGCGCCCCCTCCCTGCACACGTTTAGGGACCGAGGCATGGATGCACCACCATCCCTCCTCCTTGCGCATTGCCGCTTGGGCCAACACACTCTCCACCCTTTAGCAATGTGGGATAGGAGACATGCGCTTAGTCTTGCCGGTGTACTGTCGAGAGGCAGCCTCCTAGCCATCCCTCTATACTGTTGTGAGTATGAGTTATCACATTCTCCACCCTTTAAGGCACAACGCCCTTGCTATGGTCCCACATGTTGCAAGAGTTGACTCAAATACTACATGATGTCACACTATGAATCCTATAGAGATAGGGATGACATGATTGTCCTTCCGCTTGAAGCACATAGCCTCAAACCGCCAAAATCCAAGCCCCTCCTCCCCCCGCAATAACACTTTCTCTTTATTGGCTTCTAACTAAAGGACCTAAAAAGATTGAAAAAGAGAGGGGTGAGTAACTACAAGCTCAGTGAATAGTACATATCTTCTAAACAGATCAAGTAGCTACTATGCTATATACTAGTAGTTTATAATCCAACTCATTAATATACATATCAAATTAAGTACATTCATTTCAACAAATTTTTGTATATGTCAGAAATACACTTTAAATCTACTATCACAGTAATAAGGTCAATTGATTAATCTCTATAAAAAACTACATCAATGGTCCATCTATTGATTCATCTCATATTAAAATTCACGTCGATGGTCTATCCATTGACCAATCTTTCACTTAATTTCAAATTATATCATGATAGAATGCCTTGTGATAATGTGATCAAGATTACCCTTTCAGTAAGGTCTCTACTTACAAAGCCATTGGCTCGATCCAAAAGGATACCTTAAACTTGATATGCAGACCCATAGCCCCTCCATAGGTTCACAATGATATTGAGCACCAAACTTACATCCTTCAATATCTAGAAATTCAATTTATAATCAATCTCATGATCCCCAATGTATTTTATAAACCAATCATATAACTTTTCGTAATTCAATCCATCAAATAAAATATACTTCACAAGACATATTTCATAACATTTCGAAATCCATTTCATAAACCCTCGACATTTTAAAACGCCTTTTACAAAAGGTTTTTCAAATCATTATAGACTCATTGCATGAGCTAAGTCGTAACCCATTACATATATATATTTATATATATTTTCGCAACATTTTTCTTAAAACCATTCTCGAACAATTTCAAAATTTCTTTTACAAATCATATTTACGACAAAATATCTTTCATAAAATCTTTCTCAAATCACTCACCAATACGAAAATGTAACAATTGGCTGATCCAGATTTTTATGTAATAAACATACTCCTTTGTTACTTATAATATCTCAAATCTCTACCATTTTCAAGATATAAGTTCACAATTCATAGAACACATAGCACCATTCACCTAGATATGCCCCAAACCAAATAACAATACTCAGCTGATCCAACGAACTCACATCCTTATCATATAAGTGAGAAATAATATCAAAACCAAGTAAAATGTTATCTCAACTACACTTGGCTAAACTAAACTTAAACGCCAACAAAATAACTTTTACGTGTCAACAAATTGCTCATCTGAAACAGTTATTTAAACCAAAACTCAACGCGGAACTTGGTCTTAGAAGCCTAAAATCTCGCTTCAACAAAACCATTGCATCAAAACGACTCTTGTCAAAACCCACGGCTTTACATGTGACATCCCAGATTTTCAGTCCTATTTTCTACTGA
This sequence comes from Eucalyptus cloeziana, assembly GCA_014182715.1. NCBI lineage: Eukaryota > Viridiplantae > Streptophyta > Magnoliopsida > Myrtales > Myrtaceae > Eucalyptus > Eucalyptus cloeziana. The sequence goes on along the minus strand of CM024639.1, from coordinate 13,754,931 downwards.
ATAAATCGGGTATTTCATTGACGTGCCTATAGGGCTATTCTTTGAGCTGATCACTCTCGAGATAACTAGAGTATCTAGGAAAACCATTAAGAATTTTAAGACAAATAGACTTGAGAATTTGACTAGGAATTGGCTTCTCGACCTTGTCCATCTTTAGAGGTCATTACGGCATAGATATAAATCGATTTGAGATCAGAGATAGGTCGGTTCAACTGAAATGTGTGGCTAATTGTGGGTGACACCACTAAATTGGAAAATCCTCGTCGACCGGCACTAGATTGATTTCTCTATCATTTTGGTACCTTGTGTCCGTATTTGAATCCTTGAGATTTTCACAACAACAGAGAGTCGCCAATGAGTCGAGTGGGTTCATTGTGGCTCGAAAAAAATTGACCACGGGTTATTTGCATTAAAAATTTCTGAAAGTTATCTAGTAGCCTAGGTCACTCTAAAAACACATCGAATGGAAATTAACCGTGAATTCGAGTTCGATTTTAGAAATTGAAAGTTTTGTCATGTCATGACCTATTTTAGGAATGTCGACTCATCCTTCTAAGAATTTTCGGAGATTCCGAGATTTTTATGGAAATCCGATTCGAACGTTACGGAAATTAACGGAAATTTGAACGGGCCGAATTGGAATGAAATTTTGACTTCTAGACCAAGCTACTTGACGACAGGAAAGTGTGGAAATTCTGTGGGCTTTTTCCACGACTAAATTGGGCGTTGATTTGAGAAATTTCATGAATTAATTGAAGCCAATATTTACGAAATTCGGAGCTAGGCCTAGGGGTGCAACATTTGTATCAAAAAGTGGGTTTAAGGGTGGATTTATCTTCAAGAAAGATCTAGGGGTCCAAGCATTAAAGGGAGGAAGATATTTGCTTGACTTTTGCTCCATTATCTTCAGCTTGTTGTGCACATTGCCCTCTCCCTTCTCTTGTGAACCCTCTCTCTCACAAGCAACCGAATCTCTCTCTTTGGTCTCTATCACGTGCCCTCCTCCGTCCCTATCTTATTCATGGTTTCTCTCCCATTTGTTCCCTTATTGTTTCACTAAAATCTCCTCTGTCCACCACTCCATCGAACGAAGCAACCCCTACCAGCAGCTGCTTCTCCATTTTGCCGCCCCCACCATCCGTTGTCTCCTTCATTTCTTCGGTCAACACTCCCCTCGATGAACCCCTTTTGTTAACCCCTGCAGCTTCTTGGACGTGTGCCACTCCACTGAATCTCCACCACCTTGCGTCCCCACCAAAGACGTCAGCTCCTCCTTTGCTGCTTCGGTCTTCATTCACTCAACCTAGCGAGTTTCAATGGCCAACTCACTTTCACCAAAGATTGGTCTTCAATTCTCGAGGCCCAATCGCGGCCTTTGCTGCTTCTCATTCAGCCCAACAACCCAAGCAAGATTCAGCCCACAAGCCAGCAGCAGTTTGGGCCCAGCAAAGCCAGCAACTCCGCCCAAGATCTTAACAATTTGGCCCACTTGAAGCTAGCCCATATTTCACCCAAAATCAGCCCACGAATTCAAGTGCAGCAACCCATTTGAAGCCCAGCCCAAATCTAGAACACATCTTAGCTTGGGTTGAGATTTTTGGGCCATGTTTAGGCCCGGTCCAAGCCCGTGAGTGTTGTCGCGAGCCCAAGTTCGACCATCGTTGCGTTACCGTTGTGGTGATCCAGTCTTCGCTTTGCACAAGTGAGTTTTACTCACTAAACCCCGCTTTGTTTGCTAATGATGCTTAGGGGTTGGTTAGATTTAATTAAGTGCAATTAGGTGGATAGATTAAATTAGAATAATTAAATTAGGGATTTACCTATGCATGTTAGGAGAATGGTCAGTGTATTTAGCGAGTAGATATGTCCTAATATTTATTAAACGACACTTGGAATTTTTCCGAGTTTGTCTCGGCTTCCAATTAGGCATTATGGGCCTAAGTTGGATTTATTGCTATTTATTTATTAATTTCCATAATTATTTATTTATTTATTTATTTTTATTTTTCAGAAATTAGGCTGGGATAGCCGACAATCGGAATTTTATGTGGATTATTGTGGTGCGGTCTGTTTATTTATTTAAGTCGTAATTCGTGCTGAATTGATTTAATTGTGTTTTTTTTTTTAGGATTTTATTCCTAAATTAATCAATTGCGGTAATTGATTGGAAATTAACCGGGTGTCGGTTTATAGCGTCAAAAATATGTAATGGGCTATTGAAACTGGTGGGTTGTTCAAAAAGTGAAATTTTGATATTTTGGCTAAGGTCGATCGTGTACTCACACACGGCTATTTTTATTGGGTATGATAAAAATGATTAATTGTTTTATCATGAAAATGGTAAACTATCTTAGCCTAGGGGCCCTATTCTATTAGCTTTGGGCGAGCAATTTATTATCAGCTTTAAGTGAGCATATAAATAGTATACCATAGTATCAGCTTTGAGCGAGCACATCTTATCAGCTTTGGGCGAGCATATATAATATACTAGGATGGCCTGATGGCCATAATCTATCAGTTTTGGGTGAGCACGTATACAATATACTATCTATTTTTGGCTTTGGGTGAGCAGTCTTAGACTAAGGTCGGACTTTATAGATAGTATTAAATGTACCGACCAAGGGAAGGTCGTGATGACATGTAATCGAATAAGTCGATTGATCGATAGTTCGATCTGACTGGGTGATGTGATGTGATCGTGTATATTTCATATATATATTGGCTTGCAGGAAAGAACCGAGGCCAATGTAAGCCCTTTGTCTCGTGTTGTGCTTATGCAGCCTCTATAGTGTATTGGCTTTTTAATAAGGTCTTAGGGGGTAGAATTCGCTGAGACGTTATCTCACTGGTTATCTTATAACCATTTTCTAGTCCTTAGATGGCGTTGGTGAAGGACTAGAGGCCTGAAGAGTAAAATGTGAAGCCTTAAGAAATGACAGTCCTGTCTGACTAGCTAGTCATAGGACAAGCCTCTTTCGATGGAAGTTGATTCCTTTTGCAGACTTCGTTTTAGGAACTTGTGGTTTAGAACCTGACTTAACAAATCGACTTGTATATATTTGCACTATGATTTGCAATGTATATAAGTGTGGTTGTTTTCAAAGTGTGGAAATTTGAATCCTACTTTCCTATCTCATTGCTTTATTGTCTTGGGATTTTATATGCTTTCACATGTGTATTAAAATGAAAGGGGTCGGCGATGCGTCCTGGAATGTCGCTATTTAATCAACTAGGTAAGGGATGGGCGCGCACTCGAGGATCGAGGCGTGACATCTCGTTTAAGTGGTATTAGAGCAGTGGTTAGGGATTGGAGTGATAAGGTGCGATGGACCATGGGATAATAGTAGGAAAGACTTTTAAATTCATGATTGTGCATGTCTATGTTAGTTGATTGATAAAATTCTTTGTTGTTTAGGTCACTTTGTTTCTAATTCGGTGTAGAATTGGAAATATGCTTTAGTAGATAAAGAAGCCATGAGTGACCAGGAGCCAAGAACTCTTGCCAAGAGGGCCGGTAGGGCCACGACTCAGGGTAGAGCGTCGACCAGGGTTGGTACCCGAGGAGGTCGCAGTAAAGCACCGGCACAGGCCAGTGTTAATGGTGTAGCACCACTGCTAGTTGATGCTTGGTAGCAACCCCAGGATATCAAGGAACCATAAGGATTGATCAGGCCTTGGATGCCATGAGAGAGTTAATGGGGCAATAGGTTTGGGATCAAGCTACCGCATTTACTGCCGTCGTTGTAGCTGCCGCTCAAGCTGCTGCTACTGCTATTGTTGCCGCCGCTGCTGAGGCCGCAGTCGTGGCCGCCCCTGTAACCACGCCTGCTGATGTTCCAGCTAAGAATATATAGGTGCAGAGAGAGTGACCGATACATAAGCCGGTAGAGCAGTTTTTAAAGCTGAATCCGCCAAGATTTTTGAGTACTGGAGACCCCGGGGCCGCCTCACTGTGGATACAAGATTTGGAGAAAGCCTTTACACTCCTAATGTGCACTGAGGCAGAAAAGAGTATATCAGCTGCAAGGCAATGCCAATACTTGGTGGAGAGCCGCCGGAAAGATAGTGTTTCCTGAAGGAGTGGTCTTGCTGTGAGATGCATTCCTCAGAGCGTTTAATGAACAATATTTTTCGAGGAACGCAAGACGGCAGAAGATAGAGGAATTTATGCAACTCCGTCAAGGGTCGATGACTGTCGATTAATATGGGGTCAAATTTGCGGAGCTATCTCAGTATGCTCCAAGACTGATTAAAGACCCTAAGGAGAAAGCTCGAAGGTTCAAGGATGGCCTTCGACGAGAGTTGAAGTAGCCGTTGGTGCCATTTGATTTGATTGATTATCAAGAGGTTTATCGTCGAGCACAGCTGCTCGAAAATAGTTTAAATGAACAAGTCCCCTTGTTTGGATCGAGGTTTGCTTCACACTGTGAAGGTATTCGCCAGGGGAAAAGGCCAATGCCTGGAAATAACTTCTCGATTCCGCCCAACAGGAAGGGTGGAGTTGGAAAGTCAAGGCCAAATGAGAATGGCCTGTGTCATTTCTGTGGTAGGCGACATGGTTCAGCACCGTGTCCTCGAAGATCGGGCGTTTGTTTTGGATGTGGCCAACAGGGCCACATGATCAGAGATTGTCCTAGTAGACCAAGAGGACAACCGCAGTTGCCGTTGTCACCACTTATGGGACGTATAAGAGGGTATGTGCCTCAGAATGTGCCACAAGGAGGTTAGCTAAGACCACTAGTATAGGGCACGGTGTATGCTATTACATAGGGTTAGGTAAAAGCTGCGCCTGACGTGATCACATGTATGGTTTCACTGAATAACCATCCTACTTACGCTTTGTTTGATCCGGGAGAAACTCACTTCTTCATTGTCAAGCAGTATGTGAAGTTGATAGGAGTCAGTCCTATTTTATTGGAGTTGATAGTTTGCATATCTACACCCTTGAAGGATAAAGTTATTTCTACTTTAGGTTGTTTGGGGTGCAAGTTAGAGATTGGTGAGCGAGTGGGGAAAATAGATCTATTAGTCCTAGCCATATATGAATTTGATTTAATAATTGGCATGGACTGGCTCACCAAGCAACGAGCTAAAATGGATTGTTATCGCAAGGCGATTCAGTTTGACCCGATAGAGGGTAAGATCTTTGAGTTTGTAGGGAATCGAGGAGGACTCGTCACCAGAGGCAACTCGTCTATTAGACGAGGGTTGTTAAGGGTACTTGGCAACTGTCGTGGATACAACAGTGGAGGAACTGAAAATAGAAAATATTTAAGTTGTGTAAGAATTTCCGGATGTTTTCCCTAAGGAATTGCTAGGATTACCACTAGAAAGAGAAATAGAGTTCGTGATCGAACTAACACCTGGGACAGAGCCAATTTCTAAGGCTCCTTATCGGATGACGTTATCTGAATTGAAGGAACTGAAGGTGCATATGCAGGAATTATTGGATAAAGGATTTATTCGTCCCAGTGCATCACCTTGGGGAGCACCGGTTCTATTTGTAAAGAAGAAAGATGATTTGTTGCGTTTTTGCATTGACTATTGACAAATCAATTAGGTAACGATCACGAATAAGTATCCACTCCCGAGGATTGATGATTTGTTCAATCAGTTGCAAGAAGTGTCAATATTCTCGAAGATTGACTTAAGGACGGGATATCATTAGCTGAGAATTAGGAAGGAGGACATTCCTAAGTCAGCATTTCGTACTCGGTATGGTCACTTTGAGTTCATAGTGATGCCATTCGGGTTAACGAATGCTCCAATTGCCTTTATGGATTTGATGAACAGAGTATTCAAGGAATAACTAGATCGGTTTGTGATCATGTTCATCGATGATATCCTGATATATTCAAGGAATGACGAAGAGCACGAGAATCATCTAAGATTAGTGCTACAAAACTGAGAGTTCATTAGTTGTATGCTAAGTTTAGCAAGTGCGAGTTTTGGTTGGCTCATGTTGCTTTCTTAGGTAATGTAATTTCAAGAGAAGGAATCTCCGTAGAGCCGAGCAAGATAGAAGCCGTGATCAATTGGCTGAGACCAACTATAGTGACAGAAATCAGAAGTTTTCTGGGCTTGGCGGGTTATTACAGACGGTTTGTGGAAGGGTTCTCATCTTTAGTGTCGCCCCTGACAAAACTTCTGAAAAAAGAAGAGAAATTTGTTTGGACGGACAAGTGTGAGCGTAGTTTTCAAGAGCTAAAAGGAAAAGCTGACTATGGCTCCTGTACTGACCATTCCATCTAGTCTTGGAGGATTCGAGATCTATAGTGATGCATCATTCAGAGGGTTGGGTTGCGTGTTAATGCAACATGGTAGAGTTGTTGCATATGCCTCTCGCCAGTTAAGGTCTCATGAACAGAACTATCCAATGCATGACTTAGAGCTTGCGGCGATAATCTTTGCCCTGAAGATTTGGAGGCATTATCTGTGCGGAGAAAGATTCAAAATCTTCACGGACCATTAGAGTCTCAAGTACTTGTTCTCTCAGAAGGAGTTGAACATGATACAACGCAAATGGATGGAATTGCTGAAAGACTACGACTGTGATATTCTATATCACCCGAGAAAGGCGAACAAGGTCGCTGATGCTTTGAGTCGAAAGTCTTCAGTTGCTCATATTTTGGTTAAGGAATGGAACTTAATCGAGAGAGCTTTGGATTTAGAATTGAAGTTTGAGGTAGGCCACCTTTCAAGTCTAATGGCCACCCTTAGAATTGAATCGAATGTCCAAGTCAGAATCAAGTTACTCCAACCGACAGATCCAGATGTACAGAAAATTCTTTAGGAGGACACTGAGAAAAGATAGGCTGACTTTCAGATTTCTGATGACGGAATATTAAGGTTCTGAGGACGTTTGGTTGTACCTGACGATGTAAAGCTTAGAGAAGATATTTTATTTGAAGCACATCGTAGCGGTTACAACATTCATCCTGGGAGTACCAAAATGTATCAAAATCTGCGTCAACACTATTGGTGGTCAGGTATGAAGGCGGATATCGCTAAGCATGTCGCCAAGTGTTTTACATGTCAGCAAGTAAAAGCCTAGCATTGTAAGCCGAGAGGACTTTTACAACCTCTTGCAATCCCAAAATGGAAATGGGAGCATATCAGATGGATTTTGTGATTGGACTACCGAGGAGTCAGAGAGGAAATGAATCCATTTGGGTAGTAGTCAACATACCGACAAAGTTGGCTCATTTCATTGTAGCTCAAAAAGACCTCAGTTTGGATAGACACATAAGACTTATATGTGCATCAGGTAGTTCGTATGCATGGAGTGCCGGTTATGATAACCTTAGATAGAGACCCAAGATTTACTGTAGCTTTTTGGAAAAGCTTGCAAAGTGCTTTAGGTATAAAGCTTTAGTGTAGTATGGCATATCAACCTCAAACGGATGGCTAGTCTGAGAGGACAATTCAAACCCTCGAGGACATGCTAAGAGCTTGTGTACTGGACTTCAAAGGAAGTAGGAAAGATCAACTTCACCTAGTGGAGTTTGCCCACAACAATAGTTATCAACAGAGCATTAAGATGGCTCCATTTGAAGCGTTGTATGGCAGAGTGTGCAGAACACCAGTGTGTGGGGATGAAGTGGGTGAAAGGAAGATTACAGGCCTAGAGTTGGTCTAGCAATCAATGGATGCCGTGACAGTAATCAGAGGCAGATTAAAGACCACGCAGAGCAGACAGAAAAGTTATGTAGATAAGTGCTAGAGATTATTAGAATTCCACTAATGAGGGGAACTTCGTGCTTTGGAAAAAAAGGCAAACTGAGTCTGAGGTACGTAGGTCTGTTTGAGATTCTTGAGAGAATCGGGACCTTAGTGTATAGTCTTGCGTTGGCGCTGAGACTGGCACAAGTGCACGATGTCTTTCATGTGTCGATGTTGAGGAAGTATGAGCTTGACTCGACCCACTTGCTCAATTTTGAAGAATTGGATGTGGATGACCATGTGTCATACGTTGAAAGCCCGATTCAGATTGTGGATCGGAAAGAGCAAGTTTTGCATATAAAGACCATTCTGTTGGTCAAAGTGGTCTGGCAACACACGGTAGGGAAGGAGCAATGTGGGAGACTGAAGAGTCGATGAGACAGTTATACCCCCAATCTTTTTGCTTAAGTATTGTAAGGTTTAAATTTCAAGGACAAAAATTTTATAAGAGGGAAAGAGTTGTGACATCCTAGATTTTTAGTCATGTTTTCTACTAAATAAATCGGGCATTTCATTGACGCGCCTATAGGGCTGCTTTTAGAGCTGATCACTCTCGAGATAACTAGATTATTTGGGAAAGCTATTAAGAATTTCAAGACAAATAAACTTGAGAATTTGACTAGGAATCGGCTTCTTGACTGTGTCCATCTTTAGAGGTCATTACGGCACAGATATAAATCGATTTGAGATCAAAGATAGATCGGTTTAACTGAGATGTGTAGCTAATCATGGATGACACCACTAAATTGGAAAATCCTCATCGACCGTCACTAGATTGATTTCTCTATCGTTTTGGTACCTTTTGTCTGTATTTGAATCCTTGAGATTTTCAAGACAAACGAGAGTCACCAATGAGTTGAGTGGGTTCATTGTGGCTTGAAGAAAATCGACCATGGGTCATTCGCACTAAAAATTTTTGAAAGTTATCAGGTAGCCTAGGTCATGCTAAAAACGCGCCGAATGGAAATTAATCGTGAATTTGAGTCCGATTTCAGAAATAGAAAGTTCTATGATATCACGACCTATTTTAGGAATGTCAACTCATCCTCCTAAGAATTTTCGGAGATTCCGAGATTTTTACGGAAATTCGATTTGAACGTTGCGGAAATTAATGGAAATTCAAATGGGCTGAATTGGAATGAAATTCTGACTTCTAGACCGAGCTACTTGACGACAGGAAAGTGTGGAAATTCTGTGGGCTTTTTCCACGACTAAATTGGACATTGATTTGAGAAATTTCATGAGGAAATTGAAGCCAATATTTATGAAATTTGGAGCTAGGCCTAGGGGTGCAACATTTGTATAAAAAAGTGGGTTTAAGGGTAGATTTATCTTCAGGAAAGATCTAGGGGACCAAGCATTAAAGGGAGGAAGATATTTGCTTGACTTTTGCTCCATTATCTTCAGCTTGCCGTGCATGCTGCCCTCTCCCTTCTCCTACAAATCCTCTCCCTCACAAGCAACCGAATCTCTCTCTTCGGTCTCTGTTGCACGCCCTCCTCCGTCCCTATCTTATTCACGGTTTCTCTCCCATTTGTTCCCTCGCCGTTTCACTGAAATCTCCTCTGCCCACCACTCCACCAAACGAAGCAACCCCTGCCAGCAGCTGCTTCTCCATTTTGCCGCTCCCACCATCCGCTGTCTCCTTCATTTCTTCGGTCAACACTCCCCTTGATGAACCCTTTTTGTTGACCCTTGTGGCTTCTTGGACATGTGCCACTCCACCGAATCTCCACCACTTTGCGTCTTCTTCAGTCAAGCATCCAACAGTGAAGACTGTTTGGCCACACGTCCCCATTGAAGACACCATCTCCTCCTTTGTTGCTTCGGTCTTCCTTCGCTCGGCCTAGTGAGTTTCAATGGCTAGCTTACCCTCTCCTCCAATGCGTGGTCTTCTCCAGCAACGTTGGTCTTCAATTCTCGAGGCCCAACCGTAGCCTTTGTTGCTTCTCGTTTGGCCTAACAACCCAAGCAAGATTCAACCCACAAGCCAGCAGCAGTTCGGGCACAGCAAAGCCAGCAACTCGGCCCAAGATCTTAACAATTTGGCCCACTTGAAGCCAGCCCATATTTCAGCCAAAATCAGCCCACGGATTCAAGTGTAACAGCCCATTTGAAGCCCAGCCCAAATCCAGAACACATCTCAACTTGGGCTGAGATTTGTTTGGCCAAGTTTAGGCCCGGTCCAAGCCCGTGAGTGTCGTCGCGAGCCCAAGTTCGGCTGCTGTGGCGTTGCCGTTGCGGTGATCCGGTCTTCGCTTTGCACAAGTGAGTTTTACTCACTAAACCCCGCTTAGTTTGCTAATGATACTTAGGGGTTAGTTAGATTTAATTAAGTGCAATTAGGTGGATAGATTAGATTAGAATATTTAAATTAGGGATTTATCTATGCATGTTAGGAGAATGGTTAGTGTATTTAGCGAGTAGACATGTCCTAATATTTATTGAACGGCACTTGAAATTTTTCCAGGTTCGTCTCGGCTTCCAATTAGGCATTATGAGCCTAAATTTGATTTATTGCTATTTATTTATTTATTAATTTCCATAATTATTTATTTAATTAATTATTTTTCAGAAATTAGGCTAGGATAGTCGACGATCGGAATTTTATGATAATTATTGAGGTGCAATCTGTTTATTTATTTGAGTCGTAATTCGTGCTGAATTGATTTAATTGTGTTTTTTTAGGATTTTATTCATAAATTAATTAATTGTGGTAATTAATTAGAAATTAATCGGGCGTCGGTTTACAGCGCCAAAAATATGTAATGGGCTGTTGAAACTGGTGGGTTGTTGACAAAGTGAAATTTTGATATTTTGGCTAAGGCCGACCGTGTACCCACACACAGCTATTTTTATCTGGTATGATAAAAATGATGAATTGTTTTATAATGAAAATGGTATAGTATCTTGGCCTAGGGGCCCTATTCTATCAGCTTTGGGCGAGCAATTTATTATCAGCTTTGGGTGAGCATATAAATAGTATACCATAGTATCAGCTTTGGGCGAGCATATATAGTATACTAGGATGGCCTGGGGCCATAATCTATCAGTTTTGGGCGAGCACGTATACAGTATGCTATATTATCAGCTTTGGGTGAGTAGTCCTAGACTAAGGTTGGACTTTATAGATAGTAATGAATGTACCGACCGGGGGAAGGTCGTGATGACATGTAATCGAATAAGTCGATTGATCGATAGTTCGATCTGATTGGGTAATGTGATGTGATCGTGTATATTTCATATATTTATTGACTTGTAGGAAGGAACTGAGGCCAAGGTAAGCCCTTTGTCTCGTGATGTGCTTAGGCAACCTCTATAGTGTATTGGCTTCCTAATCGGGTCTTAGGGGGTAGAACTCGCTGAGACGTTGTCTCACTGGTTATTGTATAACCATTTTTAGGTCCTTAGATGGCGTTGGTGAAGGACCAGAGGCCATTACCCCGCATATTCAGACGCATCAGGGTATTAGGTGATCACACGAGCACACCATCAATCAACCCAATTCTTATCTTCTGTCAATTAGCCCGAAATACCAAATTCCTTTTCAAATAATAAACCTTGCAACTTTTTTTTTTGTTCAAAGCTTTTCAAAATAAAATCGCACGCGGTCATGTTCTCAAAATCAATATGTCAAATTTTGCATGTTCTATTATAAAACCTCCCGTTTTATTGAACACAAAAATTCGGCGTCCAAACCCGACACCTTATTTATTTTCTATTTTCTTTCCCAACCACCCCTTTTTGGAACTAAATTGGGTAATCCCTTTTTTTTTTTATTCAAAACTTTTGGAAAGAAATTCGTAGGTGCTCACGTACTCAAAATTAATCCGTCAAACTTTACACGCACCTAGTTTAAAACCTTATTGTTTTATTGAGCAAATAAGTTTTGGTGTCCAACTCGACACCTAATTATTTTTCTATTTAAAAGCTCGTAAGGTCATCTTTGGCAATTTTAATGAATAACCAACATAGAGCAATCAACCTCATGATATCACACATGAGTTCCCAACATGCCAAACATCAACCAAATCACAACATATTCATTTCCCAGCAAGTAAGATACCAAGAACAACTACAAAACTCCAATCAGCCATAACCGGCAGAAACCAGTCCACTCGCGTGTCTCTAAGTTTAAATCTAGAAACTTAACCAAACGAGCTCAAAAAATTCTCAAATTTGAATATTTTATAAAGGACACTTAAACGAACATTTTTCATGAGACACATTGACCCAAATCTTTCTAGATTGAGAGCAGTAATTCGCCCAAACCGTTACAAAAACTATGACCGTGTCTAGAAATTCTATTTTTCCGAAATCAATTTGGTTCGAGATCCAAAACTTGTTTGTATGTTCTGAAATTTGATTATGTTAAACTACAAGTTGTGAGGAACAACTTTTGTGAAGTTTTTTTTTTTTTTCGAAAATCGGATCCTAAGAGTTGATCAAAATCGTTTGAACACCAAAAGGTCACAAGTTCCAACACAAAGTGAGACTCTGTTTTGCAAATAACGAGACCGAAAGTTTATTCTTTTAAATCCCTAAAATAATGAGTAAAATATATGTCATAGCTGAAGATGTCTAGAACATTTTTGAAGGAGGAAGCAACCCCAAAATTGTAGCACATTTTTTCCCACAAAATAGCAAACGGCGAGGATCCAACAAACTGATCCGGGAGAAATCCACTAAACCAAGCTAAATCACCCTCATTAGTACTAATCCAGCCAACTAGATCAATACTAATCCATCTTAAGGCTAATCAACCAAACTAGATTAACACTAATCCATCTTAAGGTTAATCTCACTTAATACTAATGTAATTAAGCTAATTAGCACTAATCAAACCCTCTAAACACAATTAACAACATAATCAAGGATTAGGGAGTTAACTCATCGGATTAGGATGGCGGCGGGTTCACGGTGACAGTGACGCAACGACGGTGAGATTTCGCAACTACCGAGTCTCTAACGGAGTTCAAATGGTGGCTGAAAAGGCCTTACAAGGGCTCTCGACCAAGGGGAGGAACCTATTCTGTGAAGTGCTGGTCTGTGGAGGTGAGGATGGTGGCCAACTATTGCTGGTCGCATGAAATGGAGTGGTGCAGCAACAAAAATGAAGGGAATAGCAGAACCAGAATCAAGGGGAAGGGAAATGAGCTGGCGGTGAAGTTGTGTGGTGTACGATGGTGGTAGGGATGGCGTTGGTGGAATTTCGGTGGGTGGATGTGGCTGTGGGGATGGAATGATGGAGAAAATGGGATGCTGCTGTGGTGTTGGTGCTATGGCAGTGATGAGTGGATGCTGGCAGTGCTGTAGGTGAGCTGGCGTGAATGGAGGGGAGGATGAAGATGGAGGGAAGTGGTGTTGGTAGCAACTGAAGGGAGAAGTTAGTGGAAAGGAGAAAGATACGTGAGGAAGGAGATGGGATGAAGGAACGTGGGAGGAAAGAGAGGAGCGGCTGCAGGGGAATGAACGTGTGAGAGGGAGGGGGAGAGAGAAAGAAAACCACAAGTCAAGCTAGCAACCTATGAGAAGCCTTGGCCAAATATCTATTTCATGATCACATTGCCACAAAATTCCTATGCCCCTAAAGTCTTTGGCCTAACCAATGGCCAATTTTCTTGTAATTTCTTACAAACAAAGACAATTTGGGGGCCAAATAATCCAATTTCCCTCTTGATCCGAATTTCCATTTCTTTTCCAATTTGTCCGAAATTCAATTTTTCTGCAAAATTTCGGACTTGTCAAAATTTCGCTGAAAGATGAGATGACGTCCTATAAATGAATCGTGACATGCTCGAACGTCCGATTCCCGAATTCAAATTCAATTTCGTGGTTAAAATCGACCAAATGCAATTTTAGTATAACCTAAGTTATTGGGTAGCTTTTTGGGATTTTAGTGCGTTTGACCCGTGATCGATAATTCTCGATCCACGTTTGTGCATCTTTGACTTGTAGGCGACTCTCAGTTGTTGTAAAAATCGCAAGGTTTCAATTACGTGTCCCGAGTGTACTATCGATAGAAAATCGGGTCCGTGCCGTTCGATGCGAGTTTTGAATCACCCGCAATTCAGTTATGTGTTTCTATCGAATCAACCTATCTCCGATCATTAATCGATTATAACGATGTTGTATTGACCTTTGCCGATTATTACAATCGAGCGATCGATTTTCGATCAAATTCTCTAGTCTATTGCGTTTATATCCCTTAACGGCTTCTCCTAATAGATTAGTTAACTTGTGAGTGACCAGCTCAGAGTAAAATGACCATCAACACGTTGATGAAATGCCCATTTCATATGTTCGAGGCAGGGTTGAATTTCAGGATGTCACACCTTGGGCCCTGAGCAATCGTAATAATGAAAGAATGGTCTCAAGGATTGCATGGTAGTATGGAATGCCATGTGATTCTCGAGACGCCATGTGTAAAATGCATGAGTGCATGAATGCATATTTTGAAAAGTGATACTATAGTCGGTGCACATGTGACTTGAGATCGATATTTGAACAGTTTTGGATTATTGCATGGCATGGGTGCAGGATTATAATATGTTGCACGTTCTTGTGTTTGACTCATGAACATGGAAAGTGTTATAAGAATTGCTTACGTGCTTTGTTACGATGGCTTAAGAAAGTAAGATGATCATTCTTGTTTATAGTTAAGGCAAAGCGGGGGTTGTTTTGCTATTGATCTTCCATCGATAGATAATTTGCATGTTTAGGGCGTTTCCGAGGTGAATGGCTTCCCTATGCAAGGTCTAGGAAGTTCACTCGCTGAGTTTTATCTCACCGTTGTTGTTTAATTTTTACAGGCCCTAAGCATGTCTAAGCCGTATCGCCACATTCATTTTGGTGTGCTTATGGATCAGGACACTGAGGTGACCTCTTATCTAGTTGAGAGTACGGACATTAGATACGAGAAACATGTGACCACGATTTGGGTGGATGAAGGGTTGTTTAACCTAGTACCCCATAGGTTCGAGGCCTGGTACGTTTGGTTTAGAGAGGAGCGTTGGGGCCCTCTCCAATAATTTGATGGACCGTCAAGTGGAGGATCCAACTAGTAGGGGCCCCATCGATAGGGATAGTTCTGACGGTGATGTCATTAACCTTGAGGTGGATCCAAATTCGGAGTTGGAAACCGAGCCCAAGCCAGGGCTTTATAACCTAGACATGAAGGGGATACCACCCTTTTGAAGTCGCCTCGTAGCATAGAGGTGCTAAGCCAATCCGGAATCCTCTTTGGAATCACGTGTATGGCTAAACTTTTGGGGTATAATTAAAGTTAATTTGTATTGGCTAATGGAGGTGTTTATGTAAGTGTTTGTTGATGTGTTCCTAATTATCCCTGTTTGTTGATTGAGTGAATTGTTTTTGCTTCCACTTGCATATATAATCGATAATACGAATGAGTTGGCGATGCCTCTTGGGATGTCGCAAGCAAATGACCTAAGTGAAAGCGAATGGTGCGGTTGTCGTGACTCCGGAGTGGGTTGGGGCGTGATAGTTATGGTAGCACCAACTGCCAACATCCGTGCTAGGCCTTACTCACTAGTCAATGTCTATAAAGATAATCCAATGAAGCTAGCATGACTGCCTAACAGGCAAGATGACCAACCAAATCCTCGATTAAACTCATCACAATTTGCCGAAGAAGTTTGACAAAAATTGGGTTTAAATAGAGGAAATGTTAGGCTTGTTTATAGAACAATACCTAAGGTATTAATTGCTAATTTGGCTAGACTTTACCAATATAATAGTAAGTTGGTCAATCAGTTTATTGCTTGATTTAATAAGGCTAGAAATAAGTACCTCGACATACTCTTGGAAAAAAAATCAATAAATTTAACTTTTTTTTTTTTTGGTCAGTAATAAATTTAACTTGAAAGAATGATCCGAAAGCCAAGACTTTGCCGATTTATTTCAATTAGTAATGAAAGTGCATGTGAGCAATGTCTTAAAGAAAGAGATAAATAGGCACATGAGGAATTTACACAAAGCACGGCTTTAATGCTTATATATGAATTAGATGATGAATCTAACCAAATTGAAAATATTCAAATAGCAGTGGCAAAAATGGTACTCGACAAACCTTATGTTTGACAATCCTTAAAGCTTACTAAAACAAAAGAAACAATAATGATTGAGGCTAAAGATACCCAATTTTACTTATCAGATATCCATAAATTTGACGAAATTTTCAAACTTACTTTTGAAAGATGGCCTACTTAAATTAAGCGAAGGCCAGCTAGTTCCTAGTAAAGAAGATTTAGTGAACAAAGAATATTGCAAGTGGCACGATTTATGGGCAATAACCCAATTAATTGTATTGTTTTAAAAAAAAATAAATTTAAGGGGCATTTTAGCAAGGAAAAATTAAATTTACCTTTGATGACCCCTGATTATCTAATTTAAAAGAATCGACAAGTAATCAATAAATTGTTCAACTCTTTTAAAAGGAGGCATATATTGATATGCAAAGACGTCCAAATGTTTAGTTGACAATCATGGAAGCAATCGACAAGGAAGTGGACACGATATAACAGTCAAGTAGTAGAGTTGACATTCTGGGATGCAACCGTTAAGTTAGTGGAGTAGATGTAATTGTCAAACAATCGTCGATCTACTAAAGTTGATGTAACTATCAAGTAACCCTTTTTGTAATTAAGTAACCGTCAATTAAGCATTAGTGTAGTAGGGTCAATGTCACTGTGTAATTGTTGCTTGTGGGTTATAAATTCCACAAATGTACCCTTTGTAAACCCCCCAAATCCATCACAGAATCAACGTTCTTCTACAAAGTAATCTTTATTTTTACTTTTCAGCAATTTACATAATTGGACACATTTGTTTTCAGTCTTCATGCCTTTAAATTCCCTTTCATTTACTTTTTTTATCCAAAATCAATAAAGGACTATTCCCAACCTCTATCAATCACTTGGCGATCCATACATATTCTAAAAGATATTTTAACAAATTTTCAATGAAAAATATATTTATGCCACTAGGCCAACCACTTTAGTGGTACATTTATTAGTATGCCCATATTGATGATTTTACTGATTGCCCTGATGAAACAAAAATGATTGATGATCTTCATTCTGTATGCTTTGCAACATTTTACTGGGGGAGATTTCATTTCACAGAATTTTTTTCAGGTTATGCTGTTGCTGAAGGAAGACCAGTAAGAGAATCACGGCTGCCTTGCTGTGGTATTGGAGTTGGATGCTTTCTGTAAGTTACTTTCTTTACTCGTGGGTTGGATTTCATGTATTGGCTAAGCGCATAGTCAACTGCGAAGCATGATGGAGTCAACAGTCCCTATAACTACAAGGACTGTGTGACAATTCTTGAGCCTGGATGTAGCAGATTATTATGCTTCATGAGTTCAACATTTGTATATTTTGTGATTCTTATTGGTACCTGGCCTTCAAGTTTGAAACCAGAGAAATCCCATGTGATGGTTCTTTTACCGAAATCTGAGCCTTATATTCATCATAATTTCGATAACTTTATGATCATCAGCTAATTTAGATGTCTGCTTTGTTGAAGGTTTATCCTTGGCTTCTTCCTTGGTGCCATCCCTTGCTACATAGGACTACTTTTTCTTGTCTGCGGAAGGATAGACTACCGGGAAAAGCCCGGATATATTGCTTGTACAATCGCTGTAAGTCTCTATCTTTCTTCATTCACAAAAATAGCTACATTCGCTTGTTTGTTACTTCCAGGTAATTTATATGTTCATGCCCCTACCCTCTGTTGTGTGCTTATGCACTCAGGTGTGCATACTGGCACCTATAGTTGTCTGCCTTTGTTGTACTATGTAGAATTAATATCGTCATTCGTCTTACTATGTACCTCTTCCATCAGAGCAGTTCAGTAATACATCACATAAGTTAATGATTTCTCTCCCTTGTCCAAAAACGTGTCTCATGTACAGCTGTATATATGGTTCTTTCTGTTCCCGAATATACCACGTAACATGTTGATTGAGGAAGCCTCTACTGTCTTCTAGCTTATCTTTGTCCGGCCCTCTAATGACTTCTTATTCCTGACAATGCCTATTTTAGTTTATCCTCTAAAATGAAATCCATGTTCCCTGTTGATATGGAACTTCAGGACTGCAGAGTAGATGCTTTGCTCTATGATTTTCTTGAGTAGGGAAAAAGATTGTCTGGCACGTTCCTTCATATAGATCCTTTGTATGCATCTCTAAACATCTCTATTTATGAGCCATTTTGAATCCTGGCCTTTGCTTTTCATTACATCCCTCTCTTACATGTACATGTTCAATTCATTTTGCGACGGACAAAAACTGAAAATTCCTGCAATGTCCATATGCAGGCAATCCTGGCAACAATTGCAATTGTCCTTGGTGTCACGAGAGAAGCCGATGATTGGTAGCATCATAGCAAATGGCCTTAATAGGTATCTGAAAATGGCATGGTTCATGCGATCTAGCTGGTGATTACATGAACAGATGGGGCCATCACGTTATCAACCGTAATTAATCACAAATTTTCCTTCTGTCTGATGAGCAAGGAAAACAGCATGATTGTGTTGGTCCGAGAAATCCATGTTTTGGAATCATTCCTAGTCTTCAAGGATCGTTTTGTGGAATTAAGAACAAGGTTATCCTGTCTTTTTGATTGGCGAGCCTCATGACGTATGTATATAATCGTTGCTGTGACTATATCTGCGATGTTTCTTTGAAATGTTATATTGTGAAGCTAGATTTGATGGTCAATACTTTCCTTTTCATCTGAATATCTAGGTTGAAAATAGTAGATGGTATTTCAAATATCTTATCTTGCTCTTTTCAGTGAAGATTCAAGTTGAGTTCTGTGAGCTTGACAGTGGATGATAATTGAATATGATGCTCTTATAATCATGTCTAGTATCTGCGGCTTAAGGACATGGGCAAGGATTGCCATAAGGTCCAAGTTGTGGATAAAAGAAGATTAGAGACAATTTTAGTCCATGAAATCTATAGGAACTTATGCAAGAATGGAAGTCTCAAACTCTCGACTCAATTGTACATTTCATCAAAAGAAAATGGCAATAGCATTTTAGTTTCGGTCAAATCATCCCTCATCAATTGGTAAGAACTAGGCCTTGTTTGGTAGAAAGGAATCGGCTTGGAATGGAATTGTTACCTCGAGATGCGATTTTATTTCTTTTGTTCTGGGGAAAGATGTGGAGTGCTTTCCATCGAACGAGGAGAATAGCCAGTCCATGGCTCCGCTTATGGTGTGGCCAAGATGGCCAATCCATTCCTTGGGCAAAATAATAAGAAAATACGTTTTTCTAGAAGTCCAAGATATGGTGATTATAAATTGTCGTCGAACCGCTTTTAACAAGGCGTCATTGACTACGTATGCCTTTTTGGCCGTGTGGGGCCGACGCTGAACCATCTTCGGCCAAATGCCAGCGCGCACGCTCCTGCATACGTAGGGGATGACGTTTTACAGGGGAAATTGTCAGCGTTCGAGCTAAATCGCACTGCGTTTCCGCTTTTATATCCATTCGGTCGGCCATTTCCAAACAGCTTTTCTAAAGCTTGAAAACAAGAATTTAAAAAATATTTACATAATTCTTTTTAGGATTTATAAATATTCAAATTGACGAAATGAAATGATTTGAAGTGGTTTTTTTTTTTTTTCCAAATCATGCCACCTCGCACCTACCCTTTTGGCCTTAAAACGTAGGGATTGACGTTTTACAAGGGAAATTGTCAATGTTCGAGATTTTGACTCGATGCATCTTTCTTATCCGTCATGAGACATGATTTGATGCGTCAAAGCTAAATCGCACCATGTCTCTAGTTTTATATCCATTCGGTGGGCCATCTCCAAATAGCTTTTGTCAAAACCCATGAAAAAGCTTGAAAACAAGAATTTCAAAAAAATTTACATATTCTTTTTTAGGATTTTTAAACATTCAAATTAATGAAATGAATTGATTTGGAGTGGTTTTTTTTTTTTTTTTTTTTTTTTTTTTTCAAATCATGCCACCTCGCACCTACCCTTTTAGCCTTTATATAATGTAGAATGCTCGAAAACTTCAAAAATTGCTTTACATTGATGTGTCAAGGCACATGTAATTCTTCCATGATTATTTAAAATATATATTAGAATTTTAAATTTTAATGGAAAACTAAGAAAAAGTTACTTTTAACTTGTTAGAATTCGCAACGAACAAACTCTAATATATTCATACATTTCAAGGAAAAATAAACGGCAATGGACCTTTTTTCAATTCTTGTACCATAACTTGATAAGTGTCCTTACTATCTATAGTGATGGTTGAATGGCACGAGTTGATGTTTCTAGAACATAAGATCGTGAGTTCAAGCATATGCTCATTAGTAATTTGGGTGTCATGCTGGGGCGTTGAGGTAAAAGGACTCACCCACCTTAACTCAATCTGTGGTGCTGAGTGAAGATTCCTTCACAATCTTCAACCTAGAAAGTATCCATAATGATTGTGCTTCTTGACTTATTTGGGACTCTATATGAAATGAAATGGTTGAAATATATGTAAAGTTATCTCTAATCTTATAGAACAATGCAAAACAATTTGCTTCAAGGTAATGTGTGAAATAATTGAAGCTCTTATAATCTTGATTTTGTATTGAATGATGTTGATATAGAATGATCGAGGCATTCGTATTAGGCCTCCTTTTATGCGAAAAAAGAGCGAATAACTAACGTAATACATGGTCCATCATAATTTGGAATGGTCATGACTCAACCATTTTATGTAGCCATTTTATGTAGCAAGTAATGTTAGAGATACCAAAATTCGTGTACTAAATAAATCTATGAAATTACACGGAAAATGATAAGTGATTATTTAAGTTAGTGGATTCATTTAAGCACTTTGAAATTTTATTGGACATTAACAAGGAAAACGATGGTTAGTGTTGGTAATAGGGAGTTTGTCATTTATTATACTAAGGATCTTACCATCTATTATATTATCATGAGCTCATCGAAGGTCATGTTGATATTGGATGGCCTTCATATGAGAATAATCTATCGATTATGAAGAATTATGATGAATGGACTTTTTCACCATTTACTAATCAATTCTTTGAAAGTCGAATATGTGGATATAGTCGGAAAGACATATAGGCACTTGACAACATTGATACGCAACATATTTAACATGATCACAGTCATATTCAATAAAGTGACATATTCCTAGTCAAAGGCCATATGGGGGGATGCAACGTGGAAATAGGCGGTTTGGCAACTTCAAAGAGTCTTACCTTGAAATCGACAAGGATGAGTCAGATGGAAAGAAAAATGAAATTACAAGAACTTTTAGAAGGAATCTCATCTTGTCTAGTGATTTGCCCCCATGGCAATCCCTATGGACCTACACTCAAAAGTAAAAAAACAAACTTGTCTCCAATGGCATGGGATTTTCTTAGAATATGTGCAATACAGTAACTTATTTCCAAGAACATGGCGATATTAATTAAGGAAGTTATAGTAGAGATCATGCTAAAAACCCTTCAGGAGAAGCTCTTCTATATGCTTTTGCAAAAACGAGGTTAACCAACGTAATCGATGCACGTAGATACCGCATTAACAAGGAACTCGCACGGATAACAATGACTCCTTGCCTTATCTTCGCCTCTATCCCCAGAACGAGCCAAAGTTGCAGCCAGAGAGCGAACAAAAGCTAGAAAACAACCGAAACGATAGCCTGTTGCTCTATTCGCAACCGTTCAAGTCGATGTTATATGTACATGAGGAGATGATAGAATGCAGATAGTCAAACAATATTGCAAAATTATTTATTAGGCATAAGTATTTCAAATTTGATACAACACTTGTCAAAGGCTTTTTACACCATCACGATGAACAAGATGTGAATCCCAGGTTTTTCCTTTCTCCAATAACATGCCTTGCCAGCAAAGGAGAGATTCCATCGCCGTTGAGAAATTAGACATTGTACTTGTCCTACCCTGAATATTCCAGTGCAAGATCTTATGGGATCTTCATAAGACGTACTATTTTCAATAATTTGTATATGATTTACTACGTGTGCTATACTCATCCTCGCATTTTGAGCGGTGAATAGGCTTTTCTTCTCTTTATTTTTGGGTTTCCTTCTCTTTTTCTTTCATTTTTGATTCCAACTCTGGTCACGATCAAGAAGCTTCTTGGCCAACACACACACGGCTATGTATGTGCTACGGCTATATAAACACGACACCACACAATCGCCCTTGCCCAACATTATCAAACCATTGAAGTCTCTCTCTCTCTCTCTCTCTCTCTCTCTCTCTCTCCCACTCACAGCATACAGACAAATAGATACGCACACGCAGAAGAAAAGATGGAGGCATCGATCCAGTCAATTGCGCTAGCGACGGTTCTGGCCGTTCTGACCACATGGGCATGGAGGGTGGTGAACTGGGTGTGGCTGAGGCCGAAAAGGCTCGAGAGGCTCCTGAGACAACAGGGCCTCTCCGGCAAACCCTACACCTTCCTGTTCGGTGACCTCAACGAGAACTCGCGGTTGCTCACAGAGGCCAACTCCAAGCCCATCGCCATGTCCGACGACATCAAGCCTCGTCTCTTGCCTTTCTTGCATCAATCCTCCCAAACCTATGGTATGCACTTCTTCATAGTATCACTCTGTGTGGCATTTATACTTTCTTATAAATTAACACTTGCTTGGTTTCGTCCTTTGGTCGACGCTGTTTCTGATGGAGTTTCAGAACATTTGAATATACTATCCTTTATCTTGGAAATTCATACTTCCCCGTTTTGCGTTTTTGCGACCAAAGATGTTAGTGCATCTCAATTCCTTTAAATAATTGCTTATTTTGATATGCACACAATAATGACATCTTACCGTACAAAAGCGACATTAAATAAAACTTGCATGTAATCATGTCGTGTGACACTTAAACAGTAATTACTAATTACATTGCCACACACACGCATATATAGAAGCACAACACAGCACAGATTTCTGGAGATAATTACCAAAAAAACAAAACGATCACAAATATATTGTAAGAATGCCTTTTAGTCATAAATTTTTTAATTTTGCCAAATTAATTTTAAGCCTTTTGACAATTTGTGAAATTAATCATTTCAGACAATTTTGACAAAAAATTGTAGATGTGGATGCCAACCTTCTCATATGGCATGTCCGACATTGATGTGAATAATTTTACAATTTATAATAAATTTTCTGAAATTTATTCTTTTTTCCTTTTTTTTTTGCTTTTGTTTTTTTTTGTTTTTGTTTTTTTGTTTTTTTGTTTTTTAACTGTGGCCACGTCCTCGCCAGCTCTAGGCAATGGTGTCTAGGCCCTCACATGTGGTTAGCAATCTCTACCGGCGGCCACCAATGCCCTAGACTGGTGAAGGGAAATAAGTAAAAAAACAGAACAAAGAAAAAGGAAAGGAAAGAAAAGAAAAGAAAAGAAAGTAAAACAATTCAGAAAAAAAAAATTACAAATATTATTCACGTCAACGTTGACTATACCATATAAAAAGGCTAAAAAATAGTTCACATTATTGCCGGCCATGGTAATTATTATAACCATCTTTTGCCTCGTCAATATGAATTAAGGCACGCATTTACATGCAATCCTAAAAAACAGCAGACCATGTATTTCATTTGGCGCTGGGGCTCTTACCAAGTGCATTGCAGGAAAAGACTCGTTCATGTGGATAGGACCAACACCGAGAGTGCGCGTAACGAACCCCGAACAACTAAAGGAGATCTTCTCCAAGATAAACGACTATCCCAAGAGAGACTCCAATCCCCTGGTGAAGTTGCTCTTGGATGGACTCGTGAATCACGAGGGCGAAAAATGGGCACGGCACAGAAAGATCATCAATCCAGCATTCCACATGGAGAAGTTGAAGGTACATGAAACTAATCCCTGGTCAACTGAATTGAACCACAAACATTGATGCCTCAGGATTTCTCTTTTAAATCCCTCTTTGCTTGGGTCTGTTGCTTTTGCAGCTTATGTTGCCCGCATTTTATTCAAGTTGCACTGAGATGGTTGGTAGATGGGAAAAATTGGTATCAGTAGAGAGATCCTGTGAGATCGACGCGTGGGTCGACCTTCAAAATTTGACCCGTGAGGTGATCTCTAGAACAGCGTTTGGCAGTAGCTTCGAAATGAGCAAAAGGATCTTCGAACTTCTTGGGGAACAAGCCCAGCTCACGATAATAGCCCTTCAATCGGTCTACATCCCTGGCTGGAGGTAAAATCGTTCATCATCCATAAGCTAATTGAATCTAAATGAGCTTATGGCTTACAATCATGACATTCTAAAAAAATCCAACTATTGGATTCAATGTTTCGCAGGTTTGTGCCAACTAAGAGGAACAGGAGGATGAAGAACATAGATAAGGAAGTGCGGGCTCTGCTCATGGACATCATCCGCAGAAGAGAGAAAGCAATAAGGGAAGGGGAAGTTGCTAACGATGATCTGCTGGGGCTGTTGCTGGAGTCAAACATGAAGGAGAATGTCGGGATGAGCCTTCACGATATGATCGAGGAGTGCAAGCTTTTCTACTTCGCCGGACAAGAGACCACTTCGGTCTTGTTGGTTTGGACCATGGTCTTGTTGAGTGTGCACTCGGATTGGCAAGCACGAGCTAGGGAGGACCTCCAAATCTTCGGAAGCGGAAAACCTGACCCTGACGGCTTGAGCCACCTCAAGATTGTAAGTTCAATGCTCTTTTCCTCTTTTGTTGAGAATGGGACTCATAATAGGTCCGATCTAGAGAGTTCTTCATGAGCATCTTTTATCACATGACGCATGATAATCATCCTATAATTATCTATAATTACCGGATGCGA
This sequence comes from Eucalyptus cloeziana, assembly GCA_014182715.1. Lineage (NCBI taxonomy): Eukaryota > Viridiplantae > Streptophyta > Magnoliopsida > Myrtales > Myrtaceae > Eucalyptus > Eucalyptus cloeziana. The sequence goes on along the minus strand of CM024639.1, from coordinate 13,730,357 downwards.
TTTTCCAATCCTTAGTAGATGAAATGTTTGTTTAAAAATAATGTTATCCTATGAAGATGAACACGACAATGAACTGACAGGACAATTTCTTTGCACACTTGAATTGAACTTGGATTTCCTCTCGACACAAGAACCTGATTTTTTGGACAATAGCCTCAAGCCCCTTTTTTTGGATAAATTACAATATATTTCCATATCTTCGAGGATATTGATATCATTCCAGCATCGTGATCGTTCACAGATGCTCCTACATGCGCATCTCTACCATATGAATTCTTCTAAGGATTTGTCGCGATCAGGTCACGATGATCTTAAATGAGGTGTTAAGGCTATATCCACCGGTGACTGATCTGGCGCGGAAGGTTCCTAGGGAAACAAAACTCGGGAAGCTGACCATACCTCCGGGAGTCCAGCTCTTAATGCCGACAATCCTCATCCACCATGATAAAGAACTCTGGGGCGAGGATGCCGAGGAGTTCAAGCCAGAGAGGTTTGCCGAGGGAGTGTCCAAGGCCACCAAAAACCAAGTCTCCTTCTTTCCATTCGGATGGGGCCCTCGTATATGCATTGGCCAAAACTTCGCGTTGATAGAGGCAAAGATGGCGCTCACCATGATTCTTCAGCAGTTCACGTTCGAGCTCTCTCCATCTTATGCGCATGCTCCTTCTAATGTCATCACCCTCCAGCCACGATATGGTGTTCAGGTCATCTTGCGCAAGGCAAACTAAAAGTTACAGATCAGGGTGACATGTAGTGTAGACAAATACGTGGATAGATATAATGTCACACTACACCGATTTTCGAAGTTTGTACGTTGTTGTTTAAGAACAGACATTTAGTGGTTGTAAACGTAATTAAATGGCCTCTTAACTAAGTGACCGGTTAGTTTTGTTTAATAACAGCAAGACGCTGGATGTATCTGAATCTTCCTCTCAGAAAAACCCCAGTGGAAGATAAGCTATGCCTTTTCCTAGTGCTATAATAACCCCATTTATTTCTATTCAGATACTGATCTGGCCAATGACCAGTAAAGATGGCTTTATTATCCCTATTCTTCAGATTTTAACGTGCACTAGAGGATACAAAAATTGAACCACATTTCTCCACAAAGGAGAAGAACCACACCAGCTTTAGAGACCTTCAACTGCTTGGTCCAAAGCAAATGGAGCCATTGCCGTTAGTGAAATTTTGTCGCGCTGCATTGGAATTTCTGTGAGATCTTGATGAAATGCTTGTAGGGAATCTTGGGATTTTAATTTTGTCTTACGAACTCCTATATTTGCTAATTTACTCTAGCATGGGATGATGTGTTAATGGATATTTCTTTAACAAAAAAGAAGGGGTTGTTTGGCAACGTGCCAAACAATGCATGACTCTGATTTTTTGTTTCCGGAATCAGTTTGGAAACAGAATCACGTTTGGTAAAATTTTTGTTCCTGGGAATAGTTTTGGAGTAGAATCAAGAATAAAAAAAAAAAAAAAAAAATTGATTCTTGTTCTGGGAACAAAAAAAGAATAAAAAAAGTGGAACCCTTCTCTCCCCTCCTTTGTTGCCGTTCGCCACTGTCCGCCACTGCCTGTTGCCGATGTTCGCTGCCGCCATTCACCAGTCGCCTGTAACCAATCCGGCAAGCTTGCCGGAGGCTCGCTAGGCCAGGGCGAGGTTTGGCGAGCTCGCCGGAGGCAAGCCCAACCACCGATGAGGTCGCCCAGCCCCGCTGGTGGCCAGGCGGGCCTCGCCCAGCCCCAGCGAGGCTCACCCAGCCCCCTCGATGGCCAGGCATGCCTCGCCTAGCCCTGGCGAGGCTGGGCGAGGGTTAGGCGAGCCTTGCCCAATTGTCGGTGAGGCTCGGCTAACGAGGGCTGGCCTTGCCGAGATCCGGCGACGCTTTGGTGAGGTTGCTGGCCCTCGTTCGGCGACCGGCCTGAAGAAGAAGAAGAATCGGAGAAAAAAGAAAAAAAGAAAAGAAAAAAAGGAAAAAAAGAAAAAAATGGAAAAAAAGTATAAAAAGTATAAAAATTATTTAAAAATTAAAGTAAATTGATTTGGAACAGAATCAATGAGCATAATACCAAACGCAATTTTATTCTAGAATCAAAAATTTTGGATAGTTACCAAATGGCTTAAAATGCTTAGAATGTGTTCCTGGGAACAGAATAAAAAATAATCATTTCTTATCAGAATCTACTCCCGAAAACAGAATCGTTACCAAACGTGCCCTTCGTCATTTTCCATTTCTTTCTTTTGCCTTGTAATTTTCAAATAACTTCTTATTCATTTCCATCGAAAACTCAAAAAGTTAAATAGTTGACTTTTATGTTAACTTTTTGGTTAATCCATTGATCAAAAGTCAATCCCGAATCAAGAGTTAGCTTTTTACATAAAAAGATTATAAATGATTCTAATTTCACTCTAACCAAGTTAATTTTCAAAAATTTCAAAGATTTAACCCATAAATCAACATTTTAGAAAAAGTCAATCAAATAGTTGATTTTTGGTCAAATATTTGACCAAAAAAATTGGAAAATTCAAAAATCCACAAAAAGTTTCCATTTTAGTTTCAATTTGACTTTGGCGCCAAATTCGGCTAAGAACAAAAGTAATTTTGTTCTAGTCATAATTAGACCTAGTTGCTTTTACAACATTTGATTTAGGGATCATTACTTATTCACTCGTTCATTCAGTTTCGAGAATGGTCATGTTAAAATGTCCTAATTAAGGTGTCCAAATCAATTTTTATGATTTGTGAATGGACACTTTCATTGTTCTCATTTTCTTGAGATAAGTCCAAATCTGGGGTCCATCTTAGGAGATTCATTTGGGAACTTTTCAATTAGAGGAATTCAACCTTCTTGAATATAGGAAAACCAAGCTAATAAACGAAAGAAATTCAAGTTGATCCATCTGAGACTAAAATTTAATTTCACGAATTAAGGTTCAATTTTACCATTAAACCTCGATTCATTTTTAGCATAAGAGTCATGACATCAATTCAAAATCAATTCAGATACAATAGGTTACCCTAGGTATGAGCAATTAATTGAATAAGTGCCTCGCGATATTACTTGAATTCAATTTTGATTAATTTAAGATTTTTGTTAAATTAATGTCTCGAGGAAGATTTTCCCAAGCGGATTAGAAATCAGATGAAGAAAGAAGAAACAATTTCCTTCTTGGATTTTTTCTTTTGGACTTGTAAAACAAGACAAAAGGAGGAAATAAAAGATAAAATAAGAATCTTCTGTCTTCTGCAAAAGCCTTCTTATGAATTAAAGAATCAGAAGTGGTGGGTGCATGTCAAATTGTTGACCTTGGGCACACACACATATAAAAGGGTGTTACTTTGCCCATCGAAAAAGTGACAAAAAGCCCTAAAATTGAAGGAGCAACACGTGCGTCCAGAGAGCGCCGCTGCAGTCCTACAAGTGAAAAAGGGAGCCGAACGTAAGAGCACGTAGGAGCCACGCGAAGCCTTAAACAATAACGCGAAGCCATACGTGCGTGGACCAAAGACGAACGCTGGAGTTCTTGATTTTGGCATACGTAGAGTGTTTTGCTTTGAGCTTATATCCCAGTGAGTTGTTTATTTATAAACAATTTGAGTTTGAGGTTAAATCTAGGTGTGGGAAACACTTGAGCGTGTGAGTGATTGTAAACTCTGATTCTTTGATTATAGTGGATTATTTGCTGTTGGCTCTCCCCGTGGATGTAAGTACTGATACTTGGATCGAACCACGTAAATTTATGGTGTTCTTATTATTTCTCGTTTATTTCTCTGGTGATTTTGTGTTGACGTAAATTACAAGATCTTGTCATTTCCGCATATTATATTCCAACAATTGGTATTAAAGCTTTGGGATCAGATTTCTTGATTGTGATTTGGAGCTTTTACTTGTTTGATTATTATTTGGAAATTCTATTATTGCAATTATGTCTGAGAGGAGATCTGAAATTGAGAAGTTTAACGGGAGCAACAACTTTGTGTTATGAAGCATCAAGATGCAAGATGCGGGCATTATTGACAACCCAAGGTTTGGCCAAGGCCTTGGATGGTGAAGATGGGTTGCCTATTATAATGAAAGCATTTGAGAGGGTAGAGCTAATGGAAAAGCAAAGAGTACAATCTTGTTAAATTTGTCGAATGAGGTTTTAATAGAGGTTGCTGAGGAGAAGGATGCCACAGCATTATGGGCAAAACTTCAAGCACTCTATGTGAAGAAATGTTTGAACAATCACTTATACATGTTGAAGAAGATGTTTCAATTTAGATATACTGAAGGTACGTCTATTAGAATCCACCTAGATGAATTTAATAAACTCATGATGGATCTGAAGAACGTCAGTAAGATACTTGATGATGAAAAACATGGCATGATGTTGTTAGCCTCTTTACTAGAGTCATGGGAGCATTTTACTGATTCACTGTTACAGGGACATACTACAATTACCTCAAAAGAGGTAAAGTCCGCCTTATTCTCTAAGGAGTGGTAGAGAAAGTTGTGAGATGATGGTCTTGCACAAGGAGCAGTGCAAACACTGACTATTCAGGGTAGAGAACAACATCGAGGGCCTAGTAGCAGCAGAGGGAAAAGCAGATCGAAATCATGCCAGAGAAAGTCCAAGGGACGCGTGAAGTGCTTTGAATGTCACGAGGAGGGGCACATCATGAGAGATTGTCCAAAGCAGAGGAATAAAGTTGATAAGCATAATGCCACAAGCAGTGTGGCAAACGTTGCCGAGGGGAGCAATAGTGATGCGGAAGCTATTTTATGTGTGACTACTACTTTGTCAGGATACGAATGGGTGCTAGATTCAGGGTGTTCTTATCATATGACGCCTCATAAGAACTGGTTTACTACTTACCAGACTGTAGATGGTGGTAGGGTTCTTTTGAAGAATAATGCAGTCTGTAAGGCTATGGTGATAGAGACAATTTGGATTCGGATGCACGATGGGGTGGTGCACACATTGACAGATGTGAGGCATGTACCGAAGCTCAAGAAGAACCTTATTTCTCTACGGACACTTGTTGACTTCGGGTGTAGTTACACGACTGAAGGTGGAGTACTAAAGATCTCTCGAGGTGCCATGATAGTGGTGAAGGGGAAGAAAGTGAATACTCTCTATCATCTACTGGGATAGACCGTGATCGGAACCGCTACAGTTTCATTAGATGAGTCTGACTCTAACTTGACTTTATTCTGGCATATGCGTTTGGGGCACATGAGTGAGGCAGGTACACGATGCTGAGTGAAAGGGGGTTGTTGAAAGGTCAGAAGAAAGGGAAGCTGGACTTATGTGAGCACCGCATCTTTGGGAAGTAGCACTGAGTTAAGTTTACTACAGTTGTTCATTCAACTAAACGACCAGTTGAATATATTCATTCAAACATCTAGGGCCCGTCTTCGTTCCTTCGAAAGGAGGTACCTGATATATGCTGACATTTATCAATGACTATTCGAGGAAGGTATGGGTATACCTTCTGAAGCACAAATATGATGTGTTTGATCGGTTCAAGAAATTTAAGGCATTGATTGAGAAGCAGTCAGATAAACAAATCAAGTGCCTGATAATCGATAATGGCATGGAGTTCTGTGATAAATATTTTCCCGAGTTCTGCGAGAAAGAAGGTATTGTAAGACACTGCACAACACCACAGTAGAATGGTGTGGCAGAACAAAAGAATAGAACTTTGCTTGAGTGAGCTTGATGCATGCTTTCGCATGTAGGACTTGGCAATGAATTTTGGGCCGAAGTAGTGAACATGGCATGTTATCTAGTTAATCGATCTTCATCCTCTGCTATCGAGTGGAAGACTCCTGAGGAAGTGTGGTTGGGGAAACTTATTGATTACTTCGGATTATGTATATTTGGATGTCCTATGTATGCTCATGCAAGTGATGGTAAGCTTGAGAGGGCAAAGAAGTGCATATTTATGGGTTATGCACATGGGGTGAAAGGCTATCGGCTGTGGTGCACTGATCTCATATCACCCGGTTTTCTAATCAATAGAGATGTGATATTTGACGAGAGTGCAATACTTCAATAGAGGAGTTCTGAGACATAACCAGTAGAGAAGACAGATCATGGTGTCATTAGTGAGGTGGAGCTTCAGGTGGAGACTCCGGAGACCTCGAAGGTAACAGAAGTTGAGACTACAGATGAGGCCGCAGTTCTTGAAGTCAATGATAGTGAACAACCAGCAAAGCTGCAGCACACTTGTGACATCCTAGATTTTCAGTCTTGTTTTCTATTGAACAAATCGGGCATCTCATCGACGCGCCTATAGGGCTGTTCTCAGAGCTGATCACTTTTGAGATAACTAGACTATCTAGGAAAGTCATTAAGGAATTTTAATGCAAAAGACTTGAGAATTCGACCAGGAATTGGCTTCTTGATCGTGTTCATCTTTAGAGGCTATTATGGCACAGTATAAAATCGATTTGAAATCAAAGATAGATTGGTTTGACTGAGATTGTGGCTAATTGTGGGTGACACTATTAAATTGAAAAATTATCGTTAGCTGGTACTAGACTAATTTTTCTATCGTTTTGGTACCTTGTGTTCGTATTTGAATCCTCAAGATTTTCACGATAACCGAGAGTCACCAATGAGTCAAGTGGGTTCATTGTGGCTTGAAGAAAATCGACCACGGGTCATTTGCACTAAAAATTTCTAAAAGTTTGGACTTGCAAGCCAAGCTATTTGACGAGGGGCACTTGTAGAAATCCTACAGGCTTTTTCTTCGTTCAAATTGGACATTAAATTTGGAGAAATTGTGAAGAAATTGAAGCTCAAATCTAGGAAATTCGTATGCTATTATGGGGGCTGCATTTTTGGCTTTAATTTGGATTATTGGTGGATTTATTGTGCAAGAAATAATTGGGGGACATTAGAGATATTTGTGTGGGCTTTAAGGGGACCAAAAACTTAATTGGTCGGTTAAGGATTATTGACTTTTGGCCCCCCTCATCCTCAGCTTCTTCAGCACGCTGCAACCGGTTCATCCCCTTCCTTCGCGCGAGCTCTCTCTCTTCACCGAAGGCCCCTGCTTTTCCATTTTGTTTTATTTCCTTCGATCAGCCATCCCACTGCTCGCCCATTTCCCTTTCATTTTCTTCTTCTCGCACGCCCCAAAATACCACTTGCTGCTCTACCAATTTTCCTTGGTCAAACCTCAGCAAAATTCTTTAAGCTGCTTCCATGTGTTGACTCCACGAAGCCTCGCCCACGTGCTTCCTAGTAGCTGCCATCCATTTGCCCCGTAACCCACCGAATTCCCCTCCATTTCAACCCACACATCCGAGTTTTCTCCAATGTCCAGCAAGCCACTGTTGACTAGCAGCTTCCTCTTCAACGCTAGCAAAGCTCGAAGCATCTCCATCTCGCCATTTGAAGCTACAGCTACCACGTCCAAAGATCTCTCTCTCTCTCTCTTTCCTTGCTCCATGCGGCCAGCGTCCATTTCCTTTGCTCATGGACCAGGCGTAGCAAGCCCAGTTTGGTTTTCAGTGGCCCAATTTCAGCTCATTGGAAGCCCATGAGCAAGTAGCCCACGAAATTGCAGCTCCAATTCAGTCTGCGTGTCCAGCCCATCTTCAATTCGAGCAGCCCATCTTGAAGCTAGATCAAGCCCAGCCCAGCGATTTGAAGCCCAAACAAGATCAGCCCAATTTGGAAGCCCGCAAAGCAAGCCCAAGCCCAAACCAAGCCCAGCAATTTGCTATGGGCTTGCGAGGCTTGTAGGGTTGGCTCGAGTGTCCATCGATGTCGCCGAAAATTCAGATTTTGGCGGTCATCGCGCTGTCGTCGCGGTGTTCCAGTCTTTACTTTGCATAAGTGAGTTTTACTCACTAATCCCTAATTAGTTTGCTAATGATGCTTAGGGATTGATTATATTTAATTTAGTGCAATTAGGTGGATAGATTAGATTAGAATAATTAAATTAGGGATTTACCTATGCATGTTAAGCAAATGGTTGGTGTAATTAGCAAGTAAATAGGCTCTTGTATTTATTGAGTGAGTCTCGAAATTTTTCCGGGCTCATCTCAGCTTCCAATTAGGCTATAATAGGCCTAAGTTGGATTTATTGTATTTATTTAATAAATTTTGTAATTAATTATTTATTTATTTATTTTCCGGAAATTCAACCAAGATGACCGGTGACCAGAAAATTATGCTGATTGCTGTGGTGCTATCTGTTTATTTATTTGAGTATCGGATCTCAAAAAATAAAGTGAAATTGGTGATTATGGGGATTTATCCCAAAATTGGAAAATGTCGGTATTTGAAGGGAAAATAACCGTGTGAGGTTGTGAGTTGGATTTAAAATTGCCAAGTGGGGCCATGATGCCACTAAGTCTAGAAGATTGCCAGGTGGGGCCGAGATTTTCACCAAGTCTAGAAATTTGCCAGGTGGGGCTATGATTCCACTTAAATCTAAAAGTTGCCGAGTGGGGACCGTGATACCACTAAATCTAGAAAAGTTGCCGAGTGGGGGCCGTGATGCCATTAAATCTAGAAAAATTGCCGAGTGGAGCCGTGATGCCACTAAACCTATGAAATTGCTAGGTGGGGCCTTAATAATCACCAAATATAAAAAAAGTTGCCAGTAGGGCCGTGATGACCACTTAATCTAGGTTGTGCCTATAGGGCCATGATTCAAAGTCGAGAAAGAATAGTCGGGATGACCGTGTGATGGCCTCGATGACATGTAATCGACTAAGTCGATTGATCGCTAAGTCGATCCTATTGGTTGAATTGATGGGTTAATGTGATTGTCAGTATTCATTATTTGAAATGACTTGCAGGAAGGAACTAAGGCCAAGGTAAGTTCTCTGACTTGTGTGTGCATAAGCAGCCCATAGTGGTCTTAAGGGGTAGAACTCACTGAGACGTTGCCTCACTGGTTATTATATAACCATTTCAGGCCCCTAGATGGCAGCACCTCCACCTCCTCGTCCTTCCATGCATTTTGGTATTCCTGAAGAGATCACCGAGGTAGGATACCACTTCTCGATATATCACCACCCAGAAGGGTTAGAGTATGTGTTGGTAGAATCCAAGGTTTGGGTTGATGTGAATAGAGATGACCTAGTACCCCATGAGTATCGATCATGGTATCGTCACTACCATGATGGGCGAAGAGAAGGTCCCATCCCAGAAGGTGATGTGCCTCTGTATGTTTTGGAGGCAGCATTTGGACTAGGGACGGTAGGCCCTAAGGATGGGTTGGTAGTAGATGCCAAGGATCTCAAACTTGAGGGCGATCCTAAGTCACTAGTATACTCAGCCGAGGGTGCTAATTGGAGTGAAGAGGAAGGGGAGATAGTCGAGCAAGAGGAAAGACTGGAGGAGGATCAAGAGTGGGAAGAGCCGGAGGAAGAACCTGTAGAGGAGGAATCTGAAGACGAAGAGCCGAAAGAGGAGCCAGAGGACGATCCAGAGGAGGATCCGGAGTATGACCCGGATGAGTACTAAGATCCCATCATGTTTGCAAACCTAAGTTGTGAATTGATGTGATAGATTAGACTTCTGTGAATAGTATTGTAAAATATACTATGTAGTTTGTATTGTATAAAAGTGTGGTTGTGGTTTTTCAGATGTGAAAAATATGGCCCTACTTTTCTATCCCATTGTTTTATTGTTTGGGGATTATTATATACTTCTGCATGCATATATTAAATGAAAAGGTCGGTGATGCGCCTTGGGATGTCGCTACTAATCGACCAGGTGAGAGATGGGCATGCATTCGAGGATCGGGGCGTGACAACACTATAGCCATAGATAGACAGAGAAGGCAAATTAAATCACCGGTACGTTATGGTTATATAGATATTGCTTATGCATTGACTGTAGGTGATGAGGTGGAGACAGATAAGCCTTCGTCTTACTCTGAGGCGATGGCTAGTTCGGAGTCATTGCAGTGGTTAGGGGCTATGAGTGAAGAGATGGAATCACTCCATCGAAATCAGACATGGAAGCTGGTCAAAGTACCCAAGAGCCAAAAGATTGTCGAAAGTAAATGGGTCTTTAAACGGAAAGAGGGCATTCTCGGTGTTGAGGTAGCAAGGTATAAGGCGGCACTTGTGATGAAGGGGTATACACAACGTGAGGGCATTGACTACAATGAGGTGTTCTATCCTGTGGTAAGACATACTTCTATTCGTGTTTTACTTGCCTTAGTTGCTTCACAGGATCTCGAGTTAGAGCAACTAGATGTGAAAATTGTGTTCCTTCACGGTGAGTTGGAGGAGCAGATTTACATAAGGCAGCCAGAAGGATTTGCTATTCCAAGTAAGGAAGATAATGTTTGCTTGTTGAAGAAATCTTTGTATGGGCTGAAATAGTCTCCTAGGCAGTGGTAACGTTTTGATGCTTTCATAGCTAGTCAAGACTACTCAAAAAGTTAGATGGATAGTTGCATTTACTTTAGGAGATTGGAGAATGGTTCTCTGATTTATCTACTATCTTTGTCCGGCCCTCTAATGGCTTCTTATTCCTGACAATGCCTATGTTAGTTTATCATCTAAAATGAAATTCATGTTCACTGTTGATATGGAACTTTAGGACTGCAGAGTAGATGCTTTGCTATATGATTTTCTGAGTAGGGAAAAAGTTTGTCTGGCACATTCCTTCATATAGATCCGTTGTATGCATCTCTAAACATCTCTATTTATGAGCCATTTTGAATCCTGGCCTTTGCTTTTCATTACATCCCTCTCTTACATGTACATGTTCAATTCATTTTGCGATGGACAAAAACTGAAAATTCCTGCAATGTCCATATGCAGGCAATCCTGGCAACAATTGCAATTGTCCTTGGTGTCACGAGAGAAGCCGATGATTGGTAGCATCATAGCAAATGGCCTTAATAGGTATCTGAAAATGGCATGGTTCATGCGATCTAGCTGGTGATTACATGAACAGATGGGGCCATCACGTTATCAACCGTAATTAATCACAAATTCTCCTTCTGTCTGATGAGCAAGGAAAACAGCATGATTGTGTTGGTCCGAGAAGTCCATGTTTTGGAATCATTCCTAGTGTTCAAGGATCGTTTTGTGGAATTAAGAACAAGGTTATCCTGTCTTTTTGATTGGCGAGCCTCATGACGTATGTATATAATCGTTGCTGTGACTATATCTGCGATGTTTCTTTGAAATGTTATATTGTGAAGCTAGATTTGATGGAATCTAGTATCTGCGGCTTAAGGACACAGGCAAGGATTGCCATAAGGTTCAAGTTGTGGATAAAAGAAGATTAGAGACAATTTTAGTCCAAGAAATCTATAGGAACTTATGCAAGAACGGAAGTCTCAAGACTCTCGACTCAATTGTACATTTCATCAAAAGAAAATGGCGATGCCATTTTAGTTTCGGTCAAGTCATCCTTCATCAATTGTAAGAACTAGGCCTTGTTTGGTAGAAAGGAATCGGCTTGGAATGGAATTGTTATTTCGAGATGCGATTTTATTTCCTTTGTTATGGGGAAAGATGTGGAGTGCTTTCCATCGAACAAGGAGAATAACCAGTCCATGGCTCCGCTTATGATGTGGCCAAGATGGCCAATCCATTCCTTGGGCAAAATAATAAGAAAATTAATTACATACAATGATTTTGAGTGTACACTTTATTTTTGTTGTCTCGCATTATCCATGTTAAAGACATTTTAACATGTTCCAATCCAAAATATGCAAGCACAAGAAAAGGAATCGCCATGTTCTTTCCAAATTAATTTTTCCGAGCAAATGCAGGAATTGCAATGCGTATGTCATTTCAGTTTCTCATTTCATTATCTTCCATGCCTTCCTTTGTTTCATTTCCCAGTTGCTCCAAGCCATCAGTTATGGGATGGTATGTGAGCATAGATGTTTTCTTGAGAGGAAACAAAAAAATAGGGAAATTTGCGGTTTTAGGTGTTGTTGCTCCATGAAACTTAATCATGAAGTTATGGTCCGTGGATGCAAAATGGAAGAGCCGAATCTGTTTGGCCACCGAGGAGTCAAGATCACCATGCTTTCCGAGCAAACAGCATTCTTTTTTTTTTTTTTTTGGGTCGAAGTAGCAAATGCTAATCGAAAAGACATTTTTCTAGAAGTCCAAGACATAGTGATTATAAATTGTCGTCGAACTGCTTTTAACAAGGCGTCATTGACTACGTCTTCTGCCTTTTTGGCTGTGTGGGGCCGACGCTGAACCATCTTCGGCCAAATGCCAGCGCGCGCGCTCCTCCATACGTAGGGGATGACGTTTTACAGGAGAAATTGTCGGCGTTCGAGATTTTAACTCGATGCTTCTTTCTTACCTGCCACGATGATGATTTAATGCGTCCGAGCTAAATCGCACTGCGTTTTCGATTTTATATTCATTCGGTCGGCCATCTCCAAACAGCTTTTGTCAAAACCCATGAAAAAGCTTGGAAACAAGAATTTAAAAAATATTTACATAATTTTTCTTTTAGGATTTATAAACATTCAAATTAAGGAAATGAAATGATTTGGAGTGGTTTTTTTTTTTTTTTTTTTTTTTTTTTTTTTTTTCAAATCATGCCACCTCACACCTACCCTTTTGGCCTTTATATAATGTAGAATTCTTGAAATCTTCAAAAAATATTTTCGCACCTGCATACATAGGGGATGACGTTTTATAGGGGAAATTGTTAGTGTTGGATTTTTTGACTCGATGTGTCTTTCTTATTCGTCACGAGACATGATTTGATGCGTCACGACTAAATCGCACCGTGTCTCTGGTTTTGTATCCATTCGGTGGGCCATCTCCAAATAGCTTTTGTCAAAACCCATGAAAAAGCTTGAAAACAAGAATTTTAAAAATATTTACATAATTTTTCTTTTAGGATTTATAAACATTCAAATTAAGGAAATGAAATGATTTGGAGTGGTTTTTTTTTTTCCAAATCATGCCACCTCACACCTACCCTTTTGGCCCTTTATATAATGTAGAATGCTCGAAATCTTCAAAAATTGCTTTACATTGATGTGTCAAGGCACATGTAATTCTTCCATAATTATTTAAATTATATACTAGAATTTTAAATTTTAATGGAAAAGTAAGAAAAAGTTACTTTTAACTCGTTAGAATTCGCAATGAACAAACTCTAATATATTCATACATTCCAAGGAAAAATAAACGGCAATGGATCTTTTTTCCATTCTTGTACCATAACTTGATTAGTGTCCTTACTATCTATAGTGATAGTTGAATGGCATGAGTTGATGTTTCTAGAACATAAGATCGTGAGTTCAAGCATATGCTCATTAGTAATTTGTGTGTTATGCTGGGGAGTTGAGGTCAAAGGACTCACCCACCTTAACTCAATATGTCACAAGTGGTGCTGAGTGAAGATTCCTTCACAATCTTCAACCTAGAATTTTTCAATAGGTGCCATAATAATGTCTGGAGAAAGTATTCATAATGGTTGTGCTTCTCGACTTGTTTTGTTTGGGACTCTATATGAAATGGTTGAAATGTATGGAAAGTTATCTCTAATCTTATAGAACGATGCAAAACAATTTGCTTCAAGGCAATGTGTGAAATTATTGAAGCTCTCACTTTTCAATATCTTATAATCTTGATTTTATATCGAATGATGCTTATATAGAATGATCAAGGCATTTGTATTAGGCCTCCTTTTATGCGAAAAAAGAGCAATAACTAACGTAATACATGGTCCATCCATAATTTGAAATGGTCATGATCCAACCATTTTTTGTAGCCATTTTATGTAGCAAGTAGTGCTAGAGATACCAAAAATTCGTATACTAATTAAATCTATGAAATTACACGGAAAATGATAAGTGATTATTTAAGTTAGTGGATTCATTTCAGCACTTTGAAATTTTATTGGACATTAACAAGGAAAATGATGGTTAGTTTTGGTAATAGGGAATTTGTCATTTATTACATCAATGGTGGGTGTAATCTAAATTTCAAGTTTTCAACACACAAAACTCAATTACAAGTCACAAAATAGATAATTGCTTCGTCCTGTAATCAAATTTACTCATAATTTTGGTAAGGCTGGCTATAAAAATCAAATCTAAATCCCCCCAAAAAAAGGAAAAAGACTCCTTTGCAGTTCTCTTTGCAATATATGTGCTTGCTTTGGATAGAAACACTAGTTTGCTTGGAGGTCAAGTTCTCCATTTTTTCTTTGACCTTCAATTACGTGGCATGTGATCAGCATCCGAGCACACGTCAAAAAGGGGGAAAAAGGAGAGAAGAAAAGCAATTGATAATGAACACTTATTTCTCATAGATCTTTTTTCAAATGCTTCTGGGCTAAGGATTTTACCATCTATTATATTATCATGAGGTCATCAAAGGTCATGTTGAGATTGGATGGACTTCATATGAGAATAATCTATCAATTATGATAAATGGACCTTTTTCACCATTTACTAATCAATTCTTTGAAAGTTGAATATGTGAAAAAATTCGGAAAGATATATAGATGCTTGACAACATCAATACGCAATATATTTAACATGATCCGAGTCATATTCAAAGGTGACACATTCCTTGTCAAAGGCCACATGGGGGGATGCAACGTGGAAATAGGTGGTTTGGCAACTTCAAAGAGTCTTACCTTGAAATGGATGAGGATGAGTCGGATGGAAAGAACAATGAAATTACAAGAACTTCTAGAAGGAATCTCACATTGTCTAGTGATTTGCTCCCATGGCAATCCCTATGGACCTATACTCAAAAAAAAAAAAAAATTGTCTCTAATGGCATGGGATTTTCTTAGAATAAGTGCAATACAGTAACTTATTTCCAAGAACATGGCGATATTAATTAAGGAAGTTATAGTAGAGATCATGCTAAAAACACTTCAGGAGAAGCTCTTCTATATGCTTTTGCAAAACGAGGTTAACCAACGTAATCGATGCACGTAGATACCGCATAAACAAGGAACTCGCACGGATAACAATGACTCCTTGCCTTATCTTCGCCTCTCTCCCCAGAACGAGCCAAAGTTGCAGCCAAAGAGCGAACAAAAGCTAGAAAACAACCGAAACGACAACCTGTTGCTCTATTCGCAACCGTTCAAGTCGATGTTATATGTACATTAGGAGATGATAAGCTGCAGATAGTCAAAAGATATTGCAAAATTATTTATTAGGCATAAGTATTTCAAATTTGATACAACACTTGTCCAAGGCTTTTTACACCATCACGATGAACAAGATGTGAATCCCAGGTTTTTCCTTTCTCCAATGACATACCTTGCCAGCAAAGGAGAGATTCCGTCGCCGTTGAGAAATTAGACATTGTACTTGTCCTAAACTGAATTTTCCAGTGCAAGATCTTATGGGATCTTCATAAGACGTACTATTTTCAATAATCTGTATATGATTTAATACGTGTGCTATACTCATCCTCGCATTTTGAGCGGTGAATAGGCTTTTCTTCTCTTTATTTTTGGGTTTCCTTCTCTTTTTCTTTCATTTTTATTCCAACTCTGGTCACGATCAAGAAACTTCTTGGCCAACACACACACGGCTATGTATGTGCTACGGCTATATAAACACGACACCACACAATCGCCCTTGCCCGACATTATCAAACCATTGAAGTCTCTCTCTCACAGCATACAGACAAATAGATACGCACACGCAGAAGAAAAGATGGAGGCATCGATCCAGTCAATTGCGCTAGCAACGGTTCTGGCCGTTCTGACCACATGGGCATGGAGGGTGGTGAACTGGGTGTGGCTGAGGCCGAAAAGGCTCGAGAGGCTCCTGAGACAGCAGGGCCTCTCCGGCAAACCCTACACCTTCCTGTTCGGTGACCTCAACGAGAACTCGCGGTTGCTCACAGAGGCCAACTCCAAGCCCATCGCCGTCTCTGACGACATCAAGCCTCGTCTCTTGCCTTTCTTGCATCAATCCTCCCAAACCTATGGTATGCACTTCTTCATAGAATCACTCTGTGTGGCACTTATATTTTCCTTTTCATTAACACTCGCTTGGTTTCGTCCTTTGGTCGATGCTGTTTCTGATGGAGTTTCAGAACATTTGAATATACTATCCTTATCTTGGAAATTCTTACTTCCCCGTTTTGCGTTTTTGCGACCAAAGATGTTAATGCATCTCAATTCCTTTAAATAATTGCTTATTTTGATATGCACACAATAAGGACATCTTACCATGCAAAAGCGACATTAAATAAAACTTGCATGTGACCATGTCGTGTGACATTTAAATAGTAATTACTAATTACATTGCATCACACACGCATATATAGAAGCACAACACAGCACAGATTTCTGGAGATAATTACCAAAAAAACAAAATGATCAGAAATATATTGTAAGAATGTCTTTTAGTCATAAATTTTTCAATTTTGCCAAATTAATTCTAAGCATTTTGACAATTTGCTAATAAAATCATTTCAGACAATTTTGACAAGAATTGTAGATGTGGATGCCAGCCTTCACATATGGCATGTCCGACATTGATGTGAATAATTTTACAATTTATAATAATTTTTCTGAATTTTTTTGTTCCTTTTTTTTTTTTTTTTTTAACTATGGCCACGTCCTCGCCAGCTCTAGGCAAGGGTGTCTGGGCCCTCACATGTGGTTAGTGATCTCTGCCGGCCGCCACCAAGGCCCTAGACTGGTAAAGGGAAATAAGTAAAAAATAGAACAAAGAAAAAGGAAAGAAAAAAAAAAACAAGGAAAAAAATTTCAGAAAAAAAAAAAATTACAAATATTATTCACGTCAACATTGACTATACCATATAAAAAAGCCAAAAAATAGTTCACGTTAGTGCCAGCTATGGTAATTATTATAACCATCTTTTCCCCTCATCAATATGAATTAAGTCACGCATTTACATGCAATCCTAAAAAACAGCAGACCATGTATTTCATTTGGCGCTGGGGCTCTTACCAAGTGCATTGCAGGCAAAGACTCGTTCATGTGGATAGGACCAACACCGAGAGTGCGCATAACGAACCCCGAACAACTAAAGGAGATCTTCTCCAAGATAAACGACTATCCCAAGCCAGGCTCCAATCCCCTGGTGAAGTTGCTCGCGGATGGACTCGTGAATCACGAGGGCGAGAAATGGGCACGGCACAGAAAGATCATCAATCCAGCATTCCACATGGAGAAGTTGAAGGTACATGAAACTATTCCCTGGTCAACTGAATTGAACCACACACATTGATGCCTCAGGATTTCTCTTTTAAATCCTCCTTTGCTTTGGTCTGTTGCTTTTGCAGCTTATGTTGCCCGCATTTTATTCAAGTTGCACTGAGATGGTTGGTAGATGGGAAAAATTGGTCTCAGTAGAGAGATCCTGTGAGATCGACGCGTGGGTGGACCTTCAAAATTTGACCCGTGAGGTGATCTCTCGAACAGCGTTTGGCAGTAGCTTCGAAGAAGGCAAAAGGATCTTCGAACTTCAGGGGGAACAAGCCCAGCTCACGACAATAGCCCTTCAATCGCTCTACATCCCTGGCTGGAGGTAAAATCGTTCATCATCCATAAGCTAATTGAATCTAAATGAGCTTATGGCTTACAATCATGACATTCTAAAAAAAATCCAACTATTTGATTCAATGTTTCGCAGGTTTGTGCCAACTAAGATGAACAGGAGGATGAAGAACATAGATAAGGAAGTGCGAGCTCTGCTCATGGACATCATCCGCAGAAGAGAGAAAACAATAAGGGAAGGGGAAGCTGCTGGCGATGATCTGCTGGGGCTGCTGCTGGAGTCAAACATGAAGGAGAATGTCCGGATGAGCCTTCACGATGTGATCGAGGAGTGCAAGCTTTTCTACTTCGCCGGACAAGAGACCACTTCAGTCTTGCTGGTTTGGACCATGGTCTTG
This sequence comes from Eucalyptus cloeziana, assembly GCA_014182715.1. Lineage (NCBI taxonomy): Eukaryota > Viridiplantae > Streptophyta > Magnoliopsida > Myrtales > Myrtaceae > Eucalyptus > Eucalyptus cloeziana. The sequence goes on along the minus strand of CM024639.1, from coordinate 13,712,491 downwards.
TTGAGTGTGCACTCGGATTGGCAAGCGCGAGCTAGGGAGGAGGTCCTCCAAATCTTCGGAAGCGGAAAACCTGACCCTGACGGCTTAAGCCACCTCAAGATTGTAAGTTCAATGCTCTTTTCCTCTTTTGTCGAGAATGGGCCTCATAATAGGTCCGATCTAGAGAGTTCTTCACGAGCATCTTTTATCAGATGACGCATGACAATCATTCTATAATTACTGGATGCGATTTTCCGATCCTTAGTAGATGAAATGTTTGTTTAAAAATAATGTTATCCTATGAAGATGAACACGACAATGAACTGACAGGACAATTTCTTTGCACACTTGAATTGAACTTGGACTTCCTCTCGACACAAGAACCTGATTTTTTAGACAATAGCCTCAAGCCCCTTTTTCTGGATAAATTACAATATACTTCCATCTCTTCGAGGATATTGATATCAGTCCAGCATCGTGATCGTTCATAGATGCTCCTACATGCGCATCTCTACCATATGAATTCTTCTAAGGATTTGTCGCAATCAGGTCACAATGATTTTAAATGAGGTGTTGAGGCTATATCCACCGGTGACTGAGCTGGCGCGGAAGGTTCCTAAGGAAACAAAACTCGGGAAGCTGACCATACCCCCGGAAGTCCAGCTCTTAATGCCGACACTCCTCATCCACCATGATAAAGAACTTTGGGGCGAGGATGCCGAGGAGTTCAAGCCAGAGAGGTTTGCCGAGGGAGTGTCCAAGGCCACCAAAAACCAAGTCTCCTTTTTTCCATTCGGATGGGGCCCTCGTATATGCATCGGCCAAAACTTCGCGTTGATAGAGGCAAAGATGGCGCTCGCCATGATTCTTCAGCAGTTCACGTTCGAGCTCTCTCCATCTTATGCGCATGCTCCTTCTAATGTCATCACCCTCCAGCCACGATATGGTGTTCAGGTCATTTTGCGCAAGGCAAACTAAAAGTTACAGATCAGGGTGACATGTAGTGTAGACAAATACGTGGATAGATATAATGTCACACTACACCATTTTCGAAGTTTGTACGTTGTTGTTTAAGAATAGAAATTTAGTGTTCGTAGACGTAATCAAATGGCCTCTTAACTAAGTGACCGGTTATTTTAGTTTAATAACAGCAAGACGCTGGATCTATCGGAATCTTCCTTTCAGAAAAACCCCAGTAAAAGATAAGCTATGCCTTTTCCTAGTGCTATAATAAACCCATTTATTTCTATTCAGATATTGATCTGGCCAATGACCAGTAAAGATAGCTTTATCCCTATTCTTCAGATTTTAACGCGCACTAGAGGATACAAAAATTGAACCACATTTCTCCACAAAGGAGAAGAACCACACCAGCTTAATTTGTGCCAGAGACCTTCAACTGCTTGATCCAAAGCAAATGGAGCCATTGCCGTTAGTGAAAGTTTGATTCGGGGATATTTTTTCGTTGATCCTGGAATTTGGTCGTGCTGCATTGGAATTTCTGTGAGATCTTGATGAAATGCTTGTAGGGAATCTTGGGATTTTAATTTGGTCTTACGAATTGCTATCTTTGCTAATTCGCTCTAGCATGGGATGATATATTAACGGATATTTCTTTAAAAAAAGAAGAAGTCATTTTCCATTTTTTTCTTTTGCCTTGTCATTTTCAAATAATTTCCTATTCATTTCCATCGAAAACCCAAAAAGTTAAATGGTTGACTTTTATGTTAATTTTTTTGTCAATCCATTAATTAAAAGTCAATCCCGAATCAAAAGTTAGCTTTTAACATAAAAATATTATAAATGATTGTAATTTCACTCTAGCCATGTTAATTTTCAAAAATTTCAAAGATTTAATCCAAAAGTCAACCTTTTAGAAATAGTCAATCAAATAGTTGATTTTTGGTCAAATTTTTGACCAAAAAAATTGGAAAATTAAAAAATCCACTAAAAATTTCAATTTTAGTTTCAATTTGACTTTAGCGTCAAATTCGGCTAAAAATAAAATTATTTTTATTCTAGTCATAATTAGACCTAATTTCTTTTACAACATTTGATTTAGGGATCATTACTCATTCACTCGTTCATTCAAATTTGAGAACAGTCATGTTAAAATGCCCTGATTAAGGAGTCCAAATCAATTTTCATGATTTGCGAATGGACACTTTCATTGTGCTCATTTTCTTGAGATAAGTTTGAATCCGGGGTCCATTTTAGGAGATTCATTTGGGAACTTTTCAAGCAGAGGAATTCAACCTTCTTGAATACAGGAAAGCCAAGCTAATAAACTAAAGAAATTCAAGTTGATCCATTTGAGACTAAAATTTAATTTCGCGAGTTAAGGTTTAATTTTACCATTAAACCTCGGTTCATTTTTAGCATAAGAGTCGTGACATCAATTCAAAGTCAATTCGGATACAATAGGTTATCCTAGGTATGAGCAATTAATCAAATAATTGCCTCACGATATTACTTGAATTCAATTTCGATTAATTTGCGATTTCGATCAAGAAATTATGTGAAATTGCCCAATTTGGCCTAAAAAGTCCAATTGCATGTACCCATGGTGCAGGTCCATTATTTTCATGTTAATTAAGTAATTAGGTCAATATAAAATAATCGAATTGCATTTATATGGTTTAATTGGCTTGCTTTCTTTAGAATCGGACCATTGTTCCTCTAATCGAACAAGTTTTCTTTCCAATTTGATCCTTGAGGGTCTAAATTACATAAAATTTAGGACTTCAGGGGCCAAGATGCTTGAACCTTCACCGAATCAATCAAATCGGCTTGCATCGTTCCCAAGACTGATCGGTTCCTGATACAATCCTGTTTTGAGGTGGAATTATGGATCGAATTGGGAGGACCAATTGCAAGATTTTGGGATCGGGAATCGAATCGACCAGTCCTAAAACTAGGAACCAGATTATACTGACCAGTCTGGTTTGGTCTGATTTAGTCCGATGGAATTGGTAAGTTTGCTATTTTATACCAAAAATAAGTTAAAAAATGTTGCAGTTTGCTACTTGTGGCACGGTGCACAAATACATGCAGCTTGCTGCTTGTCCCTCGGGAGTTTCCTCATCCACACAACAAGCTTTTCTCTATACTCTCTGTTACTAATGAAAGACAATTCATCAGCAAAGGTAAAGGGCCTTTCTATTCTCTCAATACTCCATGAAAGAGTAGTTCTTCAGCAGGAGAGGGATAAGGCTCTGACTTGAGATTAAGCTGACAAGTCTTGCAATGAATGCTGGGTTAGTATCTTGAAAGGCTAATTCTCCTTTTTACCTGAAGTTCTCGCATTGACGGTTTTCTCATTTCCTTTCTTCCAGGGCTTGATTTGGGATACAACTTGTTGGGAGTAGATTTTGGCTTGCCTCTTTTCACTTATTAGGAGGATACGTTCTGTTGGTATTGGTTGAGGTTAAGGGGCTTCACTGATTGAATCCATCCATAAACCTAGATTCCAATGATCTTGTAACCAAAGCATCAAAACAAAGTTCTAATGTGACCCCTCTCAAGACTCAAGACTCAAGGCTCAACACTCAAGATCAGATTCTTTGTTCTTTAGCATTGAAAGCATGAATCGGTCAATTCAACCACCATCTGCTCGATCTTTAACCAAACAAGTAGATCCAATTTGCTTCATATATTATAAATGGGAGAAATTGGGAGGCATCAGGGTTTGTTTATTAAGAAATTTAAAAATATGTATTCAATATATAATCAACCGGTTTGATTTGGTTAGTTCGATCAATCTAGTTCTCACATTGGAACTGGGAACCAAATCGACCGATCACCGGTTCCAAGAATGGGAATTGGGAACTGGACCAGCCTCTCTGGGAATCACCCAAAACCAAGGGGTTTGGTCTGGGTAATTCTGAATTTGGGCAGTTCCCATTGTACACCTCTAATTGGTCTGACTGATTTGACTAGCCACCGGCGGAAGAGGCCCGATTTGGCCCTCCATTGGTCAGCTCTTGGTGGCTGACAACCACTAGTGAGTTTATCATTGTGTGTATTTTATTCTTATGCTTTTCAACTTTCCATATTTTGCAAAAATATCCATGGATTATGTGAAATTCCAAAATTACCTTTAATTAGGCCTTAATCACAAATTATATTTGAACTTTTGATTTTGGTACATCGATACTATCCGAATGATCATGTGATATATTTTGACTATGATTAATCCATAACAAACTTAATTAGGCCATCCAATCAAATTTCGACCATAGATCAAACTAACGGCTAATATTTAATCTTAAAGGGGGACTATATAAAAATTTTCCCTCCAAAACTTTGGGGGAGTTTTGATAATCTGTATTTTTAGATCTCAACAGGAATTTCTCTCTCACAAACTCTCTCCTCTCTCTCTTTCCCTTTCTCTCTCTCTTGCACTCGCAAATTGCTGCGTCGACCACCGTTCGTGTGGAGCCCCTGCAAGCTGAGTACCAAGATCCACCAGCTCCATCAGCTCCTTTCTTTTCCCACTGTCGCTGCTTGGAGCCCTAATGATTTCCGGAGCTCCTCGATCAGCCCGATCAACTGATTGGACCAATCACTGGCACGAGTGCTAGTGATTCGAGTCGTCAATTCAGCGGCTGGTCGCGACGACCAACTAGCATCCCTCGACGTTGCACTACCTCCGATCGTCTTCTTTAACCCACCTTGAAGAGCCAGGTGGCCGAAAAACCACTTAGCTACCACTGGAGGTCCTCCAATTGGCCAATCTTCAGTCGGTGGCTTGAACTGATTCAAAACAAATCGGTTCTGTCCAACCGCTGATTTGGGGCTTGACCGATGCTAATTCGGTCCATCCAACCATCCATGGCATCAGTTCAACGATCCTTGATGTTCGTGATCCATTCCATCGTTTAGGTTGTCAATCAATCGAGCTCGTTTCATTGAAATTGCACAAAGGTAAACAATCAAAACTTGAATTCGATGAAGCGAGATTGAGCCAGTTGATCGGGGTTAGGACTTGAACCCTAGAACTATATCTCATGTTTAAATTTGTGATTTGGATGTTATGTGATGATATTTGATGACATTTTGTTGATTGAAGCTGACATTGAACATGATTTTACATGATCTACCTAGTTCTGCAAAAATCCCATGCTTGAAAGTGACTTTTTATTATGGCTGACTTGAGGTCCTAAACCTCGTTATTTGTCTTGAGGTGTTCTAGATGTATGATCTACATTCGATAAGCTTCAATTTGATATATTATAGACCTCAAATGGAGTTCGTTTGATACCTAAATTGCATCTTGGAAGTTGGTTGATTCCGTTGGATTTTCATGGTATTATGGTATTTTGGTTTTTGAACATATTATTTGTTTTCTAATTTTCTACTGATTTTTGTGTTGAGATTTTGGAGATGGTTTCTCCATGGAAATTGAACAAAATTGTGTTGGTCATAATATATCTTTTTTCTAGAATGTTTGGAGCAGATTTGGTTAGGTTAAATCTCAAAAAATTGTCACTGTGTTGTTCTGTCCTGTTTGAGTCTGTAACATCTTGGGTTCGTCAATGTACACATATTATCCACTTTGAGCCCACTGGACCCTCACGGTTTTGTTCCTTTGGGCTTCGCCCAGAAAATGTGTATGTATAGATAGAGAACCCAGAACCTTATAAGCCAGTCCAAGACTCCCTCTAGGCAATATAGGACAAGAGACGCACCCCTCCCTGTGCATGTCCAGGACTAAGGCGCAGATGCATTGCCATCACTCCTTCCCACGCACTACCACCTGAGCTGTCAAATTTTTCACCCCTTAGGAGCACACCATCCTCACTATAGCCCCATATGCGTTCGAGAGTCGGCTTTGATACTACCTGTAACATCCTAAATTCATTACTATACACATATTGTCCACTTCGAGCCCCATTGGATCTTCTCATTTTCGTTTCTCTGAGCTTCGTCTAAAAAATGCATATATACAAATAGGGAACCTAGAATTTTATAATCTAGTTCAGGACTTTCCCAAGGTTATGTGGGATATGAGATGCGCCCCCTCCCTGCACACGTCTAGGGATTGAGGCGTGGACGCACCACCATCCCTCCTTCTCGCGCACCACCACTTAGGCCAACACACTCTCCACCCCTTAGCGATGTGGGATAGGAGGCATGCACTTAGCCTTGCCCGTGTACTATCGAGACGTAGCCTCCTTGCCATAACTCTATACTATCGTGGGTATGAGTTGTCACATTCTCCACCCTTCAAGGCACAACGTCCTCACTATGGTCCCACACGTTGCAGGAGTTGACTCAAATACTACATGATGTCACACTACGAATCCTATAGAGATTAGGATGACACGACTATCCTTCCACTTGAAGGACACAGCCTCAAACCGCCAAAATCCAAGCTCCTTGCAATAACACTTTCTCTTTAATGGCCTCTAACTAAGGGACCTAAAAAGATTGAAAAAGAAAGGGGTGAGTAACCACAAGCTCAGTGAATAGTATATATCTTCTAAGCAGATCGAGTAGCCACTATGCATATATATAAGTATATAGCATAACCAGTAGTTCATAATCCAACTTATTAATATACATATCAAATCAAGTACATTCATTTCAACAAAGTTCTGTACATTTCGGAAATACAGATTTAAATCTACCATCATGATTCAAATATCAATGGTCAGGTCAATTGATTAATCTCTATAAAAAACTACGTCAATGGTCCATCTATTGATTCATCTCATATTAAAACTCACATTGATGGTCTATCCATTGACCAATCTTTTACTTAATATCAAATTATATCATGACACAATACCTTGTGATAATGAGATCAAGATTACCCTTTTAGCAAGGTCTCCATTTACAAAGTCATTAGCTTGATCTAGAATGATATCTTAAACCTGATATGCATACTTATAGCCCCTCCATAAATTCATAGCTATATTAAGCACTAAACTCACATCCTTCGTGTTAACACCTAAATTTGACGATCCGATCATTTATTTATAAAAAATTAGGGACTGAACTTTAGCCACTAAACAAAAATATTAAATCGTAGCATATAGTTTTAAGAGTGTTTTTTTTATTTATTTATTTATTTTATCACATTTGCATGGACCGGTGACGGATAAGCTTTAATTTGACAAGTTGGGAGATGAGTGCATTTCGGAAAAGATTTGTATTATTCTTCCAATATTCAATGATATGACGGTGGATTTTATGTAATCTACTCATATATTTTTAGTGAGGGGCAAGCATAGGAATGAGATATTGCGAGCATATCTTTGCAAGGCTTGGAATTTGAGAAGATTCTATTACAATCTTGAATTTTTGGCCTAATGTTCGACCAATTTGTGGGCAAGTATTTGGTCGGAGAATATTCAATCTGCATAAGGACAAAAAATGATATATTTTCTAGATCTTCCAAGAAAAAAGATGAAAGCGTGTGGACAAAGATTTGGCCACGAGAGAGACCATCTTGAGCGCCCATGAAATTGAGTCAATATTCTCAAAATCTTTAGACAATTCTGTTAACCGTAATGCAAGGAGGAGGATCAGCTTCGTACAAAGGAAATCAATGAAAAAGGGAAAGTGGGATTTAGTCTTCACGTATCCATTGGTGTGGGTAGAAAAAAAAGTTGCAAGAATAAGAAAGAAATCATGATGGGTGACCAGTAAGACAAGTGAATAATACATGCAAGATTTCAAGAGAATATTCATGTAATGCAATAGAAGGAAATAAAGCCCTAGTCCACTCATCTATAAAAAGATTGCTACACTACAGAAAGCGGGGGGGCAAACATTGATACATACGGCCATTGAGAGAAAAACATGAATGGGGGCGACACACAATTGAAGTACGTAGCCGAAGGAGAGAAAATGGGGAGGGAGAGAGAGACTCACGTCCCTTGGGAAATACGCAAAAGATTTTCTCGACCTATGCAGAGAGATTGACGTGGAAGAAGAGAACGAATATTCTCTCGCTGCTCGTCCCCATCTGTTGCAGCGTCTCTTTCCTCTTCACGCTGTCTCGACCCAACGTTGCCATCAGCCGCGAACTCCACGGCCTCACCATCTCTGGTATTGTTGCCGCAGCACCCTGGATTTCGTCGTCAGCCTGTTCACTCCAGCGTGCTTCATCTTGTTGCGCTGTCCAAGCCTGCTCCTCCTCGTCCAGACGCCATAAGATTCTGCATAGCCACAGTCCCACAACACTGACGAATCCAGCAGCTCTGGCAGCGAAGCCCAATCAAACTTCCTTCGAGTTCGACCCATAACCACCATTGCATCCAGCCCGTGAAGCCATCTTACGGCGTGGACTTCATAAGGGAGAGACACATTGCGATGCACACTTACGCTTGGGAGGACGCATTCAAAAGGAGGGTAATTTTTCATAAAAAAAATTAATCTTGATACTCCACTGATATATTCTCTCTTTCTCAGGATTCATGCAAAAAGCCATCCCATGCACAAATGTGTTCTTTGGACGGTAATCTATCGTCATTCCACCAACACAAGCAGCTGCTGTTGTGAGCCGATCACCACTGCAAATCGCATGATTTGTTGTCCATCTGAGTTTGGAAACGGTATCCGAGCGATATTGCAATTTAGGTAATAATTTTCATCAAATTGATCTTCATATATTTTTATTGCCTAATTTTTGAAATCACTATCTCATATGAATCTTTAAATGATGCAATCGTATCCACAAAATATCAAGTATCTTTTTAAATTAGGGATTTATTTCCTAATTTTATAACGTGCATATGATTGATAGTCTAATTTCACGCCCGAAATATGACTCACAATCGCACGGAAAAATCGCCAATCCGATCTCACGCTCGAGATACGATTCACGATTTTGTTAAAAATTGGCCAATCCGATCTTATGGGCGAAATATGATTCGTCAATTTATTAGATGAATATTATCACGCCCCAATTCTCCGAGCGCATGCCCATCCCTTTGCAGTCGATTAAATAGCAATGTCCCAGGACACATCGCCAACCCATTCATTTTAATGCACATGCGGAAGCGAATAAATAATCCCCATACAACTACAAGATGAGATAGGAAAGTAGGGCCATAATTTTGAAAACTGGAAACCACAACACATTTATATATATACACAACAAACCATGTCATATATAATACAAGCCAAAATATAGATGTCAAGTCTACAAAACAGGGGGGTTCAAAGAGCTATAGATTTTCCCCCTCTTCTTCATCCTCATTGGAGCCTCAGTTGAGTACACTGGGGACTCAGGATCTGTCATGTCTGACTCCACATCCACTACTGAACTTCTAGAGGGATCTGTTGTGCCTTTCCTAAAGGCAACTTCCAGCACATACATAGGGACCTCAGACTCAGGTATGGGACATTCCCTCTCCCCATCTTGAGCCTGACGATACCATGATCTATATTGATGGGGTACCTTATGGGGTAAGGCCTCATCAACCTAGACCATGGTCTTCACCAGCTCATAGATCCATCCCCTAAGGTGCTCATGCAGTGGGATAAAATTTTTCTACTCTGTCACCTTCTTAAGTTGACCAAAACGCTCTGGAGGAGCTGCCATTTAGGGACTTGAAATGTTATCCCACAACGGGGTGAGACGGCATCTCAACGAGTTCACCCCCTAAGACCTAACTAGGAAGAAAATACACCTTAAGGGCTGCCTAAGCACAAGCACCAGACAGAGGACTTACCTTGGCCTTAGTTCATTCCTGCAATTGAATATAATTCAAATAACCATCCAATCATTTCAACAAATTAGATCGAATCATCGATCAATCGACTTAGTCGATTCCATGTCAACAAGACTATTCCTTGGTTATCTCAATCAATACTATCTATAAAGTCCAATCATAATCAGGACTACTCACTCTAAGTTGATAATAAATAGTATAGCTCACACTAAATTGATAGATAGTATACTGCTCGCTCTAAGCTGACATATCGCCTATAAGCTGATATAGTATACTAATAATGCTCACCAGAAGCTGCTAATTATACTGCTAGTACTAAGCTGACATATTGCCCGTAGGCTGATATAGTATACAAATAATGCTCACCAGAAGCTGCTAAGTATACTGCTCGCATTAAGCTGACATATCACCCACAGGCTAATATAGTATACTAATAATGCTCACCAGAAGCTGCTAGGTATACTACTCGCATTAAGCTGACATATCGCTTGTAGGCTGATATAGTATACTGGTATACTTCTTATTCTAAGCTGATGTATCGAGCCCGCAGGCTGATACAGTATACCATCCTGATCATCTAACCATTTCACCATTTTCATCATACCCGATAAAAATAATCGTGTTTGGGTACACGATCAGCCTTAGCCAAAATACAATATTTTCACCTTTGAAAATCCCACTAATTTCAACAATCCACAAAACATTTTTGGCACTATAAACCGATGCCCGGTGATTTTCTAATTAATTATTGAAATTAAATAAATTTGGAATAAAATCCCAAAATCACAAATCACACTCAATTTGCACAAAATAATAGTCAATTAAATAAACATATCACACCACTGCAATCAGCATAAAATTCCGGTCACTGACTATCCCGGTCTAATTTTCAGAAAATAAATAAATAAATAAATATTAAAATTAAATATTAAATGCAAATAAATACCACTTAGGCCGGAAAAACCTAAATAAAAGCCAAGACGGGTCCGGAAAATTTCTGAATTACTCTAGATAAATACTAGAGCTTGTCTAGGCTCTAATTGCATTAAACTAACCACCTAACGTGCAATAACGATTAATTAAATTACTAATCTATTCTAACTATCCACCTAATCCACACTTAGTCTAAACTAATCAACCCTTAAACATCATTAACTTACTAAGAGATGATTAGTGAGTTAAACTCACTTGATTAAAGATCTGCTCCGATCAAAACGACGGCGAGGTGGAGGTGGTCCACAAACTCCAAAGCGGCACCACCAAGTGAGGTCCGGAAAAGCCACAAAAACAGGTCAAACAGTGGCTGAAAAATGCACACTGTTCAATGCTGATCTTGGATCGAGAAGGGCTGCTCCGGGGCTGATTGAGCTGGAAACGAGTAAGGATGGATAGCAAGGCTGTAGTAGGGACCAGGCGGGGCCTCACGGTGGTAGAATGGCGATCGACGAGCTCTGGCTGAGCCTAACGTGGCCTGAGGAGCAAGCTGGACGTAGGAGCAGGGGCGGATGACGGCCAAGGACGGCGGAGATGGGCGCGTGGCACGATGGCGAGCAATGGCGCGCGAGGCACGGTTTGGTGGCGTCAAGCGGTCGGACAGGTTGCTCGGCGGTTTGGAGGACTGTAGCTTGGTTCTTTGGAAATTTTTGAAGTCTTCAAGGTTGGTAGGGGAGCTAGTCGATGGTGGGAGGGAGAAGGAAGGGGGAGGAGACCATTTGGCTTGGAGGGGGCCACCTTTGGTCTTCTCTCATCTCTTTGTGCCCTTTGACTTGGCCCCACCACACTTGCTATCTTCCACAGCCAATTTCCAACAGCCATCTCCCTTCTAGAAGCCTTGAAGTGGTCCAAATGTTGTGGGAAATGGGGGCATACGAATTTACACAATATTTGGCTCAATTTCCATTCAAATCCTCCTTGAATTAATCCAATTTAGCTCTCAAAAATATCATTATTGAGTCTTCGATCAAATTGATATTTTTCCTCGCCATTAGAAACACTTGCATCCCAATTTCATGATAAAAAAACGTCCCTTTGCATTTTCCGGTCGAAAACGACCCTATATTGACTTTTTCCACCAAAACCTTGGTTTGCAAAAAAATCTTCGGAGACTAAGTTGACATTCCTAAAATGACTCGTGACATAATAGAACTTTCAATTTTTGAAATCGGATTCAAATTCTCGGTTAATTTCAATCTGACGTGATTTTAGCGTGACCTAGACTACCGCTTAGCTTTCAAAAATTTTTAGTGCAAATGACCCGTTGTCAAATTTCTTCGAGCCACAATGAACCTATTTGACACATTGGTGACTCTTGGTGGTCGTGAAAACCTCGAGGCTTTAATTACAGACACAGGGTACCAAAAAGATAGAAAAATCAGTTTAGTGCCGGTTGACGAGAATTTTGCAATTTAGTGGAATCACCCACGTTTAGTCACACATCTCAGTCGAACCGACCTATCTCTGATCCCTGATCGATTTTTAATTGTGCCGTAATGACCTCTGCAGATGAGCATGGTCGAGTAGCCGATTCCTAGTCAAATTTCTAAGTCTATTGCATTAAAATCCCTTAATGGCTTTCCTAGATAGTTTAGTTATCTCATGAGTAATCAGTTTTGAGAACAGCACTATAGGCGAGTCGATGAAAAGCCCGATTAATTTAATTGAAAAGAAAAATTAAAAAATTTAGGATGTCACAAATATCAATCATATCTTGCCTAATTTGTTGTCATGTTGTTTGAATTGATTTTGTTTCCGTAAAAGAAAACCAAAAAAAATATATATTTGAGTTAAATTAGGTTCATGTTAGAATATTGTTTGTTTTAGGGTTATTTTGCATGTTTAGAATAGGAAATTTATTTATTTCGAATTTTTGAAATAAAAATCCCAAAAAAAATTAATTTAGGATGTTAGTTTTTCCTTTCATTAATTTAAATTGCATATTTAATTATTGAGTAATTTTAATTTCGAAATTTAATTAAAAATAAAAGAAAACGTAAAAATTATCATGCACATGTCATGTAGAATTAGGTCATCCATTGCACGTCATCTAAATGTGTAAATTTTAGAATATTTGCATTAATATTTTCCTATCACTAGATTAGGTCATTTAATAAGTGTCGCGTGACATATAGTTCGTGTTAGGTTGCGTGTTGCATGTCATTTTAGTTTAAAAAAAATTGTACGTCATTGCATTGCATTGCACATAATTTCTAGGCTTCATTTAAATAAAAGAAAATCTTGAAAAAAATTGAGTGATTGCGTGTTAATTAGAAATCATATCTAGGATTGTTGATGTGAATTCTGATATAACATTGCTGTTGACGCCTAAATTCTAACTAGGTTTTTTAAATTAATTATACCTTTTTATTATTTTCCTTTCTTTGGATAATAAATAATAATAATAGATAATAACAAGATAAAACAAAAAATAAAATAAAATAAAACAGTAGCCATCGGGGCTGGGCTCTTCCCTTCTTTTCTCTCTCGCATGGCCCCCCATGGCTCGACCCGCGCAAACCAACCCGGCCCCTTTCCCATTTTGTCTTATTCCTCCTGCCTTCCTCTTTGTCTTCTTCCTCGGCTGGAGTTGCAACACGCGCGACAGAGTTCCGCACGCGCACGATGCCGGACAAAAGGGGGTGGACAGCAACGTATGATGCGGCAAGTGGAGAAGACACGCCTTCAATGCGGTAGGTGGCCTAGCTAGAGCCCTCGATGAGATGCCGGTTCAGCCGCGGGGGTTCAGTCGGCAAGCCAAAGACTGGCAGCCGAGCCCTCCGTCGACCAAACCCCCTCGCTTATAAATAGTAGAGCACCTCCATCGATGAAGAAAAAAACAGAAGATTGCAAGCTGGAAACCTTCTCCTAAGAGACTTCAGGGGGAGACTGAAGAGCGAGCGAGAGAGAGAGTAGGTCGTGAGCTTAAACGGCCTCCCACCGAGAGACATCGGGGGAGGTTGTTGGCAAGCGAACCCGCAAAGAGATGAGGGAAATTAGAAGGTGGAAGGGGCTAAGTGAGTGGGTTTCAGAGAGCAAGGGACGGTCAAGGCCCAGATCTAAGGTCGATTTAGCTTTGTCGCCACCCCGACGCTGCCCCGACGTCATCCCCTCGACGCCATCCAGATTTGAGTGAGTGGGTTCCGTCGCTGGGTTGCACTCGTTGTAGCCTCGACAATGTCCCCAACAAACCAGCCGTGACCCTTGGCGGTGCTGGGTTGCTGCCATTCCCAAATGTCCTATCGTAACCCCCGACGCCGTCCCCAACGACTTGTCGAGACCCCCTGACGTGTTGGGCCGCCGTCGCACCTCACACCGCCACCGTGCCATCGCTTGCCACGTCGCCACCGTCGCTGTGTCACCACCCTGCGACGTCCCGACCATCCTTCATCGGCGTCGCAAAGACAAGAGAAAGGAGAAACGTGCCTGCCGGGTCATCAGTCGGACCTAGGTCAGCGATGGGTAGGGTTTCCCCCGAATTGGGCCTGCACGTGTGGGCCGAGTAGCCTTTGGGCTGGTTTTCTTAATGAAGTGGGCCGACAATGGGCTCGCTTATGTTTTTTTTTTTTTTTTTTAAAAGAAAAAGAGAAGGAAAGAATCCCGGGCCGGCATGCGTTGCAGGCTTGTCTAGGTCTTGGGTTGACGGACCGAGTCGGACCCAACCGAAATCCGACTGGTTCATTTTTATAATAATATTATATTTTAAATTAAAAAAATCAAAAAGTAATTTATTTTCTAGAAAATCAAAAAATCAAAAATATTCATATTTTCCCAAAAAGCCAAAAAAATTAAAAAAAAAGCCAAAATGATTTATATTTTCAAGAAAAAGATCAAAAATAGAAAAAAAAACCAAAAAAAAAGTCTTTTCCACAAATGGAAAAGTTTCAAAAACTAAAAAAGTTTTTAGGTACTAAAAGGGCATTAGTGATTAACTAGTGTAATCAAGTCCCCGATCTTAATTTCTCTGGTTGCACAAGAGTGGGTATTTCTTCCGATACTTCGCTTGGGTTTTTAATCGACCCACCCCAAATCGATTAGTGGCGACTCATTTTTAAATTAACTCACAAGTTAAAAACTTGAACCATTAAGTCGTGAATTGGTGGACTTAGGAGAGTCCGGGCTATGCTTAATAAACCTAGCCAAACCATTAGCCTCCACAAGGCGCTTGCCCCGATTGGGCACCAAAAAAAAGAGGTCGCGACAATTGCAAATGCTTTCATTGCTTTAAGGTAAGTCTCGTAATTTATTTATTGTTTTATTTAGGTGTTAAATTAGTGGCTTGTGCACCCGCATGGTTACTTCACATGTTAGGGAAGTAAATTAAAATCAACTCAAGCTGCCTGCAAAACATTGTTTTCAAAATAAAAGAGAGAGGTACCAAAATGGCGTTAGAAAAATGTAGTGTAATCAAGTCCTCGAACTTACAATCTCTAGTTCGCAAAGTAAAGTAAATCTCCCATTACTTTACTTGGGTTTCTAATCGACCCACCAAAAATAGATTAGTGGCTACTCCTAATTGAAAAATCATTTGGATGTTAAGAACTTGAACCTAAGTTGTGAATTGGTATGGGCTTGGGAGAGCTCGAGTTAAGTTTAGGTTATTAATCCATTAGCCAAACCCTGGGTGGTTCACCTGAGATTCAATCGCAACACTTCAATGTCTAGAAATTCAATTTATAGTCAATCTCATGATCCCCAATGTATTTCATAAACCAATCATATGACTTTTCAAAATTCAATCCATCAAATAAAATATACTTCACAAGACATTTTTCATAATATTTCGAAATCCATTTCATAAACCCTTGACATTTCAAAATGCCTTTTACAAAAGGTTTTTCAAATCATTAGAGACTCATTGCATAAACTAATTCGTAATCCATCACACACACACACACACACACACACACACACACACCACACACACACACACACACACACACACACACACACACACACACACACATATATATATATATATATATATATTTGCAACATTTTTCTTAAAACCATTCTCAAATAATTTCAAAATTTCTTTCACAAATCATATTTATGACGAATTATCTTTCATAAAATCTTTCTCAAATCATTCACTAATACGAAAATGTAATAATTAGTTGATCCAGATTTTTATGCAATAAACATACTCCTTCATTACTTATATTATCTCAAATCTCTACCATTTTCATAATATAAGTTCACAAATTCATAGAACATATAGCACCATTCACCTAGATATGCCCCAAACCAAATAACAATGCTCAGTCGATCTAATGAACTCACATTCTTATAATATAAAAGAGAAATAACATCAAAATCAAGTAAAATGTTATCTCAAATACACTCGGCTAAACTAAACTTAAACACCAACAAAATAACTTTCACACATCAACAAATTGCTCATCTGAAACAATTATTTAAACCTAAATTCAATGCAGAACTTGGTCTTGGAATCCTAAAATCTTGCTTCGACAAAACTTTTGCATCAAAACAACTCTTGTCAAAACCCACGGTTCTACAATGTCATAATCCACCATTTCCATGAAAACCCAAAGCTTCACAATCCAAAAATCGGACTTCACGGCTCAATTTCCACATAACTTCAAATTTTGCCCATATTTTTGAAAACTACCTTGATTGGATGAACAAGGAGCGCAAGTAGTCATTGGGCATTTGCATTACATAGTCATGTTGGTGAACTCACAAAGCCCTTTCTTTTCTCCCCTTTACTTTCTTCTTCCTTTTCTTTTCTCGAACTGTTTCGAGCTCTAAAATAATGAGTGTCCCATGCTCACTTATTTTGCTTTTGACTTTTCAACTTTGACTTTGTTGACCAATGCTATCTTCTTCTTCTCTTTTGACTTTGTTGACCAATGCTATTAGAGACTCCAACTCATAATCTCTTTTGACTTTGTTGACCAATGCTATTACAGAGTCCAACTCATATTTGCTCTGAAATGAGGTGGTAAACTTGTTCAATTGGATTTCCATCCTTCACAAAAGTTGTAGTATATATCATAAGCTCTCTAACTAAGTACAATTTGTGCCAAATGATCATCGTTTATTAGGTCAATCACTTGTGTGGAGATGTTCAAACTGCTGCATTTTGTGATGTTGATGACATTATCTTGCTTTCTCATTTTGTGTAGGCTTTTGTGAATCAAACTAGACTTTGGAGTCACAAGAAAAATAATCACGACATTGCATTTTATATGTAGGAATTTTCGTAGAATTTTCACATGTCATTAGATTATTGGAAATGATTTATATTTTATAACCCTTGCTGCATTTGACTGATGATGTATCTATAAAAACATTTTTGTTTGAGCTCCTTAAGAGTGAAATTAGTGTATGATGTCTTCTAGACATATTTAGAGCATATCACAAGCTTCGTAATGATGTATGGCATGCCTCACTTGAAGATCATTTCCTAAATGAAAACCATGCACCAAGTTGACATGTCACAACTAAAATTGTCATGCATTTTGTCATGAGTGTTCTTTAATGGTAAGTCACTGTCAATGTTAATGAACTTGTGTGACTTTTTTACATCAATTTAGGGCTAAATGTCTTAACCAAAATTGATCATCACATTTAACCCTACATTATGTTTGAATTTTAAAATTTTCATGTATTGTTTAAGTAGCTTAACAAGCCAATTATCATGCATCATGTTCTGCCATTCTTATGAGTGATTTGCACACTTTTACAATTGTCATTGTTCGACCATGAATTCAACCATAATAGAACTCGACATCTCTTAGAAAGTCTTTGGGAAAATCCTAATCTTTCTAATGACACTAATTTTGCATTATTTGGATGTCATTTGATTTGTTTTCCATTTTTGTAGAGTTTGCCTTGAAATCTGCTATGAGTAAAATTGGGAATGCTCATTCTGCCTTTGTTGAGTCAAAATTTTTTTCTTTTTGTATGGATTTTTAATAAGGATTTTGAGATCCAGTTCTTAATGAAACTTGTTTGTCTTTCTCATGTCTCTATCGTGGGGAAATTTCAAAATTTTTAGATATTGTCTACAAGGAAAAATTACTATTGATTTGCCATGATGTCTAGCCACCCCTGTTCTATTTCCGATATGATGCTACACGTTCTTGAATTTTTATAAATTCATATGTAGCTCGTCTTAAGAAAATTCCTTCATAATTTTTTTTTCTTATTGTGTGCTTCATGTTTTGTAACTTTTTTAGGGCCAATTACCCATGGATCATATTCCAATTGTTCAAAATTTGATTGTCCTATTTGATACTCTTTGATATGATTCTTGCTGCGATTCTCTTTTAGAATTTTTTGGGATATCTTGCATACTGAATTGGGATTAGTTGTCTTCATGAAATTTATTCCAAGTATGGGAGTGCTCGGGTGAAGGGGTCCCTATGTATAGGTTGGTGAGTAAGTTGAAGGCCCTCAAGGCCCATTTAAAGCAACTCAATAGAGAGTCCTCCAATATTTTCTGAAAGGGTTGTGGTGGCGAGGAATGCTTTAAGGCTCACCCGGGTTGGCTTTCAGCAAGACCCGAGCAGTGAGCTTCTGGCGAAGTTGGAGAAGACTCATCGAAGGACTTTCGTGGAGTTGAGAAGTCAGGAAGAGTCTTTCTTCAAACAGAAGTCTAGGATTAGGTGGCTCAAGGACTTGATTGGAATACCAAATTCTTCCACCATTCCATTAATAGGAGATAGCTAAGGAACATGATTCTATTTGTCTTAAATACCTTTGGTAATATTGTTTCGGACTCGAGCCTTGTGCAGCATATTTTCGTCTCACATTTTCAAGAGCTCTTGGCTCCATGCACCTTGTCTTCGAGACCCTCGTTGCGAGACTTACAAAAGATTATTCGGTGTCCTATTAACAAGGAACAGGTTAGTTTTCTCTCTCGTCCCTTCTCTGATGTTGAGATTCACGATACCTTGTTCTCCTTAGCTTAGGGGAAGGCTCCTGGGCCGGATGAGTTCGGTGTCGAGTTTTTCAAGCATAATTGGGAGTTGGTAAGGTCGTTGGTCATTGAAGCGGTGAAGGATTTCTTTGCCATGGGGAGACTTTTTAGGGAAATCAACAACACCATCTTAGTGTTGATCCCTAAAGTTCCCAATGCGACTTCTTTCTACGACTACAGGCCGATTGCCTATTGCAATACTATTTATAAATGCATTACCAAGGTCTTAGCTAATCGTGTGGCTACAGTTCTTTGCGATATAATCAGCCATTCTCAAAATGCGTTCATCAAAGGTCAGCGAATCAGAGACAATATTCTTTTTGCCCATGAGTTGTTTATTGGATTCCATCTTGATCCTTACGTGTCTAAGTGTATTGTCAAGGTGGATTTTCAGAAAGCTTATGATACAGTGGACTGGGACTTTCTAGAGCTGGTTCTTCGTACTTTCAGTTTCCCGGACCACCTCATTTGGCTTATCATGGTATGTGTTCGCACTCTAAAGTTCTCTATTTCTTTAAATGGGGAACTTCATGGGTTCTTCCCTAGTAGCCGAGGTCTTCATTAGGGGGATCCCATTTCCCCCTATCTATTCACTTTGGTAATGGAGGTTTTCTCCGGGATCCTTAGTGCTCGTGCTAGGCATTCAGGTTTCAATTTTTTTCTGGAGATGGAAGGCTTTGAGATTATCTCATCTTTTCTTTGCGGATGATGTCTTCCTTTTCTGCAAAACAAATATGGTCTCGATCTCTCTCCTAACAAAAGGATTGGATACCTTCTCGGGATGGAGTGGACTGAAGCCAAACACCAATAAAAGTGAGATTTTTCTTATTGGAGGGTCGACTGAGTTGCGGAGCGAGATTCTTCTTGCCCTTGGTTTCCTTGAAGGGAAGTTGCTGGTGCATTATTTGGGAGTTCCTATTATTTCCTCGCTGCTTGGCAAAACGGACTGTGTCTCCCTAGTTGATCGTATTATGACTAGGGTGCAATCCTGGACCCAGCGCTTTCTCTCATTTGCTGGCCATCTTTAGCTAATAAGGTCAGTTATTCATGCAATCCAAGCTTATTGGGCGAGTGTCCTTACTATCCCGGTTGCAGTGTTGGACCGCATTGAGCAGATCCTGAGACAGTTTCTTTGGAGGGGCTTGGGCCTAAGGAGGGGTGGAGCAAAAGTCTCCTTGGAAGACGTGTGCCTTCCAAAAGAGGAAGGAGGGCTAAGCATTCGCAGATTGCGAGATTATAATAAGGCGGCTATGTTGAAGCACATCCAAATCCTGTTTATGAACAAGGAATCCTTATGGTGCAAGTGGATCTATTTGACTTTCCTAAAAAGAAGGAGCTTCTGGATGGTTAGGAAGCCCATTTTCTACTCTTAGGCTTGGAAGAGAATCCTTCATCTCATAGCCGAATTTTGTCTCTCTTTCCTATGGAGGATAGGGGATGGCCTTTCGGTCTCCTTCTAGTTTGACCACTAGCACCCAAGAGGTCCCCTAAATCTTTTTTTCTTGGATTCTCTAATTTATAGCTTTGGTTTTTCCAGGCAAGCGATGGTGGCTGAGCGTTTTTCGCCATTTGGTCAGACCATCAAGACTGTATTAGAGTCATGGGACCAGCCCCTCACTATACTTTCTCAAGTTTTGGATCGTTTTACTTGGCAAGAAACCTCATCCGGTTTATTCACGGTTGCCCCGGCATGGCATGCCATCATAAGGAAGAAGATGCGGGTTTCTTAGGCTGCTTTGGTTTAGAGCAATGTAATCTCCGAGATATCAGTTTAATCTCTGGCTTATTACCAAGAACCGTCTTCCCACCCATGCTTTGCTTCTTTCGTACAAGTAGGATTGAGGATGCGGTTTGTGCCTTTTGCAAGCTAACGTCAGATTCCATCGATTATTATTATTATTATTATTATTATTATTATTATTATTATTATTATTATTATTATTATTATTATTATTATTATTATTATTATTATTATTATTGTTATTGTTATTATTATTATTGTTGTTGTTGTTGTTGTTATTGTTATTGTTATTGTTATTGTTCTTATTGTTATTGTTATTGTTATTGTTCTTATTGTTATTGTTATTGTTATTATTGTTATTGTTATTATTGTTATTGTTATTGTTATTGTTATTGTTCTTATTGTTATTGTTATTGTTATTGTTGTTATTGTTGTTGTTGTTGTTGTTGTTGTTGTTGTTGTTGTTGTTGTTGTTGTTGTAACGTCGGATTCCATCGATTATTATTATTATTATTATTATTATTATTATTATTATTATTATTATTATTATTATTATTATTATTATTATTATTATTATTGTTATTGTTATTATTATTATTGTTGTTGTTGTTATTGTTATTGTTATTGTTATTGTTCTTATTGTTATTGTTATTGTTATTGTTCTTATTGTTATTGTTATTGTTATTATTGTTATTGTTATTATTGTTATTGTTATTGTTATTGTTATTGTTCTTATTGTTATTGTTATTGTTGTTGTCGTTGTTGTTGTGGTTGTCGTTGTTGTCGTTGTTGTCGTTGTTGTCGTTGTTGTTGTTGTTGTTGTTGTTGTTGTTGTTGTTGTTGTTGTTGTTGTTGTTATTATTATTATTATTATTATTTTGGGTTGTTCCATCATAGCTAGCAACCTCCTTGGCGCAACAGGGCTTGGTCGGAGAATCTTCTTTAGGCTATGAAGTTTCTCTCTGGTAAGGATTTCTATCATTCCATTGCTTGCTTTTCTTTTGGTGTGCTCTGCCACATTATCTAGAAGAACATGAACGACATTCTGTTTAAAGACCAAACCTTAGCAGTTTCGGCCGTGAAAAACCACCTTATTAAAGTGGTTAGGGATAAAGCCTTAACATTCAGAAATGTTGAGGATAGCTCGAGAATCAGGAGACTTCAACGAAGCTGGGGGATTGATCCTTGCATTTTCTCTTCTAATCCTACGGAGCCTTAGTGTTCCTTAGTTGTAGGTGTTGTTGCTGTTGGGTGGCTCGAGGCTGGTGTTTTCGCTGCTGTGGCTGGTGATGCTGCTGGCATGGATCGTTTGGCTAGGTGTTGATCGTAGTGGGCGGCGGCAATTGTACTAGGGGACATTTTAGGTGTGGGCTGCCATTGTTTGGCTTGCTAGATGCCGTCTTTTTGCTTGATGGTCCTTTTGGTCTGTTTGTGCCCTTATTAGTTGGGTAGGGTTTTAGCCATGCGACTAGTGTTGCCTTTGTTGGCTGTTCTTTTCTTTTCTCTCAGCACCCTTCCACTCATTATGCCTCTGCTTTATTTTGAGTGTAAGTTTGATGCCGTGTTAGCTTTGTATTTGTTGGTTATAGCTCAATATATTTATTACTTTCACCAAAAAAAAAATCCTTGAAAAATAAAAAGGGCCATCTAAGACCCTTTGTCAAATCCTTTTGGATTTATCGCAAAATTTGTTTTTGCACTACAAGGTGATTTTGGTAAACATGATGCCTCCAACATTAACCGTTTCGCATCTATTAACTTTTGATTTGACATTGAACTTGTCGAGGTTTTGATCGTATTTGAAATTAGTGCATGATATGCACCCTGAATTAACCATGGCAATTAAATGCGTCCCATAACCGAAATGTAAGTATGTCAAAAATACCTTATCTTCTCATCAATGTTTCAAATGCATTTAAAATTTTTGAGGCATACATGCATAACATCTCTTCATTTGTTAGAAATGCATATGATTTTGTTTGGCACTTGTTGCGACCTAAATTTCGGGTGCACCACCTAAAATTAGGTTAATGGACTACTAAGTCTTTAACTTAGCTCGGGCTCTCCCAAGCCCATACCAATTCGCGACTTAAGGTTTAAGTTTTTTAACATGCAAAAGATTATTATCTAGGAGTCGTCACTAATTGGTTTATGATAGGTCGATTAGACACCTAAGTAAAATAATGGAAGGATTATTTTACTCCTACGAACCAGAGACTATGGATACGGGGACTTAGTTACACTAGATCTCTCTAATGCCCTTTCGGTACCGTTTCTTTTTATGTTTTTTTTTTTTTTAAATATTTTTTGCAGGCAACTAAGATTTATTTTAACATAAATTACTAACATGCAAATATGGTGACCACATAGATGCTCATCCACTATTAAACACTTAAATAAAATAAATAAATAAATAAATTGCATCAAACAAAACAAACGATTTTTTTTTGGGTTTTCTTGAAATTAGAATTCTTTTATAAAAAATGCATTTTGAACTACATGTCCTAATTTTATTAAAAAACAAATTCTAATTAAATGATCTTATTATGCAAACTAGTTAATATGCAACTCATGACCTAATTTTTATTTTTTTATTTACATTTTTAAATAGTGGATGAGCATTTGTGCAGTCACCATATTTTAGACACATACCATGAGGGAGCTCCCATGGTATGTGTCGCAATAATGACTGAGGTCAGGTCACAATAGAATTTATGCAAGAATGGAAGTGTCGGACTCTCAACACCATTATGCATATCACCAACAGAAAATGGTAATACCATTTAGTTTCTATCAAATCATCCTTGATCAAATTGTAACAACGAGGCCTTATTCGATAGAAAGGAATCAATTTGAAATGGAGTCGTTACTTCAAGATGCGATTTCATTTCCTCTGTTTGTTCTTGCAAAAGATGTGGAGTGCTCATTCCTCCATCAAACAGGGAGAATAGCCAGTCCTTGGCTCGACTTATGGTGTGGCCAATATGGCCAATCCATTCCTTGGCAAAATATTAATAAATATTTATGCATATAATGATTTTGAGTGTACCCTTTATTTTTATTGTCACACATTATCCATTTCAAAGATATTTTAACATTTTTCAATCCAAAAATATGTAAGCACAATAAAAGGAATCATCATATTCTTTCCAAACTTATTTTTCCCATACAAATGCAAGAATTACAATGAGTATTTCATTCAGTTTTTCATTTCATTTTCTTCCATTCCTTCCTTTATTTCATTTCTCACTCGTTCCATGCCGTTAGTTATGGAGTAGGACGTGGACATGGATGTTTTCTTGAAAGGAAAAAAAGGGAGAAATTTGCACTTATAGATGTTATTGCTACATGAAACTTAGTCATGAAGTTATTGTCCCATTGATGTAACATGAATGAGCCGAAATTGTTTGGCCACCGAGGAGCAATTGTTGGATAAATTCTCTTCAAATATTTTGAAGTCGACAAAACATTTCCATCAGTCTAGTCTGAAAACTTGCAGACTCTATTGGCAAAGTCTGAAGATCAAGACTCAAGTTTCAAAGTCTACTTTCATGGACAGCTTCCAGACTGTCAAGTTAAAACTTCTATTCTGATTCTATCTAATTTGGTTTTGGGTCCAACGGCTAAGGAATATCTTTCGACTGGAATCAGCACTACAAGTTCTTATATTCGTATCCGAATAAATATAGATTCTCTAAGATTCACAATTTATACTTGGAATGTTCTACTTATGGAAACCAAGATCCTGATTGTATGGACGAGCAGGATTGATGGGCTATCTACACTTACTTTAAAGAGGTTGAGATCTCTCTAAATTGATTCTGTTCAACGGGTTGATTGGAAGAACTTCTTCTGAAGGTGCCAACGGTAATGAAGGCATGGAGAAGTACATAAGAGAGATGCTCAAGTTGTTAAAGAGTGCCGGATAGAAAAATTCCAAAGTCAAAGTCTCCTTGTTATCTTATGATCTTATTCTTTGAGCAATCCTTATAATCAAAAGAGAAACCAAAGTGTGGTGAGACCTTGAGGAAGTGTAGTAGAGTTTCTACACTTTGTGAATTCAAGGCGTGAGATTGTAAACACTCTTTTTGATCCTTAGTGAAATCCAGCCGGAAGGGCTGTCCGTGCGGGAGAGTGGATGTAGGCTTGGTCTAAGCCGAACCACTATAAATCTGGAGTCTTGATTCTTTATCCCTAATCTTTTTATCTTTCATTATTTTCATTTGCAGCGATTGTTGTTTTTAATTCATTAATCTTTCATTCGGATTAAAATTTATAAAATCGCTTTAGTCACCTATTCACCCCCTCTAGGTGCTTATTCTAGTACTAACAGCAATACCTTGCTTACCAAGCAATGGCATCATATGCTAATCGAAATGGCATTGTTCTGAAAGTCAAACATTATATAATGGTCGCTTTTAACAAAGCGTCATTAACCACGCCTTTGCCCAAATGCGGACGTGCGCTCCTGCATATTCCGATGTTGCACGATCTTTTACTTCTTTGTGAGCTATCTTAAAACGTGGGTGATGACGTTTTGCAGGGGACATTTGTCAGTGTTCGAGATCTTGACCAATCCACGAGACAAAATTTAATGCGTCAGAGCTCAATATCACTGCATTTCCTGTGTTACATCCGTTCGGTGGGCCATCTCCAAACAGCTTTTGTTAACACCCATGAAAAAGCTTTAAAAAAGAATTAAAAAAATATTTATGTAAAGCAAAATTTAGGATTTATAAGCATTCAAATTAAACGAAGTCATTCGCCCTAGTGGCCACCCTTCCAATATGGAAGGGAGAGGTGAGGTTCAAATCCCCACCTCTCGGGGGATGGGGTGGGGACGCGTAAGTTTCGGGAGTGGGTTTGAGCTCACGCCCGCAAGGCGGGTAAAAGTCCGAGAGTGAGTGTAGAATAGGAATAGAGTAGGATCGACAAAAAAAAAAAAAATTAAACGAAGTCGAATAATCTGGAGTGGTTTTTTTTTTTTAATTTTCAAATCATATTATTTAACCTTTTGGCCTTTATATAACGTAGAATTCTTGAAAACTTCAAAAGTTGCGTTACATTGATATGTCAATTCTTCCACAATTATTTAAAATATATATTAGAATTTTAAATTTTGATGAAAAAGCAAGAAAAAGTTACTTTTAACTTTTTAGAATTGACAATGAACAAACTCCAATATATTCATGCATTTCAAGAAAAAATAATCGGCAATTCACCTTTTCCAAATTCAACAAAGCATATGTATCACATCTTGATAAAGTCTTCCCTATCGATGTTGGTGGCTGAATGGCATGAGTTGCTGTTTCTAAAACACAATATCATGAGTTTGAGCATATGCTTATTAGTAATTTGTGTCCCACTGGGGAATTGCGGTAAAAGCACTCACCCATCTTAACTCAATATATCACAAGTGGTGTTGAGCAGAGATCTCTTCACAGTCTTCGATCTAGAATTCTGTAATAGGTGCCATAATAATGTCCGGAGAACAAGTAGCCATAACAGTGGTGCTTCCCAACTTGTATGGGGGTTCTATACGAACAATATGAAAAGTTATCTCTAATCTTATGAAACGATGCACAAAATTATTGAAGTTTTCATTTTTCAATATCTTAAAATCTTAGATCTTATATCGAATGATGCTTATGTAGAATTATCGAGGCATTTGTATTAGGCCTCTTTTCATGTGAAAATGGAGCAAACTAACATAACACTTGGTCAACCATAATTTGGAATGGTCACTATTCAACCATTTTATGTAGCAAGTATACTTGAGATACCAAAACTCATATAGTAAATAGATCGATGAAATTACATGGAAGATAATAAGTGGTCATTTAAGCTGGTGGATCCATTTAAAAACTCTAATATTGGACATTAACAAGAAAAAAAGATGGCTAGTTTTGGTAATAGTGAGATTGTCATTTATTATACCAATGGTAGGTGTAACCTCAAATTTCAAGTTTTCAACACACAAAACTTAATTACAAGTCACAAAATAGATAATTGCTTCAGCCAATAATCAGACGTACTCAAAATTTTGGTAAGGCTGGTGACGAAAATCAAATCTAAATCCCCCCAAAAAGGGAAAATATATGTGCTTGCTTTGGATAGAAAACACTACTTTGCCTGGAGACTAGGTTCTCGATTTCTTGTTTGACCTTCAATTACGTGGCATGTGATTAGCATCCGAGCCCTCGTAAAAAGGGGGAAAAAAGAGAGAACAAAAGTAATTAATAATGACCACTGGGAGTCAAGTTTCTCGTAGATTTTTTCAAATGCTTTTGGGCCAAGGATTAAACCATGAAACACTGTTGCAAACTTATTTATTAGGTAAAGTTGTTTCGAATTTGATACAACACTTGCCAAAGGCTTTTTACACCATCTCGTTGGACATAATATGAATCCCAAGTTTTTCCTTCCTCCATAACATGTCTTGCCAGCAAAGGAGAGACTCCGTCCTTTTGAGAAATTCTTCATTGTACTTGTCCTAAATTGAATATTCTACTGCTAGATCTTATGGGATCTACACAAGATTGTTGAGGTTGTCCCTGACTGGTGGTCGGTTTGTAAGTGTGAGAGAAAGTCTCGCCTCTTGAGCTAACTTTTTGGTTGAGAGAGGTCTAAAACTACCCAACACTAGTATTAGAGCATAGATTGTCAATAAATTTGGACCCAACAATCATATGAGAGAGTTATGAGTTATTGTGCCTCTGAACTAGGCTCGATGTGTGAAGAAGAGATTATTGAGGTGGTCCAGAAACACCCAATATAGATGCATCATTTTCAATAATTTATATTCGATTCATTACGTGTGCTATACTCATCCTCGCATTGAGCGGTCAATACTTTTTTCTTCATTTTATTTTGGGCTTCTATTTTTTCTTTCATTTTAATTCGGGTCACGGTCAAGAAGCTTCTTGGCCAACATACACATGGCTATGTATGGGCCATGGCTATATAAACACGACACCACAAAATCGCCCTTGCCCAACATTATCATCACATTGAGGTCCCTCTCTCCCTCTCTCTCTCTCTCTCTCTCTCTCTCTCACGCACACACGGAGACACGCAGACCCACGTACAGACAAACAAATACGCACACAAAGAAGAAGAAAACATGGAGGTATCAATCCAGTCAATTGCAGTAGCGACGGTTCTGGCCGTCCTGACCACATGGGCATGGAGGGTAGTGAACTCGGTGTGGTTGAGGCCGAACAGGCTGGAGAGGCTCCTGAGACAGCAAGGCCTTTCCGGCAAACCCTACACCTTCCTGTTCGGTGACCTCAAGGAGAACTCGCGGTTGCTCAAGGAAGCCAACTCCTAGCCTATCACCATCTTCGACGACATCAAGCCCCGTCTCTTTCCCTTCTTGCATCAATCCTCCCAAACCTACGGTATGCACATCTTCATGCTGTCATCTTTGTGGCACTAATATATTCCTATTCATTAACACTCGCTTGGTTTTGTCCGTTGGTCGATGCTGTTTCTGATGGAGTTTCAGAACATTTGAATTTATTGTCCTTTCTATTGGAAATTCATGCTTCCCCGTTTTGAGTTTTGGCAACCAAAGATGTTAATACATCTCAAGTCCTTTAAATATGCTTATTTTGATATACAAGGGATATCTTACTCTACAAAAGCGAACATTAAATGAAACTTGCATGCGACCATGTCGTTTGACATATATTTGCACAACACAACATGAATTTCTGGGGATAATTACCAAAAAAAAAAAAAAAGTTCTAAACATGTTGTAAAGATGCCCATTTAGTTTTATATTTTTCAATTTTGCCACTATAATCTTAAATATTTTGACAATTTGCCAACACAATCATTTCGGTCGATTTTAGTAAAAAATTGTTGATGTGAATATCGGTTATCCTAAATTTTTGCAATTTTTAAAAATTTCTATAAAATTTATTCATTTTTTCCATTTTTTCTTTTTTTTTTTTTTCGTGGCAATGCCCATGCTAACCTTAGGCAAGGGTGTTTGGGCCCTCTGTGGTTGGTGACCTCTATGGACCACCGCCAAGGCCCGAGACCAACAAAGGGAAATAAGAAAAAAAAAAGGAAAGAAATTTAGAAAAATTAAAAAAATATAAAAATTATTCATATAAGCGCCGACTATACCACATAAGGCAAATAAAAATTAGTTCAGGTCCGTTTCGACCATGGTAATTATTATAACCATCTTTTCCCCTTGCAATATGAATTAAGTCACGCATTTACATGCATTCCTAAAAAACAGCTGTCAAAGTATTTCATTTGGCGCTGTGGCTCTTATTTTACTGAGTGCAATGCAGGCAAAGACTCGTTCATGTGGATAGGACCAATACCGAGAGTGCGCATAACGAATCCCGAACAATTAAAGGAGATCTTCTCCAAGATAAACGACTATCCCAAGCCAGCCTCCAATCCCCTGGTGAAGTTGCTCAGCGACGGACTCGCGAACCACGAGGGCGAGAAATGGGCACGGCACAGAAAGATCATCAATCCAGCATTCCACATGGAGAAGTTGAAGGTACATGAAACTATTCCTTGGTCAAATGAATTGAACCACACATTGATGCCTCAGGATTTCTCTTTTAATTCCTTCTTTGCATTGGTCTGTTGCTCTTGCAGCTTATGTTGCCCGCATTTTATTCAAGTTGCACCAAAATGGTTGGTAGATGGGAAAAACTGGTATCAGTAGAGAGATCCTGTGAGATCGACGCGTGGGTTGACCTTCAAAATTTGACCCGTGAGGTGATCTCTCGAACAGCGTTTGGCAGCAGCTTCGAAGAAGGCAAAAGGATCTTCGAACTTCAGGAGGAACAAGCCCGGCTCACAATAATAGCCTTGCAATCGGTCTACATCCCCGGCTGGAGGTAAAATCTTTCATCATCCATAAGCTAATTGAATCTAAATGAGCTTATGGCTTACAATCATGACATTCTAAACTATCCAACTATTTGTTTCAATGTTTCGTAGGTTTGTGCCAACTAAGATGAACAGGAGGATGAAGAACATAGATAAGGAAGTGCGTGCTCTCCTCATGGACATCATCCGCAGAAGAGGGAAAGCAATAAGGGCAGAAGAAGCTGCTGGCGATGATCTGCTGGGGCTGTTGCTGGAGTCAAACATGAAGGAGAATGTCGGGATGAGCCTTCACGATGTGATTGAGGAGTGCAAGGTTTTCTACTTCGCTGGACAAGAGACCACTTCAGTCTTGCTGGTTTGGACCATGGTCTTGTTGAGTGTGCACTCAGATTGGCAAGCACGAGCTAGGGAGGAGGTCCTCCGAATCTTCGGAAGCAGAAAACCTGATTTTGACGGGTTAAGCCACCTCAAGATTGTAAGTTTAATGCTCTTATCCTCTTCTGTTGAGAGCGGAACTCATAATTGGTCCAATCTGAAGAGTTATTCAGGAGCATCTTTTATCACATGACACATGATAATCATTCTCTAATGATTAGATGCGCATTTCCGATCCTTAGTAGACAAAATTTTTATTTAGAAAAAATGTTATCCCACGAAGATGAACACAACAATGAATTGACAGGACAATTTCTTCGCACCCTTGGATTGGACTTGGATTTCCTTTCAAGACGAACCTGATTTTTTTGGACAATAGCTTCAAGCCCTTTTTTCTGGATAAATTACAATATAATTCAATCTCTTCAAGGATGTTGATTTCAGTGCAGTAGTCTTTCTCAGGCATCGCGATCATTCATAGATGCTCCAACGTGCGCATCTCTACTATGTGAATTCTTTTAACGATTTGTGGCGATCAGGTTACAATGATCTTGAATGAGGTGCTGAGGCTATACCCACCTGGGATCGAGTTGGTACGGAAGGTTCCCAAGGAAACAAAACTCGGGAAGCTGACCATCCCCCCTGGAGTCCAACTCTCAATGCCAACACTCCTCATCCACCACGATAAAGAACTTTGGGGTGAGGATGCCGAGGAGTTCAAGCCAGAAAGATTTGCCGAGGGAGTGTCCAAGGCTACCAAGAACCAAGTCTCCTTTTTACCATTCGGATGGGGCCCTCGTATATGCATCGGCCAGAACTTCGCACTGATAGAGGCAAAGATGGCGCTCACCATGATACTTCAGCTATTCACATTCGAGCTCTCTCCATCTTATGCGCATGCTCCTTCTAAAGTCATCACCCTCCAGCCACAGTATGGTGCTCAGGTCATTTTGCACAAGGCAAACTAAAGGTTATAGATCAGGGTGACATGTAGTGTAGACAAATACGTGCACATAAATAATGGAACTGTGCACCATTTTCCAAGCCTATGCACTGTTGTCTTTTCACTTTTAAGAACAGAAATTTAGTGTTTGTAAACATAATCAAATGGCCCTCTTATCTAAGAGACCGGTTATTTTTAGTTAAATAATAGCAAGCCGCTGGATGTTTCTGAACCTTCCTTCCAGAAAATCCCCAGTAGAAGATAAGCTATGGCTTTTCCTAGTGCTATTATAAAGTCCATTTATTTCCATTCAGATACTGATCTGGCCAATGACCAGTAAAGATGGCATTTTATTAGCCCCGATTCTTCGATGAAAACGTGCACTGGAGGATACATAAATTGAACCACATTTCTCCACAAATAAGATGAAAAGTCCACAACAGCTTTATTTGTGCAAGAGACCTTTCTTCAACTGCTTGGTCCAAAGCAAATAAAGCTATTGCCGCTAGTTTTTCCAGGTGAGTTTTAAAATGCTTTGCCTTGAAAATCTTGCATTGAGTCAAAGAAACTTGAGTCGAAGGGCATCTAGTAAAATCACATAGTGCTTTGATGTGTAAAATATTCAAGAGAAAGTAATATCTTAGACTCAACCACCGCCCATACCGCCTTGTTTTAGCTTCAAGTTGTTTTCTATCCTTCATTCATTAATAGTCAAATTAGCATCGATTGAATCGCAAATGGATGTAGCATTGGATTAACTTGAGTAAAGAAGTAACAGGGCAATTCCTCTTCAAGCCCTTGTGATATCAACCGACAAGATTTATACGGAATGTCCTACTCTTTTTGCCAATGAACTTTGAGGCCTCATATGTGAATGGAATGCCGTTACTGCAGCCCGATCTTGCTGCGCTGTTATCTCGGTATGGAGTAACAACTGGTGATAAGGCAAAAATCCGGCCTCTGCCTTTCCCAGTCCCCCCCTTCACCTGGTGGTGCTACGTGATTCGGGAGGGCTATATTCCCTCGGACTGGCAAAAACAGGAAAAAGTTAAGTCACTCAGAATCCTCCTAGTTGCAAGCAACATAAGAAGGGGTTGAAGGATATGCATTGATTCAAATTTGATAAGCAAGCAATCCTTGTCCGTGAAGGCGGCCTTGTCATAATTTGGTGCGCCTCTATCTATATTCTCTACAAAGGACTTCCCGACAGCTCCCATCCCATCAGTCCCTTGAACGCTTCTACTTCCATCTCGTTGCCTGCGCCCACCGCTAACTTTTCTGTCTGTGGCCCATCTAGTTAGTTCAGCTATAACTGCTATAAGCCCTTCAGCTTGTTCGGCTGCATGCTCCCCATCGGCCTTGCTATTAGGTTGGAGCAGCTTTCCTTCCGATGTGTATATTTTGTAGAGGAGGCCATCATGAGCTCTAACATCCGAAGTGCACTCAATCCAGTCTTTGCATAAAAAAGAGGGGCTCTCTGCTCTTAAGTGGGCATATTCCTTCAATTCATTGCCCGCTTTTACTTCCGCGGGGACGCCTGCTGAGGATGCCGAGTAATAATGGCATATGTTAGTCGATTTCCCGTGAGTGAGGCTCAGGCACTTCCTCCGTACACTTTTGAAAGAGATTCCCCAGGTCTACCCCATTTAATTCTTCCATCTGCCTGGTCCACGAATTCTTATATGTCATCCCAAGCACTATTTATATATCATGTTCCCACGGGTGCATCATGTCTAGCCGTTGAAGTCGGCGGGGAAACCATATGGGAAGGGGGAGAGGGCAAGGGAATTCCGGGGTGCTTTCTTTTGAGTGAAGACAGCATAAGTAACAAGAAAGGAAAATTGAAAAAAAAAAATAGAGAAGTAGTCTCTTACCACCGCCAAGTGTGGGGAAAAGGGCGACCCTCAGCAAGGCTTGGCACGAGTTGCTCAACCTAGGCAAGGCTATGTTGCGTGCCCCCTACTAGCCACTCATCTGGGGTGGTCGGGACCCCTGCAAGGCTTCGCCTGGTCCAGCGACCAAGGCAATATCTACCTCATGCAACAGTCGACAAGAGGCTCACCGAGGGTTGCGAGACTCTAGCTAGGCAGCCCCGGGGTCAAGTGACCTCAAGTTGTTTTGCTAGAGTTGATGTAACTGTCAAGTAATCACCAGTGTAGTGAAGTCAATGTAAGTATTTGTGTAACTGTTGCTTGTAGGCTATAAATACCCAGGTATACTCATTGAAAACCCTCCATTTAATCACATAACTCAACGTTTTTCTACAAATTTATCTTTATATTTACTTTCCTGCAATTTGCATTACTGGACATGATCGTCTCTAGCTCTGAACTTTTAAATTTCTTGTCATTTACTTCACTATCCAAAATCAACAAAGGACTCTTTGCAACGTTTGTTGATTTATTGAGCCATTCATATTTTGAAAGATTTCATTGACTTTTCAGTGGAACATCTTTTGACATGTCCAGTAAGGTGCATTTTGTTGATTTGAGGAGATTACAATGGAAGAATCAGAAATCAACAAGATTCCAAAAAAGTTGTTTGCAACAACCCATTACCACAAATTGATAATGCGGTTGCCCTGAATTTTGAGTCCTTAACCCCTAAAAGTGTGACAGAGGGTAACAAATAAGGAGATGTCATTTATGATGTCATCTCCTTATGGAAGAACTGTTAGAGGAAGTTGCTCCAAATCTCATTATAATGTCATTTATGAGAAGATCGGTTAAAAAAAGCAAAATAATATAGCTAATTACATCGTGACCACATATTGGATGTGAACAAGCCAACAATAATCAAATGTTGTGAATGGCACTCTACCAAGGCCAAGATTGTCTAATGAGTTACCAACATTCCAAGTCAATCTAGTGGTATCAAGTTATTTTCCCAATTCATCTGCTTTTAATAATGAAAATAATAATGGTCAAAATAATCTAGTTGGCAATAACAAATCAGCTAACCAGATTGGTCAACAAACCAATCAAATGCCCGAAATTGAAAATGTTAGGCCAATGATTGTTATTGTGATATCCTCGATCCAACCCTGGTTCTCGGGACGAAATTATATTGGCGACCAATCTTCAGACGGGATTGCAATGGGGATCAATAGACCACAAAAGTGTCAAGAAGGCTATTCTGGGGTAAAAACTTGAATTCTCATCTACGAATGTCGGAAATACAGAAAGTTGGGAGCAGGCCATGAACAAGGATGGGCCCGAGCCCACGTTGGATGGCCTAATTATGATATCTCAGATTTTTGATCCGGTTTTCTATTGAATAAATCGGGCATTTCATTAACGCGTCTATAGGGCTATTTTCAAAGTTGATCACTTTCGAGATAACTAAACTATCTGGGGAAGCCATTAAGGAATTTTAAAGCAATAGACTTGAGAATTCGACTAAGAATCGGCTTCTCGACCGTGCTCATCTTTAGAGGCCATTACGGCACAGTTAAAAATCGATTTGAGATTAGAGATAGGTTGGTTCGGCAGAGATGTGTGGCTAATTATGGGTGACACCATTAAATTGGAAAATTCTAGTCGATCGACACTAAACTGATTTTCTTATTATTTTGGTACCCTGTGTCCGTATTTGAATCCTTGAGATTTTCACGACAATCGAGAGTTGCTAATGAGTTGAGTGGGTTCATTGTGGTTCGAAGAAAATCGACCACGAGTCATTTGCACTAAAAAGTTTTGAAAGTTACTAGTAGCCTAGGTCATGCTAAAAATGCGCCGAATGGAAATTAACCCTGAATTTAAGCCCGATTTCAGAAATTGAAAGTCCTGTTATGTCACGGGTCATTTTAGGAACGTCGACTCATCTTTCGAGGAATTTTCAAAGAGTTCGGGATTTTTATGGAAAATAGATTCGAACATTGCAGAAAATTACTGGAAATTCAGACGGGCCCAATTAAAAGAAATTCTGACTTTCGGACTGAGCTACTTGACAATAGGAAAGTGTGGAAATTATGTGGCATTTTTCTTCAACAAAGTCGGACATCAAATTTGAGGGATTTGGTGAAGAATTGAAACCCAAATCAATGAAATTCGGACCTGAGTTGAGGGCTGCATATTTTGGCTTCAATTTGGTTTAATTGTGAGTTAATATGCTTGAAAGTGATGGGGGGGACACAAAGGATTGCATTGTGGGCTTGTGGGACCAAAACATTCAATGTATTGGCTAGGATTGTTGACTATTATTTCCCTCTTAGCCGGCTTCCTTCATACGCATGCCCCTCCCCTCTGTCTCCTTCACGTCTCATCAACCCTCTCCCTCATTGGCTTATGTTTTGCTTTTATTTTCCTACAACTTCAGTTTCTTTCACTTCTTCTCTCCTTCGCCCACTCAGCATCCCACTGTAAACCCACAGCCTTGTCCTCCACTCACGCCAGCACACTCCTTCGGTTAGACTTCCAGCAGCGAAGACCTCTTGGCCGCACGTCCCCACCGAAGACACCAGCTACTCCACCATTTTCAGTCTTGGTTTTGTTCGGTCAAAAGTCCACCGAAGACACCAGCAGCGTTGGCCACATTCGCACGCCGTCAACGCCCCACCAAGCTTCCATTTTCACGTGCGGCGTCCTCCATCAACATCCGCACCCACGAGTTCCACCGAAATTCCAACAGCTACTTCCTGCCTTGCATTGTCTCCCTCTCCTTCGTTGCTCCCTCGTCCAGCATCAATTCGACTGAAGCAGCTCAGCCACACGTGCGTTCAACCAGTTCAGCCCAATAAGTTGCCGTGCCCTTTGTTCCCTCGAGTCCACGGAGCCGGCGGAGTTCACGGTCCAGCTCTATCGAAGACAAGCCCGGTTCGGTTTTGTTCCAGCCCAGCAGTTCGGCCGAGTAACTCCATCAAGTCTAGTAGCTTAGCCTAGAGTTATAACCCATCTTGGCACCGCGAGGTCAACCCACTTCAGGCCCAGCCCATTTCAGCAACAAGTCTCAACTTGGGCTGAGATTTGTTGAGCCGGTTTAAGGACCGGTCCAAGCTCGTCGATGTCGTCGTGAGTCCAAATTCAGCTGCCGTCACAGTGTTCCGATCTTCGCTTTGCACAAGTGATTTTAACTCACTAATCCCTACTTAGTAGACTAATGATGCTTAGGGATTGATTAGATTTAATTAAGTGCAATTAGGTGGATATATTATATTAGAATAATTAAATTAGGGACTTACCTATGCATGTTAAGCAAATGGTTAGTGATATTAGCAAGTAGACTCATGTTATTATTTATTGAACAGGTCTAAGAAATTTTCCGGGTTTGTCTCGGCTTCCAATTAGGCATTACGGGCCTAAATTGGATTTATTGCATTTATTTAATATTTTCCGTAATTAATTAATTAATTAATTATTTTCCAGAAATTTGGCTGGGATAGCCGACGACTGAAATTTTATGCTGATTATCATGGTGCGGTCTGTTTATTTATTTGAGTGTTAAATTGTGCTGAATCGATTTATTTGTGATTTTATGATTTATTTCCTAAATTGAGAAATTTTGGTAATTGAGTGGAAAATTACCGGGTGTCGGTCTACAGTGTCAAAAACCTATTTTTGGATTGCTGAAAGAAGAGGGAGAAATTTAAGTGAAATTATTATATTTTGGCTAAGGTCGACCGTGTGCCCACACACGATATTTTATCTGGTATGATAAAAGGTGAGAAATAATACTATATTACATGGCTCGGAGACCAGATGTGTCATCCTGGAGAATGCACGTCACTTGTTGATTATATACATCACCTTTGAAAATGCACATGGCTCGGTGATTAGTACGTCACCTTAGAGAATGCATGTGGTTCGGTGATTTGGTATATCGCCTTAGAGAATGCATGTGGCTCAGTGATTAAGTACGTCGCCTTAGAGAATGCACAAGGCTCGGTGATTAGATATGTCACCTTGGAGAATGCACGTGGCTCAGTGATCAAGTATATCGCCTTGGAGAATGCACGTGGCTCGGTGATTAGATACATCACCTCGGAGAATGCACGCGGATCGAGTAAATCGCCTTGGAGAATGCATGTGGCTCGGTGAATAGGTATGTCATCTTGGAGAATGCACGTGACTCGGTGACCAAGTACGTCGCCTTTGCGAATGCACGTGGCTCGATAACTAGATATATATCGTCTTGGAAATTGCATAGTACGGATTAAAATGACCGAATAATGGTTTGATTAACATGTAATCGACTAGGTCGATTGATCGATGTTTTGATCTATTGTGGTTGATAGGGTGCCTATTCGAATTGTGCTAATTTGCAGGTGGAAACTGAGACCAAGGTAAGTCCTCTGACCCGTGTTGTGCATAGGCAGCCCTTATGGCATATTGATTTCCTAATCGGTTCTTAGGGGGTAGAACTTATTGAGACGTAGTCTCACCCCGTTGTGAGACAATATTTCAAGTCCCTAGATGGCAGCACCTCCACCTCCTCATCCTCCAATGCATTATGGTATTCCTAAAGAGATCACCGAGGTAGGATACCACTTCCTGATATACCACCACTCAGAAGGGCTAGAGTATGTGTTGATAGAGTCTAAGGTCTGGGTGGATGTGAATAGAAAGGACCTAGTACCCCACGAGTATCGATCATGATATCGTCACTACCATGATGGACGAAGACAAGATCCCATCTCGAAAAGTCATATGCCTCTGTACATTTTGGAGGCAGCATTTAGGCTAGGGACGGCAGACCCTAAGGATGAGTCGGTAGTAGATGCCAAGGATTCCAAGCTCAAGGGTGATCCTAAGTCACTAGTATACTTAGACGAGGGTGCTAATTGGAACGAAGAGGAAGGGGATATTGTCAAACAAGATGAGCCATGGGAAGAAGAGCCTGAGGAGGAGGAACCGGAGGAGGATCAAGAGTTGGAATACCCTGATGAGGAGTTTGAAGAAGAAGAAGAAGAACCTAAAGAGGAGTTGGAAGATGACCTCGAGGAGGACCCAAAGCATGACCCTAACGAAGACTAAGACCTCCGCCTTGTTTTGCAAACCCGAGTTATGATCTAATGTGTGATAGATCTAACTTACTAATAGTATTGTAATATATACTATGAGTTTGCTCTATATAAAAGTGTGGTTGTGGTTTTTCAGTCGTGAAAAATATGGCCATACTTTTCTATCACATTGTTTTATTGTCTGAAGATTTTCTATATGCTTCCACATGCGTATTAAAAAGAATGGGTCGGCAATGCGTCCTGGGACGTTGTTATTATATCGACTAGGTAAGGGATGGGTGCATCCCCGTGGATTGGGGCGTGACACTAATGGTCCAAGCCCATGGAGGAAGGCCCAAATAGGCCCACGCCCACATTGGGCGGCCCAAGGCCCACACGCCCAAGGGGTGGGCAGCTAAGGGAGGCCCACGGACCCTCCAAGTCGATGAAGCCATCCTTTTACAAAATCCTAACATTTAATGCAATCAAGTACGTGAATAATGAATGTATAATGCACAATCTTGGTGAAATGACCGAAATGCCCTTCCATTGGATTAAGGACAAAAGGGCAAAGTGGGAAATTAGACATGGAGGGGAAGTACAAGCAAGAGTGGACGTCCAAGAGCTTAAAGAAAGCCACCTAATCTACCTAGCTAGTCTAAATCTAAGCCTATCCACTCAAGTGCCTAAATTTCCTCATTAATGCAAGGATTTTTGCTTCTTGAACAAGCCACCTTGATTGATTGATATGAGTCCAAGAAGACGTGGATTTGATGGGAATTAATGAGCAATATTTTCCTTTGTCTCTCTCTCCTCTCTCCCTTACCATCGGCCACCTTCCCCCTTACTCTCTTCTCTCAATTTCTCTCACTTTCTCTCTCTCCCTACCCTTTGGATGAATTTCCCTCATCCTCTTCCTCATTTCATACTCATTTCTCTATCATTTTCCTCTTTGACTCACCGGTAACCAACCACCGCAATCACCACCCTTAAACCGCCCTCCACATGCCATTTCCATTGCCATAGCCAAGCTTTGAAGCTGAGGAGTCCGCTGTCCAGCCCCCACAGCAGCTCCCTCTCGCCCATTTCTTCTTCAATTTAGTCCCCTACAAAGCTTGGAAGTGGTGTCGACGCCGAGCCACCACCAGACCACCGCCATGCCTCCGCCGGAGTACCATCCAACCACCATCCAGCTTTATTGTGCCCTGTAGATGCGCAACTAGCAGCCCTCAACTATTGTCTAGCCTTGCCGCACTCCCTCATCACTCGTTGAAGCTTGGGTGTGGTGTGAGTGGCTTTCTAGCTCGTGTTTAGGGTTATCGTTGCACTTAAGGAGTAGTTTAGGACTTGTTTATGGTTAAATGATGATTTAGTAGTGTGATAAGTGAAGGGTGACATGCTATTATAATATGTGATATGTGAATATTATTATGCAATAATAAAGTGATAAATTACATTGTAATGATATGTTGTTTTATTATGCCATAATAGGATGATGGCCTATTATGTATTAAATGTGTTATAGGGTTTATGGGTAAAGGTGTTATAGGTATTATGAGTTATATGTGTTATGTGTGTTATATATTATGTGTGGTATGGGTCACGTGCGTTCTATATGAAGTGAAGTTGTGATATGACATATTATTAGAGTATGTTATGGTAGGGTGATATGTTACATAAATAAAAGATGGATTATGTGATGGATTTGATGGCACGTGATAAATGATGTGGACATATTGCGGGTTATGATGGCATGTGTGATGACTATATTCTATTTTGATAAGTGACCTATATGCCATGGGTTTATGAATTAAATGGTGCATTTATGTGATGTGATATGATGCATGTGTATGACATGATGGCAATGTATTATATGTGTTCATTGGAAGTAGTTGTTATACATATGTCATGTTCATTGTCCATGGTCGATGCATGAGAACACCCTAAGCCTCCGAGATGAGATATACGATGGTTCTTGGACTTGCAAGGAAGCATGTTGAGTCAAGTCTCTCTCTTGGGAACAACGATACTGAGACGTATCATTCTTGAGCTAAGTTTGGTACTGGATTGATGATCATGTCAAGACAGATCGGTCCTTTGTTGGTCTTGATGCGATACTGAGACATATCGTTCCCAAGCCAAGTTTGATACTGGGTTGGTAATCATGTCCCGACGGATCGGTCATTTTTTGGTCTTGATGCGATACTAAGACATATCGTTCCTAAGCCAAGTTTGGTACTAGGTCAGTGATCATGTCATGATGGATCGGTCCTTTTTTGGTCTCGATGTAATATTAAGGCTATCGCTTCTGATTCGGATTGGACTTAGGCCGATGCCTAATGTAACAAGTCAAGCCATGGATTGTCATTTCATGATTGGCATATTTTATTGATGTACTTTAGATAGGTCATAAGACACTCTGCCTAGCACGCCATAGAGGCATTCATACATGATTAATGAGAGATATGAAATTGGCGGGATGATGGTATAATCTTGTGATCATTTAAAGACCTTAATGCGTTTTACATGGGGTGTGAACCCATCCCGATGTGTTTTACTTGAGACAATGCCCAATTAAGTTCAAATGCCTCCAAGTCAACTGGATGGCATGTGACATCCTAAATTTCAAGTTCTTTTTTCAATTGAATAAGTTAGGCTTTTCATCGACGCGCCTATAGTTCCTTTCTCCGAGTTGGCCACTCGTGAGATAACTAGTCTATTAGGTAAAGCCGTTAAGGAATCTAAACGCAATAGACTTGAGACCAGGAATCAACTGCTCGACCGTGCTAATCTACAAGGGTCATTACGGCACCGTCAAAATCTATTAGAGACCGGAGTTAGGTCGATTCAACAGAGGTGTGTGATTAGTGTATGGGTGATTCCACTCAATTGCAAAATTCTCGTTGAACGGCACTAGACCGATTTTTCTATTGTTTCTGTACCCTTTGTCCGTATTTGAAACCTCGAGATTTTCATAACAACCGAGAGTCACCAATGTATCAAAGATGTATAATGTGACTTGGAAATAATCGACCATGGGTTAATTGTACTGAAAATTCCTAAAAGCTACCCGGTAGGTTAGGTCACGCTAAAATCGCGCTAGATTGAAATTAACTACGAATTTGAACCCAATTTCAAAAATTGAAAGTTCTGTCATGTCATGATTCATTTTAGGAGCGTCGACTCACCTGCCAAAGATTTTTCTGCAAATCAGGATTTTTAGCGAAAATTCAAAGTAGGGCCATTTTGGATCGGAAAAATCAGAGGATATTTTTTAGCGCACCATTGACCATCAAGTTGGTTCAATTGATGATGAAAATGTGAATTTAAGTGTGGGCACCTTGGTTGAATTTGTGGGCATCAATTGGTTTGAATTGGAGTTGAAAATTGAATGAATTTGAGGGGAAATTGTCCAAACTTCGTAGGTCCAAGGGGGTGCAACATTTCAGCTTATACCAAGTCTTGTTGAGGAAGATTGATGAAGGAAAAGAAGCTCAGGATAAGGCTGGTCATGGTGGGGCAGCCACTTGAGGACTTTGGATATTTTTGGTTGACTTTAGTGGCCATTGTCCCCTTGAAGCCAGCAACCCTCCTTCTTTTTCTTCCTCAGCCTTCCTTTCTCCATTTGTGTGTTGTTTATGAGCTTGAGAGAACCAGAGGAAGCCAACTAAGCTGCCCAAGCCCGTCGCACGCCCATCCGATCATCGCCCATCTGCCCATGAGCGCCCAAGCCCCGCGCAAGCCCATCTTGGTGTCCCACTCATCCCGCGCCCAGCCGTACGTTCCTAGCTATCTTGCGCTGTGCGTCCGTCATCCAGCCGCCGGTCAACCGGCCACCGTCGCCGTCCAAGCCGCCGAAGGTCCCGCCATAGCCCCGCCTAGACCGTTGTTGCCGTCCGCCATCCTGCCTTGGCCATTCTAGCGCCAGTCCAGTCTTTCTCGGCCCAAGAGTAGTAACCGAAGATCTCAGCCCAATTGAGACTTCGGGAGGCTATTCCGGGCCCATCCGAACCTCACTTGTTGTCGCCGCAAGGTTGTTTGTTGCCCGTCTCCGTGTCGTCGTCACCGTGGAGTCACCGAATCGCAAAATTGGTGAGTTTACTTGCTAAACTCTACTTAGAGAGTTAATGATGCTTAAGGGTTGATTAGTTTAGGCTAATTAGGGTTTAGGTGGTTAGTTAGAATGGATTAGTAATTTAATTATCTGTTTGTGCATGTTAGGTGATTAGAATAGATAGATTAGGGACTAAAGTAGTTGTACTATTTATTTAGATAGGTTCAGAAATTTTCTAGTCCCGTTTAGGTGGTTAAATTAGCATTTTCGGCTTAAATGAGCATTTTTAGTATTTAATTTACATTATTTAATTAATTTTTGTAATTATTTAATTATTTAATATTTTCCAGAAATTATATCGGTATAGTCGGTGACCGGAATTTCGTGCTGATTGCAATGGTATGCTTGGTTTATTTCATCGGGTGTTAAATTGTGCAAATTGAGTGGTGATTGAAATTTTAAGTATTTAATTCAAAATTTTCAAATTTTGGTAATATAATTAGAAAATCCCGAGTGTCGGGTTTTAAGACTGAAAATGGTTTTATATACTATATAAAATAGTAGGATTTTAAATTGGAGGATATCCTCTTTCTGGGTCGATTTGGCCCTATAATCAGGATCCATGTGCTTGGTTGCAATTGAGTGTGGCATTCTAGTTGATCAAGCTTATTTGTGGCTTATGTTTGTGTGGCCATCTGTGATATGAATTGTGCTGACATGCATGGTGGATCTAAGATGAGGTAAGTCTCTATAGTTGTGTGGTTGTGTGGTTAGAAAGCCTCTAGGCGTATTACCCTCCTAATTGGGGTTTAGAGCGTGAACTTTCTGAAATTTATATCTCATCCCGTCATGGGCTCAATTCCTTTTAGGAGCATAGAGTGGAGGACCCATAGCTGAGGAATGGAGAGCTTGGAGTTTAAAGTCTCCATAGTCCCTTTTTGACCTAGACTTCTAGGCATAGATCTTTTTGTAGACTGTTTGTATATGACTTGGTGTGTATATAAAAGAGTATTTTGTTTGTGAAGTCTATTTCCTGCTTTTCTATGCCAAGCTATTTACTGTCAGGGGATATTTATTCGTTTCCGCATGTGCAATAAAATGAATGGGTTGGCGACACGTCCTGGGACGTCGCAATTTTATCGGCCACCGAGA
This sequence comes from Eucalyptus cloeziana, assembly GCA_014182715.1. Taxonomy (NCBI): domain Eukaryota; kingdom Viridiplantae; phylum Streptophyta; class Magnoliopsida; order Myrtales; family Myrtaceae; genus Eucalyptus; species Eucalyptus cloeziana. The sequence goes on along the minus strand of CM024639.1, from coordinate 13,669,818 downwards.
GATGGGCACATGCTCGAGGTTTAGGGCGTGACATGCTGTTCGCAGATGGATTTTGGAATGAAACTCCTTACAAGAATGCCGTCTTGATGCGTTTATGCGGGAAGTTGCCATGCTCGATGAAGCGTGGCGATATTTGACCATGCTGGATGACTGCAAACCTTCGAGTTGGCCTTGGGTCCTAAGCGATTGTAATAATTTGAAAGCATGGTCTCAACGATTGCATGGTAGTATGGGATGCCATGTGATTCTCGAGATGCCATGTGTGTAAAGTGCATGAGTGCATGAATGCATATTTTGAAAAGTGATACTATAGTGGGCACACATGTGACTTGAGATCGATATATGAGCAGTTTTGGATTATTGCATGGCATGGGTGCATGATTATAATATGTTGCACGTTCTTGTGTTTGACTCATGAACATGGAAAGTGTTATAAGAATTGCTTACATGCTTTGTTATGATGGCTTAAGAAAGTAAGATGATCATTCTTGTTTATAGTTAAGGCAAAGTGGGGGTTGCTTTGCTATTGATCTACCATCAATAGATAACTTGCACGTTTAGGGCGTTTCCAAGGTGAATGGCTTCTCTATGTGAGGTCTAGGAAGTTCACTCGCTGAGTTTTATCTCACTGTTGTTGTTTTACTTTTACAGGCCCTAAGCATGTCTAAGCCATACCGCCACGTTCAATTTGGTGTGCCTATGGATCAGGACACTGAGGTGACCTCTTATCTAGTTAAGATTGCGAACACTATATACGAGAAGCATGTGACCACAATTTGGGTGGATGAAGGGTTGTTTAACCTAGTACCCCATAGGTTTGAAGCTTGGTACGTTTGGTTTAGAGAGGAGAGTTGGGGTCCTTTCCAAGGATTTGATGGACCGTCAAGTGGGGGATCCAGGGGTGCTAGTAGGGGCCCCATGGTAGGGATAGCCCCGACAACAATGTCATTAACCCTGAGGTGGATCCAGATGTGACATCTTGATTTTTCGACCATGTCCCGACTTTATGAAATGGGCTTTTCATCAACATGCCTATGGTCTTTTTTATTCTTTTTTTTTTTTTTCTGAGTTGGCCACTCATGAGATAACTAATCTATTCGATGAAGCTGTTAAGGAATATAAACACAATCGACTTGAGAATTCGATTAGAAATCGACTGCTTGATCGTGTTAATCTGCAAGGGTTAATACAGCCCCGTTAAAATCGATTAGAGACTGGAGATAGGTCGATTCGATAAAGGTATGTAATTAAATTGTGGGTGATTCTACTTGATTGCAAAATTTCATGTCGAATGGCACTAAACCGATTTTTCTGTCGATTCTGTACCCGATGCCCATAATTGAAACTTGAGATTTTCATGACAACCAAGAGTCGCCTATAAGTCGAAGATGCATAATGTGGATAAAAAATAATCGACCATGAGTCAAATACGTTAAAAATTCCTAAAAGCTACCTAGTAGATTAGATCACACTAAAATCGTGTCCAATCAAATTTAACCACGAAATTGAACTCGGTTTCGAGAATCGAAAGTTCGAGTGTGTCACGATTTATTTTTAGGACCTCGTCTCATCTTTTGAGAAATTTTCAGTGAGCCCATAATTTTTATGGAAAATCAATTTTAGACAATTTGGAAAAGAAAAGAAATTCGGAGAGGCCTCTTTAATTGGTTTTTTGGGCTACCAAATTGAAGTAAATTGTGGAGACTTTGTGTAAATTCGTAAGGGCGGCCTCCATGGGATTTTTAGCCCTCAATTTGACTTAATTTGGAGAAGAATTGAGAGAAAATGAAGAGGACATTCGTATGGCTGCTCTATGGACCTTTCTTGACCTTCAATTTGGCTTGTTGGTGAAGTTTTGGGAGTGAAAATGACTTGTGGATGAAGCTTGGACTTTAGGGGCATGTTAATCATCACATAGATATTTTCCCTTCACTTGTTGGCCTCTCTTTCCCCCTTCGTGTGACAGCCCCCTTGCCCTTGGACCGAACCCGCTTCTACCTGTCCCTCCCACCGTCAACCCCACGATCTCCCTCCACCTTTGCCAAATCGCCACCAGCCCCACCATCCCAACTTCCACCCTCGTGTCTCCTTTTCCCCTTGAGTCAACCCCAGAGAAACACCCCCCCAATGTCAACCCCTCCCTTGTCCGTTTCCTCTTGGCTAGCAGGTTCATCAACATCCCCATCCCTCTCGAAGCCAGCCCAGCCGTGTCCTCGCCAAGCTGCCACCATCCAATTAGCCTCTTAAGCCAAGCCGCGACTAGTAGCCCTATACAGAAGCAAGACCGAATCTTAGGTTTGGTTGAGATGTGTTGGACCTTTTTCGGGCCTTTTCGAACCTCCTTAGGTGTCACCGTAGGCCCGATTCTTGCTCGTCTTCACGTCGTCGTTGCCATGAACTGGTTTATTCGCTAATCCGGTGAGTTTATGCCCTAAACTCTAATTAGGGTGCTAATTATGCTTAGAAGTGGATTAGTGGGCTAATTAGTGGGTTAGATAGATTAATTAGGCTTAGGATGATTTAGTTAGAGTAAGTAGTTAGTTAGTTAGTCAAGTTAGTTCAACTAGAATAGTTAGGTGGATTTAGTTAGAATTAGTTAGATTATATAATTAGTGTAATTATATTAAATTAGTTAGAATGGTTAGGTTAATTAGTTAGTTCAATTAATTAGCCCGGTTAGCTTAGGCTAATTTAATTAAGTGCTATAATTTAAATAATTTACAATTTATTTAAATAAATGTAATTTATTTAATTATTTATTATTTACCATAAATTATACCGGGATAGCCAATCATTAGAATTTCGTGCCAATCGTCATGGAAGTGTTGGTTTTTGCAATTAAGTGTTAAATTGTGCAATTGGATGTTGATTGATGATTTCAAATTATTATTTCAAAAAAAGGAAATTTTGGTATTTAATTAGAAAAATACCGGGTGTGGGGTTTTGACACAAAAATGTTTTTAAGTACTATATCAAATCGTGGGATTTTTAAATGGGAGAATATCATGACTTATGGTTCAATTTGACCGTGTGCTCACACATAATTATTTTATCAGGTGTTTTTAATATGAAGAAAATAGGCCAAGCACATTATTTAAATTGAGGCATTTGAGTGTAAAGCACGGTATCTTTGGCTGAGATTTCATGTGTGCGTGATCGTTATGAGAACCCATCACGAGCGTTTACGCCGGACAATGCTCCTTCGGGAATGCCTCCTATCAACGGATGCCGGTCATAATGGAGGCTGGGCCGATGCTCCTTCGGGAATGCCGTCTAGATGTAGACGTTGCCGTGCTTGATGGTGCGAAGAAAGCACCCGGTTATACCGGATGATCGCTGACTATTGATTCGACCGTGGCCATTGGGTCGTAATTAATTGGAACGCTTGAATGATTGATATAATCGCGCCTGATTATAGGACAAAATTGTGTGGCACGGAATAGGACGTTTCATAACGATTTGGCCTTATAATTGAGACCCATGTGATTGATTGACATATGGTATGAGGTGTTCCAATTAATGTTTACACTTGCTGCTTTTAAATATGTTATATGAACTATACTGATGTGCAGGGAGGTGCTGAGGTGAGGTAAGTATTCTATGATGTGTGCTTAGGTTGCCTCTAGGTGTATTACCTTCCTAATCGGGGTTTAGGGTGTAGACTCACTGAGACATTGTCTCACCTTGTCGTGGCTTACAATTTTTCAATTCGCTAGATGGAGGTACGACAGGTTTGATACGGGGTTTCGCAGGTGATGGATTTTCAGTTCACCTACTTCCCTATTCCCAGGACTAGCCTAACTTGTGAGTTGGTTGAGTCCACAATATGGGTCGAGGAGGGCCGACCTCAGTTGGTACCTCACCGATACATAGCGTGGTTCATCAATTTTCCTTAAGGAGGTCGGAAGGGTCCCTTTAGGGTTTCAACGAGCCTCCCGTCGGGATCGGAGAGTGGGAAGTAGGTCACCCGATGGATCTCGACACTTCTGATGGTGTCGATAGACCTAGAGCCCATGGTTGTAGAGCTCGGAGTTTAGATGGCCCAATAGTCATTTTGAGTTGGACTCTTTTGTATAGACCTTTTGTATATAAACCTGGCTTGTTTATAAAATATGTTTGTGAATTGACAGTCCCGCTTTTCTATCCCATGTTTGTTTGTTGTATGGGGATTGGTTATTTCACTTCTGCATGTGCAATAAAATAAATGGTTCGGCAACGTGTCCTGGGAACATCGCAATTTGATTGACCACCGAGGGATGTGCGCGGGCTTGAGGTTCGGGGCGTGACACTAGATATGGAGTTGGAAACCGAGCCTAAGCTAGGGCTTTTATAACCTAGACATGAAAGGGATACCACCTTTTGAAGTCGCCTCGTAGCATAGAGGTGCTAAGCCAATCTTGAATCTTCTTTGGAATCGCGTGTATGGCTAAACTTTTGGGGTATGATTAAAGTTAATTTGTATTGGCTAATGAAGGTGTTTATGAAAGTGTTTGTTGATGTGTTCCTAACTATCCTTGTTTGTTGATTGAGTGAATTGTTTTTGCTTCCACTTGCATATATAATCGATAATACGAATGAATCGGTGATGCCTCTTGAGATGTCGCAAGCAAATGACCAAAGTGAAAGCGAATGGTGCGAGTTGTCACGATTCCGGAGTGGGTTGGGGGCGTGACAATTATGGTAGCACCAACTGCCAACATCCGTGCTTGGCCTTACTCCCTAGTTAATGTCTATGAAGATAATCCAACGAAGCCAACATCACTGCCTAAAAGGCAAGATGACCAACCAAATGCTCAATTAAACTCATCACAATTTGCCGAAGAAGTTTGACAAAAATGGGTTTAAACAGAGGAAATGTTATGCTTGTTTATAGAACAATTCCTAAGGCATTAATTGCTAATTTGGCTAGACTTTACCAATATAATAGTAAGTTGGTCAATCAGTTTATTGCTCGATTTAATAAGGCTAAAAATTAATACCTCAACATACTCTTGGAAAAAAAAATTAACAAATTTAACTTAAAAGAATCATCCGAAATCCAAGACTTTGCCGATTTATTTCAATTAGTAATGAGAGTGCATGTGAGCAATTTCTTAAAGAAAGAGATAAATATGCACATGAGAAAATTTACACAAAACATGGCTTTAATGGATATATATGAATTAGAGGATGAATCTAACCAAATTGAAAATATTCAAATATCTGTGGCAAAAATGGTACTTGACAAGCCTTATGTTTGACGATCCTTAAAACTTACTAAAACAAAAGAAACAATAATGATTGAGGCTAAAGACACTCAATTTTACTTATCAGATATCCATAAATAAATTTGACTTTTGAAAGATGGCCTACTTAAATTAAAAGGCCAGCTAGTTCCGAGTTAAGAAGATTTAGTGAACAAAGAATATTGCAAGTGGCACGATTTATGTAAAAAAAATAAATTTAAGTGGCAATTTAGCAAGGAAAAATTAAATTTGCCTTTGATGACCCTTGATTATCTAATTTAAAAGAATTGACAAGTAATCAATAAATTGTTCAACTCTTTTAAAAGGAGGCATATATTGATACGCAAAGACGTCCAAATGTTTAGTTGACAATCATGGAAGCAATCGACAAGGAAATGGACATGATATAACAGTCAAGTAGTAGAGTTGACATTATGGGATGTAGCCATTAAGTTAGTGGAGTAGATGTAATTGTTGAGCAATTGTCGATCTACTCAAGTTGATGTAACTATCAAGTAACCTTTGGTAGTTAAGTAACCATCAATTAAGCATTAGTGTAGTAGGGTCAATGTCACCATCTGTGTAACTGTTGCTTGTGGGCTATAAATTCCACAAATGTACCCTTTGTACAGCAACTCGGTGCAACTCACCCCAAATCCATCAAGGCCAACAGAATCAACGTTCTTCTACAAAGTAATCTTTATTTTTACTTTTCAGCAATTTACATAATTGGACACATTTGTTTTCAGTCTTCATGCCTTTAAATTCCTTTTCATTTACTTTTTGTTTATCCAAAATCAATAAAGGCCCATTTCTCACTTTCACCTTCTTGGTCTACGCCCTTTCTATAGGCTGTAATTTTCGTCCTCCTTGAATGTAATGAAATGCAGCATCGTTTCAGACCAAAAAAAAAAAAAAAAAAAAAAAACCCCAAATCCATCACAGAATCAACGTTCTTCTACAAAGTAATCTTTAACTTTTCACATAATTGGACACATTTGTTTTCAGTCCATGCCTTTATTCCTTTTCATTTACTTTTTTTATCCAAAATCTAAAAGATCAATTTTAATTCTAAAAGATATTTTAACAAATTTTCGTTGAAAAATATATTTATGCCACTAGGCCAACCACTTTAGTGGTACATTTATTAGTATACTAATAGTAGCTGAAATTTACGAGAGGGGAGATATGCATGCCACACTCTATCCTGAAGTAAATGAACGAGTAAGTACACGTGGCATGACCTGGTTGAGAGTTTCAAATTAATTGAAAAGGAGACGAGAAAACAGTTGTAGAATTCAGAGTGAATGAACCGAAAATTCATATAGAAACTGCTTCGCTTCCATTCAACCATTCCTCAATCTCAGAAATAGAAATTCAAGTGTTGTTTGTCCGAATCAAGTCCTTGTTACATAAAAACCATGAATCAATAATCACTCCTCTGCATTATGAGAACTTCTAAATGGGTATTGCCACAAGAGAAATAATAATACGTAATGCAAATCAAGTCATGTAACTCAAAGGAAAAAAATAAATAAAAGATTAATCATGTCAGAGAGTTCAACTCAAAAATTTAAGCTAATGAATGGAGAGAGATCATATGTATATAAAGAACATGTAAACTCCATTGTCAAGTGATATAAGATATTTCAATAAATAAGTCAATTAAATATTCAAATCTAGGGAATAACCTGTCACAAGCTAAGAAACCCTAAAGACAGAAGAAACAATGTAAGATCTCTCACTGAGCCTTTCTTCTTCAATCTTTTAACAACACACAAGGTTCTCGTTGTTTTTTGGTGGGGAGCAACATGATGTATGTATTGAACTGTTGCACTGATTATATATGCCGTGCTCCTTTGTAATGTTGTGAAGCCAGGTCCGACAGTCAATACTTTCCTTTTTATCTGATTATCTTGGAAGAATCGATGCAGGAAATATCTCTTCACATTTACAAGTTCATCTTGCTTACTCGTCAAAGCATCTACGATTGACGATAGAACTAATAGTACTCAAATCATCCAGTTGCAGTTGGAAGTAGCTGATTGGAATATCTTGCTATTTTTAGCAGGGATTCAGGTTGAGTTATTCAAGCCTATGACAATGGACGATGATTGAATATTACGCGTTATTATTATGTGTTAGTATATGCAGCTTAAGGACACGGGCAAGGATTGCCCTACAGTTCAAGTTGTGGATAAAAGAAAATTATAGACAATTTTGGATCATGAAGTGTTATATTGCAATGATTCGCCCATGATGGGATGTGTGTCCAAGAGGCATATATTGTCTATGATGTGATGTGTTTGTGAGACACCATTTGAAGAGTAACTTCCTCATAATATAATCTAGAGACAGAAAAGAACGTTCTGAAGAAAACGAATATTCCCTCCATATAAGATAACACACAAAGGGGTTCCATTATTACTTTAAGAAGACAATCGGCACTAACACTATAGAACGAAAATACTTTTCTTGTGATTGTATTTGGATCATCATGAAGTCATAAATTCGTCCGTTGTGTGCTAGTGATTTAACATATATTCTTGGGTAATTACTTTTATTATGCATCAAGAGGTTAGTCATTTCTCCACCAATTTTTTTTCCAACATGAAGTCTTTAGCAACTTATGCAAGAACGGAAGCCTCAATCGATTGTACATTTCACTGACGATGACTAGTTGTATCATTATAGTTTCGGTCAAATCATCTTCGATCAAATTGCACAAACTAGGCCTTGTTTGGTAGAAAGTTATCAACCTGGAATGGAATCGTTATTCTGGGTGAGAATCGACTTCCTTTGTTTGTTCTTGCAAAAGATGTGGGATGTTCATTCCTCCATCAAACAAGGGGAACGGCCATTCCATGGCTCCGGTTACGGTATTGCCAATATGGGCAATTTATTCCTTGGCAAAATGTTAAGAAAATTATTCCATACAACTATTTTGATTGTACCTTTATTTTCTCTCTCACACATTACCCATTTTAGGGACATCTTAGACACTTTACATTCCAAAATTATCTGAGCACAAGAAAAGGAATCGTCACAATATATCCAACTTATTTTTCGTACAAATACAAGAAATGCGATGCATATTTGATTATGCTCCTCATTTCATTTCTTCCAGTCCTTCCTTTATTTCATTTCCCTCTCGTTCTACCCCATCAGTTATAGGATAAGATGTGGACTTGGATGCTTTCTCAAGAGAAGAAAAAGGGAAATTTGCAGTTTTAGATATTGTTGCTACTTGAAACTTAATTTATGAAGTTAGGGTCCTGGGGATGTGCAATCGTGCATCATTTATAGGGAGTATTTTGGGAATGCTGTATAAGTCATGGTCCTGCGGGTGCAATATGAAATGACTCAAAGAATCTAGAATTTTCACGAAAAATGAGCAATTTTCGGAAAATATTTTATCAAAAGTTATTTTCCAGGAAAATGACAATATTTTATGATGTTTGGCTAAAACCTGAAAATATTTCGGAAAATATTTTCCGATGTTTGATAAAGAAAATATTTTCTGCTCACTAGATTGGCGAGCGTGAGCGTTAAGCTCGAGCCTCGCTAGATCGATGAGCTTGAGGTTCACCCGATGACGGCTAACGACTAGTAAAGAAAGAAGAAAATGGGAAATAAAGAAAAGAAAAAGAAAAAAAAAGAAATTAAAAATAATTCGAATAAAAAAAGAAAAGAAGAAGAAGAATAGGAGGAGGATGTGAGAATTTGTAGGTATAAGATAAGAAAGATCAAGTGAAAAGTGGAAAACATTTTTCCCTAATTTAGAAGATTTTTTTTTCATTTCATGGAAAACATTTTCTTAAGGAATTTATTTTCCGTGAAACAAACACTGAAAAATCCAAAAAACGTTTTCCCAAAAATTATTTTCCGCAAAACGAACAAAACCTAAGTACTAGCATTCGATCAGAATCGAAAGAAAATTCTGCTTGAGTCAAAGATTAGGTGTTAAGTTGTCGTCAAACCCTTTGTAACAAAGTGCCATTTTACTACGTCTGCCGTTTTTGCTCGTGGGGCCCAACAATCTTTGCCAAAATGCCATCACGCGCACTGCCCGTTATCTTAATCAGATAGCGCATAAAACGAACATGATGACGTTTTGTGGGGTATGGTGACCGATGCTCTAGATACTCATCTGATGCCAGCTTTCTCGCCCGCCGCAAGACAAAAATCATGCCTCAGCGCTAATGTCACTGCATTTCATATGAGAAAAATCACGCAAATAATCCCTTAACTTTGATCTAATATGCAATGTTATCTTTAAACTTTTAATTTGTTTAGTGTGGATCCTTAAATTGTAGCCTCATGTATAATATAATCCGTGAACTTTTAATTTGTACATATAGTCCCTAAATTTGTTGTACATGTTCAATTTAGTTCATGAACTATATGAAGATGTTATATATAATGAAAAGATAACATTGAACGTTTTTATATAGTTCAAGGATTATATTGAACATATACTAAAAGTCAAAAAACCACAATGAACAAATAAAAAATTCATAATCACATTGTACATTGAACTAAAGTTCAATAATTACTTATGTCATTATCCTTTTCGTGTTTTATATCCATTTAGTAGGCCATCTCAAAAAAAAAAAAAAGATTTCGTTAACACCCATGAGAAAAGCTGGTTAAGTTTACAATTTATGATTCATGGACTTTTTCATGATTTATTAATCGATTTTTTGAAAGTTAAATATGCAAATAAATTCGGAAAGACGTGTGAACACTCGGCAACATCGATTAGCAACATAATTCAGGCCATATCCAATGCAGACACATTCCTAGCCGGAGGCCATATGGACAGATGCTCCATGGAAAAAGGCAATTTGGCAACTTCAAAGAGATTACCTTGAAATCGATGAGGATGAGGGTGAGCCGCCCGGAAAGAACCATGAAACCACATGAACTTCCGGAAGAAATCTCACCTTGTCTAGAGAATTGCTCCCTTTGCACCAATAGTAAAAAATAAAAAAATCATCTCCAATGGCATGTAAATTTTTTAGAATATGTGTAATACGGTAACTTATTGCCAAAAATATGATAATATTAATTAAGGAAGTTCCGTAAATATCATGCTAAAAACGCTTGAAGAAAAAACTCTTCTATAAGCTATTGCAACACCAAGTTAAATGCACGTACATAACATATGACGGAACAAAGCCTCCATGCCTTGTCTTCGCCTCCATCCCCAGAACGCCAAAGTTGCAGCCAAAGAGCGAACAATAGCTAGAAAATGACAGAAACGAAAACCTCTTGTTGTATTCACAACTGTTCAAGCCGATGTTATATGTATATTAGGAGATGACAAATTGTTGATAATCAAACGCTATTGCAAAATTATTTATTAGCTACAAGTATCTCGAATTTGATACAATACTTGTTGAAGGCAATTTACACCATCATAATCGACAAAATGTGAATCCCAATTTTTTCCTTTCTTCATAACATGTATTGCCAGCAAAAGAGCGATTCCATCTGAAGAGTGGGACTCATAACAGGTCCAATCTGAAGAGTGCTTCACGAGCATTTTTTATCACACGACACATGATAATCATTTTATTCTTTCTAGATACACATTTGCAATCCTTAGTAGACGAAACGCTTGGTTAAAAATAATGCTATACTATGAAGATGAACACGACAATGAATTGACAGGAGCATTTTCATTCACCCTTGGATAGAACTTGGATTTCCCCTGAAGACGAGCCTCAAACCATTTCTACTGGATAATTACAATCAATTTTATTCTCTTCGTGGTATTGATTTCATTGTAGTAGTCTTTCTCTGACATCATAATCATACATACACATCTCTACCATATGACTTCCTCTACGGATATGTCATGATCAGGTCACAATGATCTTGAATAAGGTCCTGAGGCTATACCCACCGGTGATCGAGCTGCCACGGACGATTCACAAGGAAACAAAACTCGGGAACCTGACCATACCCCCCGGAGTTCAGCTCTCAGTGCCGACTCTCCTCATCCACCATGATAAAGAATTGTGGGGCGAGGATGCTGAGGGGTTCAAGCCAGAGAGGTTCGCTGAGGGAGTGTCCAAGGCCATCAAACACCCAGTCTCCTTTTTCCCATTCGGATGGGGCCCTCGTATATGCATTGGCCAGAACTTCGCAATGATAGAGGCGAAGATGGCACTCGCCAAGATACTTCAGCAATTCACATTTGAACTCTCCCCAGCTTATAGGCATGCTCCTTTTAGTGTCATCACCCAGCAGCCACAGTATGGTGTTCCGGTCATCTTGCACAAGGCAAACTAGAAGTTAAAGACCGGGTTGACATGTGTTGGTCATTAAATAAAATTCATGGATGTCCTACATGCATCTAGAATGTTCATGTATGTTTAGATTCATGTTTCTATGTCTATTTCAATGTTTTGTAAATTCAAGGAATGCATCTCCTTGAAATGCTGGATACATTTGTGTGTTATTTGAGAGTAAGAGTCATGTAACAAACCTATAAAAGGTAACTCTTGTGATCATTTCATCAAATAAAAAAAAAAAAAGAAGTGTGCGTGGAATAAAAGTTCAATTTCATTTGAGTTTCCCCTATTCATCTCCTTTTCTTTATTATAGTCCAGTTGAGTGTAGACAAATAAGTGCATTGAAATAATGAAATTATACACCATTTTAAAAGTTTATGCATTGTTGTTTTTTCACTTTAAAGGATAGAAATTTATTTTTTGTAAACGTAATCGAATGGCCTCTTACTAAGTGACTGGTTATTTTTAGTTTCACAATCGCAAGCCGCTAAATGTGTCCCAATCTTCCTTTCAGAAAAAACCACATTAGAAGATAAGGTACGCCTTTTCCTAGTGCTATAATAAACCCCTTTATTTATATTCAGATACTGATCTGGCGAATGACCAGTCAAGATGGCATTTTATTAGCCCCCCTCTTCAGATGAAGACGTGAACTGGAGGATACATAAATTGAACTACATTTCTCCACAAATGAGATGATGAGACCACAACAGCTTTGCTTGGGCAAGAGACCTTTCTTCAACTGCTTGGTCCAAAGCAAATAAAGCTATTGCCGCTAGTTTTTTGGAGTGAGTTTTAATATGCTTTGCCTATAAAATATTGCATTGAGTCAAAGAAACTTGTGTCAAAGGACATTTAGTAAAATCAAATAGTGCTTTGATGTGTAAATAATTCAAGACAAAGCAATATTCTAGACTCGACCACCACATGTACCACCTTGTCTTGGCTTCAAGTTGTTTTCTAATCTTCATTCATTAATAGTCAAATTAGCATTGGTTGAATCACAAATGGATGTAGCAGTGGTCACCCTTATCATATGGGAAGAGGGAGATGCGGGATTCGAATCCTTAGCTTCTAGTGAGGTTAGGGTGGGAATGGTTTAATTTCAGGTGTGGATTTCGACTCTTGGTCTTGCAAAGAGATAGGACAAAAATTTGAGAGTGAGAATCGGAGTAGGAGTAAAGCTAGACCAACCGAGAAAGAAGAAAAAAAAATTCACAAATGGATGTAGCATTGGATTAACTCAGGAAGGCTCGGGTAAATAAGTAACACAACAATCCCTCTTCAAGCCCTTGTGATATCATCCAACATGATTTATAGGGAATGTCCTACTCTTTTTGCCAATAAACTTTGAGGCCTCTTATGATAATGGAATGCTGTTGCTTACAGCCCGATGTTGCTGCGCTAGTAATCCTCGGTGTGAAGCAACAACTGGTGATGGGGCACAAAATCCAGCCTATAGCTTTCCCGGTCCCCCCTTCATCGGGTGGTACGCGATTCGGGAGGGCTATATTCCCTCGGACTGGGTAATACAGGAAAAAGTTATGACAATCAGAATTCTCGTAGTTGCGAGCAACATAAGAAGGGATTAAAGGATAGGCAGTGAATCAAATAGATAAGCAAGCAATCCTTGTCCATGAAGGGGGCCTTGTCATAATTGGGTGCTCCTATGATCTATGTTCTCTATAAAGGACTTGCCTGCAGGCTGGCAGCTCCCATCTCATCAGTCACTCGAACACTTCTACTTCCATCTTGTCGTCTGCACCCACTGCAAACCTATCCATTCGTGGCCCCTCCAGTTAGCCCAACTATAACAGCTACAAGCCCCTGCACTTCTTCGGCTGTGTACTCCCCATCCACCTTGCTATTAAGTAGGAGCAGCTTTCCTTGCGAAATGTATTTTGTAGAGGAGGCCATCGCAGGCTCTATCATCCGAATCATGCTCAATCCCGTCTTCACAAGAAAAAAGACGCGCTCGGCTCCTCTTAACTAGGCATACTTGTTGACACCTAAATTTTCCTTTTAATTTATTAAGTTTTATTTTATTTTAGTTTATTTTCATTTCATCCTTTTCGGATAATAAATAAACAAAAAAAACAAAACAAAACAAAACAAAACAAAACAAAAGCAAAAAGCAGCAGCAATAGCCTCCCCCTCCGCATGGGCCCCTGCGGCCCATCCTCCTTTGGCCCAGCCCGCGCGAATCAACCCTTCTTCCTCCTCCATCCGCCTCTGCAACACACGCACAGAGGGCGCGGCGCCAGATGGACGGACGGACGGCGGCACGCACGTGGAGTAGCTGGCGTTGGATGGGACGCGCAAGTGGGTGGAAGGGACGCCGGTTCGGCCGCACTTGGGGGCCGGTCGATGCACGCCGATCGACGGCCGAACCTCCGTCGACCGGCACACCCTCCGCCTATAAATAGGCCCCCGATGAAGGCCAAAGGGGAGAAAAAGCGAAGAGAGATCGAAAGCTTGCAAGCGCCGGAATCTTCCCTCGAGAGACTTTGAGGGAGGCCCGAACGCTCGCAAGCCCAGATCTAAGGTAGAGGGAAGAGATCGGAGCCAGAGGAGCTCGTGGGCGGAGCTAAGGCCGAGCAGCGAGCAAGCTCGGAGAGAGATGGAAAAGTGCCAGATCTGAGAAGCCGAGGACCCACCGTTGCTGCCATCCCTCCTGACGCCGTCGACCAAGCTCCGCCGAAACCCCCAGCCGCCTCAAGTTGTGCTCGACACTGTTGCGGCGATCGATCCGCCACGCCGCACTAGATCTGGAGGTTCAAGGTCCGCCACCGCGCCATAGATAGGTATCAGCCCTGCTTGGCCGTTCCCTATCGCCAGAAGTCCTGGCTGTCACCCCCGCCTGCCGTCGTCATCACCATCGCCATCCTTGGCTGCCGTCGTTGCCTCCAGTCCCTCCACCAGCGCCGCAGACGGATGGGGAAGCCAGCAACCCCGCGTCGGGTCGAGCCGGCCGGCGCGTTTCGCGAAACCGGGTAGGGTTTCACGAAACCTAGGCGGCCAAACCGGGTCGAGCCGGGTCGGGCGCACGTCATCCGGTAGGGTTTCCCTGCGTCGCCGGTCGACTTCGGGCCTGGGAACCGGGTAGGGTTTTGCCGGTTCCCCCAAACGGCGCCGTTTCGCAAATAACAAAAAAGAAGAAGAAAAAGCGCGAAAAAATCTAAGTCGGGCGCAACGCGGACTCCGTCCGCGGTCTTTTTTTAATTTAATTTTAAATAAATAATAAATAATTTATTTATTTTCCAAAAAAATCAAAATCAAAAAATATATTTTATTTTCGAAAAATATTAAAAAATATTTTAATTTCCAAAAAAACCAGAAAATATTTAAAAAAATATTAAAAAATATTTCATTTTCCAAAAAAAAAATAAAAATATTCCATATTTTCCAAAAATGCCGAAAATTCAGAAAAAGCCAAAAATACTTGTATTTTTCCAAAAATACCAAAAATCCAAAAAATCCCTTTTATGTCCGAAAAAAAATTGGAAAAAGACTCAAAAATGTTTTTCTCTAAAAATGCATGGAAAATCCCCAAAACATCCAAAAAGCCTCGGGGTTTAAACAAGGTTAGGTACCGAAAGGGCATTAGTGATTAACTAGTGTAATCAAGTCCCCGATCCTAATTTCTCAGTTGCGCAGAGCGAATATTTCTCCCAATATTTCGCATGGGTTTCTAATCAACCCACCCCAAATTGACTAGTGGTGACTCCATTTTAAAAAATTAACTTACAGGTTAAAAACTTAGACTATTAAAGTCGTGAATTGGTGGACTTGGGAGAGTCCGGGCCTAATTGCGAGTCGAGCCATTAGCCTCCGCTAGGCGCCCGCCCTGATCGGGTGCCGGAAAAAAGAGGTCGCGACAGCTTGGCGACTCCGCTGGGGACTTTGAAGACTTAGGCCTTTTTGTCTTGTTTAATTCCTTTACTGACTTAGGTTTTTCTTTATGCAGGTCAATAGTTTAGAAATTTATTTCAATTTTGTTTAAAATAAATTTTCCTGTGATTATGAATTGTTGTGCATGTTTTACTATTTCAGCACTACACACGACACACACAACCCGGCCGCTGGACCTGGGCCGCCATAGGATATTTAGGATGGTGTCAAGAAAGATACGACCTTGAACGCGAGACCGCGATGTAGAGGTTGCGTTTCTTTTCCCGAATTTCTCTAGCCGAGGTTAGGAGGGTATGCGCTAACGCGAGCTGCGATGGACGGATACCCTTTTAATTTCAACAAACATTCTCAGTTAGAAATCGAGCCACACATCTCATGTGTATGTCTTTGTGCTTGCCATTTTCTTTAAAAGCAAAGTAATTTATTTACTTTTACTCGGTCTTTTATTGACCCATGGCAATTTAGGGAAGGTTTTTTTTGGGTCCCAGTTTATATGCGATGGGAGAAGATGACATCCAGTTTATTCCCACTCCTAAGGCAGAGCTCTTCAGGTGGTGGGGTCAATTGGACCAATATCCCCAAGAGCGCGTGAAAGCCAAAGTCAGTCACCTTCTATCGTTGATTCAAATCCGTGTTCATCCCGAAGTCATGCAGGCCATGGCACATTTCTGGTGCCCGAGGACGACTACTTTTATATTTGGTGGGTTCGAGCTAACCCCAACTTTGGAAGAATACAGCATCATCACTGGAATGCCTCTCGAGAAAAGGCTTGTTAGGCCATCAACAGGCATTATCCCGTTGCGTGGGTTAGCACGACTCTTAGGAGCTGAAGTTCATGTTATGAGGCAAATTCTTGAAAATAACCATAGTACCTGCCCCCTAGCATTTTTAATTGCCTGTTTTGAAAATCAACCCATGACTCAGAAAAGCGAGATTTTCCTCTTGGCCTTTTCGGGCTCATCATTTTCCCCATCAAAGAAATGTCATAAGTCCAAAGATGGCATGGATAGTTGATCGAGATCTTAAGGGGCAAAATTATGTCAACATGATCTTAGCTGAAACATTCTTGTCCCTCAATCGTTTTAAAGAAAACACGGAAAAGTCATGCGGGTCTCCCAGAAATCTTACAAGTCCGGTTCTTTTCTCACCTAAGCGAATTTCGAGGCTTCATGCGATCGTCTGAAATAAATGTTTTTGAACCATTTCAGAAATTTATGGTTTTAGGACCATACATTCCTAGCCAAAGCTGTTTAAATTGGATAAACTTTCTAAGAAACCCAGCTCCTGAGGCATTGCAATGGTGTGCTGGTTGGTTCCATGAAAAGAGAGCCTACTTTGCTTACAGACGCCGCCATCCAATTCCGTTGCTTGGTTTCACCGGCGGCATCTTTTATTTCCCATATCGGGTGGCGCGACAAAGTATGGAGCCCTTCAGGAGATCCCACCGCCTTTCAAGAGGAAGGCCCCTCCACTCCTTTTCACCCATCAAAGTCGTGAATACACATTCGAGATTGACATCATCGAGGAAACGTGGAGCAGGTGCCATTGCAAAAGAATTGTGATACCTGAAGGGCTTGAGGGACAAGAAAAGGCCCATCACGCCTCTGAGTCCTACATCCACAACCATCATATCCCGACAAAGTGGAAGCCATCGATTCCTCACCCAATCGGCGAGATCGCCAACATGAACAAGCGAGCTTATGCAAGGGGATTAGGGGATAGGCTGGATGCATGTCTCGAGCCGGTCCAAGAAGACAAGCACCTGCGCAAGAGCAAGGCTCCCCGTCGCATATAAATAGCAATCATGTGTTCCTTAGTGTTAATATTGTGAAAATTCCGTCCCATTGTTTAGGGACTTTTGTTTAATACATAGTATTTCCTTCTGTCATTTCAAGTTTTAAATGTCGAAAGCGTGTGGTCTATAAAATCCTCTTTTGATAAATAAAGAAGCAGTTAGACCATTGCCATGGGTCAATCTTTGTTTGCTTTCGTACTCATTCATGATTTTTGCCGCGAGCAGGTAATTATGGATTGTCAACTATTAGCCACCCGCGAATGGCCTCACGTGATAGGACCCAATCAGAATGATGTACAAAATCGCCTCACCAACATTGAAGACGGCGTAGGACAGATGTCCATTGTCCTTCGACAACTCTCAAGGCAAATGGAATCCACTCAAGCTAAACCCAACTCCATAACTACTTTAAGCACACTCCCGGCGCTGCAAATCTGCGGATAATAACCAACAAGATGAACATCTTGAAAAGATCATGAAAAAGTTGAGACAGCTGCAGGAGCCGAATCCCATTGACTCGTCTAATTATGCCGGTTTTGAGGTTCCTGAAAAGTTCAGAACGCCTGAATGCGAAAGGTATGCTGATACCTTCTGCCCAGAGACCTACTTACAAGCCTACTTGGTCCAAAGGATGATTCAATCATACCAATCAAACCTGACCGGCCCTGCCTTGCGATGGTACATTGTCAAGAAGATTAGTTCCCTTAAAACCTGGAAGGAACTAATTCATGTTTTCCACCAAGAATATAATATTGACATCAGCCCTGACATCGCCTTGCCCTACGAAGAACCGATGATCCCGGAGCATGAGGAGCCGTCAGTTGCTGAGATAGGAGAAGAAGATGTCAATAAAGCCTTGCACGATAAATGGGTAACTGAGCAACATCATATTATTGAAAAGTTTCCCACTCGGAAAGGCAAGGAACCTATGTACGAGATCACAGGTACGGAGCCTGTTCAAGACCAGGGCACGATAGGACAGCTCCCCAAGCTTACTGCAAGAGCTAGGGTTCAAAGAATACCAACCCCTATCGACATAGAAAGTGAAACAGAGAGTGAAGCCCTAATATCTCTCGTTCCGTTGACAAAATCGGGCGGCAAAACGAAGGGCCTTACTCAAAAGGTCTGGACCAGGAGCCAGGAAAGGAAAGCCTAAACAAATCAATTCAACATCTACCACTGAGTATAAGCGAAATTTGATAACTGGTGAACCACTGCACCAAAACTTCGAGCATTCTCTGGAGTACAACTCCGAAGGCTACCGCCCTCTAGAGTACTACCCTGATGACTTCCAGTCTCTAGAATACAATCCCAAGGACTTCCAGCGTTATTTCAATGAAACTGACGACTCATCGTATAATTGTTTCCTACTCTCACCTGGGGATGAAGGCCTGTCAAAAGAAGAAACGTACGTCTTTATCCGCTACGATCCTAACGAGCTACTAAAATCGTCCCCTGACCATGAGGATAGCTTTAATACTTCATCCTCATTCGGAAATTTTGACCCAGAAGAAGGCAATTGAGTAATCTCGGTAGAGTCCAACTTCTCTGAAACGGAAAAATTCACCACTTCAACGAATATGCAATGGGAAAACCAGTGGCCTAACCAAGACATGTCAAGCCCGTCTTGCCCTCATATGATCATGACCCCCAGCGAAGTGTGGATACCTAATATTTGCAAGTATAACGGCACGACTTGCCCCGTGGCTCATTTGCAATATCTTCACACTGAAATGAGTCAGTACCATGGCCCGATGTCATTCACAACTTAGGCGTTCCAAGAAACTCTTACGAGGCCTGCATTGCAAGTATTTACCTCATAAAGGATTGGAATGAGCTGTTTTCCACATTCTTGCATCAGTACCAAAACCAGATTGGAACTGAGCTGCCTTGCGAGAGTTTGGCCCACTTCGGAAGAAGACCAATGGAGGATTTCCGAGCATATGCAGGAAGGTGGAGGGATTTTATGATGCAAACCCACCCTCAACTGACCGAAGAAGAATTGATAAAGCAGTTTATAGAAGCTTTGCCCCACGAACATCGCTGTTGGCTGCATGGATTACACTTCCGTAGCTTCAACGAAATAGTCATCGCATGCGAATACTTCGAGTCTACTGGAGGCGAGGAATTCAAAGACGTTTGACTTCAGGACCAGCACTATCAAAGCGCTCCTTTTCATAGGAGTTTTCATTAGTTTTGTTTGTTTTTATCTAGTGTGCTACTGTTGTCTTTTTCATTCCAGTACTTTAATGTACAGTTATAATATTTTGTTTTGAGAGCATGAGGCGGTATTCCAAACCAGCCCAGTGATGCTATCCAACCATGAAAAGAAAATATCATCCAAGGAGAATACTGAGGGCTGGGCTTCCTCATGCTTTCTCTCCCCCAAAGACATGTTCTGAAAATAAAAAACATTTCATTACCAAAAGCTTTCGTCAAAACAAGATGATGAATTTAACCATGTTTGTTCTTCTGACTCTCTCACTTTATGTCTCAAAATATCATCCCCTTCGACTTGGTGTAACAGAAAGCATTTAAAACTGGCACATCATGTGAGCAGACCGAGTTCAAAGACACCCTTTCGAGGAAGCATGGGCAAACAAAAAAGGGTCATCCCGTTTCAAAGAAGGTAAATCTTATTTCCTAAACATGATTTTGAAAATGATATCTCCTCTCTTCTGTGTACAGGAAACAAAAGATAGGAGGTAATAGGCATAGGCATACGGTTAAACTCGAAGCATGCACATCATGGTAGCTCGAGGCAGGATAACCTCCCCCCATGCCACTTTCAACCTTCCCATTTTTGCAAGCCATCCTCAGGAGCTCTATGCACTCCACCTCACTCCTGTCCAACTCATTCTCAAGACGGAGTAATATCTTCTCCCCTTGACGTGCCCGAACAATTAGACGGTATAGTTTCATTAAAAGGATTTCCAGCTTCGACAAGCCAAGGAGCACAAGGAAGGAATTTCCTTTGAATTCATTACTGTCAATAGGGAGAAAATCCAGACAGTCAAGGTGATTTATAGCCCCCACTCCAGACAATGACTCTAGAGTCTGGAAGCTTCACTCCGTGTTCCGGACATGTATTCTTCCAAAAATAATCGCCATCAGAAAACTGGAGGTTTTTGATTGTCCATCTCAGATTCCATAGAAGCTTGAGGTACGTGACTTTTTGCTCAATGCAGCTATGGTTAAAGACAGAAGAAAAATTCCACAGAAGGAAGGCGTTGAAGATGAATCAACAACCAGCAATCATGCATACAGGGCCACAAATGAGGAGGGCCAATCAAAAGAGACATTGAACCGTGTCAAAGACAAAATGCCTTCATTGACACTTAAATATCCCTAGGAGTCAACAAATATAAACTCTGGGGAAGAGTAATTTGGTATCGTTTCCAATACTCCCAAAAGATCCGAATTCACTTTTTGATATATTTTCTCCTATTTGATAGGAAGCATAAGATTCAAGAGCACAAGCTTAGTGGTTAATTTGGGCAAACCAAGTAGCCCATATCGATTTACCGGCTTGGTATGAAAGGACGTGTCGTCCGAAGCCAATTCGGTGAAATGAAAAGAAGCCCCCGCGTGGACATTGTCGGCACCTCTAGCCAAGTGCTACCCGGGAAGAAGCAAAATGGTCCAAAGTCGAGGGTTCGAATCCCCGACGCAACTGTTAGCCCCCTAAATAATAAAATTTTGCTTCTCTTGCACCTGCAAATTACAAGAGAGCAAATGACCTAATAGAGTGAAAATTATAGGAATTCATATCCTCCTCGTACTTCAGGTCTATTCAAACATCTGTAAACCAGTGAAGGGTAATGTTGTATCACTTCCAAGTTATTCGACTCTTGAAAGAGCTTCTAACTAACATGATCCTCTCGTAAATACGCATTTGCAAGATCACCTGATCGTCAAAGATGCAGAAAACAAATCAATGAGAGTCATGTCAGACCGTGATAAGCTCTCCCAAGCCAAATGACGTCTCAAGTATCGCCAAAGCAAATGACAGGAACCTTTCAGGCCTCAAATCATGTGTGATATTGACCCTACTAATTGATCTATTTCCACATCTTCTCTTCTGTAGGGGCAAAAGCAGAAAGACCGTCAAATCAATGATCAGATCCCCAATCCCAACTGATCCTTCTTGTGTCATTTCCCTACTTAATAAGGACAATCCATCGACACTCCTTTGTGAATAACTCTTTTGATATTCAAAATTCAGCACATTTGTAAATACAATTTCACTAAGTAAACACCCCTAAAGTTGTAAATAGGGTCTCTTGAGTAAAAATCATTCATTTGTTTTGAGAGTACAAACTCTCTCGTACTTCAAAAAAATGCTGCATGCCTTTCTCCAAATGGATTTTTGCATGATGACTTTGTTTGTCTAAAATCACCGATTCCATTGAGGATTACTAGAATAGACAGCTAAGTGAAGAATACAAGATTAAATGAGCATGCTGGATGAGGTGCGTCAGAATGATGACAGGCAAGCCACATCCTACACACAGTCCCCCATCTATACACTTGTGAGATGAGTACAGAAAATTCCATGACTGCAGGGTAAAGAGTTCTCTCGCGAATGGTACGATAACCAAAATAGTGAGAGGTATTTCATTGCTCACCCCCTATTGAGCCCCATACACTGGTGAAGCTTCTCTCATCAAGAATCACCCCACATTGGAGCATGTCAAAGACAAGGCAAATCAGCATTACAAGGTGAGAAGAGGGATAGAAATTCTCTTGCTTGCACTTGCATCAATCTTCGAGTGTCTTTATTGCATATGAACACTCGCATTAATTTAAGTGCCTTAGAATGACGAAGAGCAATTCATTTTCTATGCATTTGTATACATTGTACAACCCGAGTGAGTCTGTAATTTTACCCTCTCATTGAGACAAAGCAGAAGTTATTGCCATAGCCTAGAGCGCTGGCCGAAGATGAAGACTCAAAGTCTAAATAATGGTGCTTCGATTGAACTCGCCTAGATCAGTTCCTCAAGCAACAAAAACTGAAAAAGTTAGGGGCATAAAAAAGCAGTGTACCTGGTAAAAGCAAGGTCAAATGCCCATAAATGAAAGGTTGGGATAAAAGCAGGGGCATGAAAAAGCAGTGTGCCTGGTAAAAGCAAGGCCAATGCCCCCCAGTCAAAAAAAAATATAGCCAAGAAAAAGTTGTGGTTGTAAAATCTCCATTTGATCATGAGAACAAAGACCAGTGATGAATGCCAAGACAGTCACCAACTCTCACCCTTCTATATGTAAGCCGAGTCTAAGTTATATTCTCATTGTAAAAAGTCTCTTCAGACTAGGGGCACTTCAATTAACGTAGGATTTCATATGTGCATAAGTATCGCTCGAAGAAGTACGAGCAAGATTACTCTATCTCTTTTCACAGAGCTCCTGATTTGTAGACTCGGAGATGATCGTGCAACATTTTCGTCCATCGACTTCAACCTTGATGATCCCCTTTGATGAGCTGCTAACCAAGTCTTCATCACAATTTCAACAAAGACCTCTCACATTGGTAAAGTCGTACCACTTGCGAGATTACTCAGACCCCTGCTAACATGATGACAGTGAGAAGTGTGATCCTTATAAATCCTGCATCAATGGTCAGGATAAAACAGCATTTCCATGAGAGTGAGTGAAAAGTCCTTTCAGACTGAAAGTCCCTCGTCTGGCATGCTCAAGATATCTACATTCTAAATGAGGGTTGTCTTTCAAAATCTTCCCCAGTGGAATTCGGATGATACAAAACTGACAAAGTTGTCATGCATAAATCGCATTTGAGCTTAAAGAATTTACAGCATATACAATCATTGTGTATGTGTCTGCATATTGTGTAAATAGCAAACATACTCTCAGTGATCAGAGATATTGCCAGGTAAGCATATCCCTATCCCCATCTGTCTTAAAATGCCTACCACTGTCTAGGTACACTCTTCTTGTCACTCGACCTATTCGAGTCGTCCCCTGAGTTTGGGTGCTTGCAGTGGTCTAAGTATCCTCTTGCTTTTGAGTACCCACCATTTGCCGGGTACTCCCTCTTATCGACGCTCGACATGTGCGAGTTGTCCCAGTATTAATATTTGCAACTGCCCAGATATCCCCCTTTTTGAGTGCCGCCATTACTCGGGTACTCCCTTCGTTGACACTCGACTGTTCGAGTTGTCCTTAAAGTTTGGATACTCGTGATTTGTTCAAGTATCCTCTTGTCTTTGAGTACCGATCATCGTTTGGTACTCCTTTCCGTGACACTCGACTTGTCCGAGTTGTCCTCAAAATTGTATCTTTGAATTCTAGCAGCTACTCAAGCATTCCATCACATTATGCGCCCGCAATCACCTGTATGCTTTCTTACACTCGGACCAGTTGAGTGGTCCCCGATCATATCATTAAATATTTGGTTTATCCAAATGTTCCTCTACTTTGTACACCTGTGTGCCTGCGGCCATCTAGGTAAGCCTTGTGCT
This sequence comes from Eucalyptus cloeziana, assembly GCA_014182715.1. NCBI lineage: Eukaryota > Viridiplantae > Streptophyta > Magnoliopsida > Myrtales > Myrtaceae > Eucalyptus > Eucalyptus cloeziana. The sequence goes on along the minus strand of CM024639.1, from coordinate 13,646,105 downwards.
ACATTCAAATTCTCAATTACCAGGAGGTGAGAGACCTTCGTGAATATCCAAGGTATGTCCTCGATATTCCCAACTACCAGGAGGTGAGAGACCTTCACGAATATCTCAGGTACATCCTCGATATTCCCTAAATACCAGGAGGTGAGAGACCTTCGTGAATATCCAAGGCATGTCCTCGATATTCCCAACTACCAGGAGGTGAGAGACCTTCACAAATATCTCAGGTACATCCTCGATATTTCCTAAATACCAGAAGGTGAGAAACCTTCACGAATATGCGAGGTACATCTTCGGTATTCCCAATTGCCAGGAGGTGGGAGACCTTCACGAATATGCGAGGTACGTCCTTGATATTCCTAATTTCCAGAAGGTGAGAGACCTTCACAAATATGCGAGGTACGTCCTTGATATTCCCAATTTCCAGAAGGTGAGAGACCTTCACGAATATGCGAGGTACGTCCTTAATATTCCCAATTTCCAGAAGGTGAGAGACCTTCACGAATATGCGGAGCATGTCCTCGATATTCCCTAAACTACCAGGAGGTAAGAGACCTTCACAAATATCTCAGGTACGCCCTCGATATTCTCAATTACCAGGAGGTGAGAGACCTTCACGAATATCCCAGGTACGTCCTCGATATTCCCTAATTGCCAGGAGGTGAGAGACCTTCACGAATATGCGAGGTACGTCCTCGATATTCCCAATTTCCAGAAGGTGAGAGACCTTCACAAATATGCAAGGTACGTCCTTAATATTCCCAATTTCCAGAAGGTGAGAGACCTTCACGAATATGCGGGGCATGTCCTCGATATTCCCTAACTACCAGGAGGTGAGAGACCTTCACAAATATCTCAAGTACGCCATCGATATTCTCAATTACCAGGAGGTGAGAGACCTTCACGAATATCCCAGGTACGTCCTCGATATTCCCTAATTGCCAGGAGGTGAGAGACTTTCACGAATATGCGAGGTATGTCCTCGATATTCCCAATTACCAGGAGATGAGAGACCTTCACGAATATCTCAGGTACATCTTCGATATTCTCAAATTCCAGGAGGTGAGAGACCTTCACGAATATGCGAGGCACGTCCTCAATATTCCCCAATTATCAATAGGTGAGAGACTTCCACGAATATGTGAGACCCATCCTCGATATTCCATTTGCCAGGTATTTTTTTAGAAATTCGTACTTGTGATCATCCGAGTACCTCTTCAACGCCTGCGAACGTTCAGGCATCCTTCAAAGTCTGTACTTGTTAACATCCAAGTACTCTTTTGACACTTGCAATCAATTAGGTATTTCCCAGTATCTAGTACTTGTGAGCATACAGGTACCCCTTCGATATCTGCGAACATCTAGGTATCCTCCAAGAGTTTGTACTTGTGATCATCCAAGTACCCCTTTGACGCCTGCAAAGGCCCAAATATCCTCCAGGTTTGTACTTGTGAATATCCGGGTACTTTTTCAATGCCTGTGAATGTCCAGGTATCTTCCACAAATCGATACCCTGAGAAAGGTCGGTGCATCCCCCGAGAAAGGTCGGGTTCCAATAGGTGTCCTCGACAAAGATTAGGCACCTCGCAAGTCGATGCCCTGAGAAAGGTCGGTGCATCCCCCGAGAAAGGTCGGGTTCCAACAGGTGTCCTCGACAAAGATTAGGCACCTCGCAAGTCGATGCCCTAAGAAAGGTTAGTGCATCCCCCGAGAAAGGTCGGGTTCCAACAGGTGTCCTCGACAAAGATTAGGCACCTCGCAAGTCGATGCCCTAAGAAAGGTCGGTGCATCCTCCCGAAAAAGACGGGTTCCAACTGGTGTCTTTGACAGAGATCAGACACCTCCACAAAACAGATGCCCTGAGAAAGGTCGGCGCATCTCCCGAGAAAGGTCGGGTACCAACTGGTGTCCTTGACGAGGATCAGGCACCCCACCAATCGATGCCCTGAGAAAGGCCGGCGCATCCCCCGAGAAAGGTCGGGTACAAACAGGTGTCCTTGACGAAGATCAAGCACCCCACAAATCAATGCCTTGAGCAAGGTCAGTGCATCCCCCGAGAAAGGTCGGGTCCAACAGGTGTCCTTGACAAAGATCAAGCACCCCACAAAACAGATGTCCTGAGAAAGGTTGGCGCATCTCCCGAGAAAGGTCGGGTACCAACTGGTGTCCTCGATACAAATCAGGCACCCACAAATGAGATACCCTGAGAAAGGTCGGTGCATTTCCTGTCAAGGCGATCGAAGAAAGGTTCGAGTCCTAGACAAATCATTAATTGTTTTAACAGGCGACCGAAGAATGGTTCGAGTCCTGGAGAAGCAATTTCTCGTCACGGCGACCGAAGAACGATTCGGGTCCGAGACAAACCATTAATTGCTCTAACAGGCGATCGAAGAATGGTTCGGGTCCTGGAGGAGCAATTTCCCGTCAGGGCGACCGAAGAAGGGTTCGGATCCTAGATGAATCGTTGATTGTTTTAACAGGCAACCGAAAAATGGTTCGAGCCCTGGAAAAGCAACCTCCTCATATCACCAAGTAAGATGACGCCTTGATACTTGCCAAACTCGAGGTTCACACCCTATCTCACTCACTTCCGGTAAGTAACTACAGGTATCTTCTTAGCTGTCTTAGTATATGTAATGTTATATTGCTCTTTTTGCATAGGATAATAGGTCCCAAAAAATATATAATCTGCTACACATGTATGGATAAAATTTAGGCATCAGTTTGTCTTTGAATGCAACCTCTACGAGCTCACCTTCAAAGAGGGCGTTTGTTGACGCCTAAATTTTCCTTTTAATTTATTAAGTTTTATTTTATTTTAGTTTATTTTCATTTCATCCTTTTCGGATAATAAATAAACAAAAAAACAAAACAAAACAAAAGCAAAAAGTAGCAGCAGTAGCCTCCCCCTCCGCATGGGCCCCTGCGGCCCATCCTCCTTCGGCCCAGCCCGCGCGAATCAACCCTTCTTCCTCCTCCATCCGCCTCTGCAACACACGCGCAGAGGGCGCGGCGTCGGATGGACGGACGGACGGTGGCACGCACGTGGAGTAGCTGGCGTTGGATGGGACGCGCAAATGGGTGGAAGGGACGCCGGTTCGGCTGCACTTGGGGGCCGGTCGACGCACGCCGATCGACGGCCGAACCTCCGTCGACTGGCACACCCTCCGCCTATAAATAGGCCCCGACGAAGGCCAAGGGGGAGAAAAAACGAAGAGAGATCGAAAGCTTGCAAGCGCCGGAATCTTCCCTCGAGAGACTTCGAGGGAGGCCCGAACGCTCGCAAGCCCAGATCTAAGGTAGAGGGAAGAGATCGGAGCCAGAGGAGCTCGTGGGCGGAGCGAAGGCCGAGCAGCGAGCAAGCTCGGAGAGAGATGGAAAAGTGCCAGATCTGAGAAGCCGAGGACCCACCGTTCTTGCCGTCCCTCCTGACGCCGTCGACCAAGCTCCGCCGAAAACCCCAGCCGCCTCAAGTTGTGCTCGACACTATTGCGGCGATCGATCCGCCGCGCCGCACCAGATCTGGAGGTTCAAGGTCCACCACCGCGCCATAGATAGGTATCGCCCCGCTTGGCCGTTCCCTATCGCCAGAAGTCCTGGCCGTCACCCCCGCCTGCCGTCGTCATCACCATCGCCATCCTTGCCTGCCGTCGTCGCCTCCAGTCCCTCCGCCAGCGCCACAGACGGATGGAGAAGCCAGCAACCCGCGTCGGGTCGAGCCGGGGCAGGCACGTTTCGCGAACCGGGTAGGGTTTTGCGAAACCTAGGCGGCCGAAAACCGGGTCGAGCCGGGTCGGGCGCAGTCATCCGGGTAGGGTTTCTGCGTCGCCGCGTCGGACCGGGTCGGGGGAACCGGGTAGGGTTTTGCCGGTTCCCCCAAACGGCGCCGTTTCGCAAATAAAAAAAAAAAGAAGAAGAAAAAGCGCGAAAAAACGGCGTCGTCCTCGGTCTTTTTTTAATTTTATTTTAAATAAATAATAAATAATTTATTTATTTTCCAAAAAAATCAAAATCAAAAAATATATTTTATTTTCGAAAAATATTAAAAAATATTTTAATTTCCAAAAAAACCAGAAAATATTTTAAAAATATTAAAAAATATTTTATTTTCCAAAAAAAATCAAAAATATTCCATATTTTCCAAAAAATGCCGAAAATTTAGAAAAAGCCAAAAAGACTTGTATTTTTCCAAAAAAATACCAAAAATCCAAAAAAAATCCTTTTTATGTCCTAAAAAATTGGAAAAAGACTCAAAAATGTTTTTCTCTAAAAAATGCATGGAAAATCCCCAAAACATCCAAAAAGCCTCGGGGTTTAAACAAGGTTAGGTACCGAAAGGGCATTAGTGATTAACTAGTGTAATCAAGTCCTCGATCCTAATTTCTGGGTTGCGCGAGAGCGAATATTTCTCCCAATATTTCGCATGGGTTTCTAATCAACCCACCCCAAATTGACTAGTGGCGACTCCATTTTAAAAATTAACTTACGGGTTAAAAACTTAGACTATTAAAGTCGTGAATTGGTGGACTTGGGAGAATCCAAGCCTAATTAACAGAGTCGAGCCATTAGCCTCCGCTAGGCGCCCGCCCTGATCGGGCGCCGGAAAAAAGAGGTCGCGACAATACTCCTTCTAATGGTTGCCGGCTCTTCCTTTCAAGGCTGCGCCTTCAAAGGAATGTCGAGCAATAAGAGCATCTGTTAGTTGATTTCCCGTGAGCGAGGGTGAGGCTATGGGGCAACCTGACCCTTGGGGAGGCAACGCTAGGATTGGGCAAACATCGGCAAAGCCTGTCATGAGTTGCTCAACCCATGCGAGGCTGGGTCGCGTGCCCCGTACTAGCTGCTCGCCTCAGGTGGTCGGGACCCCTGCAAGACTTCTCTTTGGTGCACCAGTAAGGCTCATCGGTCCTAGTGACCTAAAAATATCTACCTCGTGCAACCATCGATAAGAGGCTCACCTAGGGTCGCGAGACCCTAGCTAGGCGATGCCAAGGACAGGTAACTCCTGGTCGGTATCGCCAAAGAGTGGTGGCTTTTTGCCTTTGCAATGAGAAGATACTTCAAGAACTCCTAAAATTTTCTTTACCGAGAAATAAACCAAAATGTGAAATACCTGGGCTCCATTCTTTTTTCCAGATTTTTCTAGTGCTCGCTTCATAGAAAATAAACCGGTCATGAAAAACATTTTCTCTAATGGAAAATTGGAAAACATTTTCCCTACTATTTGTTTCACCACTCATTTTAATTATTTTAATTTTTCTCTTTTTTAATTTCAAATTTTTAATTTTTATACTTTTTTTTTCCTTTTTCTTCTTCTTTGGCTGATTGTTGGCCACAACGAAAGCCAACAATGCTAGAGGACGGCAATGCTCAAGCCTTGCAGATCAATGATGTTTGAGCATCATTAGAGGGTAGGAGGCTCAAGCCTTGCCAATGACCACCCAAGGAAAAGAAAAGGAAACAAAAGAAGAATAAAAATAATTAAAAATTCAATTTTATAAAATAAAAATAAAAAAGAACAGAAAAATGATAAAAAATTATCAAAACGAGTGCAGGAGGAAAATTAAATCAGATAGCAAATGGCAATTTTCCACTTCAATTTCAAGTTTCAACAAATATATATATTATTATTATTATTATTTTTCGGGACAATGACTTCCTGTAAAATACTTTCTAAAAACGCCACATTTTCCATGAAATGAATAGAACTTTATAGTTGACATTTACATGTTCTATTCCATGGAACAATAATTTTACTTATATTTTTTTGGCAAGCCTAGTTATTTTTTCTTCTTTTAAATTGTATAAGAGTTATTAAATATTAAACCATGTTTTCATCTAACAATTTAAACTTTTAGAACAAGTAGTAGTGATCCTACAAAATCTCACATGGTGTCAGAGTAAGAGGTCCTTAGTTTTCAAATCTTTTCAGGCCCCATTTGCCTCCCCAATTAAATTTCCAAACTTAGTATTAGGCAAAAAGATTATATTGAGCGTTATCTAACAGTTTAAACTTCTAGAACGGTTGGCAAGTACTTTACCTACGGGTTCTGTATTATTGTTGAAATAACAATTTGTGCCCAAGGAAAGATGAAACTCACTTCTCAAGTCGCCAATTTCCTTGTCACAAAATTAGTGGTTACACTAGTATCGTCATTGGCAAGAACGACTGCATTGTCACTTTAGCAAGAGTCAGTTTTGCAACCTCTACAAAATGTTTAGTTTGAGCCATAATAATTATGCACTACTCGAGGGTTTGAAGCTAACAAGCCTGTCATCGCAAGTTCATCAAAATGATAATAGTCATGAAATCTCTGCACATAAGGTACACCATAGCTACGCAATGTATCATTAACTATTCAAAGATTCACTTATAACATGAATCGAACCACGATCTCGTAGAAGACATGTGACCCTGTTAATGCCAAAAAATGTCCAATCGTTCAATCAACAATCTTGGATGCAACTAATGGGGAAATGGAGGCAACATAACTATCAAGTACTAGAGTCAACAATTTTGGATGCAACCATCAACAAGGTAATCAATGTAGTGGAGTCGATATAACTGTCAGTGCAGTAGGGTCCCACTAATTGTCAAGTTAGCATTAAGGTAATGGTTTCAATGTGATTAACCGTTGGTCATGGAGTTAATGTGACTATTAGCATAGTGAAGTCGATATAACTAACTGTGTAACTGTCGCTTGTGGACTATAAATACCCAAAGTGCACTCTCTATCTCAAACAATCACAAAACTCAACATTTTTCAAAAAATTATTTTATCTTTACTTTCTTGCAATTTACATGGTTGGGATACGATTGTCTCTGGACTTCATACATTTAAATTCCTTGTCATTTACTTTCTATCCAATCAACAAAGGACCATCCGCAACCTTTGTTGATCAATTATTGATCCATCCATATTATGAAAGGTATTTCATTAACTTTTAGGTGAAATATCTTTTTGGCAAGTCTAGTGAGACACATTTTGTTGATTCAAGAAGATTACAATGGCAAGAACTAGTAATCAACAAGAGTCCGACATGTTGTTGGCAACAACAACCCATTACCACAAATTCGTAATGAGGCTGCCACGCATTTTGAGTCCTCATATGCTAGAAGAATGGCAGCGGATAACCGATAGGGAGATGTGGATCTTTTAAGGCACCTTGGTGAAGGACTTTTAAGGGAAGTTGCACCAAATTCCAATGTAACATCAACCATGGGAAGATTGCTCAATGAACAACAGATAGTGAAGATACAAAGACAATTAATTAAGTAAGGTTCTATTTTTCGATTTTTTTTTTTTTTTTTTTGGGCCAAGAGGGAGTTACATTGTTTTGACTTGTGAAAGAGATGAATTGTACATCAAACGGTGAAGATTTTGCTTTTCTCGGTTTTGAATGTGATTTGTGAAGGAGATTCTGGTTTTGACTATATCACTATATTGTGAGAACCCATATCTTAAAAAAAAAAAAAAAACAAAACAAAACCTGAAAATCCGATCCAAACTCGGTGTTCGGTTCAAATCAGATGCAATTCGGGCATCGATTTGAGTAAAGTATAAATATCATACCCAAACCAAACTATCAACACCCTTACATGCTACACCCAATCTTAAAGTGAATTAAAGAGTAAGTACACACGGCGTCACCTAGTTGAAGTTTTAAATTAATTGAAAATAATACAAGAAAAAAATTGCAGAATCCAAAGTGGATAAACAGAAAATTTAGACAAACTACTTTCCATCCATTAAACCTTTCCTCGATCTCGGAAATACAAAGTCAAGTGTTGTTTGGCTGAACCTAGTCCTTCATTTAGTTACATAAAAATCATGAATCACTTAAAAATCAATCATTTGCATTATGAGAACTTCAAGTAATGGGTATTGCCACAAGAGAAATCTTATGTAATGCAAACCAAATCAAGTAACCTGAAGGAAAAAAAAAAAAAGATTAATAATGTTAGAAAGTTCAACCCTAACATTTAATTTAGGATTAATACCCTGAAAATCTCCAAACTAGTATACATGTGACAAATTTACCCCAAACTATTTTTTTGACCATGAAAAATCCCAAACTAGTACACTTGTGACAAATTTACCCTGACTGACTATAAAAAACCATAAACTGGTACATTTATGACAAATTTACTCCAAACTAATTTATTCGACCGCAAAAAATCCCAAATTGGTAAATTTATAACAAATATACCCTCCGTTAAATTGAATTAATACCGTAAAAAATCAAAAAAAAATTGTAAATTGTGATAAACGGAGCATAAAATCCCAAATTGTTATACTAGTCAACTGTCATGTGTCATTTAACTTAATAATTTGACAGTAAAATTTAAGGAAAACTAATTGTCGCGACCTAATTTTTCGGGTTCACTATACTAAAACTAGGTTAATGGACTGCTAAGTTTTTTAAACTTAGCTCGGGCTATCCCAAGCCCATACCAAATCGCGACTTGAGTCTAAACTTTTTAAACATGCAAAATGCTATCTAGGAGTCGCCACTAATCTGTTTTTGGTAGGTCGATTAGACACCTAAGCAAAATAATGGGAGAATTATTTTACTCCTACGAACCAGAGACTAAGGGTACGGGGACTTGGTTACACTAGACTATCCTAGTGCCCTTTCGGTACCATTTCTTTTTAATTTTCAAAAATGTTTTGCAGGCAGCTTGATTTGATTTTAATTCATTTTCCTAACGTGTGAGGCGATCATGCGAGTGCACAAACCACCAATTTAACACCCGAGAAAGCGAATAAAATAATGCAGGACTTACCTCAAAGCAACGAAAGCAACTGCGACGTTAAATCAGAATTCACATCAATAATCCTAGATATGATTCCTAATTAATAAGCAATCACTCAATTTTTTGTTTTCACTTTATTTAATGAAAGTCGTGCAATGCATGCTACTAATTTAACATGAAATGATATGACGTGGCAATATGACCTAAACTATATAACATGAATAAGCATGCAATCTATCTTAAAGCATGAAATGAATTTATTCTAATTTTTTGTATTTTCCATGAAATTCGAAATTAAAGAAATGCAACAATTAAATATGCAATTTAATCAAATGACCTAGTTCTAATGACGAGCAATGAACTTAGCAACAATCACTAGATGACGAAAATTTCATAAACCTATATGCTCAGGCAGAATTTTGATTTTTTTTAAATAATTAATTATTAAATAAATATTAAATCTAAACTATCAACAAAATAAAGCAAGAAAGGATTAAAATAATCGAAAAAATAACCTATTGTCTAATAGGTCAAATTAACGGTTATTCTAACCCTAATTATCACAACAAGGAGATCAAAACAATTACAAATCGATCCGAAGTCCTACGGACCAAATTAAATAATTATTGTGATTTAACAATTAAAATTTCACCAAAAAGTCCAAAAATTAATATAATGAAAAAAATGATCCGATGTCTCTCGGATCAAATTAATAATTACATTAATTTCGGACAAAATCCCTACGGATAATGCATACAAAATGCACAAATATTAACATTGACAAACCATATTCTAACTTAAACAATAATAAAAAAAATTTAAAACACAATAATATAACATAAAATAAGCAAAAGAAAGAAATAAAAATAAAACTAAAGGAGGGGAATTGCAGCAGCGTTGGTGGGCATATGGCTAGTTCTTGATTTGATCATTTGTTAGTCTCCTCCGAGAACTTTTTGAGTGGACGCCCCCTTTCTCTTGCCGTCTCTCTCTTGTCAATTATGGTGGAATATGGAATTGTGTGGCCTTTTGTTCGACATTGAATTGCCTGTGACCACAACATCAGAACAAAACAAAGTAAATTAGGTGAAAATATGGGGTGAACAACTTTAATAGGGAGAGAAACAACCTGGTTTTATCACGGTGAAATCACCTGGATGGCAATCGCGCTTAGGTACGTTGGCCACTTCGATGTCTCGCTGCTGGAATTATCGTCGGAGATGTAGGAGTTTAATCTAGGCAAGAAAAATAAAATCACCTTAGTGCGAATAGCAAATTGGAATTGCAAACAATCAAACTTAAAAAAAAGAAGAAGCTTGACTTAGCTTTATGCTTGTCGTCAGTATCCATGAAGCATGATGAACATGGGGCATCGTCAAGAAGATTACACCATCGCCCGAGATCCCTGAGGGTGTGTGCCTCTCCCCTAAAGAAAATTGAACTCAAAAGAAACCAAGGAGAAAACCTTCCTCACTTTTGCTCTGAATTTTTTTGAAAATCGCCCTCCTGAGCTCCGCTCTCCTCTCTTTTTTCACAAAATTTGGTCTCCTTTTATAGTGGTTCCGAGCAGCTGCTTTGTATGGCATATTTCAAACTTCCATCTTTTGTTGCATCAAATCAAGCGTGCAAATCGAAACGTGATTTCGTAATCAGCTCGATTTTACTTTATTCCTTCCATTTTATCAAAATCCCTGCCCTTTGTTCACCCGATTTTTAATTGTTTCTGCATTTATCAAAATCTGAATATTCATCAGAATTTCAAATTTCCATACATAATCAATCAAATCAATTTCCTCCATTTTTTTTTATTTTTCCTTTTATTTGTTCAAAATGCAATTTTATTTTTCCAAAATTAAGTGTCAACACTAATAGAGGGTAAATTTGTCACAAGTGTACCAGTTTGAGGTAAATTTGTCAAATATATACCAGTTTGGGTTTTTTGGTGATAAAAAAAATAGTTTTTGGTAAATTTGTCACAGGTGTACCGGTTTGAGGTTTTTCAAGATATTAACCCTTTAATTTAATGGATGAAGAAATATTGTTTGTATATAAAGAGCTTAGGTTATTTTAACAAACAAGTCAATTAGATCTTCAAATCTAGGGAATAACCTGTTACAAGCTAAAAACTTTAAAGATGTCAAGACCAACCCCAATCAACTAATTGTGAGAAATAATATTATCTAGTATTGGTATATCCACTTGCTCGGCTTCCTCCTATCTCTATTTATATAACTGCCCTTGCAAGATAGAAAAGCCGATTCAAGATCTCTCATTTAGCCTTTCTTCAACAAAGAAGGTTCTTCTGTCTTTTTGGTTGGCAAGTGACATGATGTATGTATTTAATTGTTGTGCTAACTATATCTATTATATTCCTTTGTAATGTTGTGAAGCTAGATCCGACAGTACATTCCTTTTCATCCAAATATCCAGTAAGAATCGATATAGGAAACATCTCAATAGACTTACAAAATTCATCTTGCTTACCTCATCGAAGGATCTACAGCTAATGATAGAACTTAGGAGTACTCAAATCATCTAGTTGCAGTTGGAAGTAGTGGATTGGAATATCTTTGTGATTTTAATGGTGATTTGATTGAGTTCTTTGAGCTGGGGACAATGGATGATGATTGCATACTACACCATAATTAGTATGGGACTTAAGGAATGATGGAAGGGAATAAAAAAGAAAAGAAAAAAAAAAAGAGAGGGAAAAAATAAAAAATAAAAATAAGTAAATAAAAATGAAGTAGAAGAACCCAGATTTCAAATGAACAAATAAAACTTGAAAAGGATCTTTCTAATTCTCGAAGAATGAGGGGCGAGGAGATTGATCGAGAAAGATCTCTTGTTCTTATTATAAGATTATGATTGGATCCACAGATGTTTGGTAAAAAGAAGAATCTTCTCATTTAAGAATAACCCAAAATGGAATGTGTCCAATTGGAACATGAAAACGTAACTAAATTGGTCCTAGTTATTCTTCGGGACGAAGTGGAAGAAGGGATGAGATTCTCGAACGAGGAAAAGGACCCAATGACTTTGAAAGAATTGAACGAGGAGCCGTATGAGATGAAAATCTCATGTACGGTTTTGTAGAGTGGCAGTAATTGTGACTTATCTGTCAACTTTTCCACTTTCACCCCCAAAAAACCAAACTCTGCTTACGTTAAGTTGCCGAGTACGATTAACCTTTGGATTTGAAATCACTGCTTATATACCTAGAAAGGAATAATGGAATGATAGAAGGGAATAAAAAAAGAAAGGATGTCTCAACTTAATTATACTTTTCATCGATGGCATGCCTAATATTTCTAGTTACGGTCAAATCATCCTAAATTAAGTTGCATGAGCTAAGCCTTGTTTGGTAGGAAAGGAATCGATCTGTAATAGAATCGTTATCTAAGGTGATGTTTCAGTTCCTTTGTGCGTTTCTATAAGAAAAATGTGGAATCCTCCCTCCATCAAACAAGGGGAATGGTCATTCCATGGCTCCACTTACAGAATTCCAATCCACTCCTTGGCAGAACATTAAAGAAATTACATACAACAATTTCGGGTGTACCCTTTATTTTATTGCACATTATCCATTTTAAAGACATTTTAGACATTTCAATACCCTTGAATGTCGAATACCTTATGTGACATCCTAATTTTTTTTTCCACTTCTGTTTTCAATTGAATGAGTCGGGCTTTTCTTCAACACACCTATAGTTTTTTTCTCTGAGTTGGCCACTTACGAGTTAACTGATCTATCGAGTGAAGCCGTTAAGGAATTTTAACGCTATAGACTCGAGAAATCGACTAGAAACCGACTACTCGACTGTGCTAATCTACAAGGGTCAATATGACACTGTCAAAATCAATCAAAGATCAGAGATAGGTCGATTCAACTGAGATATGTGATCAGTGAGCGGGTGATTCCACCTAAATTACAAAATTCTCGTCAAACGACACTAGACTGATTATTCTGTTTTTTCTGTACCTTGTGTCCGTATTTGAAATCTTGAGATTTCCACGATAACTGAGAATCGCCAATGTGTCGAAGATGTATATTGTGGCTTGAAAATAATCAACCACAGGTCAAATGCGCCAAAAATTCCTAAAAGCTACCCGATAGATTAAGACGTGCTAAAATTGAGCCAGATTGAAATTAACCGTGAATTTAAACCCGATTTCAAAAATTGAAAGTTCTATAATGTCACAATTCATTTTAGGAATGTTGACTCATCTTTCGAAGATTTTTCTGCAAACCGAGATTTTCGGCGAAAAAGCAAAGTATGGTTATTTTGGATCGGGAAATTCGTAGGCCCGCTTTTGGTCGCATATTTGGGATTCAAGTTGGATGAATGGACTAGGGAAAATGTTGATTGGGATGATGGCAACTTGGTGGGATTTATAGACTTCAAATTGAGTTAATTTGAAGGAGAATTGAAGAGGAATTGAATGGATTTGATGAGTAAATGTGCAAATTCGTATGCCATGGGGGAGAGGACTTTTGGACCACTTAGGAGGTTTCTAATGAAAGCTTTGGCAGTTGCAAATGGCTAAGGAAGATAGCTAAAGGGTGGTAGGGCCAAAACTCGCCGGTTGCCAGCCATCAGCTCGCCGGAGCTCCGATCAACCCTTCCTCACCGTTGAAGCTATTAGTTCTCTTCTCGATTCATCCAAGAATAGAAGCCGAACCAATACGGCTTTAGGACTTCGTGACCCATTTCCGAGCCCTTCCCAGCCTTGCTTGGTGTCGCTGCTAGGAGGATTGTCGCCCGCCTTGGCGTCGCCGTCGCCGTGGACTCACCGAAATGCTAAACCGGTGAGTTTACTCACTAAACCTTGCTTATGAGGTTAATTATGCTTAAGGGTTGTTTAGATTAGCTTAAGTATGGATTAGTGATAATCTAGAATGGTTAGATTAGCTTTAGAATTGATTAGTGTTAATCTAATTAGTGAGATTAGTACCTTTGAGTATGGTTTAGTCGAATTCAGTGGTTTTTCCTTAAAATTAATTCTTGGACCCTCGCCATTTGCGATTTTTGTGGACCGAAGTGTGTTGCGATTTTGAGATTTCTTCCTTCTTGAGAAATTTTTCAGACATCTTCAAATAAAACATATATTTTTCTCAAGATTTTTAGGGATTTAAAAGAATGAGATATCAGCTTCGTCATTTGCAAACAGAATCTCGGACTGTGCTAGAATTTATGACCTTTTGGGATTCTAGGGATTATTATCAACTCATAAGTTTCGCAATTCAAAGTTTTTTTCTTCACAAAAGTTATTTGTCACATCTTCTAGTTTAACATAATCAAATTTTAGATTAAATAGACAAGTTTTGGACCTTGAACCAAACTGATTTTGGAAAACAGACTTTCTAGAAATCGACTTAGTTTTTGTACTGGATTTAGCGATTTACTGGGCTTAATCTAGAAGGATATGGGTTAAAGTGTCTTCATGAAAAATTTTCTTTTATGTCTCCTTTAAAACATGTTCAAATTTGGGAATTTTCTGAACTTATTGGATTAGATTCTTGGATTTAAACTTGGAGACGCGCGAGTGGGCTGTTTCTACCAGTTAGGAGTGGTAGTATTTCGTGATTGTTCTTGATGCTATACTTGCTAGAAAATGCATATCTGATGATGTGGTTGATTTGTGACATGCCTAGAGCTTATGCTTGATGATTGTGTGATGGTTTATAGTGATGGCAATGTGACTATTGAATGTTGAGGTGATCTATGTTGTGTTGAGGGAACTCGATAGGTTGTGAGCAAGTAAAAGGCTGAGTGCTACACGATAACAAGACAACGTGTGAGTTACCTCTAGTACCTTATGCTATTTCTTATTGTAACCAATGGCTAAGTGTTACATGACGACTTGAGTCGCATGGGAATTACTTTTAGAGCCTTGTAGTATTGTCAAGTATAGTGAAGGGCTAAGTGCTACACAATATTGAAACTTGTGTGAGCCACCTCTGGTGACTTGCACTATTGCTATATGTGGTCAAGGACTAAGTACTATACGATGGCGAGATTTTATGTGGGTCACCTCTAGAGCCTTAGACTACCGCTTATTGTAATCAAGGGCTAAGTGTTACATGGCGACTTGAGTCGCATGGGAACTACCTCTAGAGCCTTAAGTTCAAATATTGAGTTGGAATGTGGAGTTGGAATATGGAGTTTGATTATTGAGAGTGAATATCGAGGGTAGATTGAACCACCGATATGATTTACCCACGCTTGATTATGGGACGAAATTGTGTGACACAGAATGGGACGGGTTATAACGGTTTGGCCTTATAATCGGGACTTCTGTGTTTGATTGGTTTGATAGTGAGATGCTCCAATTGTTATGTGCATTAATTTATATGCATTTGTGATATGAACTGTGCTAACGTGCAAGAAGGAACTGAGGCGAGGTAAGTCATATATTCTAATTGTGTGGTTGAGTGGCTAGAGCGCCTTAAGGTGTATTTTCTTCCTAATAGGGGTTTAGGGGATGAACTTGCTGAAATATTGTCTCACCTCGTCGTGGGCTCAATTTTCAGGTCCGTATGTGGAGGACCGAAGCCCCGAGTCTGTGGAGGTGGAGTTTGAAGGATCGGCGTTTATGTCCGACCATTAGGTTGTAGGAAAACTTCCTTTTGAGAGTCGATCTTTTGTAGACTTTTGACCAGACTCGATTTGTAACTAAACCCCGTTGTTTATAAAAGCTGGCTTTTGTGAAATGTGTCCTGCTTTCCTATCCCATGTTGTTTGTTGTCAAGGGTTTAATGTTTTACTTCTGCGTGTGCATTAAAATGAATTGGGTCGACGACTAGACTTGGGAACATCACATTTGTATCGACCATTAAGGGATGGGCATGCGCTCGAGGATCGGGGCGTGACACCTTAAGTATCAAAACTCGGCACAAGTGAACACTTAAGTGCCAAAACTTCCGAAATGCATATTTAAGTGCCAAAATTAGAAAAGAAATGGACACTTAAGTGCCAATGACGAGAAATTCCTGCCCAATTGCTGGCGTAGCTTTTTCTAACAATTTTTTTTACTAACGTGGTAATTCTTCTAGAAAGGATTAACCACATAGACACCAAGAGTATGCTAAATGAAATTGTATTTGACACTTAAGTGATCACTTTTTGCAAAACTTGATCATTAAGTGTTCACTTTTAACGCAAGTGGCACTTAAGTAATCACTTACACTATAACTTGACACTTAAGTAATCTTTTTTAACCACGACTAGTACTTAAGCGAATAGGGAAGACGATGTTGTTTCAGACAATGATTGCTAAGTGGACATTTCAACGAGTTACGTGAACCAATTTTATTATTAAAATAATGTCACGTTGGATTTCTGATAAACTCATCGAAATTGGTACTTAAATATTTCAATTTTCAAAAAAAAAAAAAAGTGACATTTAAGTGTATATTTTGAAACTTTTGGCATTTGAGTGTTCATCCATGTCAAATCTTGACATTTGCAGTGTACTTTAGCCCAAAACCCTTACTTTCCATTCCAAAATTTACCAAGCACAAGAAAAGGAATCGTGATATGTTCTTCAACTTGTTGATTAGTACAACTACAAGCACGATTTTCATTTTTTTTTTTCCTCTTGACTGTCTTTATCAGAAAACGCATAAACGTAAGTGATGACGTTTTGAAAGGAGATTTGCCAATGCTCTTGATATCGACTCGCTGCAACGTATCCTGCACGCCACAAGAGAAACGTAATGTCAGAGCCGATTTGATGTTACTGCATTTCGTGTTTCACATCTATTTGGTGGGCCATGTCAAAAAATAATTTTGAGAATATCGATAAAAAAATAATAAAAAGTTATAAACATATTATATTAATATCGATTCTATTCTAAATATTTTAATTGTATTAATATAGTATTAAATGTTTTCACATTAACACTAATTGAATTTATTTGGTTAATTTTGTTTGAAAATTATTGACGTGGACTCCAACCGTTTTATATTATACGATCAGTGTCGACATAGATATTTATATATTTTTAAAAATTTTATTAATTTTTTCTTTTCTTTTCCTTCTTTTTTTCTTCTTTCTTTTGCTGTTTTTTTTTTTTTTTTTTTTTTCATATTTCTCTCCGCCAATGGCCAACCTCTATGATATCTAGCAAAGGTCAATTATACAGTGTTAATGAACCATAGGTACAAGGTCAACGAGTCAATTGATTGACACCATGCATAGCACAGGTCGACTTTGCAGTGGAGATTTCACCCACCCTTCCCACCTTCATCGGCGTAGGCGGTTATTATATCGGCCTACCAATTCCTTAAACACCCAAAAAATGGGTGTCGTGGAGTATACCTTCCCCACTTGAGAAGGCCCCTTAATTCCTAAGCAAATATTTTTCTTCCTCACCTAGAAAGGAATACCCCCTAGTTTTTATGTCCCAGAGTTTAGATGAAATAGTTTAAGGATATACTTGCATCCAAAAAAGTTCTAAACATGTTAAATTGATATTAATTCATCTCTAAACTTTTTAATTATATCAATTTAGTATTAAACATTTTCACATTGAAACTAATTGAATCCATCCAACCAATTTTGATTGAAAATTATTGATGTGGACTCCAACCATCTTGTGTGGTACAGTATAATTCTTTAATGATTTTTTAAAAAAATATTTCGTTTTTCCTTCTTTGTTTCTTCTTTCATTTAATTTTTTTTTCCTTTGTGTCTATATTTCCCTTTGCCAGTGGCCAACCTCTGTGATGGCTAGTGAAGGTCGCCTATGCCTTTGGCTTGCGAAGGGACACTCACCCAACCCTTGCCCTAGGGGGCAGGGGGATGAGGCCCCTCACCATCACCAATGGCCAATACTTCTTCTTTCTCTCCATTTTCAAACTTCTCCATTGCCATTCTCTTATGGCAAAGGAGCAAAATAAAAGTAGAATTAAACTAGAAAAAAAAATCACACTCCAATTGAACCAGATACTAGCATAGGAAGTGCCAACAAAATGATGACAAAGAGGAGGAGGAGGAAGAAGAGGAAGCCAAAGATAGGAGATGAAATTGCTAACGCCTTCAAACTTAGATAGGCCCTTGTGAGCACCATAAATGCATTCACAACTTTAGAGATCGTGAAGAGCATAGGGAGATGGGAGTGTTGTGTGATGTGTCTCACTCATGCCATGGCCTCTATCAAACCATGACTAGCAAGGGCATCATGGCTCTTTCCCTCGCTAACGAACAGTGACCTCTGCAAACCATCATGGAGATTGTCACTAATGGAGGGAAATAAGGAAAAAAAGAAAAAAAGAGAAAGGAAAAAAAAAAAGGAAAAAAAAAAAATATATATTAAAAATATATTTAAAAAATGTCAACATAAGCACCAATCGTGCCATGTAGGATGGTTGACGTCCACGTTTGCAATTTCCGACCAAAATTAGTATAATAGACTAAGGCCTTGTTTGGTTTAGCTTTCCCAAGGGGCTTTCAACCCTCAAAGCCTTTTGGGAAAAAAATTTGGTGTTTGGTTCAGCATTTAGAGCCCCCATTCCCCAAATGCTGATCTTTGAAATGCTAAAAGTCCAAAATAGGTGGGAACCTGCTTTGGGCATTTCAGCATTTTCGGCATGCTGGTCTAGGGGATTAATGATTTTTTGCTGATTGCCTATTTTACCCTCAAAATTTTATTAAAAGTCCAATTTTATCCAATACTAAACAAAACCCTAACTCTTTCCACGTTTTCCTCTCTTCTGTAGCGTTCTCCATCATGCGATGACAGCTCTCTTCTCGTCTCTCTCTCCCTGCAACTTGCACCGCTCCATCACGATTTGAATCCGAGCACCACTCTCAACATGAAAATGTAAAATGTTATATAGCTATTGTTTCTTTTTGCAATTTTAAAAACACTAAAACTAAAAAACTTAATTTTGTCGGACCAAATGACTTTTCAAATATATGTTTACCAAACAGTCTTGTATTTCCTTAAAGCACTTTTCAGTTAAGTTTACCAAATAGTCTAGCATTTTGGAAAACCTCTTTACCTCAAAGGTATTTGCATTCTCCCAATAGCCTTTCCCCCAAGCTGAACCAAACGGGCCCTAAATCAGTACTAATGTGCAAATGTCTTAAGACTGAATTGACACAAATGCAATTAGTTTATAACTTTTTTATATTTTCTCCTGTGGGGGCTCGATCACTCATTAACAAAATGGAAGAAAAAATTAGAATGAAGAGAAATTTAGAATTTATAAACATTCCTATTGAGTGAAGTCAAAGAGTTTATTTGGATCGACATTTACTTTTTGGCTTTTTCTAATCCTAACGCTTACGCTTTTTGACTTCATATAACGCAAAATGTTCGAAGTGTTTAACATTAATGGTATGTTGACGTGTAAGTTCTCATTTAATTCTTCCATAATTCCTTAAACTTTAAATAATAATATTTGATAGAAAAGTAAGAAAAATTACTCAACTTTTAAGAATTTTCAGCTAACAAACTCTAACAAATTCATATATTATAGAAGAAATAAATGGCAATTTTCCTTCTCTTTTCTTTCAATTTTACAAATCATATTTGCGATAACTTGATGAGGGACGTCACTATCGTTCGTTAGTGATGGCTTAATGGCAGGAGCTAACATTGTACAAACACGATATTGCGGGTTCAAACATGCTTATTAATATGTTGTGCATCATGCTTTGTACATATAGGTTCAAGACCACTTGCACCTCAGTGGGGTTATGGTAAAAGGACTTGCCTACCCAAATCAATAAGTCGTTAGTGGTGTTGAGTAATGATCTCGTCATAATCTTCGACCAATAATTTTTTAATAAGAGCCATATCCCATGATAATGTCCAGAGGATATAGCTACGTTGGTCGCACTTCTCGACTCTTTTGGGAGGAGAAAAAATCATCAATGTAACTACTCATGGTCACCCAGATTTTGACCATTTTTTGGAACAAGTAATGTTTGAGATACCAAAATTCATATACTAAATGGATTTATGAAATTATATGGCTTACACTAAGTGGGTGTAACCTAACTTCGAGGTTTGAAAAAACTAGACAATGAAAAAAGTTTTCATTGCGACAACAATTTATGTTTGAATTGTTTCGTGAACAATGAATTTTTTTTTTTTTAATACATTCACCCTTTTAAGTAATAAAAACGATTACTTAGAGGAAAGTATTTTTCAAATCATTAATTTTTCAAGAAACAAATGGAACTGTGGTTATCTTTTTGTTGCCTTTGCAAGTTCTTTTGTGCAAGGGTCGTCGTCATTTTCTTTATCATCATCATCATCATCATCTCTTTCTCCTATGCAAAGGTTGGACAACCTCAATTGAGATAGTCTTTGTTGCCAACGACCTTCAACGAGGCATCTTGTGTCACGCCCCAAACCTCGAGTGCACGCACATCCCTCGGTGGTTGATAGAATTTTGCGACAAGTCGTTCCCAGGACTTGTCGCCAACCCCTTTTCATTTTTATTGCACATGCAGAAGCGAAACAACTATTCCCCTAACAATAACAAACATCGGATAGAAAAGCAGGACAACAATTTCCCAAATCAAATCACACTTTCAAAAACACCTCACGTTCTTATACAGAAGGTCTATCTCAAAAAAAAAAGAAAAAAAAAACAAACAAACAAACAAACTATTGAGCCACCTATGCTCCTAACCTTTCTATTTCAAGCTCCAAGTTCTTCACACTAGGGACCTAAAAATGGTTATATAATAACCAATAAGATATAAATCTCAGCGAGTCCTCCTCTAAGCCCCTAGTTAGGACACCAACTCAACTCGGGATATCTCTTCAGAACCTCCCCATAAACAAACCATGACTAACAACTAACAATCAACAGTCAATTCACATGCAACCTTACCCAACATGCCATACCCTGCACGTTATATTTTAGCACAATACACGCAATGCACATAGCCATTAGATAATGCAATTCATCAATCACATGCAAGTTGCGTCACAAGCGATCTCACCTAGCCATTGCCACACCCTGCACGTTATCGATTCGTCCGTGCGTGCCATAAACAATGTGCTCAACTCATGCATGACCGAAATCAACGATGCAATGATTCTCATGCATTCTTGCACATTCGTGCGCCACCTATTACACATCAATCCATCACACGCGTCCCGATTATAAGGTAAAATCGTTATGACACGTCCCATACCATGCCACATAATTTTACCCCATAATAAGGCGTAACTATCTCACTCAATAATAGACTCAAGGCTCTAGAGATGACCCCCACAAAGTCTCGTCATCATGCGGTACTTAGTTCTTGATCACATATAGCAATAGTATAAGACTCTAGAGGTGACTCATATGAGTTCTAATATTGTATAGCACTTAGCCCTTGACCACAAATAGCAATAGTACAAAGCTCTAGAGGTGACTCGCATGAGTTCCAATATTGTGTAGTACTTAGCCCTTCACTATGCATGACAATACTACAAGGCTTTAGAGGTCATTCTCATGCGACTCAAGTCGTCATGTAACATTTAGCCCTTGATTACAATAAGCAACAGTATAAGGTACTAGAGGTGGCTCACACGAATTTTCATTATCGTGTAGCACTTAGTTCTTTACTGGCTCACAACCAATCGGTTTTCTCCACACAACTCACTTTTTCGTAAAAGTGGTCCATCTCCCATGTCCCTCGGACAACCCTTTTTCCCTCTTTGTGGAAAGCATACATTTCATACGGATGTATATGCAATAACACATCCAATTCATTTCATAAAATCAATATACATTAAATTAGACCACTTTTCGCATTCTGATGAACAGTGCTCGTGAACAGTGTACGTGAACAGTACTCTGTGAACAGTAAATTTTCAGAATTAAATTACTAATGAATTAAATCCACAAGTCATTGAAAACACTAATTAAAGCAAACAAAGCATCAAGAACCATCACCAAACTAAAATCAGTTCTAATTGGTAGAAACCGAGCCACTCGCGCGTCTCCAAGTTTAAATCCAGAAATCTAACCAAACGAGTTCGGAAAATTTCCAAATTTTAATATGTTCTAGAGAACACATAAAAAACATCTTTTATGCAGACAAATAAACCCAAATCCTTCTAGATCCAGTAAATCACTTAATCCAGCACAGAAATTGTGTCCATTTCTAGAAAGTTTGTTTTTCGAAATCAGTTTGGTTCGAGATCCAAAACTTGTTCATTTGATCTTAAATTTGACTATGTTAAACTGAAATATGTGACAAACAACTTTTGTGAAGAAACCATTTCAAAATTCACACCCTAAGAGTTGATAAAAACCCCTAGAATCCTAAAAGGTCACAAATTCCAATACAGTCCGAGATTCTATTTGCAAATGACGGAGATGAAATCTCATACTTTGAAATCTCTAAAAATTTTGAATAAAATATATGTTATAGATGAAGATGTTTAAAACATTTATCTAGAAGGAATTGACCTCACATTCACAACCCATTTCGATTTACAAAAATGGCAAATGGCGAGGGTCCAGAAATCCGAAATGCAGAAAGTCCACTGATTTCGACTAATCCAACCTCATTAGTGCTAATCTCACCAATTAGATTAACACTAATCCATTATAAGGCTAATATAACCATTCTATATTATCACTAATCCATACTTAAGCTAATCTAAACAACCCTTAAGCATAATTAACCTCTTAAGTAAGTTTAAGCACTAATCAAAGGATTAGGAGTTAAACTCACCCGTTAAACGAGTTGGAGACACGAATGCAGCAGCAATGATGGCAGCTACGCTTAGGAAACTCTACCACGATGATCCAAGGCAGTCCCGAGGCTGAAACAACAACCATAGCCTCTGCTTCCCTCTGAAACTCCCAAAAACTGGATTGCCGGATGAGAAAACAAGTTGGACGGTTAATCGGAGCTTTGGCGAGGGGGTGGCCGGCAACTAGCAGCACCTAAGGGTCAATGGGGACTTGTTGGTGGTTGAGTTGGGTGGAAGCTTGGTCAGAATGGGAGAAAACGAGCTGTAAAGGCGAAACAGGCGGAACCAGGCGCACTTTAGGCAGTTTGGCAAGCGGCGGCTTCTCTTCGAGGACGGGTTGGCCGACGGCTCCATTAGGCGAGCGGCTAGGCTCTTCCATACGGTATGAGTCTCCTGGACACGTTGGTGGGTGGAGCGTGGGCTAATTCTCACGGGAAGGCAACGAACAACTCGAGATTTCAAATAAAGGTCAATTGGAGCATAACAGGATCAGACGGACTGGTGACCAGCGACTTCTGGCCAGCCAACGGGTCAACAGGCGGCTCCGACCAGCGAACAGCAGGGTCCAAGCGGACGGTTTGGATCTCCTGAGCACAGTGATGGGTGGCACGGAAGCTGGTTCATCCGGGAAGACAACAATCAACTCCTATTTTCCCAAGAAGGTTTGCAGGAGCAGAAGCAAGAAGAGAGGGAGAACGAGGGAGAGAGAGAGCTCGACGGTTTGGGGCTGATGGTGGGGAGAGAGAGTTATGGGAGAGTTGCTGTCAAGCCTCATCAAAGCCCCCATAAAGCATGCCTCAAGTCCCCATGCATATGACCTCACATTCTCTCTCCTCCTTTGCCCTTATCCACACACTTTTAAGGGCAAAATAGTCATTTACACCTTGCACAAATTACCAATCTGACCTTGGGCTGAAATTGATGGGTGGGCCTAAGAATTGGGCTTGGAAATGAATAGAAATGGGCTTGGGAATTGATTAGGTTTGAAATGGCTAAGGTTTGGACCACGGGCTTGGAAGATGAATAGTTGGTTTGGGCCCAATGGGCTCACTTGCTTACTTTGGGCCCATCATGGTAGCTATCACACCTTGGGCCTAAGGCCCACACTAGCTTGGCCCAGCCCACGTCCTTATGGGCTCACTTCCTCGGTCCGAAGACCCCTTTTTTCCAAGTACTCGGCTTAACTACCGCCCTCGACTGACAAAGTAGCTTCATCCAAATTCCGTCCCAGGTATTCCCGACAATTCGAAGTCCAATCTTTAGTTCTCATGCCATGTAAATTTCGCCCAATGCCATTTTTGGTATAACTCAGACTGACAGGTGGCTTTGAGGATTCACATGTAACCGACTCATGCCAAATCACATTCAAGATATCTCGACACATGGACATCATTGACTATATGAAATTGCGGAGGATAGATTCTTATTTCAAATGGCATGATTATTGAGGATCGACCTAGGGTCGTTCGTTGGCTTAATAACAGTAAACAGAATCACCCGTCATTCCATTATGTTCTGTCTGCGAATCGACTTCTAGTCGCTCTTGAAATCGGCTTGCCTATCTACAGGATTGTCCTCACGCAAATCTCATGGTCAAGTCGTTTTCTCAGGTCAAGTTCTTTAGTCGTACGAGTTCTGTCCTCTTTAGCCTTTCTTCTCAAGGTCAGTATCTCAGAAATGATCAATTTCGAGTGAGATCAACCAACAATGCATTGACGAAATTCTCATTCATTCATCCCTCAGATGACTCAAATTTCAAGATGTCACATCTTGGGTCGCAACGAACTATGATATGAGGATGCCAATTGTCATGTTGAGGTTGGACCATCTTCATATGAAGATAACTTACATCTAATGATACACTGAATTTTTCACCAGTTATTAATTAAATCTTTGAAAGATAAATATATAAAAATAAACTTGAAAAGAGATATGGGCACTCAACAACTTTGATCAGTTTCATTTTAAACACGATTAAGGACATATCCAATTCAAACACATTCGTCATGAGAGGCCATTTGCGGAGGTGTAACATGAGAAAGGCAATTTGACGATTTCAAGAGTAACCTTGAAATCGACGAGGATGAGTCGTCCGGGAAGAACAAGAAAATTACGTGAACTTCTGGAAGGAATCCCACCTTCCCTGGTCATTTGCTCCAATGCAATAACTTCGGAATTATAATTGAAAACAAAATCGTCTCCCTACTCTACTTTTGCACCAAAGAGAAACATCAACCAGCCTTAAAATGGTATGTGGAATGAGTATTTCTTAGAACATGGTATAGAGTTAACTAATTCCAAACAATTGAAAATATTAATTAAGAATTTCAGTAAATATCATGATAAAAAACACTTAAAGAAAAGCTCTTCTCTATGCTCTTGCAAAACTAAATCAAACCCGGTATATAACGTGTGAACAAGGAAAAAACACGTAAACTCGTTTATGATAGTTCCTCGTCCCTCTTTGTCTGATCAAAACAACGATGACTTCATGCAGCATTTGTCCCCAGAACAAGCCAAAGATCCACCCAATAAGCGAACAAAAGCTGGAAAACAACCAAGGGGGATAACCCTTTGGAGGTTTCCCAGTGTGGCCGCCACCCTTCCAACATGGAAGGGGGAGGTGAGGGTTCAAATCCCCGCATTCTCGGGGAATGGGGTGGGGACGCGTAAGTTTCAAGAGTGGGTTTTTCCCACGCCCTACAAGAGGCGGGGCAAAATGCGAAAGAGTGTAAAATAGGAATAGAGTAGAGATGACCAAAAAAAAAAAACCCCTCGCTTTATCTACAACCACTCAAGTTATTGTCATATAAATGTTAGGAGATGATAAATTGCTGATAATTACACACTATTGCCAAAATCATATATTAGCTACAAGTATTTCAAATTGCACTACAACATGGACAGAAAATGAATTCCATGCCTTCCCTTTCTCAAACACGTCCTAAGAGCAAAAAAGAGATCCTATCACTTTTTGCAAAATGCAAAATTCGATGCCACTTAAATGAGACATACCATTTTCGATGATTTATATTCGGTTCGATACATATGCCCCACTCATCCGTCCGTACAATAGTTTTTTCATTGCTCGTTGTTTTGGGTAATCCTTTTGTTTTCCTTTTATTTTTTATCCATTCTGGGTCGAGGTCATGAAGCTTCTCGGCCAACACCCACGGATATAATGGGCTGTGGCTACATAAACACGACGCCTTTCCCAACATCATCATCCCATCGACACATTGAAGTCTCTCCCCTCTCTCACTCTCTCTCCCTCCCTCCCTCCCCCTCCCACCCATATACAGACAAATAGACACGCGCACACAAGAAGAAAAGATGGAGGTTTCAATGCAGTCAATCGCACTAGCAACGGTTCTGACCGTCCTGACGACATGGGCGTGGAGGGCGGTGAACTGGGTGTGGCTGAGGCCGAAGAGGCTCGAGAGACTCCTGAGACAGCAAGGCCTCTCTGGCAAACCCTACACCTTCCTGTTCGGTGACGTCAGGGAGAATTTGCGGATGCTCAAGGAAGCCCAGTCCAAGCCCATCGCCGTCTCCGATGACATCAAGCCTCGTCTCTTGCCTTTCTTGCATCAATCCTTCCAAACCTATGGTATGCACATCTTCATACTTTCTCTTTGCGTGGCACTCTTTTCTTCTTATTGGTTAAAGCTCACTTCTTTTCTTCCTTTGGTCGATGCCGTCTTTGATTTTCCAAACATCTGAATCTACTGCCCTTTTAATTGGCCATTCATGCTTCCCGTTTTTAATTTTGGCGACCAAAGATGGTAATATTCTCAAGTCTTTGAATTCTTGCTTATTTTGACATGCACACAATTCAAAGACCATATCATCCAAGAGCATAGCATACTTAACTAAAAGTCGTATATCTCCATGATTTCCTCGGTCATTTGAAAAGACATTTAGTGTAAACCGATGGATGATTGATATGTAGAGACGTTCTGCTATGTGACTGACGAGACTTATGCCCACGTTGGCCGATCACCCTAAAAATCAAGAGTCATTCTGATTGAAGGATTCATGGATGTCAATTAAGATAAGTGACCTGCTTTGAGGGAGTCAAAAGTCATTGTCATAGGACAGAGACAAGTCCCTACTCGAACCATAGAAGCACAAGATACCAAGCTATTCACGATTCAGTGGGACCAAAATCTTGTGGATGATAATGAGTAACGAGTCTTGGCTGGATCTCTGCCACCCGCTCTGGCCTTCGTGGCTGGAGTTTCTGATGTCCCACCAATCATGTGGATGATAATGAGTAACGAGTCTTGGCTGGATCTCTGCCACCCGCTCTGGCCTTCTTGCCTCAAAGCCTCTGGTTTCTGTCCCTTTTGCATCCCCAGGCAATTCAATGACACGGGCGTGAATCCATCAATCACTGTAAAGCCTGCCGAATGATTGGAGTGGTGGTGGTCACTGCCCTCAAAAAAGCAACAATTACTAGTGAAGTTATGTTCGTGTAAAAATCTATTTTTGATTTTTCCAAGTCAAATGCAAGTGCCAGATAAGTGAGTTTTTCTTTTTCAAAACGTAAGTAAAAAAGGCCCAATGTCTGGAGTCCAGACGACTGGCAAGTGTAGAATGTTCTAATTTGATAAATGAGGCCAATTGTTAATGAGATTAATAAGATTTTGCTGACATTCGTTAAATCACCCGATTGCATGCATTCCTAGAAAGTAGCTGAGATTGTAATTTGAATGGTTCTTTTGGCAACGTACCACCTATTTTTGCTGGATGCATTGCAGGCAAAGACTCGTTCACATGGATGGGCCCAATACCAAGAGTGAACATAACGAACCCAGAACAAATAAAGGAGATATTCTCTAAGATATATGACTATCGCAAGCCTGCCTCCAATGCCCTGGTGAAGTTGCTCGCTGATGGACTTGCGAACCATGAGGGCGAGAAATGGGCTCGGCACCGGAAGATTATCAATCCAGCATTCCACATGGAGAAGTTGAAGGTACCTAAAACTATACTATGCTCATATAAGTGGAACCTCACACATTGATGCCTCAGGAATTTTCTTTTAACTCCTTGTTTGCATTGGTTGGCTGTTCTTGCAGCATATGTTGCCCGCTTTTTACTCGAGTTGCACTGAAATGGTCGACAGATGGGAGAAATCAGTATTAGAGGAGAGATCGTGTGAGGTTGACGCGTGGGTCGACCTTCAAAATTTGACCCGTGACGTAATCTCTCGGACAGCATTTGGCAGTAGCTTTGAAGAAGGCAAAAGGATCTTTGAACTTCAGGAGGAACAAGCCTTGCTCGCGATTAAAGCCCTTCAATCGGTCTACATCCCGGGCTGGAGGTAAATCTGTCATCATCCATGAGATAGTTGAATCTAAATGAGCTTCTGGCTTACGATCGTGGCATTACAAAAAATCCAACTATTCAATATTTCTCAGGTTTGTGCCCACTAAGATGAACAGGAGGATGCAGAACATAGATAAGGAAGTGCAGGCTCTGCTCATGGACATCATCCGTAGAAGAGAGAAAGCAATAAGGGCAAGGGGAGCTGCTGGCGATGATCTGCTGGGGCTGTTGCTGGAGTCAAACATGAAGGAGAATGTCGGGATGAGCCTTCACGATGTGATTGAGGAGTGCAAGCTTTTCTACTTAGCCGGACAAGAGACCACTTCGGTTTTGCTAGTATGGACCATGGTGTTGCTGAGCGTGCATCCAGATTGGCAAGCCCGAGCTAGGGAGGAGGTCCTTCAAACCTTTGGAAGCAGAAAACCTGACTTCGACGGGTTGAGCCACCTCAAGATTGTAAGTTTAACAAGAGCCTATAACCTCTGTGCGTAAATTACAATATTATCCCTTCTCTTCGTGAAAATTGACGTTAGATGCAGAGGACCTTCCCTTGATTTCATTGCAGTAATCTTTCTTGGGCATCATAATCATGTAGATGCTCCTAACTCCACTATTGTACCATATGACAACTTCTACGGATTTTTTGTGATCAGGTCACGATGATCTTGAATGAGGTGCTGAGGCTCTATCCACCGGTGGTCGTACTGGCACGTAAGGTTCCCAAGGAAACAAAACTGGGGAAGCTGACCTTACCCGCGGGAGTCCAGCTCTCAATGCCGACACTCCTCATCCACCATGATAAAGAACTGTGGGGCGAGGATGCCGAAGAGTTCAAGCCAGAGAGGTTCACCGAGGGAGTGTCCAAGGCCACCAAGAACCAAGTCTCCTTTTTCCCATTTGGATGGGGCCCTCGTATATGTGTGGGCCAGAACTTCGCAATGATGGAGGCGAAGATGGCGCTCGCCATGATACTTCAGCAATTCACATTCGAGCTCTCTCCATCCTATGCGCATTCCCCTCTTACTAACCTCACCCTCCAGCCACAGTATGGTGTTCAGGTCATCTTGAACAAGGCAAACTAAAAAAGTTATAAATCAGAGTAACATGCAGTGTTGACAAAAAGGTGCATTGAAATAATGTCACACCACCATTTTCTAAGTTTATGCTTTTTTAAAAAATATATATTATATTATCTTTTCTTCTCCTTCTTTTTTCCTTATTTCTTTTGCTTTTTTTTTGCCATATTTCCCTCCACTTGTGGCCAACCTTCGTGAGACTGTGATGGCTAGCAAAGGCCGCCTATATAGTGTCAATCAACCAAGGACACAAGGTCGATTAGTCAATTGATTGACACTATGCATAGCACAAGTCGACCTTGCAATATGGATTTCACCCACCCTTCCCACCTTCACCAATTCATCTTGCTTATTCCATCGAAGCATCTACATATATATATATAGTCGAAAATGGTAGATGATATTTTGAATATCTTATCCTTCTCTTTTTAGTGAAGGTTTGAGTTCGAGTTCTGTGAGCCTTGTAGTGGATGATAATTGAATATTATGCCCTTATAATAATGCTTATGCTTAGTATTTGCGGCTCAAGGACACAAGCAAGGATTGCCATGAGATCTAAGTTGTGAATAAAAGAAGATTAGAGACAATTTTAGTCCATGAAATCTGTAGGAACTTATGCAAGAATGGAAGTCTCATACTCTCAACACAATGGTACAATTCACAAATAGAAAATGGTGATACCATTTTGGTTTTGGTCAAATCATCCTTGATCAAAATGTAAGAATTTGACCTTATTTGGTAGAAAGGAATCGATTTGAAATGGAATGGTTACTTCAAGATGCAATTTGATTTCCTTTGTTTGTTCTCGCGAAAATGTGGGATGCTCATTCCTCTATCGAACAAGGAGAGTGTCCAGTCCATGTCTCCATTAATGGTGTGCCCAATATGGCCAATCCATTCCTCTGCAAAATATCAAGAAATTAATTACATACAATGATTTTGAGTGTACCCTGTGTAAGATGCAATTTATGCAATCCCAATATCACCATACCAAGAACAAGAACATGCATAATTGAGCAGAAGAATTAACGCACCTGTTTTGGGATCCATCGATCTTGAAGCGGAAGCAGAAACACAGTATTCCTTGCGCAAGTCCTTCTCCTCTATTGCCCTCCGTATCACTGGCTCAATGAGACGGCCCCCTCACCCCTTATCGTTAGGTTAACGCCCCTTATGTGCGGATACATGTGAAAAATTTTGGGTTAGAGGAGAGACTTAGCGCTATTTATAGAGTTTAAAGGCCCCTCATTACGGCAGGCCAACTCGGCCCACACTAACCAACCCATATTAAACTAATTAAGAAACCTTCTATCTCACCTTAGACCAATACCCGTAAACCGGAAAACGTTAAACGGTAAATTACAATATCAATTAATGTAGTCCATATTAAGAAAACTTTTACACCTTGTACCCTTGTTCTCACGCTATCCAGTTTGAGGACATTTTAGACATTTTTCATTCTAGAATTATGCAAGCATGAGAAAAAGGAATTGTCATATTATTTCCCATCTACTTATTTCATATAAATACAAGAATTGCGATGCGTAATTCATTCCATCCCTCATTTTCTTTCATTCTTTCCTTTACTTCATTTCCCACACGTTCCATGCCATCAGTTATAGCATAGGATGTGGATGTGGATGTTCTCAAAGAGGGAAAAAAAAAAAAAAAGAAATTTGCACTTTTAGATATTGTTTCTGCATATAACTTAATTGTTTGCATCATTCAGAGGAATGTCGTTCAAGTCATGGTCCCGTGGATACAATATGAATGAGCCAAATCTGTATGGCCACAAAGGAATCAAGAATAACCTTGCTTACGAAGCAACAGCATTCGATGCCGATCAAAAAGTCATTCTTCTGGAATTCAAGACATTTGGTAATTAAGTTGTCGTCAAACCGCTTTTAACAAAGCCTAATTAACTACGTCTGCCCTTTCGGCTTTGTGGGGCTGAAGCTGAACCACCTTCGGCCAAATGCCAGCACGTCCGCTTCTGCAGAAGTACGATGTTGCATGATCTTTTCTTCTCCGTGAGCTGTCTTAAAACGGAGGTGATGACGTTTCCGCAGGGGAGTTTGTCGGTGTTCGAGATTTCGACTCGATGCGATCTTTCTTGCCCGCCACGAGACAAGATTTAACGCATCAGAACTAAATCTCATTGCATTTCCGGTTTTATTTCCATTTGGTGGGCCATCTCCAAACAGCTTTTGTCAACACCCATGAAAAATCTTGAAAACAAGAATTAAAAAATAAATTTGAATTGCGGAAAAATGTCAATAAAAATAATGCATCAATCTAGTAACAAGTAATAAAAAATGAAAAAAATTGAAATCACACGAGACACAAGATTTACGTGAAAAATCCAAAATGAGAAAAATCATGAGGAAATAAGGGTTTCACTATTGTCAATAAAAAACACCAGAATACAATCCAAAAAGTTCTCAAACCATTTGATAAGCCATAGGATCTAAAAATATAACAAAAAGATAAGAAAAAACAAAATAAGAAATAATATAGATG
The DNA here is from genome assembly GCA_014182715.1 of Eucalyptus cloeziana. NCBI lineage: Eukaryota > Viridiplantae > Streptophyta > Magnoliopsida > Myrtales > Myrtaceae > Eucalyptus > Eucalyptus cloeziana. The sequence goes on along the minus strand of CM024639.1, from coordinate 13,614,697 downwards.
ATAGGGATGGAGATGTATTATTAAACACATTCCTTTTACGATCTCATTTCAAAAATTTCAAAAATAAATGTGTATGATCTAAAATACCCTTAATTTGAAAGCCAAAACTCAATAAATTTCTATCTTTACTTCAAATCTCCAAAAGAGTATTATGCCAAACATCATAAGACCTCTCTCCCTCACACCAAAAGTGACCACACAAGGCCATCCCCAAAACGACGGAATCGATGATGTACACCTCCAAGCCTCAGTGTAGAAAATAAGGGATGAAATGCCAGCAACTCTACCTAAGCAACTCAAATGGCGAAAATGCCAATCAAATCCAGGCAATGCTTGAACTCGATCAAAGAAACCGGTTTGGTCAATATATCTGCTAGATTATCCACGATAAATGTTTTTTTCATCGTAACCATACCCTTAACAATCTCATCACTATTGACATTTGATTTTTAGTCGACGCGCCAAAAAGGTATAATATCGAGATTTGGATTTTTGATCGCAACAAACATGTTTCTCGACCTAAAAGTATTGTTTTCATTTCTTTCGTTTGTGTTGCGCTTTTAAGTGATTTTCTATTCATTTCAAGAAAACTTGAAAAGTCCGATGGTTAACTTTCAGATTGACTTTTTGGTCAATCTTTTAACTAAAAGTCAACCTCGGATCAAAAATTGATTTTTCTATCTAAAAAAGATGTCAAATAGCTTTAATTTTACTTTTATCAAATCAAAATTTTAAAAAATGCAATGATTTGACAAAAAAAATCAACATTTTAGAAAAAAAAAGTCAACTAAATGGTTAACTTTTGATCAAGCCTTTAATGAAAAAAATTGAAAAGATAAAAAATCCTCAAAACACTTTATTTTGGTGTTAATTTGATTTGTTTGTCGAGAATTTCACAAAATTCGATTAAAACTTTGTTTCCGAATTTTTTGGTTTTAGTACCTAAATCGACCAAAAATAAATTTTCTTTTATTTTAGCCATAATTATATATAGTTCCTTTTACGATATTTGGTCTAGGGGCCATTTCGAATTGGCTTATTCATTCAATTTTGAGAATTGCCATATTGAAAGGCGAATTGCCATTTTAAGCCCTAATTGGGATTAAAATTGATTTTTCATGATTTATGAACGGACGATTTTTTTTCACTCATTTTCTTAAATAAATCCTATGGTTCTAAAAGTTTAAGATGTTAGATGAATATGTCGTTTATTATTTAAATATTCTAACAATAATAAACCCATTATTTCCATCAGATACTGATCTGGCCAATGACTAGTAAAGATGGCATTTTATTATTCCCCTTTCTTCAGAATTTAACGTACACTAGAGGATACATAAATTGAATCACATTTGTTCGCAAAGAAGATGAACCACAACAGCTTTATTTGTGCAAGAGACCTTCAACTGCTTGGCCCAAAGCAAATAGAGCTATTGCTGCTATTTTTATTTTTATTTTTTTGGGTGAGTTTTTGAATGCTCAGCCTTTAAAATATTGAGCAAAGAAACTTGAGTCGAAGGGCATTTATTAAAAGCAAATAGTGCTCGGATGTGTGAAATATTCAAGACAAAGCAATATTTTAGGCTTGGCCGTCGCCAGTACCTCCTTATCTTAGCTTCAAGTTATTTTCTAACCTTCATTCATAAATAACCGAATTAGCATCGATTGAATCACAAATGAATCTAGCATTGGATTAACTCAGGAAAGCTTGAGTAAATAAGTTATGGGGCAATTCCTCTTCAAGCCCTTGTGATATCAACGAACAAGATTTGTACAGAATTTCCTACTCTTTTTGCCGATGACAAGGGGTATACGATGATCCTTAATTATCTAATTTAAAATAATTGAATGATCAAAAAATTGTTCAACTCTTTTAAAAGGAGGCATATGTTGATATAAAAAAATGTCCAAGTATTCAGTCAACATTCATGGATGCAAATAATAAGGAAATGGACGTGACATAACCATCAAGTAGTTGAGCTAACAATCTTGGATGCAATCATCAAGGTAGTGGAGTTGACGTAACATTCAGGCAATCATTAGTCTAGTGAAGTTGATATGACTGTCAAGTATCCGTTGATGGCGAAGTTTTTTTTTTTTTTTTTTTTTGATAACCCAAGAAATCCCGTAAGCTGATAGCCGGCGGGAAGAACCTGGGGCTGACGCAAGCTGGCCACCACACTCACGCCAGCAATTAAATCACCAAGTAACGCCGCTGGGATTCGAACTCGCTCCCTTTCGTGAGAGGGATTGAGCGCAAGCCAACTGCGCCACCGTAGTGGGTGGTCGTTGATGGCGAAGTTGATAAACTGTCAATTGAACGTTAGTGTAGTAGAGTCGATGTAACCGTCTATGTAACCGTTGCCTGTGGGTTATAATTACCACAAGTGTACTTTTTGTAAACCCCCAAATCAATGATAGACTCAACCTTCTTCTACGAATTAATCTTTATCTTTATTTTCCTGTAATTTAAATGGCTGGAAACGTTTGATTCCAGTTTTCGTACCTTTAAACTCCTTGTGTTCTGTCCAAACTTAATAAACAACCATTCGCAACATTTGTTAATCACTTTTCAATCTATATATATATATATATATATATATTCTAAAGGGTATTTTAACAACTTTGCGGTGAAAAATATATTTATACCACTAGGCCAACCCCCATAGTGGCACGTGTCTTTGTATACTAATTACTAATAACAGCTGAAGATTGTGAAAGGGGGGATATGCATCCCACACTCTATTCTGAAGTAAATAAAAGAGTAATTACACATGACGTGATCTGGTTGGGAGTTTCAAATTAATTGGAAAGGAGACAAGAGAACAGTTGTAGAATCCAGAGTGAATGAATTGAAAATTCAGACAAAAAGTGCTTCGCTGCCATTCAACCATTCCTCGATCCCAGAATACAAAGTCAAGTGCTGTTTGTCCGAATCAAGTCCTTGTTACATTGAAACCATGAATCGATAATCACTCCTTTGCATTATGAGTTCTTCAATATTGGCACAAGATAAATAATATGTAATGCAAATCAAGCCATGTAACCCAAAGGGAAATAAATAAATAAATAAAAGATTAATCATGATAGAGAGTTCATCCAAAAAATTTAAAGGGTTAATACCCTAAAAAACCCCAAACTGGTACACTTGTGACAAATTTACCCCAAACTATTTTTTTGACCACCAAAAACCCCAAACTGGTACATATGTGACAGATCTACCCTCTGTTAGCTTCCGTTCGATTTTTCCGTTAATTTTGCTGACGTGGTTGCTGACGTGGCAAGCCATGTGGAAATTTATAATTTAATACCATTAAAAACCCCAAACTGGTATATTTATGACAAATTTACCCAAAACTGGTATATTTATGACAAATTTACCCCAAACTGGTATATTTACGACAAATTTACCCTAAATTAATTTTTTCGATCATAAAAAACCTAAATTGGTACACGTGCGGCACATTTACCCTCTTTCAATTTTCCCAAATTTGACCGAGTTGTGATGTCCAATCAATTTTATTTTATGGATTACTCTAACATTGCCTCCATATCATTAATACGTGATTTTTTTCTTTTTATTGGAATCATTATTAGAAAACTATTCAAAGGCTACCAAATGTGCACTTCATTCTTGTGCCGAGAAGATGCCCATTAACTAAAAGATGGACAGATCGCTTTGCGCACATATACAAAAGAATCACACTCAAAGCACACCTAAAATTAGCGACAAACATAAGTGATTTTGGTTCCGGCATTTCAATGAGCATGTGATGTACGAGTCACTCATACCATTCACATGCAAGTTCCATGTTAAAATTTTGACACACTTACGATTCAAGGTAGGAAAGACTACGTAACGCTAATAAGGACATAGACTAACACGAGTGAAGCAACCACAATATGTGCACTTCTTTTTGTATATGTGCGCAAGCGATCTGTCCATCTTTTAGTTAATGGGTATCCTCTCGGCACAAGAATGAAGTGCACATTTGGTAGCCTTTGAATAGTTTTCTAATAATGATTCCAATAAAAAGAAAAAAATCACGTATTAATGATATGGAGGCAATGTTAGAGTAATCCATAAAATAAAATTGATTGGACATCACAACTCGGTCAAATTTGGGAAAATTGAAAGAGGGTAAATGTGCCGCACGTGTACCAATTTAGGTTTTTTATGATCGAAAAAATTAATTTAGGGTAAATTTGTCGTAAATATACCAGTTTGGGGTAAATTTGTCATAAATATACCAGTTTGGGGTTTTTAATGGTATTAAACTTATGAATTTCCACATGGCTTGCCACGTCAGCAACCACGTCAGCAAAATTAACGGAAAAATCGAACGGAAGCTAATGGAGGGTAGATCTGTCACATATGTACCAGTTTGGGGTTTTTTGTGGTCAAAAAAATAGTTTGGGGTAAATTTGTCACAAGTGTACCAGTTTAGGGTTTTTTAGGGTATTAACCCAAATTTAAATAAATAAACAGAAGAGGATCACATGTATATATGAGGACACATGCACTCCGTTGTTAAGTGACGTAAGATCTTTCAATAAATGAGTCAATTAGATATTAAAATCTCGGGAATAACCTGTCAGAAGCTAAGAAACTCTAAAGACAGAGGAGACAATTCAAGATCTCTCATCGAGCCTTTCTTCTTCAATCTTTTAACAACAGACAAGGTTCTCCGGTCTTTTTGGGTTGGCGAGCGACATGATGTATGTATTGAACTGTTGCAATGACTATATATTGTTGAGAAAACTCCTATTATATTTTGAAGTTGACAAAGGGACGTGTAAGTTTCAAGAGTGGGTTTCGACTCCCACGCCCTGCAAGAAGCAGGACAAAAGTCTGAGAGTGAGTGTAGAATATGAATAGAGTAGGACTGACGAAAAAAAAAAAAAATACTAGACTTCTATGGAATTCTATCAAAAAGTCTATCTTACATCCAAAGTTTGCCCCACTCTGACGAAGACCCAGACTTAACTCAAGTGAAGAACGAAGAAATAATCAGACTCAAGATTCTTGTTCTTCCTTCATGGATTTAGTACGAACAAGATATATCTGGCTTTCTGGTTGAAAATCTCACTTACCTTTTGGATATTATTGATGAAATCAATCACGGATCGGTAAAATCAATTTGGAAGATAGGTTTATTTGGAAAGAATCTACTTATGGAAATCAATATTCTGATTGTATGGGCGACCGGGATCATCGGACTTTCATCTCAATCTTCAAACTGCTCAAGATCTCTTTAATTGATTATGTCCAACGGGTTGATTGGAAGAATTCCTCTTAATAGTGCCAACGGCCATAAAGGCATGGAGGAGTATTTAAGGAGGCTTCTTGGGTCACTTGAAAGTGTGTGTGAAAGCTAGAATTCCAAAGTCAGAAGCTTCTCAAATTACTTGTTTTTCATCGAAAGTGCTCATACGTGTATTCGAAAGAGAGAGAAACATTAAGGAGTGACTTAGTGAGAGAAAAAGAAACTCTTTATTGAGTAGTCATTGTCAAATTGCTGTAATTCTCTTTTGATTCATAGTGAAATCCAGCCAGAAGGCTGTCGATGTGGGAGAGTGGACATAGGCTTAATCGGCTTAATCTTGTGTTCATTCTCTTCTGAGTTTCGCTATATTTTAAAATATCTTATTTGAGTCTAAATTTTTATTTGAAGTCTATTGTCTAACAGACTTAGTTTAAAAGAATATACCTATTCACCCCCTAGGTGTTTATTCTAGCTCTTTCATATATGCCGTGCTCCTTTGTCATGTTGTGAAGCCAGGTCTGACAGTTAGTACTTTCCCTTTTATGGAAGAAACGATGCAGGGAAGATCACTTCATGTTTGCAGATTCATCTTGCTTACTCCATCAAAGCTTTTACGATTGATGATACAACCTAATAGTACTCAAATCATCCTCTTGCGGTTGGAAGCAGCGGATTGGAATATCTTGCTATTTTTAGCAGGGATTCCGTTTGAGTTATTCAAGCCTACGATGATTGAATACTACACCTTATCATTATGTGTTAGTATGTGTAACTTAAGGACACGGGCAAGGATTGCCCTACGGATCAAGTTGTGGATCAAAAAACATTAGAGACAATTTTGGTATGAAGTCTTTAGCGACTTATGCAAGAATAGAAGCCTCAACTCGATTGTACATTTCACTAATGACAACTAGTTATATCATTATAGTTTCAGTCAGATCATCCTCGATCAAACTAGGCCTTGTTTGGTAGAAAGTTATCGATCTGGAATGGATTCGTTATTTTGGGTGAGAGACGACTTCCTCTGTTCTTGCAAACCATAAAACAAGGAGAATGGCGATTCCATGGCTCCGGTTATGGTATTGCCAATATGGTCAATTTATTCCTCGGCAAACAATTAAGAAAATTATTGCACAAAATTATTTTGAGCGTAACTTTCTTTTTTTTTCGGCACATTACACATTTTACGGACATCTTTGACACTTTACATTCCAAAATTATCCTAGCACAAGACAAGGAATCGTCACACGATTTCCAACTTATTTTTTGTGCAAATACAAGAAATGCGATGCGTATTTGACTCCGCTCCTCATTTTAGTTTCTTCCATTCCTTCCTTCCTTTATTTCAGTTCTCTCTCGTTCCATGCCATTACTTATAGGATAAGACGTGGACTTGCATGTCTTCTTGAGAGAAGAAAAGGGGAAATTTGCAGTTCTAGATATTGTTGCTACTTGAAACTTAATTTATGAAGTTAGGATCTTGGGGATGTGCTAATGTGCATCATTTTTAATGGAGTATTTTGGGAATGCCATATAAGTTATGGTCCTGCTGGTGCATTATGAAATGACTCACGGAGTCTAGAATAATTCGCCTACTAAGTAATAGTATTCGTTCTAATCGAAAGGATATTCTGCTGGAAGTCAAAGATTAGGTGATAAGTTGTCGTCAAAACCCCAAGCCATGGATTTCAGTCGGTATGCTTGTTGCATGTTCCCGATGGCGCGAATTCTGGAGGTCCCAGGTATCTCTGCTCCACAATTTGTTTAGTTTCACATAGCCTTATTTTAGGGAGGCTTGTATAACACCAGTTGAAGGAACATCTTTATGATATGGCGAGTTTTACCTGGGTTTGCCGATAAGAGTAGTCGACTTGTTGACATCTAATACTGGTAGTGTCTACGTATCTATCCTCTGGATATCTTATGGCATCAGATGCCCATGCTGATTCTTCACGACTTTCGGCCCTGTGTAATCGCCTTGGGCGTCTCACCACATAACAAGTTATTGAGGAATGGGATGAACAACTACCACCTGCCAAGTTAGAGGAATGTCGGCTTACCTTAATAGGCAGTCTATTATCAAATCCCTCTATCAATTTTCCTGCCCTACAATCTACACTCAAGCGAGTTTGGCGAATTGAGTGAGTTGACATTACACAGCGAGAAGAGGGCCTATATGCGATCAAATTTCAGTCCCAAGCTGATAAACAAAAAGTGCTAGATGGGGGTCCTTGGTCATTCTCTGGTCATTTAGTTATCCTAAAGCCCTGGCTACCAAATACCCCCTTTCATTGTTATGACTTCTCTACATGCGTTTTCTGGGTCCAAGTGTTTGGTCTCCCTCTCGAATGGAGTACGGAAACAATGTTAAACAGGGCTGTCCAACATCTGGGGAGGGCTGTAGAAATTCGGCTTGACCACCAAGGAGGGACAATCGTCCAAAACATGTTGTGCTCGGGTGGAATTACCCCTCCAGGAACCTCTCAAGACAGGTAAGCTTATCAGACTCGACGGAAAGCTTCTGTGGTTGGACTTTCGATATGAAAGGCTCTCGCATTTCTGCTATTCATGTGGGAGATTAGGCCATTATGCCACCTACTGCAAAGAAATCCCTTTTGATGAGGCTAAACTAGAAGGTAAAGGGAAGATGGCCTACAGTCAGTGGTTAAGGGCTGAGGTTCGAGAACATAGCCCCTACTGGACTACTTTTTACTCCCCCCAAGAAAATGCAACTCCAGAGGCAGAAACGGTACCTGAAACTCCACCCGCGTTATTGCAGCTTCAGCACGAGCCGACTTTACCTCACAGGGCACCTAGGGCAGCAACAAATCTGTCAGCGATGGCTTCAATTATTCCCCGACATCAACCACACCAGGAACAATACCATTGCCAGCAATAAGGGAATCAGCCTCTACCACAACAAACAGCCATCAAACCAGTGGAAGACAAATTGAAAGGGATCGAAATTCAACCGCTTGAAGCTATAACACCAAAGAAACAAAAGAATGTATGCTTAACCACTAAGCAAGGGATGTTAAAGAAAATGAAGCGGTATAACCCCTATGAGCAAAAAAGTCGGATGATCTTTGACAACGATGACTGCAATCTGATGGACACATCGGTGTTTGTAGCCGATGAAGCTGGTGCATGGGCCCTGGTGGCTGGCCCTCAACAGCCACCACCCGACAAATGAAGCTTATTAGTTGGAACTGTCAGGGTTTGGGCAATCCCCTAACAGTCCAGTCTCTAAAGGCCATGGCGGCCAGAGAAAAGCCCGATATCGTTTTCTTAATGGAAACGAAGAATCAGGAATCCAAGATGCAACGGATCCAATACAACCTACGGCTTCAGCATTCCTATGTTATTAATCCTATCGGTATAGCAGGTGGTCTATCCGTGATGTGGAATGACCAGGTAGATATTCAGGTAATACGCTCTTCACAATACATGCTAGATATGTCTTGCAAAGTGGTGCAGGAAGATAGGACCATTCGCCTGACTTGTATTCACGCCCCTTACATCTATTCCCAAAGACAACTTCTATGGGACGACCTACGACTGATTCATAGGACGAATGTCTTTCCCTGGTTATGTGTTGGCGACTTTAACGAAATTCTCTATCCATGGGAAAAGGTCGGGAAGCGACCAGCAGATTCTGCCCATATGATGTCTTCTCGCTCTGTGCTTGCTGACTGTGAACTTATGGAGATAGATAGCAAGGGCTGTCAATTTACCTGGCTGAATAATAGAGATGGGGACGAGGTAGTCAAGGAACGCTTGGACTGGGCTTTATGTTCGATGGACTGGCGTATCCTATTCCCAGGGGCGGAAGTGCTGGCGCTACCGGCAGTGGGCTCGGACCATAGCCCACTGATCCTTCAGACATCGGCACCTTGCAAGAGGAAAAAGAAATCTTTCATTTATGAAGCCTACTGGAACGATGATATTGAATGCCGAGACATTATCTCTACAGCTTGGAATTCTATCCACCCCCGGCATCCGGTTTTTCTACCCAAAATACTACATGTCAGCACAGCGCTATCAACATGGAGTCGTGCTAAATTCTCCAATGGACGCACCAGAGTCATTACACTACAACACCAATTACAGAACATGACGAATCAACAGCACTTAAATTATCAAAAGGAGGAAGCTTGCAAAATCAAGGACGAAATCACCAGGACTTGGCAGAAGGAAGAACAGTATTGGGCAATGAGATCAAGAGTGCAATGGTTGAAATGGGGTGACAAGAATACTCGGTTCTTCCACGCATCTACAATCCAACGAAGACATCGCAACCGTATCACGATGCTACTAGACGAGAACCATCAATGGATTCGTGACCCTAGCGCCCTACGAGGTATGACAACAACTTTTTTCTCGAAGCTATATACTGCTAAGGGGGCGCGGGATTATGGTCCTATTCTTGCCCAATGTCCAAAGCTAGTCGGACCTTGAAATGAACGAACGGTTGATCGCAATGGCTACTTTGGAAGAGATCAGACAGGCCACTTTTCAATTAGGAACAACCAAAGCCCCTGGTCCTGATGGACTTAGTGGTTTGTTCTATCAAACTCACTAGGATATTATCAAGGACGACCTCTTGCTCCAGGTACAACACTTCCTTTCAACAAGTCATATGCCACCTCGCATCAACCAAACCTTTCTTACATTGATTCCTAAAACACCCCACCCTGAAAAGCTAAAGCAATACCGCCCTATTAGTCTATGCAACTTTGTATATAAAATCATTTCCAAATTGCTTGCCAATCATCTCAAGAAGTGGATGGATTCTCTCATCTCAAAGGAACAGTCAGCTTTTGTCAGTGGGCGACAGATCCAAGACAATATATTGATAGTACAGGAAGTCCTTCACCAGTTCAAAACCAGGAAAAGACGGCGGAAATTCGATGCCATCCTCAAGATCGATATGCAACAGGCATACGACAAAGTTGAATGGGATTTTATACGAGACTATCTTCTCACTTTGGGTTTCCATCTTACATGGGTTCAATGGATCATGCAGTGTGTATCTACTACCTCTTTCAGTATCAAATTCAATGGCGAGGGCCTTCCCTACTTTTCCCCTACGCAAGGCCTACGACAAGGTGACCCCCTATCTCCATACTTGTTTATTTTGATGGCCAATGTCTTATCGACCTTAATTAATCAAGCTGTAAGCATCGGTCACATTAAAGGTATCAAGTTTAATAGGTGGTGTCCGACCCTATCCCACCTATTCTTTGCCGATGACGCTATCTTCTTCTTAGAGGGGACTTTACAGGAATGTCAGAACCTGGGCGCTATTATAAACCAGTATTGTCAGGCAACAGGTCAAGAGGTAAATTGTAACAAATCAGGTATCATCTTTAGTAACCACTGCCCCCCTCAACTGCAAGCTAATATGTCGGCTGAACTAAGAATACCAGTGTTGACTAGATGTGGTAAATATCTGGGCTTACCTTCTGAGTGGGGTCGATCAAAAAAGGAAATGCTATCATGGATCATGGCCCGTGTATACAACAAGTTGGAGGGATGGAAAGGTAAGCTTATCTCGAAAGGTGGAAAGGAAGTTCTTATTAAATCTGTTGTGCAAGCAATACCACAGTATGCGATGTCTATCTTTAAAATTCCTACATCGCTTTGTCAATCTATCGAGAAAAGTATTGCAAGATTCTGGTGGAAAAACGATCAGAATAGAAAGGGCATCCACTGGCAAAACTGGGATCTGTTAAAAGCAAGCAAAGATTATGGTGGTTTAGGCTTTCGTGATTTAATCGCCTTTAACGATGCTATGCTCGGCAAACAGGCTTGGCGTCTATTGCAACAGCCTCTTGCTTTATGGAGTCAATTGTTCAAAGGTTTGTATTTCCCTACAACAAGTTTCCTCTATACACAGTCCACAGCTCGCTCCTCATGGGGATGGAAGAGTTTACTACAGGGTAGAGATACAATCTATCCTTATTTATGTTGGTCAGTGGGCGACGGGCAGACAATCAGAATTAGGGGGGATTGCTAGCTACCTATGGGCATTCTACACGGACCCCCTAACAGAGATGATCTAGTCTTAGTGGCAGACTTGCTAGATTCGACACACCAAGCTTGGAAACAACATCTTATTCTCCCTCTGCTAGGAGACGAACTCACAGCACAGATCATTCAACTACCAATACAGCATATACCAATTCCAGATCGTCTCATTTGGACGACAACGCCGCATGGCGAATTCACAGTTAAAAGTTGCTATCACAACATCAGTCGAGCAGCAAGCAATGGTAACAGGAATAGCGCATCATCTTCATCGCAGCACCCTAAATCTCTATGGCGGCGAATTTGGTCGATGCAAACGGCACCAAAAATTAAAATCTTTACCTGGGCTGTGTGTTAGAATGCAATTGCCACAAAGGTAAATCTCTTTCATCACCATATCGCCTCTGACCCTTATTGCCCGTTGTGTCACCAACAGAATCCAAAGAGCATTGAACATCTGTTTTGGCAAGGTGCATGGACTCAAGCTGTATGGACGCATCAACAAATCAATAGAGGAATACCACCTTGGCACAATCAGCGACTTCATCAATGGATCACAGCCATTGCAGCAACGCCTAAAACCTTACCCGGATTAGAGATCACGGCCAATACCCTGTGGCAGATTTGGCGAATGCGTAATGACGCAATCTTCCGCAACAAGCCGCCAGATCCGCGAAGGGTGATCGACTTGGCTATTACCCAGACGCGATCTTTCCTATCCCCTGCAGCTGTTGGAGCCAGATCTAGAGTCCCACATATCAATCTTGCGCATCTGTGGCGACCTCCAAACTCTGGAACTCTGAAATATAACATCGACGGCGCTTTCCAATCGGGCGGCAATGAGGGCAAGATGGCCTGTATAGGCAGAGATCACAGAGGTTGCCTTATGGACGGATATTCTATTGCATTTCAATCGTACTCGGCAATGGAAACATAACTCACTGCGCTCACCAGCACCCTGCACCACCTGTTGCGACGAAACCTTCAGCACAACTCCTTGGTGATCGAAACGGACTGCCTTCCCCTCGTCGAAGTGATGCGCCATGGCAGATCACCCCGCTTGGAGCTTCGGCCGATCGTCAATGAGGCACTCCACCTGCTACACTGCTTCGTCGATCTAACCCTAACTCACTGTCTGAGGGAAGCGAACCGGGCTGCTGACTGGGCTGCAAAGGCCCATCACTCAGCTAATTCGGCCCAACAATGGCTTTATCAACCCCCTGCTGTTTTACTTGATATTTTGACTACGGATGCTTTGGCCACTGGTTGTAACTTCACTTGATATTAATATGAATGTTTTTCTTCCGACCAAAAAAAAAAAAAAGTGCCATTTAATTACGTCTGCCGTTTTTGCTCGTGGGGTCCACCAATTTTTGCCAAAATGCCATCACGCGCACTGCTCAATATCTTAATCAGATTGGCGCATAAAACGTACATGATGACGTTTTGTGGGGGCTAGTGACCAATGTTCTAGATACTCGTCTGATGCCAGCTCTCTTGCCCACCGCATGACGAAAATCATGCCGCAGTGCTGATGTCACTACATTTCATGTTAGGAATATCATGCAAATAATCCTTCAACTTTGATTTACTATGCAATGTTGTGGTTAAAATTTTAATTTATTTAAGTTGAATCCTTAAACTGTAGTATTATGTGTAATATAATCCATAAATTTTTAATTTGTTCGGTATGATCCTTGAACTTATTGTACATATTCAATTTAGTTCATGAATTACATTCACATGTTTAATATTATCCTTAATCTTGAATTAATAGAAGGACAATATTGAACGTTTTTATATAATTCATGGATTATATTGAATATATACTAAGAGTCGAATAACCACATTGAACAAATAAAAAAGTTCATGATCATATTATAAATTGAACTAAAGTTCAATGATTACTTATGTCATTATCCTTTTCACGTTTTATATCCATTTAGTAGGCCATTATAACATCCTCTATTCCAGGTTATGAGAATAGAATAAGAGGGTCAGTAAGTCATAACTTGACTTGTATTATGATGTCTTATTAACTAATGCATGGACGCTAAATTTATGCATTGAACATGAATAGGTGATTTGACCATTAGGTCTAGTTGTGGATTGATTCCGCACCATCGTGAATATGAACAATAAACATGGATCAGTTATGTGTGGACGATGCACCGGTTGTAGGTAATTCTGCACGGAGCCTATTCTAACCATGAACAATCCATGAGTCAATCCTGTTTGGTAGCAAATCGGTTGCGGATTGATTGAGTCTATATGACCAAGTGACAATCGAGAGTTGATCATAGGAATCAATGGCAAAAGCTTTGTGAAGAATTTAGAGAAAAGAATTGTAATAATTCTCTAATAAAATGTACCAGGATTATAAAGCTCTTTATAGGACTTCTACAAGTACTGACTAGGAAAAAACAGATCTGAATAATATAGCTATAATCCCACAAATCAAGGGATACTAATAAATCATATCCTAACTAATTATTTATAGCTATTTCCTAATAATTAGAATCCAGAAAATTAGGATTGAATATTCCTAATAATCAGCTCCTAAGAATCAGGATAATTCAACACTCCCACTCAAGCTGAGGAATAGATGTCTTCCATTCCCAGCTTGGAGATAATATCATGAAAGATCCCACCATTAAGTCCTTTGGTTAGCACATCAGCTAGTTGATCTCCGGAAGGTATGTAGGACATGCAAATCAACCCCTCTTCTATCTTTTCTTTGATGAAATGCCTGTCAATTTCAATATGCTTCGGTCCTATCATGCTGTACGGGATTATGAGCAATATTAATTGCTGATTTATTGTCACAATACAACTTCATAGGACCCTCCCACTTGATTTTCAAGTCTTCTAGGATGATTTTAAGCCATAATAGCTCAAATATTCCTTGGGCCATTGCTCGAAATTCTGATTCAGCACTTGATCTTGCAACTACATTCTGTTTTTTACTCCGCCAAGTCACTAAATTTCCGCCAACAAATGTGCAATAACCAGATGTTGACCTTCTATCCACCATAGATCCCGCATAGTCGGCATCGGTATAAGCTTCCAGCACCATTTTTTGATTTCTCTGAATAGGACTCCTTTTCCGGGACTTCCTTTTAAATAATGTAGCACTCGATGGACGGCTTGTAAGTGTGATTCTCTTGGGTCATGCATAAATTGACTAATCACACTTACTTGAATAAGCAATATCAGGTCTAGTATGAGCCAAATAGATGAGTTTCCCGACCAATTTTTGATACATTTCGGGTCTACAGCGGAGTTCTTCCTTTGCATCCCTAAGCTTTTTATTAGGCTCAATAGGTGTAACTACTTGGTTTACAACCAAGTTTTCCAGTTTCCTTCAAGAGATCAGTCACATACTTACATTTGTGAGACAAAAATTCCTTGTCTAGAGTAAGAAACTTCAATACCAAGAAAGTATTTGAGTCTTCCTAGCTCTTTTATTTCAAACTCTTTAATCAAACACCGCTTCATTTCTTTGTTTCTCCTCATCATCGTCTGTGACAATAATATCATCGACGTACACTAGAAGTGCCGTCACTCTCCCTCTTGCCGAATGCTTAATGAAGAGAGTATGATCACCTTGGCTTTGTTTGTAGCCTGAAGCTTTCATAACTCTGGAAAATCTCCCAAACCAGGCTCTAGGTGATTGCTTGAGCCCAATAGTGCTTTCCGTAATCTACATGCTTTGTTTGCTGTCTTTTCTCCTTCAAATCCGGTGGAATACTCATGTAGATCTCCTCTTCTAGGTCTCCATGTAAGAATGCATTCTTCACATCATACTGTTGAAGTTGCCAATTAAAGTGAGCCGCCAAAGAGAGTAGAATTCTCACGGTGTTCATCTTTGCCACCGGAGCGAATGTCTCTTGATAATCTACTCCATAGGTCTGAGTATAACCCTTTGCCACCAATCGTGCTTTATATCTCTCAAGAGAACCATCAGCTTTGTATTTCAAGGTAAAAACCCATTTGTAGCCCACAAGATTCTTTCCCTTAGGTTTTTCAACAATCTCCCAAGTCTGGTTTTTCTAGTGCATCCATTTCTTCTCTCATTGCACTCCTCCATTCTTCTTTAGACAATGCCTCAGATAAAGTATTCGGAATAGAAATGGTGTTCAGACTCACAATGAAATTTTTATGAGATGGTGATAGGCGGTCAAGTGACACATAATGAGATAGTGGATATAAGGGTTGCTTTGTGCACTCCCTAGTACCTTTTCTAACAGCAATGGGAAGATCCAAGTCATTTTCTGGCATATCAAGTGACTGTTTATGCAAAGGAGAGTCAGAACTTACCGGAAATTCATTTGCAAAACTCGGATGGGAATCTTGAACTTGTGTTTGGTCAGAGCAGCTGTCTTTCTTGAGTATATGAGGAAATCTCATAGAGTCATAAATATGGGGAGATACGGGAGTGGACTCTCCGAGTCATTTTCTGGCATATCAAGTGATTGTTTATGCAAAGGAGAGTCGGAACTTACCGGAAATTCATTTGCAAAACTCGGATGGGAATCTTGAACTTGTGTTTGGTCTGGAACAGCTGTCTTTCTTGAGTATACCTAAGGAAATCTCATAGAGTCATAAATATGGGGAGATACGGGAGTGGACTCTTGTTCCGGAATAGGTTCAATCGTAGAGAGTGAGTCTGGAATTGAAGTAGCACAAGGCGATTCATCGAAACCGGATTTGTGAGGAGCACTGTTGATCAGAATTGGAGGCTGATTGGTCAAGAGTTGATTGATCAATGATTAGTTGATCAGAAGTAGGAGCTCGGATTGGAAGATTATTAGGAGATAAGTCAAGATTAAGATCGTCAAAGTCTTTATCTTCAACTAATGACTTCTCCCCCTGAAGATAAGACTGTGAAAAATAAGATTTGTTTTCTACAAATGTAACATCGATTGATATATAAGTTCTTCGAGAAGGAGGATGATAACATTTATACCCCTTTTGTGTAGAGGAGTAACCAAGAAAGACACACTTGATTGCTCTAGGATCTAGTTTTCCCCTTTGATGATTATGAACATGTACAAATGAGGTGCAACCGAAGACTAGGTGTGAGATTATTTGTTGTCCTAAAAGGGGGATAAAAGCTAGAAAGAATTGCCATAGGAGTTTTGAAATCTAATACTCTTGATGGCAATCTATTAATCATGTATGTAGATGTAAGGACAGCTTCCCCCAATAAGACTTAGGGACATTTCCATGAAACAACAATGCTCGAGTAGTGTTGAGCAAATGACCATTTTTCTTTCAGCCACCCCATTTTGTTGTGGTGTGTTTACACAAGATGACTCATGGATGATCCCTTCCTTTTGGAAATAATTTGACAAAATCTGATTAAAGTAGTCTCTAGCATTATCGATCTAAAGCTCTTAATTTTAACTCCAAATTGATTTTGAACCATAGAATTAAAATTAGGAACAATACTACTTACATCAGATATGTGTTTGAGTAAGAATATCCATGTGACCCTAGTGCAATCATCGATTAGAGAAACAAACCATCGAGCCCCTGAGATATTTGGAATTGTGGAAGGTCCCCAAATGTCACTGTGAATCAAATCAAAAGGATGAGAACTTCTTTTGTTGTTTATAGGAAAAGATACACGGGTGTGCTTAGCAAATTCACAAGTATCACATTGGAATTGACTCATATCTAGTCCTTTAAAGAAAGAAGGAAACATGATATTTAAGACACGAAAAGATGGATGACCAAAACGAAAATGGTAAAGCCAAATGACATCCTTATTTGAAGCACTAAGAAATGACAAGGGAGAATTGTTTATGACTTTCTTCGAAATCCTCGGTGTCTCAAGATAGTACAACCCATTCTTTTCCTTAGCAAGTCCAATCTTCCTCTCCAAATCCTGTTCCTGAAAAACACAGTAGGTAGGGTAAAAAATTGCATAGCATTTGAGGTCATCGGTGAGCCTTTGTATGGAGATTAGGTTGGCTGATAGTTTTGGCACATGGAGGACATCTTTTAGAGTGAGAACAGTTGTACTATAGATGTCACCAACTCCTACAACAGTGGCCAAAGAACCATCTGCCACCACTATTTTCCTATTGCTTGGACATGGGGTGTAGGTACTAAAAAAATGTGAAGTGTGAGCCATGTGATCGGTGGCTTTGAGTCTATTATCCAAGCTTCACTTGAAATTTTTTCGAGGCATTTAGACGGAAGAATGGAGACTTACCCGAGAGTGCTAAGGAACATGCACCGGAGGGTTTTATCAAGAGACCCTAGAAGCCCTTTAATTCTTTCTATTTCCTCACTTTGCTAAAGGATTCTTTCACCTATCCTTCACTGATTTGTTGGCTGGTCTGTTCAATTAGATGAGCTTGAGGCCTTGGCTGTCCTCCTTTGTTTCCCCACTCTCGGCTTGAGGTTGCTGGTTTGCCATTCAGCTTCCAAAGCATCGTTCCTTTGTATGTCTTGGCTTCTTACGGTAGGTACACCATAAATTGTCTCGATTATCCCTCCATGTAGGCCTCAAAGCATCCGACTTTCCTCTTTCTTGTGTTGACGCATTGCGAGTTACTAATCTTTGAGCCTTCCACGGCTTGAGGCTCTAGCATTATTCCTCTTCGACTTTCTTCTCGCCCGGATTAGAGAGATCGTCTCTTCCAAAGAAGGAATTTCTTCCTTTCAAGTATCTGAATTCTGACTTGGTCAAATTCAGAATTAAGACCTGCCAGGAAATCATACACTCGATCCTTTTCAATGAAGGTTTTTAGAGTTGCAACATCATCTGCACACTTTACCTCAAATACTCAATAATGATCGAGTTCTTGCCATAGATTTTGAAGGGAATTGGCATATTCCGTCACCGTTTTGCTCCCTTGTTTTGTTGCACTTGTCTTTACCTTGATTTCATATATTTGTGCTGCATCTCAAGCCTTTGAATAAGTCTGAATAGAATCCCAAATCTCCTTTGCGGTTTTGAGAAACATACATGTATCACTTATGGCTAGATTCATTGAATCCCAAAGCCATGACATGATCATTGAATCTTCCTCATCCCATGCGTTGAACGTGGGATCTTGGTGTTGGACCTGTTCCGAGAAGATGGCTGAGTCTTCCTTTACCCTTCAAATAGGTCTTGACGAATTGTGACCATTTGAGATAATTCTTTTCATTCAGCCTATAAGTTGCTCTCACATTTTGTAGATCTCCGGTCATATGGTTGGTGTTGGCCTCCTCATTTTGACCCGAAGAATTTCCAATCAGTTTTGTCTCGGACATGGATAATTCCAAGCACAAAGAAAGTACTTGGAAAGGAAGAGCAAAAAACAGATGTAGTAAAGGTTGCAAGTGAATGAGGTTTTAGGGCAAAAATTCGGACAAGTTTAGAAGCGAAGAGAGAAAAATATGGCTAAAGGGATCACAATAATGAGAGTTGTGACCAGATTGTTAGGGACAAAGACAAACCCAGCAATGAAGACTATGATTAGAAGATTATTGCATCAATGAAGGATACACTGCAACACTATCCCAGAAGAATGAGCCTTCCGCTCTGATACCATGAAGAATTTAGAGAAAAGAATTGTAATAATTCTCTAATAAAATTTACCAGGATTACAAAGCTCTTTATAGGACTTCTACAAGTACTAACTAGGAAAAAACAGATCTGAATAATATAGCTATAATCCCACAAATCAAGGGATACTAATAAATCATATCCTAACTAATTATTTACAGCTATTTCCTAATAATTAGAATCCAGAAAATCAGGATTGAATATTCCTAATAATCAGCTCCTAAGAATCAGGATAATTCAACACTTTGGATAGACTAGAGCATAGCATGTTCGGCCATGAACACGATTTGCCCGATCGAGACCCAATTAGGACGAATAACCGAGGCCAACCACAAATGTCATTTTTCAAACATCCAATGGACTAATCCAAATTGGAAATAGTTACGAACAAGTTCAAGAAGGTTACTGAATTAGTCGCAATAATTTGGAAAAAAATTAGTGAAATTTTAGCATGAACCTCAATTCTCATAGAACTGTCGATTATGTACAAATATGAATGATTTCTGTAATTAGGCAACACCCTATGTTAGTCTCATGATTGCCTCGGACAAGATTTGGACACAAATCAATTAATGCGGGGATAATCATTGGACAAATGTCAAGAGACAATTAGGGTTCTAAAATCTTCCATAATCTGTAGACCTAGTCCATCCTTATCCATTATGTGCCACATGCTATTTGCAAGAAAGAAGTAGAAAATTCGCATGCCAAGTAGTTGGCAAAAATATCTAGGCTTCATTCAAATTACTTTGGACCACAGTTCACAAATGACATGGATGAATCACCCACTTAGGTGTCCCCTACAAGATTAGACCATGATGACCCTAAAATATAGCCTTGATGAACAAGGTAATGGCCAACCAATTAAAAAGAGACATTAGGCATCAAAGGGCGCTTATGTGTCCCTTAGGCCCATTGGCACATCATGAACCTAAACTGAGCCTTAGAGGATAAACAAATAGATGGACCAATCATAATTAAACACAAATAAGCATAGGCACCAACTAAGAAGGCTAGATAGGCCAACTTGTATCTTAGGCTTAATCATGAGTTTGTATAAAAATCTAAGAGGAAGACACCTATAAATAGGATAAGCCATCCTCACATTTTGAGGTTGGCCATTCTCCCCTTTCCTCTCCTTCTCTTCTCTCTCTTTCACGCCTTCCTCACCAAGCTGCCCTAAGAGCTATCCGATCACCGAAGGAGCATCTTGGAGCTAGGTTCAAAAATTTATAAGTAGACTTTCCTAACTCTTCAATAGGGCGATGTGCTACATGTATCAATTTTAGATTATGTCATCGTTTGTTTGAGTTAGCTTTGTATTGTTATGCTTGTTGTATTTCTATTTGTTTGTTGTTGCATCAAGTAAGTTCATGGTCTCGCATGGGTGTCAACCTGTCATGTCCCGATCCTCGAACGCGCGCCCATCCCAGCTTGGTTGATTAAATAACGACGTCCCAGGATGCATCGCCGACCCTTTTCTTTTTATACGCATGCGGAAGCAAATATACAATCCCCAGACAATAAAATAATGGGATAAAAAAGTAAGGCCATATTTTTCAAACCCGAAAAACCACAACCAGACTTTTATACAATGCAAACCATAAATTATTTAGTACAATACCATTAACAAAAGTCGATTTTATCGCACATTAGTTTACAACTCAGGGTTTGCATAACAAGGTAGGGGTTCAATCCTCTCCTAGGTCCTCCTCTAGATCCTCCCCTTCTTCGACGATATCTCCTTCCTCCTTGCTCCAGCTGGAGCCCATGGCTGAATACACCGGAGAGTCAGAATCGCCCTCGAGCTTAAGATCCTTTGCATCCACCACTGATCCACCCTTGAGATCTGTTGTCCCCTTCCCGAACGCTACCTCCAAAATGCACAGAGGTACATCATATTCCAACACAGGACCCTCCCTTCACCCATCGTGATAATGACGATACCACGCCCGGTACTTATGGGGTACCTTATTGGGTCTACCCATGTCAACCTAGACTGTGGATTTCACCAGTACATATTCCAATCCTTTAGGGTGGGCGTGTATCAGAATATGATAACCTATCTCAGTGATCTCCTCAGGTATACCAAAATGCATGGGAGGAGGTGGAGGTGCTACCATCTATGAACCTGAAATGTTATCCCACAACGGGGTGAGACGACATCTTAGTGAGTTCTACCCCCTAACACTCGAGTCAGAAGACTTACATTGGCCTTAGTTCCTCCTTGCAAATCAGTTCAATTCAAATAGGCATCAAATCAATCACCACAGATCGAGTTATCGATCACTCGACTCTGTCAAATCCATATCAACCAGACCAATCCCCGGTCATCTCAGTCAATACTATCTATAAGTCCAGTCAAAATCCAAGACTGTTCACCCTAGATGATATATAGATAGTAGCTTGCCTAAAGGCTAATAATAGTATATCGTTATGTCTCTAAGGTGATCTATCAAGTCACCGAGCATATTATATTATACCGTTCTATCTCCAAGACGACACATAAAGTCATCGAGCTAGTATTGTATACCGTTATGTTTCCAAGATGGCATATAAAGTCATCGAGCCGGTATTGTATACCGTTCTATTTCCACGACGGCATATAAAGTCATCGAGCCGGTATTGTATACTTTTCCAATTGTACCATCAATTTACCATTTCTATCATCCTGGATAAAAATACACGTATGTGGGTACACAGCTGGCCTTAGCCAAAATACAAGGTTTTCACTTTCGAACCTCCCACTATTTTCAGTAGTCCCAAAATTAGATTTTTGGCGTTGTAGACCGACACTTGGTAATTCTCCAATTAAGTACCAAAATTTTCCATTTTTGGAATTAAATAGACACAATCACTAATCAAATCAATTCACACAATCTGGTACTCAATCAAATAAACAGAGAGCACCACTACAATCAGTACGAAATTCCGGTCACTGAATATCTCGGTCTAATTTCTAGAAAATAATTAATTAATTAAATAATTATGAAAAATATTAAATAAATGCCAATAAATCAACTTAGGCTCGGAAAAGCCTAATTGAATGCCGAAACGGACCCGGAAAATTCCCGAGTCACTCTAGATAAATACTAGAGCTCGTCTAGGCCCTAATTACACTAACAAACCACTTAACATGCATTGGCAAATAATTAAATTAACTAATCTAATCTAATCTATCTACCTAAACCATGCTTAATTTAATCTAATTAACCCCTAAGCATAATTAACCTACTAAGTGAGGATTAGCGAGTTAAACTCACTTGTTCGACGAACGGGTCGGTGCAAATCCACGGGAACGTCACGGGGGATGGAAAACTCCAAAGTGGGCCTAACTTTCAAGACCGAGAACGACCTCAAAACGGACCTAACAGCAGCCATGAGACCCACACTTTTCTATTCTGGTCTTGGCTGGAAAAAACAAGCCGAAGGCTTGTTTAAAGTAACAACGGACTAGAAAAGGCTAAAGAGACCAAATCAGGTTCAAGCAGGGACTCACAGTGGTTGGAGGCGGGCCAAACAACTCTGGCACGGGAACACACGAATGGGCTACTAGAACGACGAGGATGGCATGGCGGTGGAGGGCGCACACGGCTAGGCACGATGGCGCGCGAGACGGCGAGGCGGCGTTCCAATGACGGGTGGAGGTGTGCGACAGTGTAGGGCTGCTCCAGTTGTCTCCTTCAGCTGCTAGTTCCAAAAATTTCACAGTGAAAAGGGAGGAAGGGGCTAGTCGGCAGCTAAGGGAAGAGAGAGGGAGACAAGAGGGGGCCACCTTGGCCAAATTTTCCAATTCTTGGTCCCCTTGACTATCATTAGCCATTGCTGTCTTCCATGGCTGTAATTTAGCCACCCATGCTTCACTTTGCAACCTTGAAATGGTCCAAAAAGCCTAGGCAAGGGGGGCATACGAATTTCAATGATTTTCCTCTCAATTGGGCATTTGTTCTTACTCAATTCAATCTCATTTGGCCCTCATAAATT
Organism: Eucalyptus cloeziana; assembly: GCA_014182715.1. Lineage (NCBI taxonomy): Eukaryota > Viridiplantae > Streptophyta > Magnoliopsida > Myrtales > Myrtaceae > Eucalyptus > Eucalyptus cloeziana. The sequence continues at coordinate 13,591,849 of CM024639.1, read as the reverse complement.
CGATTAGCACCTCAATGATCAAATTAGTATTTTTCCTCACCAATTGATCCCACTTGCTTCCCAATTGCGCAATCAAAAACGGTCCCTAATTTTTTCTGGACAAAAACGGCCGTAGGACGACTTTTTCCCAAAAAGTCTCGGTTTGTAGAAAAATCTTCTGAGACTAAGTTGACGCTCCTAGAATTAATTGTGACATGATAGAACTTTCAATTTCTAAAATCGGACTCAAATTCGAGGTTAATTTCGATTTGGCGCGTTTTTAGAGTGACCTAGGCTACCGAGTAGTTTTCAGAAGTTTTTAGTGCAAATGACCCATGATCAATTTTCTTTGAGCCACAACGAACCCACTCGATACATTGGCAACTCTCGATTGTCGTGAAAATCTCGAGGATTCAAATACGAACACAGGGTACCAAAACGATAGAAAAATCAGTCTAGTGCTAGCCGACGAGAATTTTCTAATTTAGTAGTGTCACCCACAATTAGCCACACATCTCAGTCGAATCGACCTACCTCTGATCTCAAATCAATTTTAACTGTGCCGTAATGGCTTCTAAAGATGAGCACGGTAGATAAGCCGATTCCCGGTCGAATTCTCAAGTCTATTGCCTTAAAATTCCTTAATGGCTTCCCCAGATAGTCTAATTATCTCGAGAGTGATCAGCTCTGAGAACAGCCCTATAGGCGCGTCAATGAAATGCCCGATTTATTCAATAGAAAACATAATTGAAAATTTGAGATCTCACACAACCACACCTAGATGTTGAGGGAATGTCTCGATGACTTTGGACGTGTATCGAGGTGGGTGCACGGCACACGACCCACACTTGATTTCGAGATAATGTTAAGGTCTATTGTTATTAGAGACAAGTTATGGGTTGATATTGAAACCAGAGCGAATGGTTCCAAGTCAAGATCACGAGCTTGAATCGCATGGCATGAGTTAACTTAGTAAAGTACATGAGTCGTTCATTAATTCACTTTGCATGGCACACCCTCAGACTTTTCATTTGGCTAAAAGTTCAAAGATAAAATGAATCGGTTGATACTTGAAATGCATGGACACATGATGGACTTATATGCCGATGATGGGGAATGTCGGGTTGTTGCCTGGGGTAAAGTCTCGGATGCCGTCCCGATATTGAGATCGTAGATGATGCTGGCTTGACTGAGGTCAATGCCTAGGGGAAGCCCCAAATGCCGTCCTGATAATGAGAGGGATGATGTTGGTTGCCAAGGGGGGGGACCAATGCTTGGTCGTTACCTAAAGAAAGAGTCGATTAATTTTCACTAATATGATACCGAAAATGAATAATGAAAGTCCATGCATGATGCTTGGATTGATACTTGCAAAAGCTGGATTTGTTTTAATATGTGCTATTGAGTCTTTGCATCAATTTAAGCATACGTTGCATCGGGTCACTTAATGCTTGAACGAATCTCATGTGATGCACACATTCCCCTTAGTAACCAAATTGGTCGTAAGCCACGGATCTTTGGAGTACTTGTTATTATATACTAACTCATTGTCTTTAATGCTTGAAAGCACATAGATGATATGAACCTTTCATATGCATAGCTATTGATTTGTCATCAACAAGTAGGTGGTGACATTGAATCCAAGGATTGACAGCGAGACATCTTATTATAAGAGAATTAGGGATTTCTACTTACTGAATCATCGACTCACTTTTATTATTTTCACCATTTCAGGTGTATAATGGTTGAACCGACCCCATCACCTGTCCGTCCTGGTCTTCCAATATGTATGGTTACCACCGTGACGGACATAATAGATTTAGAAGGAGACGTTATCTACCGGAAGTATACTACAACCATATGGGTCCAAGAAGGGGTAAACACTTTGGTTTCCCATGTATATGAGGCTTGGTACCTCATTTTTTTATGGGGACATCATTGGTCCCATTCATGACTTCATCCTTCCGGTGGATCCCACTGGAGCATTATAAGAGAATGGAGTTAGGATGGGGGTCTTTTTGGGAAAAGCTTTGTAGAAGCGCTAGGCTGCCCCAACCTTTTGATCAACTATGTATGGTAACGAAGACAAATAGCCCAGGACTAGGATGGGCATGTAATGATAATAGCTTTTGATATGTAATTATATGTTTGCTTTATTACTTGGTTTGTATATGTTTTGCCTGACTTCCATAATTATTTGTGTACAGGGATATGTTTACGACTCACTTCCACCCGTGCTTAATCAAAGATAAAAGATCTTGGGACGTTCAACGTGCCTCGGATATCGATGTTAACCCGCCAGGTCACGCTCTTGTACCAGGAGTGGAGCGGGGCGTGACAGCCATCTCAAAAAAAGATTTTGTCAACACGCGTGTAAAAAACTGGTTAAGTTTACAATTGATAATTCTAGGACTTTTTCATGATTTATTAATCGATTTTTTGAAAGTTAAACATGCAAATAAATTCGGAAAGACGTGTGGACACTCGACAACATCGATTAGCAACATAATCCAGGCCATATTCAATGCAGACACATTCCTAGCCGGAGGCCATATGGGGAGATGCTCCATGGAAAAGGGCAGTTTGGCAACTCAAAGAGATTACCTTGAAATCTATGAGGATGAGGGTGAGCCGCCCGGGAAAGAACCATGAAACCCCATGAACTTCTGGAAGAAATCCCAACTTGTCCAGAGATTTGCTCCCTTTGCGCCAATAGTAAAAAATAAAAATAAAAAATCGTCTCGAATGGCGTGAGAATTTCTTAGAATGTTATAACTTATTTCGAAAAATATGATAATATTAATTGAGGAAGTTCCGTAAATATCATGCTAAAAATGCTTGAAGAAAAGCTCTTCCATATGCTATTGCAACACCAAGTTAAATGCACGTACATAACGTATGAGCAAGGAACTCGCACGTACAACAAGGCCTCCATGCCTTATCTTCGCCTCCATCCCCAGAACGCCAAAGTTGTAGCCAAAGAGCGAACAATAGCTGGAAAACAACCGAAATGAAAACCTCTAGTTTTATTCACAACCGTTCAAGCCGATGTTATATGTATATTAGGAGATGATAAACTGTTGATAATCAAACACTATTGCAAAATTATTTATTAGGTTCAAGTATCTCGAATTTGATACAATACTTGTTAAAGGCAATTTATACCATCATAATGAACAAAATGTGAATCCCAACTTTTTCCTTTCTTCATAACATGTCTTGCAAGCAAAAGAGAAATTCCATTGCTATTGAGAAATTATTTACTGTACATGTCCTAAACTGAATATTCTACTATAAGATCTTATGAAATCTACATGAGACACACCATTTTTAATAATTTATATTTGATTCAATACGTATGCTATACTCATGCTCGCATTTTGAGCTCTGAATAGTTTTTTCTTTTCTCTTCATCTTGGGTATCATTCTTAGAGCAGGGTCAAGAAAATTCCTGGCCAACACGCACATGGCTTTGCAGGGGCTGTGGCTCTATAAACCCGACTCCTCCCGTGCCCAACATTATCAAAACATCATCACATTGAGGTCTTTCTCTCTTTCTCTCACACATACACGCACACACAGAGACACAGACTCCCATACACACAAATAGAAACACAAACAAAGAAGAAAAGATGGAGGTATCGGTCCAGTCAATTGTGCTAGCGACGATTCTGGTCGTCCTGACCACATGGGCGTGGAGCGTGGTGAACTGGGGGTGGCTGAGGCCGAAGAGGCTCGAGAGGCTCCTGAGACAGCAAGGTCTCTCTGGCAAACCCTACACCTTCCTGTTCGGCGACCTCAAGGAGAGCTCGCGGTTGCTCACGGAAGCCAAGTCCAAGCCCATCGCCATCTCCAACGACATCAAGCCTCGCCTCTTGCTTTTTGTGCATCAATCCTTCCGAACCTTTGGTATGCATATCTTCGTATTATCACTGTGCGTGGCACTTATATTTCCTTTTTCATTAACACTCACTTGTTTTCGCCCTTTGGTCGACGCTGCTTTGATGGAGTTTCAAAACATTTAAATTTACTGTCATTTCTATTGGAAATTCATGCTTACCCATTTTAAATTTTGGCGACCAAAGATGTTAATACATCTCAAGTCTTTTAAATAGTACTTACTTTGATATGCTCACAATAGGGACATCATACCATACAAAAGCGAACATTAAATAAAACTCAAATGTGACCATGTTGTTTAATTTTTAAATATTTACTCGGCCATTTAAGAAGATTCATCAATATAGAACGATGAATGAGTTTCTGATGTCCCCCTATTCACGGCTTGTGCTATGTGTCTCGAAGTCTCTGGTCTTTGTCCCTTTGCACCTCCTGGCAATTCAATGACATGGGCATGAATCCATCAATCACTGAAACACGTACACGTCACTGGATTGATAATGGTCACTGCCCATGAAAAAAGCAACAAGTATCATTAAAGCTGTGTTTGTGTAAGAAGGTATGAGCCGATGGGGCCTCGCTTTGGAGCAAGAAGAAACCATGAAACTTTCGGTATATAAACATTCGGGACCCTTCACAAAACATGTGAAAAATCAATATTTTATTTTTCCAAATGCACCTGCCAATTAAGTAAATTTTTCCTTTGAAATTATAAGGAAAACGGGCCCAATGCCTGAAGTCTAGAGTACTCACAAGTGTAGAATCCTCTATCTTGACAAATGAGGCCATTTGTGAATGAAATTAATAAAATTTTGTTGACATTCATCAACTATCGTCATAAAAAGATTCTTGGTATCGAAAAGACTGGTCGATAATAATTACAACCATCTTTTTTCCTTCGTGATATGACTTAAATCGCACAGTTACATGCATTCCTAAGAAACAGCTGAGAATGTAATTCATTTGGCAATGTGGCTCCCATTTTGCTGGGTGCATTACAGGCAAAGACTCCTTCATGTGGATAGGCCCAACGCCAAGAGTGTACATAACGAACCCCGAACAACTAAAGGAGATCTTCTCCAGGATAAACAACTATTCCAGGCCAGCCTCCAATAACCTGGTGAGGTTAATTGTAGAGGGACTTGTGAACCCCGAGGGAGAGAAATGGGGACGGCACAGGAAGATTATCAATCCAGCATTCTGCATGGAGAAATTGAAGGTACATGAAACTATACTCCGTTCAAATGAATTGAACCACACACTTTGATGCCTCAGAATTTTTCTTTTAATTCCTTCTTTACATTGGTCCATTGTTCTTGCAGCTTATGTTGCCCGCTTTTCATTCATGTTGCGCTGAAATGGTTGGTAGATGGGAGAAATTGGTATCAGTAGAGAGATCATGTGTGTGAGGATGACGTGTGAGTCGACCTTCAAAATTTGACCTGTGACGTGATCTCTGGACAGCATTTGGTAGTACCTTCGCAGAAAGCAAAAGGATCTTCGGACTTCTGCAGGAAAAAGTTCTGCTGGGGCTTGAAGCCGCTCAATTAGTCCACTTCCCCGGCTGGAGGTAAGATCTCTCATCATCCATAAGCTAATTGAATCTAAATGAGCTTATGGCTCACAATCATGACATTCTAAAAAATCCAACTATCTGATTTGCAGGTCTGTGCCAAGTAATATCAACAGGAGGATGAAGAACATAGATAAGGAAATGCAGGCTCTGTTAATGGACATCATCCGCAAAAGAGAGAAAGCAATGAGGGCAGGTGAAGGTGCTGGCGATGATCTGCTGGGGCCGTTGCTGGAGTCAAACATGAAAGAGAATGTCAGGATGAGCATTCACGATGTGATCGAGGAGTGCAAATTTTTCTATGGTGCTTGTTGTTGTTGCGCGCGTGCGGAATATGGACAAGCGAATCGGATAAAGTAGTCGGAATGAAGGAAAGGAAATCGGACACCGGATTTACGTGGTTCGGTCCGAATATCGGAACCTACATCCACGGGGAGAGCAGCACGGAATTCCACTATAGAAAACAAGCGATACACCGGAGATTACAATCACTCGAGTACTCAAACACACTCAGTGTTTCCCAGCCCCAAATTACACCCAGATAACTCATACAATGTTTAGCCCCTCACAATTCCTAGTGAAACCTCACTCAAGGAATTAAACAAATTCTACTCACAAGAATTTAACTGACTAAAACACTCGGGTATAATTTCAACGAGAAGATTTCTCTCTGCCGAGAGCTTCTGAAGCCTCGCGACTTCTGTCTTCAGCTCTACCTTGCTTCTCTTCTTCGATCCTCCTCTTATAGGAGAAACAAGACAGAAAATGTGAAACTCATTCGGCGCTCGCAATCAACACTGACGCCCACCAAAATTCACAGGCACGCATGCATGCATGGGACGCATTTAATAAGGCAGAAAACGTGCGCCCATAATCTAAGCGCAAAAGAAGGATGGCCGCCGTCTTCGAAGACCATCTCCACGACGTTGAACTCCTTCTAAGTAATATTTTATCCTTTCTTTCCTTCTGCTGGTTTTAGCTGAATAAACAAATGGCAAAGGAAAGAAACAAGGAGAAAGAAGACAAAACAAGCCTACAATTACTTTTTACTTTTGGCCTTGGTCTTCAACGTTCATCTTGCCATGCATGCACGTCCATGTGCATGCAATTAAAGAGGTAGAATAAAATAATGGACTTCCCTCTCGCGGCTGCACGGTCCTTTCTGGTCTCATTCTTCACGCTTGCGGCTCGTAGATCCGCATGCAATCTTCTTCGACAATTTCAACGATTAATTCACATGCGCTGCTTTGACTCGCACGTGGTCGAGTTCACGTATTCTCGTTCAACGGGCTCAAATCAAGACATATTTTCAACAATCTCCACCTTGGCTCGACGTTTGAGCTAAATCATAATCGCTTCAGTGGACACCTCGCTACTACTCTCCCACAACCCCAATGGGCTCAACCGCCACAGAATGCTTCCAAGTTCAAGCCGCGCTTGAACTTTCTCATAACCGTGGACCTCATCAAGACACCAACTCCACCTGCATAATTAGCTACTCCACAAGGATTTTCTGACATAACCTCTTGTATCACAGATAAAGCAAAACCATCATTGCTTCCATATCTGACAGAAGGTCGAACATGCACCTTGTCAAATTCAGCAGCTACAGCAACCGTTGGCTCTATCGGCTCCACCTCGCTACAAGCATCATCCGTGTCGATTATTCTGCTAGTACCTGCTACCTCAAGAGTTTCTGGTTGTAACTCCACCTTGAGCTGAACACCATCCAGATCCGTATTAACACTGCCACAAACACTCCTATCCAGAAGTACTGGAGACTCGTCAAGGGTAACTTCTCTGCTGTCAACAAGTGAATTTATATCCGGGCACCACAACTGATCGCCCCACTCACCTTGTGCATAGCCATGGAATATGCACCTTGCCCTCCCATCGAGCTTACCATCACTCACTCGAAAATAACATGGGCAACCAAACATTCTAAAAATAGAATAACCAGCAACGTTACCTGACCACACTTCTTCAGGAGTCCGCCATTCAATAGCAGTTGATGGGGATCTATTCACCAGGCAGCTTACTGTACTAAGCACATCAGCTAGGATTCTCTTAGCAACACCAGCACTAGAGATCATTTTACGGGCCGTCTCTAGTAATGTTCTGCTCATCAATTCTGCAAATTCTTGTGATTTACTGGCACTAGTGCGGTGTTTCACTATGCCCTCTTTCATGCAGAATTTATTTACCAGCTCCGAGCAGAACTCCATGCTATTGTCAGTCCGCACATGCTTGATCGACTTACCAGTCTCCATCTCGATCAAAGCTCTTGACCGCGTGATCCTAACACTAGCATTAACCTTGTGCATCGGCACAAAAACCCAGGTCTTCCTCGAGCAGTCAAAAGACTCTCGAACAGATGCATCCAACGTCTTCGGGCGGAAACATCCTTTGTCTCACCTTGAAGTTTATACAGGCCTCCGTGCTTGATTCTTTTCATTATCACCAAGGCACCTCGAACAACCTTCAGAACTCCACTGAAGAATACCTGCAACCAGCTGAATCTAGGGCACCCGAGGAAATTAAGTTCTTTTTCAACTCTAGAACATGTCTTACTCCAGTCAATGTCCTCACAATACCATCATGCATTCTGATTTTAATATCACCAACACCCACAACATCGCACTCAACGTTGTTCCCTAACTGGACTTTACCACTACCCGTGCACTGATAAGTGATAAAACAGTTCCTATTTGGTGTAACGTGAAATGAACAACCAGAATCCATTATCCATCCGTCAAATGACGAATCCTCAATGACAAACAAGACACAATCGACACCATCAGAATCATTCTCAGCTACAGCTGCAACATTATCTGTAGACTCAACTCTAATTCCCTTACCCCTTTCATTTTTCAGCTTAAAACAGTCTCTTCTACGATGCCCGCCATTGCCACAATTCCAACAGACAATTCTACCAATCCTAGACTGACTACGTCTGTTCATGTTCCTACTAACACGCGTGCTAGTTCTTCCTCTACTTTCACCTACTAAAGTAGTAGACACGGGTTCACCAGATTCTTTCCTACGAATGTCTTCACTTAGAATCAAATCACGAACCTCATCAAATGTCAAACTTCTTGACCCAGAGGAATTACTAATAGCAGTAACGGTAGTATTCCAACTATCAGGCAATGAGGATAATAAAATCAACGCACGTACCTCATCTTCAAAGTTAATCTCAACCGAATTAATAGGTTAACAACCTCATTGAATTCATTGATATGTTCAGCTACTAACGTACCTTCGCCCATTTTTAAGTGAAACAGACGTCGCATCAAATAGACTTTATTGATCGCAGAGGGTTTCTCGTACATATTTGATAGGGCTTTCATTAGTCCCGCAGTGTTTTTCTCCTTCACGATGTTAAATGCAACATTACGAGCCAACATCAGCCGAATAACACCCATCGCTTGTCTATCCAGCAATTCCCACTCAGCATCCTTCATCGAGTCTGGTTTCTCCCCAGATAAGGGTAAGTGCAAATTTCTCTAGTACGTACAATCTTCAATCTCGCATCTTCTAGAAAGCAAAATCCTTCCCATCAAATCGGTCGATTCTCACCTTTCCTTCTTCCATCGTTACCGATTCGCTTCACGTCAGCCAAACCAGGCTCTGATACCACTTGTTGTTGTTGCGCGCGTGCGGAATATGGACAAGCGAATCGGATAAAATAGTCGGAATGAAGGAAAGGAAATCGGATACCGGATTTACGTGGTTCAGTCCTAATATCGAAACCTACGTCCACGGGGAGAACAGCACGGAATTCCACTATAGAAAACAAGCGATACACTGGAGATTACAATCACTCGAGTACTCAAACACACTCAGTGTTTCCCAGGCCCAAATTACACCCAGATAACTCACACAGTGTTTAGCCCCTCACAATTCCTAGTGAAACCCCACTCAAGGAATTAAACAAATTCTACTCACAAGAATTTAATCGACTAAAACACTCGAGTATAATTTCAACGAGAAGATTTCTCTCTCGCCGAGAGCTTCAAGCCTCACGACTTCGTCTTCAGCTCTACCTTGCTTCTCTTCTTCGATCCTCCTCTTATAGGAGAAACAAGACAGAAAATGTGAAACTCATTCAGCGCTCGCAATCAGCACTGACGCCCACCAAAATTCACGGGCACGCATGCATGCATGGGACGCATTTAATAAGGCAGAAAACGTGCGCCCATAATCTAAGCGCAAAAGAAGGATGGCCGCCGTCTTCGAAGACCATCTCCACGACGTTGAACTCCTTCTAAGTAATATTTTATCCTTTCTTTCCTTCGGCTGGTTTTAGCTGAATAAACAAATGGCAAAGGAAAGAAACAAGGAGAAAGAAGACAAAACAAGCCTACAATTACTTTTTACTTTTGGCCTTGGTCTTCAACGTTCATCTTGCCATGCATGCACGTCCATGTGCATGCAATTAAAGAGGTAGAATAAAATAATGGACTTCCCCTCTCGCGGCTGCACGCTCCTTTCTAGTCTCATTCTTCACGCTTGCGGCTCGTAGATCTGCATGCAATCTTCTTCTGACAATTTCAGCTGATTAATTCACATGCTCTGCTTTGACTCGCACGTGGTCGAGTTCACGTATTCTCGTTCAACGGGCTCAAATCGAGACATATTTTCAACAGTGCTGGACAAGTGACCACTTTGGTCTTGCTGGTTCGGACCATGGTCATGTTGAGCGTGCACTTGGATTGGCAAGCCCGAGCTAGGGGGGAGGTCCTCCAAATCTTTGGGAGCAGAAAACCTGACCTTGATGGGTTAAGGCACCTCAAGATTTTAAGTTCAACGCTATTTTCCTCTTTTGTTGAGAGTGGGACTCATAACTGTCCAATCTGAAGAGTTCTTCACGAGCATTTTTATCACATGACACATGATAATCATTCTATTCTTTCTAGCTACACATTTGCGATCCTTAGTAGACAAAAAGTTTGGCTAAAAATAATGCTATCCTACGAGGATGAACACGACAATGAATTGACAGGAGCGTTTCCTTTCACCCTTGGATAGAACTTGGATTTCCCTTGAAGACAAGAGCCTCTAACCATTTCTACTGGATAATTACAACCGATTTTGTTCTCTTCATGGTATTGATTTCATTGTAGGAGTCTTTCTCTGATAGCATAATCATACATACGTATCTCTACCATTTGACTTCTTCTACGGATATGTCATGATCAGGTCACAATGATCTTGAATGAGGTCCTGAGGCTATACCCAGCGGTGATTGAGCTGCCACGGACGGTTCACAAGGAAACAAAACTCGGGAAGCTGACCATAACCCCCGGAGTCCAGCTCTCAGTGCCGACGCCCCTCGTCCACCATGATAAAGAACTTTGGGGTGAGGATGTTGAGGAGTTCAAGCCAGAGAGGTTCGCTGAGGGATTGTCCAAGACAACCAAACACCCAGTCTCCTTTTCCCAATTCGGATGGGGTCCTCGTATATGCATTGGTCAGAACTTCGCAATGATAGAGGCAAAGACGGCACTCGCCAAAATACTTCAGCAATTCACATTTGAACTCTCTCCATCTTATAGGCATGCTCCTTTCAGTGTCATCACCCAGCAGCCAAAGTATGGTGTTCAGGTCATCTTGCACAAGGCAAACTAGAAGTTAAAGATCGAGGTGACATGTGTTGGTTATTAACTACAATTCATGGATGTCCTACATGCATCTAGAATGTTCATGTATGTTTAGATTCATGTTTCTATGTCTATTTCAATATTTTGTAAATTCAAGGAATGCATCTCCTTGAAATGCTGGATACATTTGCGTATTATTTAAGAGTAAGAATTATGTAACAAGCCTATAAAAGATAAGTCTTGTGACCATTTCATCAAATAAAAAAGAGAAAAGTGTGTGTGGAATAAAAGTTCAATTTTATTTGAGAGTTTCTCCTATTCGTTTCCTTTTCTTTATTGGAGTCCAATTGAGTGTAGACAAATAAGTGCATTAAAATAATGAAATTATACATCATTTTCCAAATTAATGCATTTTTTTTTCACTTTAAAGGACAGAAATTTATTGTTTGTAAACGTAATCGAATGGCCTCTTAACTAAATGAGTGGTTATTTTTAGTTTCATAACCGCAAGCCGCTAAATGTGTTCGAACCTTCCTCTCAGAAAAAGCCCCAGTAGAAGATAAGACGAGGTACGCCTTTTCCTAGTGCTATAATAAACCATTTATTTCTATTCAGATACTGATCTGGCAAATGACCAGTCAAGATGGCATTTTGTTAGCCTCCCTCTTCAGATGGAAACGTGCACTGGAGGATACATAAATTGAACCACATTTCTCCACAAATGAGATGATAAGACAACAGCTTTGCTCAGGCAAGAAACCTTTCTTCAACTGCTTGATCCAAAGCAACTAAAGCTATTGCCGCTAGTCTTTTCGGGTGAGTTTGAAAATGCTTTGCCTTTAAAATATTGCGTTGAGTCAAAGAAATTTGAGTCGAAGGGCATTTAGTAAAATCAAATAGTGCTTTGATGTGTAAAATATCCAAGACAAAGCAATATTCTAGACTCAACCACCGCATTTACCAACTTGTCTTGGCTTCAAGTTGTTTTCTAACCTTCATTCATTAATAGTGAAATTAACATTGATTGAATCATAAAGGGATGTAACAGTGGCCATCATTCTCACATGAGAAAGGAGAGGTGCAAAGTTCAAATCCCCACCTTCTAGGAGGGTTAGGATGGAAATGATTTAGCTTCAAGTATGGTTCAACTCCCACGTCTTGCAAAAAGATGGAACAAAAGTCTAAGAGTGAGAGCAGAACAAAACCAACAAAAAAAAAAAAAAAAAAAAAAGCACAAATGGATGTAGCACTGGATTAACTCGGGAAGGCTTGGGTAAAGAAGTAACAGGGCAATTCCTCTTCAAACCCTTGTGATATCAACCAACGAGGTTTACATGGAATGTCCTACTCTTTTTGCCAATAAACTTTGAGGTCTCTTATGAGAATGGAGTGCTGTTACTACAGCCCCATCTTGCTGCGCTGGTAATACTCGGTGTGGAGCTACAACTGGTGATAGGGCAAAAATCCAGCCTGTAGCTTTCCCGGTCCCTCCTTCATCGGGTGGTGCTATGCGATTCGGGAGTGCTATATTCCCTCGGACTGGCTAATACGGAAAAAGTTATGCCAATCAGAATTCTCGTCGTTGCGAGCAACATAAGAAGGGATTGAAGGATATGCAGTGAATCAAATAGATAAGCAAGCAATTCTTGTCCATGAAGGGGGCCTTGTCGTAGTTGGGTGCTCCTATGATCTATGTTATCTACAAGGGACTTGCCTGTGGGCTGGCAGCTCCCATCTCATGAGACACTTGAACACTTCTACTTCCATCTTGTTGTCTGCACCCACTGCTAACCTATCCATCCACAGCCCATCTACTTAGCTTAACTATAAAAGCTACGAGCCCCTGTGCTTCTTCGGCTGCGTACTCCCCATCACCTTGCTATTAAGCAAGAGCAGCTTTTCTTCCGAAATGTATTTTGTAGAGGAGGCCATCGCAGCCTCTATCATCCGAAGCGCACTCAATCCAGTCTTCACAAGAAAAAAGATGGGCTCTCTCCTCTTAACTAGGCATACTCCTATTCGTTGCCTGCTCTTTCTTTCAAGGGTGCGCCTTCAAAGGAATGTCGAGCAAGAAGAGCGTCTGTTAGAAGATTTCCCACGAGCGAGGTTGAGGCTATGGGGCAACATGACCCCCAGGGAGGCAACACTAGGATTGGGCGAACATCAGCAAGGCCTGTCATGAGTTGGTCGACCCAGGCGAGGCTAGGTCGTGTGCCCCACACTAGCTGCTCGCCTTAGGTGGCCGGAACACCCGCAAGACTTCGCTTGGGTGCACCAGTAAGGCTCACTGGTCCAGCAACCTTGACAATATCTACCTCGTGCAACCGTGCCCACCTAGGGTCACCACACCCTAGCTAGGCGATGCCAGGGTCAGGTAACTCCGAGTCGGTACCGCCAAAGAGTGATGGGTTTTTGCCTTTGCAATTAGAGTATGCTTATAAAACTCCTAAAAATTTCTTTATGAAGAAATAAACCAAAATGTGAAATACTTGGGCTCCATTTGTTTTTCCCGGATCTTCTAGCATTCGCATCATAGAAAATAAACTAGTCGTGAAAAATATTTTCTCCAATGGAAAAACAAAAAGCAGTATCCCCACTATTTACTTCACTCATTTTAATTTTTTTTTTTACTTGAAATTGTTTTTTTCCCATTTCCATTTTCTTCTTCTTTGGTTGATCACCAACCACAGTGAAAGCCAGCAATGCTAGAGAACGGCTAGGCTCAAGCCCTGCAGATCGGTGACACTTGAGCATCACCAGAGGGCGGGAAGCTCAAGCCTCGCCAGTTACTACCCGAGGAAAAGAAAAGGAAAGAATAAGAAAGAAAAGAAAAGAAAAATTAAAAAATTAAAAATTCAATTTAAAAAAATAAAAAATAAATTATCAAAAAGAATGTACAAAGGAAATCAAATCAACTACCAAATGGCAAAAAAATAATAATAACTTCAATTTTAAGTTTCAATGAACACCAAAAAATATTATTATTTTCTAGGCAATGACTTTCTATAAAATACTTTCTAGAAATGTCACATCTTCTATGAAATGAACGGAGCTTTAAAGTTGACATTTACATGTTTCATTCCACAGAACAATAATTTTACTAAGCTTTTTTTTGGCAAGCCTAGTAATTTTTTCTTCTCATAAATTATATTAAAGTAATTAAATATTAAATCACGTCTTCATCTAACAGCTTAAACTTTTAGAACAATTAATAGTGGTCCTACAAAATCTCACATGGTGTCAAAGTTTAAGGTCCTTAGTTCGAATCTTTCCAAGCTCTATTTGCCTCTCCAATTAAATTTCTATGCTTAGTACTAGAAAAAGATCATATTAAGTGCTATCTAATAGTTTAAGTTTTTAGAACAATTAGCAAGTACTTAACCTACAAGTTCTATATTATTGTCAAAATAACAATTTGTGCTTAAGGAAAGATGAAACTCGCTTCTCAAGTTGTTGGTTTCCTTATCACAAAATTAGTGGTAGAGTAGTATCGTCATTGGCGGGAATGAATACATTTATCACTTTGGCGAGGGTCAATTTTGCAACCTCTAGAAAATGTTTAGTTTAAGCCATAATAATTCCACACCACTCGAGGGTTTCAGACTGATAAGCCTATCATCACAAGTTCATCAAAATACTAATAGTCATGAAATCTCTCCACAAAAGGTATGTCACAGCTACGCAATGTAGCATTAACTATTCAAAGATTCGCTTATGACATGAATCGAACCACAATCTTGTAGAAGACATGTGACCCTATTAACGCCAAAAATGTCCAATTGTTCAATCGACAATCTCATATGCAACTGATGAGGAAGTGGAGGCAACATAATTGTCAAGTAGTAGAGTCAACAATTTTGGATGCAACCGTCAATGAGATAATCAAGGTAGTGGAGTCGATATAACTGTCGGTAACCATCAAATAATCATTAAGGTAGTGGTATCAATGCAATTGTCAAGCAACCATTGGTCATGGAGTTAATGTGACCGTTAGTGTAGTGAAGTCGATATAATTGTCCGTGTAACCGTTGCTTGTGGACTATAAATATTCTAAGTGTACTCTTTATCTTAGTCAATCACAAAACTCAACATTTTTCAACAAATTTATTTTTTATCTTTACTTTCTTGCGATTTACATGGTTAGGATACGATTGTCTCTAAACTTCATTCGTTTAAATTCCTTCTCATTTACTTTCTATCCAATCAACAAAGGACCATTCACAACCTTTTGTTGATCAATTATTGATCCATCCATATTCTGAAAAGGTATTTCATTGACTTTTCGGTGAAATATCTTTTTGGCAAGTTTAATGGGACACATTTTATTGATTCAAGAAGATTACAATGGCGAGAACTATTAATCAACAAGAGTCCAACATGTTGGCAACAACAACCCATTACCACAAATTGGTAATAAGGCTGCCACATATTTTGAGTCCTCATCTACTAGAAGAATGGCAAAGGATAACCAACAGGGAGATGTGGATCTTTCAAGGCACCTTGGTGAAGGACTTTTAAGGGAAGTTGCACTAAATCCACCAATGTAACGTCAACCATGATTGCTCAACGAACAACAGATAGTGAAGATACAGAGAAAATTGATTAAGGTTCTATTTTTTGCTTCTTCTTTTTTTTTTTTTTGGCCAAGAGGGAGTTTCATAGTTTTGACTGGTGGATGAGATGAATTATACATCAAACGGTGAAGATTTTGCTTTTCTTGGTTTTGAATGTGATTTGTGAAGGAGATTTCAGTTTTGACTATATCACTATATTGTGAGAACCCACATTTTTAAAATTGAATGGGAAGTGTCATAACGATTTGGCTTTATTATCAAGAGCCCTGTAATTGTTAGGGTTATAAGTTGAGACATCCCGATTGATGAGTGTTTTTAATGCAATTATATGTGATATGAACTGGACTGACGTGCAAGAAGGAACTGAGGCGAGGTAAGTCTTCTGTGATGTGTGGTTAGACCGCCTCTAGGCGAATTTTCTTCCTAAATCGAGGTTTAGGATGTGAACTCACTGAGACATCATCTCACCCCGTCGTAGGCTTAACCTTTTCAAGTTCGTAGATGGCAGTCCCTCTTGTACGTTTTGGGCAGCCAAGGGGGTATACAAAGCAGAGTACTGACGTCCCTGTTCTCGGGAGTCTCTGGCTCCATGAGCTCATCGTGACCACTGTTTTGGTTGATGAGGGCGGACCTCAGTTGGTACCTCATCAATTCAGAGCGTGGTTCCATCATGGGCCTAATGGGGTCCGAGAAGGTCCCCTGTAGGGTCCCGACATCCTTGCCACTGCGGTCAACGCCACGGCAGGTGAGGGGGTAGCAAATCCCCCTGATGGTGTCGTGGAAGACCCATATCCCCCGAAGGTCTCAGAGGTCTCAGCTAAGGAGTCTTGTGCCTAGTTAGCTGGGTGACTCTTCTTTTTGGAGTAAACCTTTGTTTATAGATTAGTGTTGTATATAAACTCAGCTTGTTTTATGAAAAGTGTTTTGTGAAATTTGTATCCTACTTTTCTATCCCAATTGAGTGTTGTCTGAGGATTTGTTTATTCGCTTTCGCATGTGCATTAAAATGAATGGGTCGGCAACGCATCTTGCGACGTCGCAATTTTATCGATCACCGAGGGATGTGCGGGCGCTCGAGGTTCGAGGTATGACAGTTCGGTTCAAATTAGATGCAATATGGGCATTGATTCAAGTCAAGTATAAAAAATATCAGACTCAAACCGAACCCTTAACGCCCTTACACGCTACACACAATTCTAAAGTGAATTAAACTATAAGTACACATGGCGTGACTTGGTTGCAGTTTTAAATTAATTGAAAATAATACAATAAAATAGTTGCAGAATCTAGAGTGGATGAACCGAAAATTCAGACGAAAACTGCTTTCCATCCATTAAACCATTCCTCGATCTCATAAATACAAAGTGAAGTGTTGTTTGGCCAAACCTAGTCCTTCATTTAGTTACATAAAAATGATGAATCACTTAATAACCAATCCTTTGCATCACGAGAACTTCAGGTACTGAATATTGCCGCAATAGAAAACTTACATAATGCAAACCAAGTCAAGTAACCTGAAGGAAAAAAAACAAAAACAAAAGATTAATAATGTTATAAAGTTCAACCCTAAAATTTAAGTTAATGGATGGAGACATATCACAAGTATATAAAGAGCATAGGATATTTTAACAAACAAGTCAATTAGATCTTCAAATCTAGGGAATAACCCGTTACAAGCTGAAAAACTCTAAAGATGTCAAAACCAACCCCAATCAACAAATCGTGAAAAAAAAAAATATTATCTTGTAGTGGTATGTCCACTTGCTCGGCTTCCTCCTATCTCTATAAGTATCCACTAGCTCGGCTTCGTCCTATCTCTATATATATAAGTGCCCTTGCAAGACAGAAAAGCTGATTCAAGATCTCTCATTTAGCCTTTCTTCAACAAATAAGGTTATTCTGTCTTTTTGGTTGGCAAGTGACATGATGTATGTATTTAATTGTTGTGTTGACTATATTGTTGTGTTCCTTCATAATTTTGCGAAGCTAGATCCGACAGTCAATGCGTTCCTTTTCATCCAAATATCCCATAAGAATCGATGCAGGAAATTTATCAACACATTTACAAATTCATCTTGCTTACCTCATGGAAGCATCTACGATTGATGATAGAACTTAGAGTACTCAAATCATCCAGTTGCGGTTGGAAGCAGCAAATTGGAATATATTGGTGATTTTAGGGTCCGTTTGTTTCGCCGAAAATATCACGTTTTCGGAAAATATTTTCCAGTGTTCGGTTGAAACCTGAACTTTGAGTGGAAAATTTTTTCCACCGTTCGTTAGCTAATTTAATTGTTTAGGAAAAATTATCAAAAAAAAAAAATGAATTTTGATATTTTTAATTGACCAAAAAATTAGTTTTATTTTTATATTTTTTTAAAAATAATATTTTTAATTATTTGTATTTTAAAAAAAAAAACAAAATTTTGATTATTTATTATTTTTCTTTCTTTTTCTTTTTCTTTTTCCTTTTTCTTTTTCCTTTTTCTTTCCTTCCTCCTTCCTCCTCCTTCTTCATCCTTCTTCCTCCACCGCCGCAGCCCGACGATGGCTAGCCGCCCGGCGACCGACCAAAACGCGTCACCGCATCCAGTGTCACGCCTCGATCCTCAAACCCGTGCCCATCCCTCACCTGGTTGATTAATAGCAACGTCCTAGGACGCATCGCCGACCCTATTCATTTATAATACGCATGCAGAAACATATAGAAAATCCACAGACAATAAAACAATGGGATAGAAAAGTAGGGCCATATTTTTCATAATTGAGAAACCACAACCACACTTTTATACAATACAAACCACATAATATATAATACAATACTATTCACAGAAGTCTGATCTATCATACATCAGTCCACAACTTCAGGTTTGCAAAACGGGATGGGATCTTAGTCCTCATCCGGGTCATACTCTGGATCATCCTCGAGATCCTCCTTTGACTCATCTTTTGATTCCTCTTCAGGTTCTTCTTCTTCAGGCTCCTCATCAAGGTCTTCCAACTCTTGATCCTCCTCTGGTTCCTCCTCCTTAGGCTCCACCTCTAGCCACTCCCATTCCTGATTCTCCTCTTGCTCGACTATCTTCCCTTCTTCTTCAGCCTAGTTAGTGCCTCCAACTGAGTACATAGGAGTACCAGCCTCATTCTCGAGGTTTGGGTCCTTTGCATCCACTACCGATCCCCCCTTAAGATCTGTTGTCCCCTTCCTGAACGCATCCTCTAAAAAGATTAGGGGTACACTCTCTTCCAGCATGGGACCTTCTCTTTGACTATCGTAATATTCTCGATACCATGATCGATACTCATGGGGCCTCAGGTCATCTGTACCCACGTCAACCCAGACGGTCGATTTAACCAGGATGTACTCTAGTCCTTCTAGGTGAGGGTAAATCAGTAAATGAATTTCTAATTTGGTGACTTCTTCGGGGATACCATAATGCATAGAGGACGAGGAGGTGGAGGTGCTGCCATCTAGGGGCCTAAAATGTTGTCCCATATTGGGGTGAGACTACATCTCAGCAATGTCTTTCCCACTAAAACTCGATTAGTAAACCAATATGCCATAAGGGCTACCTAGGCACAACATGGGACAGAGGACTTACCTTGGCCTTAAATTCCACCTGCAAATCAGCACAGTTTAAATAGGCACCCTATCAACCACAACAAATCAAAACATCGATCAATCGACCTAGTCGATTACATGTCAATCAGACCATTTCTTGGTCATTCTAGTCATCGAGTTACGTGCATTATCAAAGGTGACGTACTTAGTCACCGAGCCACGTGCTTTCTTTGACATGACATGCCTAGTCATTGAGCCATGTGTATTCTTTGATGCGATATATCCAAATCACCGAGCCACGTGCATTCTCCGAGGCGATGTACTCAATCACCAAGCCACGTGCATTCTCCGAGGTGACATATCCAATCACCGAGCCACATGCATTCTCCGAGATGATATATCCAAATCACCGAGCCACGTGCATTCTCCGAGGTGATGGATCCAATCAACAAGTCACGTGCATTCTCCGAGGCGATTTCACTTATCACCGAGCCACGTCATACAACATTCTCTTTTCACTACTCTCTATAGCCCAATTCACATATTGCTGGCACTATAGACCGATGCTAGTTTAATTTCCAATCAATTATTGAAATTAAATCATTTAGGAATAAAATCCTAAAATCACAAATTATTCAATTCAGCTCCAATTAAAGCTCAAATAAATAAATGGACTGCACCACGATAATTAGCATAAAATTCCAGTCGTCGACCATCCCGGTCTAATTTTCGGAAAATAACTGATTAATTAATTAATTACAAAATTTAATTATTAAATAGCAATAAATCCAACTTAGGCCCGTAATGCCTAATTGGACTTCGAAATGGATCCGGAAAATTCCTGAGATTCGTTCAATAATTAATAGCACATGTCTACAAGCTAATTGCACTAATCAATTACCTAACATGCATTAATAAGGCTCTAAACTAATTACGCTACTCTAATCTAACCACCTAATTGCACTTAATTAAATCTAATCAACCCCTAAGCATCATTAGCAAACTAAGTAGGGATTAGTGAGTTAAACTCACTTGATTAGCGAGCCGTTCGATTCCAAACATTGGGAACACGATGGGGGTCAATTTTTCCCAAAGCGGGCCTAGGTTTTGGGGTCGGGATCGACCGCAAAATGGGCCAAACAACCTCTACGATACCCACTTCCTTGCTTGCTATTTTGAGCTGCAAAACAGGGGTAAACAAGGTTGGTTAGGGCCACTCGGGAGAGACAACAAGGATGGTCTCGAGTCCAAACGGGAACTCGACAGACCTCCGGTGGGCTTCCACAGCCTATCACGGCTACTGGAATGGCAGGACAGAGCTGCTGGAATTACGTGAGGGGGCAAGAGGGGCGGACAGCGCAGCGATGGCGCGTGCATGGACGGTGAGCGATCTGGCAATCAAATGGCGGTGTGAGGTGGCAACGATGGCTCCAACTTCTCCTCTACTCTCCTTGGTCTCCGCACAGCACAAACAGGAAGGGAAGTGAGGGTGGTCGGCCAAGCAAAGAGGAAGAGAGGGAGAGAATAGAGATGAGGGGACAAAGGGCTCCACAAGCCTTCCTTCTTCCACAAGCTTGTCCCCTAGGCCATCCTTGGCCAAGTATCCTTCCTTGGCTCACAATGAACCACCCATGCACTCTTCTAGAAAGCCAAAATGGTCCAAAGGTTGTGGGTTAGTGGGGGCACACGAATTTGGAGGCATTTTCTCTCAATTGAACTCAATTTCCTCTTCCATTCAATCACATATGGCCTCAATAAAGTCAATCAACACCTCAATTATCAAATTGATATTTTTCCTCACCAATTGATCCATCTTGCATCCCACTTGCACGATAAAAAACGGTCCTGGCCTTTTTCTGGATAAAAACGGCCCTAGGACGACTTTTTCCCAAAAAGTCTCGAGTTACAGAACAATCTTCTGAGACTGAGTCAACACTCCTAGAATTTATTATGACATGACAGAATCTTCAATTTCTAAAATTGGACTCAAATTCGCGGTTAATTTCCATTCGGCGCGTTTTTAGCGTGACCTAGGCTACCGAGTAACTTTCAGACATTTTTAGTGCAAATGACTCGTGGTTGATTTTCTTCGAGCCACAATGAACCCACTCAACTCATTGGCGACTCTCGGTTGTCGTAAAAATCTCGAGGATCCAAATACGAACGCAGGGTACCAAAATAATAAGAAAACCAGTCTAGTGTCGATCAACGAGAATTTTCCAATTTAGTGGTGTCACCCACGATTAGCCACACATCTCAGTCAAACCAACATATCTCTGATTTCAAATCGATTTTATAATGTGCTGTAATGGCCTCTAAAGATGAGCACGGTCGAGAAGCTGATTCCTTGTCGAATTCTCAAATCTATTTGCCTTAAAATCCTTAATGGTTTCCCCATATAGTCTAGTTATCTCGAGAGTGATCAGCTCTAAGAACAGCCCTATAGGCGCGTCAATGAAATACCTGATTTATTCAGTAGAAAATAGGGTTGAAAATCTCAGATGTCACATCCGGCGAGCTCGAGGCTCAGCCAATCTCGCCCGAGCTCGCTAGAGGTTCGCCGAGCTCTGCTGAGCCGCAAGCTCGCCAGATCTGGCGGTGGAGCTCAAGCTTGCCTGGATCAAGAGCCCGAGCTTCGCCGCCAAATCCGACGAGCTCGCGGCTCGCCAAAGCCCGGCGAACCTCTAGCTAGCTCGGGCGAGGCCTGAGCCCAGCCCAACTCGCCGTATCTAGCAAGGCTCAAGCTCCGGCCCAATCCGGCGACGCTCTGCCTCACCTGATCTGGCGAGGCCCAAGCTCGCCGAGCTCAGGCGAGCTCAGCTTCCCCAGATCAGGCTAGCAAAGCCTCATTGGCCTAAGGCGAGGTTCGAGCTAGCTCACGGCCGGTCGCCGACCGCCACCATGGCCAACAACCGGCCAAGGCCAAGGAAGAAGATGAAAAGGAAAGAAAGAAAAAATAAATAAAAGGAAAAAAAAATAGAAAAACTTGATCAAAAAAGAAAAAGAAAAAGAAAGCATAAAAATAAAACGAGAATGTGTTGGTGAAAAGAAGTAAGGTGAAAGAAGTTTTGGAAAATGTTTTCCACTTTTGAAAAGTGGAAAACATTTTCCTCACTTTTAAAGGTTGTTTTTTCCAATGATGGAAAACATTTTCCTTAACTAATTCATTTTCCGTGAAATGAACGGAGCCTTAGTGGGGATTCGATTAAGTTCTTTGAGCTGGCGACAACGGATGATGATCAAATATTACACCTTAATTATTGTTTATTAGTTTCTCCTACCTAAGGACACGGGCAAGGATTGCCACGAGGTCCAAGTTGTGTACGAAAGAAAAAATAATTTTAGTCCATGAAGTCTTTAGGAATTTATGCAAGAAAGAATGCCTCAACTTAATTATACTTTTCATCGATGACAAATGTCTACTATTTTTCAGTTTCAGTCAAATCATCCTAGATTGAATTGCACGAACTAAGCCTTGTTTAGTAGAAAAGGAATCGATCTGTAATAGAATCGTTATCTTAGATTATATTTCGGTTCGTTTGTGTGTTTCTGTCAAAAGATGTGGAATCCTCCTTCCTCCATCAAATAAGGGGAATGGTCATTCCATGGCTCCACTTACGGTATTCCAATCCATTCATTGGCAACACATTAAAAAAATAACCACATACAACAATTTCGGGTCTACCCTTTTTTTCCTCAAACATTATCCATTTTAATGACATTTTAGACATTTCAAAACGCTTGAGTGCCAAACACCTCAAGTGCCGAAACTTGGCACAAATGGATATTTAAGTGTCAAAATTTCCATAATGTACACTCAAGTGTCAAAATCGAAAAAGAAATTGACACTTAAGTGTCAACGGCCAAAAATTCTAGTTAAATTGCTGACGTGGCTTTCTTTAACAAGATTTTTTATTGACATGACAATTCTTTTAAAAAAGATTATCCACGTAGACACCAAGAGTATGCTAAATGACGTCATGTTTGGTACTTAAGTAATCACTTTCTATAAAACTTGATACTCAAGTATTCACTTTTAACAACGAATGATACTTAAATGATCACTTACATCATAAAGTAATCATTTTTTAACCACAATTGATATTTAAGTGAACATACAAGACGACATCATTTTAGACAATGATTATTGAGTGGATATTCCAACAAGCGACGTAGACCAATTTTATTATTAAAATAATGTCGCATTGGATATCCGACAAGCTTGTCGGAGTTAGTACTTAAGTGTCCCAATTTTTAAAAAAAAAAAATGCACTTAAATGTATATTTTAAAACTTTTGGCACTTAAGTTCCACTCGTATCAAGTTTTAATACTTGCGGTGTACTTTAACCCAAAACCCTTACTTTCCATTTCAAAAAGGAATCATGATATTTTCTCTAACTTTGTTCATTAGTACAACTACAAGAATCATAATATATGTGCCATTTCATATCATTCATATTCCTTTATCCTGTCTCCCTCCCCTTCCATGCCATCAGTTCTAGAGCAGGAGGGGGACATGAATGTTTTCTCGAGATAAGAAAAGGGCAATCCGCACTCCTAGGTGTTGCTTTTACATATTACCTAAGTGAAATTTAATTATGAATTTATGGCCTTGTGGATGTGCAAGTGCACACCATTCATAGGGGAGGGGAGTATTTTGGCAATGTCATATGCCTTATAAATGAGTCGAGGAGTCTAGAATTCCCCGCTGAACAAGTAATAGTATTCAATCCTAATCAAAAAGATATTCTTCTGGAGGTCAAAGATTAGGTGACAGGTTGTCGTTAAACCACTTTTAACAAAGTGCCATTTAACTTCGCCTGCCATTTTTGCTGGTGGGGCTGACAATCTTTTCTCCAAATGCCATCATGCACGCTCCTCTAGATTTGTGTCGCACGATTTTCCTTTTTCCTCTTAACTGTCTTAATCGGAAAACGCATAAACGAATATGATGACGTTTTGAGAGGAGATTTGTCAATGTTCTTGATATTGGCTCGATGCGGCGTCCCTTGCACGCCACGAGGGAAATTTAACGCGCCAGAGTAGAGCAGAGCTGATCTGATGTTACTGCATTTTGTGTCTAACATCAATTTGGTGGCCCATCTCAAAAAATGTTTTTGAGGACATCGATTAAAAAAATAATAATTATAAAGAAGTTCTAAACATATTATATTAATATTGATTTGAATCTAAATCTTTCAATTATATTAATATAGTATTAAAGATTTTTACATTAAAACTAATTGAATCCATCCAATCAATTTTGATGGAAAATTATTGATGTGAACTGATACTGTCTTACATGGCACAATCAATGGTGACATAAACTTTTTTATAATATTTTAAAATTTTTATTTAATTTTTTTTTTTTTTTTTTTTTCTTTTCTCTCACTTTTTTTTTTTTTCATATTTCCCTGCACTAGTGGCCAACCTCTATGATAGCTAGCAAAGGTCGCCTATATAGTGTTAATCAATTAGGATACAAGGTCGACAAGTCAATAGATTGACACTATGTGTAGCATAGGTCGACTTTGTAGTGGGGATTTCACTCACCTTCCCACCTTCACCAACGCAGGTTGCTACTATACCGGTCTACTAATTCCTTAAACATCCAAAACATGAGTGTGGTGGAGTCGACCTTCCCCTTTAATTCCTAAAAAAATATTTTTTTTTTCCTTACCTAAAAGGGAATACCCTTAATTTTTTACATTCTAGAGTCCAAATGAAGCAGTTTAAGGATATATTCACATCCGAAAAGTTCTAAACATGTTAGATTGATATCAATTTAGCTCTCAACTTTTCAATTGTATCAATTTAGTGTTAAATATTTTCACATTGAAACTAATTGAATCCATCGGCTAATTTTCGTTAGAAATTTATGATGTGGACTCCAACCATCTTTTGCGGTACAGTTGACACTAACATACTTTTTTATAATTTTTTAAAATTTCATTTATTTTTCTTTTCTTTTCCTTATTTTTTTCTTCTTTCCTTTCTATCTCTCCCCCCCGCCTTTTTTTTTTTTTTTTTTTCTATTTTCCCTCTGCTAGTGGCCAACCTTTGTAATAGGTAGCAAACATCACCTATGCCTGTGGCTTGCGAGGAGACACTTGCACAGCCCTCACCCTAAGGGGGTGGGAGGATGAGGCCCCTCGCCATCACCAATAGCCAACACTTGTTCTTGCTCTTCATTTTCAAACTTCTCCATTGCCATTCTCTTTCGGCAAAGGGGCGAAACCAAAAGTAGAATTAAACTAGGAAAAAAAAAATCCACACTCTAGCCGGAACCAGATAGTAGCACAGGAAGTGCCAACACAATGATGACAAAGAGGAGGAGGAAGAAGATGAAGCAAAAGACGTGAGATGAAATTGGTAACACCTTCAAACTTAGATAGGCTCTTGTGAGCGCCATAAATGCATTTGCAACTTCAGAGATCATGAAGAACGTAGGGAGATGGGAGTGTAGTATGATGTGTCTCAGTCATGTTATGGCCTCTGTCAAATTGTGATCGGTGAGGGCATCGTGGCTCTTACCCTCACCAACGAACAGTGACCTCCGCCAACCATCATGGAGATTGGCCACTAATGGAAGGAAATAAAGAAAAAAGAGAGAGAGAGAGAGAGAGAGAGAGAGAGAGAGAGAGAGAAAGAAAAGAAAGAAAATTAAAAATATATATATTTAAAAAAATTAAAAAATGTTAGCATAAGCACCTATCATGCCATGTAGGATAGTCGATGTCCACATCAACAATTTATGACCAAAATTTGTTGATAAACTAAATTAGTACAAATGTGAAAAGGTTTTTGGACTGAATTGGTATCAATACAATTGGTTTATGATTTTTTTTTTCTCCCGTGAGAAGTTGAGCACTCATGAACAAAATGGAAGAAAAAATTTACAATAAAGAGAAATCTAGAATTTATAGACATTCATATTGAATGAAGTCGAAGAGTTTATTTGGATTGACTTTTACTTTGTCTTTTTCTAATCCTAGTGCATACAATTTTTTACTTCATATAAAGCAAAATGTTTGGGACCTGAGTAGGTCCTTAAACTGCTCAATGAGGGAAACGGAGGGAGAACCTCCCTGGGGAGAGTGACCCCTTACGCCCCTCCTAGGCCGGGATCCGGGCCTGATAAAAGATTCCGGCCCCGCTTTGAAACGTTTGACATTAATTTTATGTTGATGTGTAAGTTCACATTTAATTCTTCCATAATACCTTAAACTTTAGATAATAATCTTTGACAGAAAAGTAAGAACAATTATTCGAATTTTAAGAATTTTCAACTAACAAACTCTAACAAATTCATATATTACATAAGAAATAAACGGCAATTTACCTTCTTCTTTTTCTTTTTTCTTTTTTTTTTTCCAATTTCACAGATCATATTTGCGATAACTTGAAGAGGGATGTCACTATCGGTCGGTGGTGATGGCTTAATGGCATGAGCTAATGTTGCACAAAAGCGATATCACAGGTTCAAAAATGCTTATTAGGATGTTGTGCATCATGCTTTGTACATATAGGTTCAAGACCACTTGCACCTCAATGGAGTTTGGTAAAAGTACTTGCCTACCTAAATCAATAAGTCGTTAGTGGTGTTGAGTGACGATCTCTTCATAATCTTCAACCCATAATTTTTTTAATGAGAACCAGATCCCATGATAATGTCTAGAGGACATAGCTGCGTTGGTTGCACTTCTCGACTCTCTTGGGAGGTAAAAAAATCCTCAATATGACTAGTCATTTGGCATGGTCACCCAGATTTTGACCTTTTTCTTGGAACAAGTAATGCTAGAGATACCAAAATTCATATACTAAATGGATTTATGAAATTACACGGCAAGCACTGAGTGGCTATTTAAGTTAGTGTGTTCATTTAAGCACTCTAACATTTGATTGAACATTCACGGATAAAAGATTGTCAACTTTGGTGATGGGGAGTTCATAAATTTATTATACCAATGGTAGGTGTAACCTAACTTCGAGTTTTCAACAACCATCCTTAATTACAAGTCACACCACAGATAATTGCTTCTGGCCAATAGTTAGACAGGCTCGTACTTTTGGTAAGGCTGGCTACGAAAAATAGATCTAAATCCCCGAAAAAGGAAGTAAGACTTCCCATGATAATGTCTAGAGGACATAGCTACGTTGGTTGCACTTCTCGACTCTCTTGGGAGGTAAAAAAATCCTCAATATGACTAGTCATTTGGCATGGTCACCCAGATTTTGACCATTTTCTTGGAACAAGTAATGTTAGAGATACCAAAATTCATATACTAAATGGATTTATGAAATTACACGGCAAGCACTGAGTGGCTATTTAAGTTAGTGTGTTCATTTAAGCACTCTAACATTTGATTGAACATTCACGGATAAAAGATTGTCAACTTTGGTGATGGGGAGTTCATAAATTTATTATACCAATGGTAGGTGTAACCTAACTTCGAGTTTTCAACAACCATCCTTAATTACAAGTCACACCACAGATAATTGCTTCTGGCCAATAGTTAGACAGGCTCGTACTTTTGGTAAGGCTGGCTACGAAAAATAGATCTAAATCCCCGAAAAGGAAGTAAGACTTCCCATGATAATGTCTAGAGGACATAGCTACGTTGGTTGCACTTCTCGACTCTCTTGGGAGGTAAAAAAATCCTCAATATGACTAGTCATTTGGCATGGTCACCCAGATTTTGACCATTTTCTTGGAACAAGTAATGTTAGAGATACCAAAATTCATATACTAAATGGATTTATGAAATTACACGGCAAGCACTAAGTGGCTATTTAAGTTAGTGTGTTCATTTAAGCACTCTAACATTTGATTGAACATTCACGGATAAAAGATTGTCAACTTTGGTGATGGGGAGTTCATAAATTTATTATACCAATGGTAGGTGTAACCTAACTTCGAGTTTTCAACAACCATCCTTAATTACAAGTCACTGTTGAAGATCACCGCCTCTCTCTCTTATGGAGTTCTCTAGATCTCTCTAGAGTTCTCCATATCTCTCCCTTCTCCAGAATCTTCTAGCAAAATCCATAAGCTGCACCACTTCTAGACTTCTCCATAGAAATCTAGTTGTCAAGCTATAATAAAATAATACTTCTAGAATAGTGTAGAAAGTCACTTTGCCTCCTATAAATAGGGGTTCTTGCCCCTTGAGTGTCCAACTAAGAGTGTGTGAGTAAGAAGTCCAAGGGGGTGTGTGGGTGTGTGTAGGGGTCTTGAGAGTGTGTTGAGTAGAGTGTGCTATGTATGCACGTGAGTGAGAGAAATTGTGTAGAGTTGTCTGAGTATTGTATGTGGTGTGAGAAAATATTGTAATAGTGAAAGTTATATTTTGTAAATTATATTTGCACCACGTTTCCGCAAGATTCAACAGTCACACCACAGATAATTGCTTCTGGCCAATAGTTAGACAGGCTCATACTTTTGGTAAGGCTGGCTACGAAAAATAGATCTAAATCCCCGACAAAGGAAATAATACTTCCTTTTAGTTCGCTTTGCAGTATATATTATATATGCTTACTTGGGATAGAGGACATTAATTTGCTTGGAGGTCACGCTCTCGATCTCTTGTACATGGCCTTTGACCTTCAATTACTTGGCATGAAATTAGCACCCGGCACACGTAAGAAGGGGAAAATAAAGAAGAAAAGCAATATAACAGAAACTTGGACTCGAGATTCTCGTAGATTTTTCCAAAAGCTTGGACTAAGAAAAGAATTCTACCATCTAGATTATAGTATAAAGAATGGTTTTGTGTACGTGGATTGGGGGTGTAGGGCAGCCCATCTTTGATATTTCTCAGGGCTAAATTTAAACAATTCCATTATCACGCTTCATTTGTTTCGTGAAAAATAAATAATTTGAAAAACTAAAAATATAACTTGTATAGCTTGAAAAAACTAATCAATGAAAAAGGCTTTCATTATCAATAATAATTTTTATTTGAATTTTTTTGTGGACAATAAAAAAAAAATTATACATTCACCTTTTTAAGCAATATAAATGATTACTTTTAAGAAAATATTTTTCAAATAATTAATTTTTCAAAAAAAAATAAAGTCATAGTTCTTTTTGTTGCCTTTGCAAGTTCTTTTGTGCAGGGATCATCACCGTCACCGTCATCGTCATCGTCATCGTCATCTCTCTCATGTGCAAAGGTTGGACAACCTCAACTGAGATCGTCTTCGTCGCCAACGAACTTCAACGATGCACTGACTTTTTCACCATTTATTAATTAATTCTTTGAAAAATAAATATAGAAATAAACTTGAAAAGCCATATGGGCACTCGACAACTTTGATCAGTTTCATTTTACACACGATTAAGGACATATCCAATACAAACACATTCCTCGTCGGAGGCCGTTTGCGGAGATGTAACATGAGAAAGGCAATTTAACGATATCAAGAGTAATCTTGAAATTGATGAGGATGAGTCGTCCGGGAAGAACCAGCAAATTACATGAACTTCTGGAAGGAATCCCACCTTGCCTGGTCATTTGATCCAATGCAATAACTTTGGAATTATAATTGAAAACAAAATCGTCTCCCTACTCTACTTTTGCACACAAGAGAAACATCAACCAGCCTTAAAATGGTATATGGAATGAGTATTTCTTAGAACATATGATATAGAGTTACCTAATTCCAAAATATTGAAGATATTAATTAAAAATGTCAGGAAATATCACTCTTCTCTATGCTCTTGCAAAACCAAAGCAAACCCGCGTATATAAAGTGTGAACAAGGAAAAAAACACATAAAATCATTTATGATAGTTCCTCGTCCTGTCTTTATCTGATCAAAACAACGATGAACGTATACACCGTGTGAACAAGGAAAAAGCACGTAAAATCGTTTATGGTAGTTCCTCGTCCTGTCTTTGTCTAATCAAAACAACGATGACTTTATGCCGCCTTTGTCCCCAGAACGAGCCGAAGATCCACCCAATAAGAGAACAAAAGCTGGAAAACAACTGAGGAGAAAACCTCGCGCTTTATCTACAGCCGCTCAAGTTAATGTCATATGAATGTTAGGAGATGAAAGACTGTTGATAATTACACACTATTGCCAAAATTATATATCAGCTACACGTATTTCAAATTTCATTACAACATGGGCAGAAAATGAATTCCATGCCTCCCTTTCTCCAAAACACTTCCTACGAGCAAAAAAGAGATTTTATCGCTTTTGCAAATTGCAAAATATGATGTTATCTAAATGAGACATACCATTTTTGATAATTTATATTTCATTTAATACATATGCCATGCTCATCCTTCCGTTTTTAAGGTCCGTTCGTTTCGCGGAAAATGAGCCATTTCCGGAAAATATTTTCTAGTGTTCGGCTAAAACCTGAAAATGTTTCGGAAAATATTTTCCAGTGTTCGGTAAGGAAAATATTCCGCTCACCAAATTGGCGAGCACTAGCGTCAAGCTCAAGGCTCGCCAGATCGACAAGCGCGAATTTGAGATCGACAAGCTTGAGGTTCACTTAGCCCGACGACTCACCAAGAGAAAGAAGAAAATGGAAAACAAAAAATAAAAAATAATAATAAAAAGAAAAAGGAAATTAAAAATAATTCAAATTAAAAAAAAAATTAAAAATTAAAAAATAATTCGAATGAAAAAAGAAAAGAAGAAAAATAAAGGGGAGGAGGAAGTGAGGATTTGTAGAGGTATGAGATAAGAGAGGACCAAATAAGAAAAATATTTTCCACTTTTCAAAAGTGGAAACATTTTCCCTACTTTAAGACATTTTTTTCCTTTGATGAAAAACATTTTCCTCAATAAATTTATTTTCCGTGAAACGAACGCCAGAAAATCCAGAAAACGTTTTCCTGAAAATTATTTTCCGCGAAACGAACAGACGTCTACGAATATTTTTTTCATTGCTCGTTGTTTTGGGTAATCATTCTCTTTTCCTTTCATTTTTTATCAATAGGTCAAGAAGCTTCTCGGCCAACACGCACGGATATAAACACGACACCTTTCCCAACAATATCATTCCATCAACACATTAAACTCTCTCTCTCTCTCTCTCTCTCTCTCTTCTCTCTTCTCTCTCTCTCTCTCCCCCCAACCCCACTCACATACAGACAAGTAGATACGCGCACACAGAAGAAGAAAAGATGGGGGTTTCAATGCAGTCAATCGCACTAGCGACGGTTCTGGCGGTCCTAACGACATGGGCGTGGAGGGCGGTGAACTGGGTGTGGCTGAGGCCGAAGAGGCTCGAGAGGCTCCTGAGACAGCAAGGTCTCTCCGGCAAGCCCTACACCTTCCTGGTCGGCGACCTCAAGGAGAACTTGCGGATGCTCAAGGAAGCCAAGTCCAAGCCCATCGCCGTCTCCGATGACATCAAGCCTCGTCTCTTGCCTTTCTTGCATCAATCCTTCCAAACCTATGGTATGCACATCTTCATACTATCTCTGTGCGTGGCACTCTTTTCTTCTTATTCGTTAAAGCTCACTTTTTTTCTTCCTTTGGTCGATGCCGTCTTTGATGAGTTTTCCAAACATTTGGATCTACTGCCCTTTTAATTGCCCATTCATGCTTCCCGTTTTGAATTTTGGCGACTAAAGATGGTAATATTCTCAAGTCTTTAAAATTCTTGCTTATTTTGACATGCACACAATTCAGAGACCATATCATCCAAGAGCATACAGTAAATAAAAGTCGTTTATGACCATGATTTGCTCGGTCATTTGAAAAGATATTTAGTGTACACCGATGGATGATTGATATGTAGAGACGTTCTGCTATGACTGACGTGACTTATGCCCACGTTGGCCGATCACCCTAAAAATCAGAGTCATTCTGATTGAAGGATTCTTGGATGTCAATTAAGATAAGTAACCTGTTTTGGGGGAGTCATAAGTCATTGTCATAGGGCAGAGACAAGTCCCTATTCGAACCATAGAAGCACAAGATGCCAAGCTATTCACAATTCAGTGGGACCAAAATCATGTGGATGATAATGAGTAACGACTCCTGGATGGATTTCTGCCACCCGCTCTCGCCTTCGTGGCTTGAGTTTCTGATGTCCCACCAATCATGGCTTGTGCTTCTTGCCTCAAAGCCTCTGGTCTCTGTCCCTTTTGCACCCCCTGGCAATTCAATGACACGGGCATGAATCCATCAATCACTGTAACGCGTGCCCAATGATTGGAATGGTGGTGGTCACTGCCCTAAAAAAAAGCAACAATTATTGGTGAAGTTATGTTTGTGTAAAAATCTATTTTTGATTTTTCCAAGTCAAATGCAAGTGCCAGTTAAGTGAGTTTTTCTTTTTCAAAACGTAAGTAAAAAAGGCCCAGTGTCTGGACTCCAGACGACTGGCAAGTGTAGAATGCTCTATTTGGACAAATGAGGCTATTTCTTAATGAGATCAATAAGATTTTGTCGACATTCATTAAATCACCCGAGTGCATGCATTCCTAGAGAGTAGCTGAGATTGTAATTTGAATGGTTCTTTTGGCAATGTGCCACCTATTTTGCTGGATGCATTGCAGGCAAAGACTCGTTCACATGGATGGGCCCAACACCAAGAGTGAACATTACGAACCCGGAACAAATAAAGGAGATATTCTCTAAGATATATGACTATCCCAAGCCAGCCTCCAATCCCCTGGTGAAGTTGCTCGCTGATGGACTCGCAAACCATGAGGGCGAGAAATGGGCTCGGCACCGGAAGATTATCAATCCAGCATTCCACATGGAGAAGTTGAAGGTACCTAAAACTGTACTATGCTCATATAAATGGAACCCCACACATTGATGCCTCAGGAATTTTCTTTTGACTCCTTGTTTGCATTGGTCGGCTATTCTTGCAGCTTATGTTGCCCGCTTTTTACTTGAGTTGCACTGAAATGGTCGACAGATGGGAGAAATCAGTATTTGAGGAGAGATCGTGTGAGGTTGACGCGTGGGTCGACCTTCAAAATTTGACCCGTGACGTGATCTCTCGGACAGCATTTGGCAGTAGCTTTGAAGAAGGCAAAAGGATCTTTGAACTTCAGGAGGAACAAGCCTTGCTCGCTATTAAAGCCCTTCAATCGGTCTACATTCCTGGCTGGAGGTAAATCTCTCATCATCCATGAGATAGTTGAATCCAAATGAGCTTCTGGCTTACGATCGACATTACAAAAAATCTAACCATTCAATATTTCTCAGGTTTGTGCCCACTAAGATGAACAGAAGGATGAAGAACATAGATAAGGAAGTCCAGACTCTGCTCATGGACATCATCCGCAGAAGAGTGAAAGCAATATGGGCAGGGGACGCTGCTGGCGATGATCTGCTGGGGCTGTTGCTGGAGTCAAACATGAAGGAGAGTGTCGGGATGAGCCTTCACGATGTGATTGAGGAGTGCAAGCTTTTCTACTTCGCCGGACAAGAGACGACTTCGGTTTTGCTAGTATGGACCATGGTCTTGTTAAGCGTGCACCCAGAATGGCAAGCCCGAGCTAGGGAGGAGGTCCTCCAAACCTTTGGAAGCAGAAAACCTGACTTTGACGGATTGAGCCACCTCAAGATTGTAAGTTTAACAAGAGCCTATAACCTTTGTATGTAAATTACAATATTATCCATTCTCTTCGTGAATATTGATGTTGGATGCAGAGGACCTTTCCTTGATTTCATTGTTGTAATCTTTCTCGGGCATCATAATCACGTAGATGCTCCTGACTACACTTTCGTACCATATGACAACTTTTACGAATTTTTCATGATCAGGTCACGATGATTTTGAATGAGGTGCTAAGGCTCTACCCACCGGCAATCGTAATGGCACGGAGGGTTCCCAAGGAAACAAAACTGGGGAAGCTAACCTTACCCGCGGGAGTCCAGCTCTCAATGTCGACTCTGCTCATCCACCATGATAAAGAATTGTGGGGCGAGGATGCCGAGGAGTTCAAGCCAGAGAGGTTCGCCGAGGGAGTGTCCAATGCCACCAAGAACCAAGTCTGCTTTTTCCCATTTGGATGGGGCCCCCGTACATGCGTAGGCCAGAACTTCGCAATGATAGAGGCGAAGATGGCGCTCGCCATGATACTTCAACAATTCACATTCGAGCTCTCTCCATCTTATGCACATGCCCCCCTCACTATTTTCACCCTCCAGCCACAGTATGGCGTTCAGGTCATCTTGCACAAAGCAAACTAAAAAAGTTACAGATCAGGATGACATGTTGTGTTGACAAAAACGTGCATTGAAATAATGTCACACTACACCATTTTCCAAGATTATGCATTGCCTTTTTGTCTCCCTAATGTAATAATAACCTAGGATTATCAGTGATCGATTGTGATGGAATCTTGCATGACGCATATATAATTATAGAATGAGTCATAAGTGCAAAATACAGAGACGAAAAGCATTTTGGCCTGTTCAAGCTGGATTTTTCGTGCATCAACTTATGATCAGAACCAATCCTACAAATTCAAGATATCCAATGAAACAATAGGACAAAGAGATTGCAACTATATAAAGGGGGGGGTGTCTTTTATTGTACAAAACAAATAACGATTCCATCAGATTCAAATTGACAGCAAAAGAGGGGGCAATAATGGAGAATTCCAGAGTATGAGCCTGAAATTTCACACGACGATGAACACAGCTGAAATTGTTGGGAGATTTAGAGAAGTTTCCCTGAATTGGAAC
This sequence comes from Eucalyptus cloeziana, assembly GCA_014182715.1. Lineage (NCBI taxonomy): Eukaryota > Viridiplantae > Streptophyta > Magnoliopsida > Myrtales > Myrtaceae > Eucalyptus > Eucalyptus cloeziana. The sequence goes on along the minus strand of CM024639.1, from coordinate 13,556,976 downwards.
GTGAGAGAGGAACGAGAGCGCCATGCACGAGAATCGCTCTATTCTCTCTTAGGCAATGAGAGAGAGACTCAAGTTGCAGAGGAAGAGATAGAGCCATTGCGTTCCTCGGGGGGGGCGGGGGGGGCGGGGGTGGGTGGGGTGGGGTGGGGGGGTGGTGTTGGTTGGAGTTGGCGAGAGGGGAGCAAGCAAATGCCAGCAACAGCCGCCACCCTTATGATCAAGTCTAATTTCTTCAATCCGAATATGTGGAGATAACGAAATCAAGTCCCCACATCGAGAATGTTCACATGAGTCATGCGAGGAGTCGGACTACTATAAATAGTGGCATAAGACTTTGTAAGTTTGATGTTCGGCAAGTTGGCGTACTTTCGCATGGATTTGCTATATAGTCATGCATAGTTAATCGTTATTTCATTGTTTACATTAAAAAAAAAAAAAAAGTTGTGACTCACTATATATTCTAATTTAATTGATATCTTACAAACTGCTGAATGGATAGGTTTTAATTTCATTTTCGCAATATTCCAAGATAGATTTCACATTTCGTGTATTAAGAAGCTAGTAATGACTGGCAGGTGGCTGGTCTACTGCTTATGGGGAAAGAAAGAAGGCATACTCCTTTGTAATGTGATTAATATCATAAAACTAGCAAAGATTATCTAAAGTTGTCTTTGATGTTGCTAACCCAGATCATCTACAGAAGGTGAATTTATGAATAAAATGTTGACAAATTAAAGTGAAATAGAATAAATCATTATCAATATCTGCACAAGGTCCAAATTCTGGAACAAAGTTCAAAATCTATTATGCAGTAGAACAAACTTTAAGGTCAATCTGTGAGTGTGCAATAAACTTTAACAAAAACAATAAAGGAGTAGGAATCAGAGAAATTGCACACAAAGTTTTATAGTGGTTCAGCTGATATCAAGCCTACATTCACTCTCCCACGCTAACAACCTATTAGCTGAATTCTACTATATGATCAACAAGATATTACAACTTTGAGTGCAAACACTCTTTCAGTATTTCTCTCACGATTACAATTGCTTAAGCACGCTAAAGGAAAGTATATGATCAAAGTTTGCTCAAACTTTGGAATTATAGATTTTAAGCCTTTTCTTTTACTTGCTCCTTTTTCCCTTAATCTTCTTATATACTCCTCCACTTCCAAACTAGTTGTTGGACTGCTTCTAGAGGATCGTCTTCCATTTTTGGCCAATGGATAGAACTGCATTAAGAAGATATAGTGGCCGTTGAGTGATAAGGATAGAATCTCCACTTGATTCTAATCACCCATGCAATTAGAATCTTGGTTTCCATGAGTAAAGGTCCTTTGATTTGAAAAGAACTTGTCTTCAAGATTGATTTCCCAATCAACTTGATTTAGTCAATCTTCCACAAAGATGTGAAATCTAATCGTATTGCTAGCCATTGTAGAATCTAAGGTAATCTCATTCTGGATCTATTTCCTTCTAGATGAGTGCACAAATTACAATCTATACCATTTGAATATTTACGTTTTGAGGTTGTTCGGATGGAAATGGAAAGTTTTCTCCTTCTCTAACTGAGAATGCCTTGGTAAAATGAGAATGTGTCGAACTGAATTTGATCTGGATGCTGCAACGAGCTCATAGACAATATACTTGAATTATAGATTCTTCAAGGCAAATAAAGTTTAGTATAAAGTTTTGTCAACTTCAAAATTTGTTAGGAGTTTTCTCTAATAATCTCCCCTTTTATGGTAACAAAACTTTTATATAGATATACAGAACATAATGCAGAAAGTAAGACTAACAAAAAAAAAAAAATCTATATTATGAACTTCTCCTGCAAACATTTTTACTAAGTGTTCTTGCAAAAACAATAATATTTCTACATGTATTTTTCTCCCCCCTTTTGTCAGCGGCATAAAAGGCAATAGCATAATAATTCAACAAACTTAGTTCCGGACAAAGATAAGTTCTAGATATGCGTAAACATCCAACAAACTTAAGTTCAAAACACATATTAGTTCTAAAGTACTCAAATCAAACCAAAAAGACTAAAAGTTCAAAAGCAATAGATTGTGAATTTTTGAAATAGAAGGAAAGTTGGGATTATGGCTTGTATCGGGATCGAACAAGTTGAAAATGCTCCAAACTGTGCACAGCCTCTTCTAATTTAGACATACACTAGCCAAAAGCTATATCGATCCTTGTCATGTTATGTTCTACTTGAAGATGGACATTCTTAAGATTGTCATTAAGAGAGGATTGGAGTTTCTAGATGTAGATTTTCATGGCATCATGTTTGACTTTGATATCCATGAGCAAATCGAAGATTTGTCCCAATTTTGGGTCAACTGCAAATTCTGTCTGAACACGACATTGACAAAAGCTGTAGAAGGAGGATCCTCAATATCTTTTGACTCTTTCTAAATTTGAGGAAGTCCCTCTAGATTTCCAATAAAACCCTCTTGCTAATGTCTTACAAAGATTTCTTCTGTATCCACTAGAGATCGACTGATGTGTGTCTGAGCATTAGTCACATCGAGAGTTAAAGCTTCGTCTTTTTCTAGAGTTTTCTTAGTATGGACATCTTGTTCTAGAGTATGCTCAAAACTAAGTTCAACGACATCAAGTGCAATATGAAGAATGTCAACCCTATCAACAGGTTGATCTGGTTGGTGTAATGTCGGACCAACAACTTCATCTTCATTTTGTGCTTTAGCATAACCCTCTCCTTTTTCCTTGTTACCACTGTCTGCATCTTCTTCAAGTTCTTCTTTTTGATCTTCTTCAGTGTCCTCTTTTTCTTCTTGCTTTTCTTCAGCTAATTCTTTCTCAAGGCTCTCCTCTTCTACAACATCCAATTCATCAGGAACCTTCGTCTTCTTTGAGATTTTTAGGACAACAGATTTTCCTTTTCATTTCTTTGCCAAGACAGTTGCAAGTGCAGGTATAAGAACTCCTTTCTTCTTTCCTTTCAAGACTCCTGGAATGTCCCTTAGTTTCATCTTGGATACCATTTTCTCACCGATAGACATGACAGCAAGAGTTCTCGTACTTAGCTTCAGTGGAATTTGAATATTGAAGAATTCAAAGATCCTTGTTACCAGTGCACCATAGGGAAGTTGTCCTTTTCTCTAAGAACAGTTCGATACATATGAAGCAAGATAGTGCAAGGTAGAGAGAAAACAACCTCATTAATAATGGCCCATGTCAGCTTGGCTTCAAATTTTGATATATCTATCCTAGAAGATGTTTAGGTTGAATGCAGTTGATAATTATCTTGTGAACCAGCATATTTGTGGCAGAAAAACTGGAGTAGAAGATGTTTGTCTTAGTTGTTCTGTCAAACTTAAAGCTTCCAAACAATGCTTTATAAGCATCCTTTGTAGAGATATCAATCAGAATATAATCACAACTCTTGACACCCGAAATTTCAGCCAATTTTTTCACATCCACATCATATACCTAATCAAACATAGTGAACTGAATGTGAGAGGGAGATAGAACCAATAAATGAGAGTAGAAATAAGTAGTGAGTTCTAGATAAGCTTCAGATGATTGCAGGCAAAAAGTCTATAGTTGCAATTTTGCAAACTTTGATCGAAGAGACACCCCAATGCTATTTAGGAAATCAAAACTTATAGTCATGTAATTCATCACACCTTTACTTAGCATTTGACCATAGCAATCCTTATGTTCTTTGGTTATGAACAATTTTCCACTTAGTTTTTCTGTTACTGTGGCAATGCCCATCTTAACCTGAAAGTCTTGAACAAGCCTATCATCATCATCTTCTCTTCTTCCTTCCCATTGAGACTCAAAACCACTTTTAGGTTATGGAATCAGAGTAGAAGTTAGTGCAGTCAAGTCTTCTATATTTTCTTTCTCCTTCCCAAAAGATTTTCCTTGTTGTTGATGTCACGCCCGAACCCCGAGACACGTGAACAACCCACCATGGTCATACAAATGTGACATTCCCGGGTAGTGTCGCCGACCCAATTAATTAATTATGCCCATGCGGAACGTGTTATTTAACCCTCTGACAAAAACTCACGAGATAGGAAAGTAGGAAATAAATACAATCTCAAACAAACGTACTTTCATAAGTAAATAACCTCCCAAGGTTTACATATATACCAAAAATGACCAGCTTACAAAAAGGGATCAGTTCACCAAAAAGAATAAACGGTCCTAAGACTACTAGTCGGACTCGCTCTTCGATCTCACTTCAGACTAGACAATCTCCGGAGACGATGACTTCCTCCATCTACGGTCCTGAAATTTTGGCCCACAACGAGGTGAGACATCGTCTCAGCAAGTTCAACCCCCTAAACCCCTATTACAAAGAAAATACACCTAGGGTGGCCTAGCCACCTCACACAAAAGACTTACCTCGTCTTAATTCCTTTTCTACAGGTTAGCACAATTTATATCACAATCTCAGGTAAAAATAAGAATTTAAATAATTGAAACGGCATCACTTTCATATAAATCATAATCACAATCAGCACACATTCCAATTATTCACTGCCACGCAAGGGCATACCCTACTCGCAATTTCAGCTATCTACTAACATTAATGCCAGGCACGCCTCCCCCTTGAGCGCGGCTTCGTCACTACGTCGACGGCATTCCCGAAGGAGCATGGATCCAGTTGGCCCAGCCTCTACTGCGACCCGAGCCACATCACTCATTGACGGCAATTTACAAGGAAAACAAGTCAAATTGGCCTAGCCACTACTGCAACTGAGTCTATCAACCAGCACACGACAAATCATTATTGACTTCCGGACATTCCACATTTCACTCACATACTCCAATTACAATAGTAATCCTTAACAATCAAATTCTGCATCAAAATCCAACACTTGGGTTTTTATGGCTAAAACCCCTATTTATCACAATCAACACTCAATTTGCCACATCCATTCATCAAATTCAAATTCTAAATGCACAACCACGATCAGCACGAAATTCTAAGCAATTTAGGTCAAAAATAATTTTTCGAGTTTTTTTTTAATAATAATATTTTAATGATTTTCATAATATAATATATTATTAACTTTTCCAGAAATTCGAAACATTAAAATAAATCAAAAATAAAACCCATTAAGTCACATCAAAGCTTATATTAAATAAAACTACTTAACTTTAAACTAAACACACTTAAGACTAATTAAATCTCTTAATCCAAATCACACTTAAATAAACTAAAATAACCATCTAAACATAATTAACTTAGACTAAGCACACTTAGAGCATCATTAACCCTCTAATCAATATTTAGTGAGCTAAACTCACCGGATTAGCGAGCCGAGCAAATCAAAACGATGGGGTCGACGCGAGGATCAACTTTCCTCAAGGCGGGCCGAGCACCAGGTCGGGAAGCCGGCCAAAACGGGCCTCGAACTTCCGGATCCGGGCTGGAAGTTCACCCCCGCCCATGGCCGAACAAAGGGGAAATGGTGGCGGCTCGGGCGCGGGACGGCGGAGGAGGGCGGTGGCAAGCTCCGGCAGCGGTGGCGGCAACGGACGAGCGGTGAAGGGCGGCGCGACGGGCTGGGCGGCTAGGCACGACAAGCTGGAGGCGGAGTCGCGTGAGGGCCGCAGCGCGGCAACGGACGGCGACGGGCGGTCCGGTGCGACAGCGAGCTGGCTCCGGCTGCGGCTGCAACGACGAGCTAGCTTCGGCGATAGGCGGCGGCGAGCCGGCGAAGGGGTGTGCGATTGGCCGGCTGCTGGTCATGCACGGGCAGCTCCCCTTCCTTCCTTTTTCTCCCCCTTCCTCTCTCTCTCTCTCTTCCAAAGGTTGAAGAAGAAGTTGCTCCAATCACCACCCTCCACTTGTCAAAATCAGTTGTGATGTCACCATCCACTAACTCCAACCTCCCACAACCTTAGTCCAATAGGTTCAATTTCATTTTTCGCCGGGGCATAAAATCTCGTACCTTAAATTTCTCAATTCCAATCAATTCTCTTCCAATTGAGCCCAATTAAAATCCATAAAATTAATACATGTTCCTCATAAGGTATGTGACACCCCAGGACTTCCAATTTCTTAATTCAGTCACAATTTCATGGTTAATTTCACTCTAACACGATATTAATGCGTCCCGACCTACTGTGCAGCTTTTAAAAATTTTATGCATTCGACCTGTGGTTGATCAATCTCAAGCCACAATGTACATCTTTGACACATTGGCGACCCTCGGTTGTTGTGGAAATCTCAAGGTTTCAGATACGGACACAGGGAACCCAATCGACAGAAAAGTCGGTCCAGTGCCGACCGACAAGAACAGTGTGATCTGGTGGAATCACCCACACTCAATCACATGCATCTATCGAGCTGACCTATCTCCAGCTTCTGATCGATTTTTAACTGTGCCATAATGACCCTTGCAGATTAGCTCGGTCGAAAAGTCGCTTCCTGGTCAAATTCTCAAGTCTAATACATTAGAATCTCTTACCGGCTTCACTCGATAGACTGGTTTTCACATGAATGGCCAACTCAAGGAAAAGAACCATACGTGCAAAGATGAAATGCCCATCTCAATTTACTGAAAATAAAATTGGAAAAAATCGGGATGTCACAGTTGACCTACCGTATCGGGAGGCACTACTTGAAGAGGTTCAAGTAGTAAAAGCAATAAGAAATTCCTCCCTGTTTTATAACCATGTCCATGCAGAAAATCTTTAATAAATTTCTCAGACACATTACTCCTCTTAAGAAGGTTATAAAATTTAAGCAGATACCCAAAATCATCCATCGAAGCTTGCGATGAGAGATAGGGTTTTGAGAAACTGCAACATTACCTGAAAAGAAAGTCGTTGCCTTTGTATAATTCACCTTCGAAGACCCGGATCATAGTGAGTAGGCCCCTTTGTTTTCTTCATCTCTTTGCTTGCCAAACAAGATGATCGACGAATTTGTGAGGAGATGAACACCGATTTGGAGGATTTGGAGGATATAGTGTTTTGAAAGGCTTAGAGATAGACTTGAAGAGAGATTGAAGACAATGTAGCTAAGGATCATGTCACTTAGGTTTTTTAATAAAGATGAAACCACAGAATTTGTAGATCAAGAAGAAAACTGGTTTTGGCAATTTTATTTTGAAAACCGAGAAAATGGCACTTTAATATTTTTAAAATAATTGAAAGGAAACAAGAGCAAAATAAATCAATTAAAGATATTTATAAGATAAAGAGATCACGTACCTAATTGACTAACCAAAGAGAGAATTTACGCGCCAAAAATTTGAAAAGAGAGGATTAGATGCACCGATTAGTCACATGACGTTACTTGTCGAGCATTATTCCAATGTAGATTCATGGTCCTCAATACCTATCCTTTACAAATGCTTACTCAAAAGAATTAGTGATATTCAATTTATCACGAATAAATTCAAAAATGGTTTTGTCCAAAGGTTTTGTAAAAATATTTGCAAGTTTGTTTTAGAATCAACAAACTAGATATGCACGTCACCATTTTGAACATGATCTCGGATAAAATGATGCTTGATCTCAATATGTTTTGCTCTTGAGTGGAGAATTGGGTTCTTAGTAGTTGATGGCACTTGTATTATCACATTGTGGTTTCGTGCTTGATTCTTCTACACCAACGTCTCTTAGTTACTACTTCATCCATGGAACTTGAGCACAACAACTCTCAAGAGCTACATATTCTACTTATGTTATTGACGAAGCCACCACACTTTACTTCTTAAAATACTAGACATAAGCATTTGTGTGACATCCCAGATTTTCAATCTTGTTTTCTCTTGAATGAATCGGGCATTTCATTGACATGCCTATAGGACTGTTCTCAAAGCTGATCACTCTCGAGATAACTAGACTATCTAGAGAAGCCATTAAGAAATTATAAGGCAATAGACTTGAGAATTCGACCGGGGAATTGGCTTCTCGAACCGTACTCATCTTTAGAGGCCGTATGACGCAGGTAAAAATCGATTTGAGATCAAAGATAGGTTAGTTTGACTAAGATGTGTGGCTAATCGTGGGTGACACCACTAAATTGGAAAATTCCCGTTGACCGACACTAGACTGATTTTTTTATTATTTTGGTACCCTGTGTCCGTATTTGAATCCTTGAGATTTTCACGACAACCAAAAGTCGCCAATGTGTCGAGTGGGTTTATTATGGCTTGAAGAAAATCGACTACAGGTCATTTGCACTAAAAATTTCTGAAAGTTACTCCGTAGCCCAAGTCACGCTAAAAACACGCTGAATAGAAATTAATCGTAAATTCGAGTCCAATTTCAGAAATTGAAGATTCTGTCATGTCACAATAAATTCTAAGAGCATCGACTTAGTCTGGAAAGATTTTTCTGCAACCCGAGACTTTTTGGTAAAAAGTCGTCCTAAGGCCGTTTTTGTCCAAACAAAAGCTAGGAATCGTTTTTGATTGCGCATTTGGGATGCAAGATGGTTCAATTGGTGAGAAAAAATATCAATTTGATTATTGACTTGATAACGAAATTTATTGAGGCCAAATAGGATTGAATTGAGCAAGAAACTAAATCCAATTGAGGGAGAAATGTTGGAATTCGTAGCTTCGCCCTTGGCCTATGGTTTTGGACCATTTCAATGTTGCAAGGGGGAGCATTGGTGGCTCATTGAGAGCCAAGGAAGACATGCTTGGTTGTGGATGAAGAGTAGGGGACAAGGGAGAAGAAAAACAAGGCATGTGGCCCCCTCTTGCCCTTTCTTCCTTCCTCTCCAAGTCTGGCCAGCCATCCTCCCCTCCCTTTTTGTTTTCGCCCACCAGCAGAAGCTAGAGAAGGAGCAGCAACCGCCTAGGACTGTCGCATGTCGCCATCGTCGCTGGGACGTCGCCCCGCCGCCTCACTCACCATTGCGCCTAGCCACTCGCGCCCTCCGCCTGCCGTCTGTCCTCGCCGTTCCAACAGCTCCCTCAGCCCATGCTAGAGTTGTTTGGCCCGCCTCTAACCCCCGTGAGTGCCCGTCAAGGCCCGGTTTAGCCCTTTCCACCTTTCCCGATCAATTCCTGCCTCAACCAACCTTGTTTCCTCTCTTTTGCAGCAACAAACAGAGAGTTTGTTAGTGGGTTTTTCAGCAACCCTCAGGCCCGTTTTGAGGTAGTTCTGAGCCTTGAAACCTAGGCCCACTTTGAGAAGAATCGTCCCCCGTCGCGTTCTCGTCGATTTGAACCGACTGGCTCGTGAAACAAGTGAGTTTAACTCACTAAGCCTTACTTAGTAGGTTAATTATGCTTAAGGGTTGTTTAGATTAGCTTAAGTATGGATTAGTGATAAGCTAGGATGGTTAGATTAGCCTTAGAATGGATTAGTGTAACTTAATTAGTGAGATTTGTTCAATTGATGATGGATTAGTCGAATCCAATAGAATTCCTGCAGTTCGGAATTCTGGAACCTCACCGTTTGCCCTTTTTTTAGATCGAAATGGGTTACGATTTTGAGGTTGATGTATTCTTTAGAAATGTTTTAGACATCCTCAGCTACAACATATATTTTTCTCAAGATTTTTGAGGACTTAAAAGAAGGAGATATCAGCTCTGTTATTTTCAAACAGAATCTTAGTTTTTGTTGGAATTAGTGACCTTTTAGGATTCTAGAGGTTTTTATCAACTCTTAGGGTTCGAATTTCAAAATGGTTTCTTCATAATAGTTATTTGTCATATCTTCTAGTTTAACATAGTCAAATTTCAGATCAAATGGACATGTTTTAGACCTTGAACCAAACTGATTTTGGAAAACAGACTTTCTAGAAACAGACAAAGTTTTTGGTGCTGGATTGAACGATTTACTAGGCTGAATCTAGAAGGATCTGGGTTAAGGTATCTCATGAAAAATGTTTGTTTATGTGTCTATTACAACATATTCAAATTTGGGAATTTTCTGAACTCGTTTGATTAGATTTCTAGATTTAAACTTGGAGACGTGCGAGTGGACCTATTCTGCCGGTTAGAGCCGATTATGAGTTTGTGATGGTTCTTGAGGTTTTGATTGCTGGAAATTGCACCTTTGATATATGGTTGGTTTGTGGCAAGCTCTAGAATTTATCTAGAGTAGTTCGGCAATTTTCTGATCTCGTCTCGGCTTCCAATTAGACTATAACTGGCCTAAGTTGGATTTATTGCATTTATTTAATATTATCTGTAATTATTTAATTAATTTATTTATTTTCCAGAAATTCAACCGGGATGGCCGGTGACCATTACTTCGTGCTGATTTCAGTGGTGCTCTCTGTTTATTTATTTGAGTACCGGGTTGTGAGAATTGAGGGTATTGGTGATTATGAGAATTTATCCTAAAAATTGATTAATGTGGGAATAAAGCCGTGATACCACTAAAACTCACTGTCACGCCCTGAACCCCGAGACACGTGAACAACCCACCATGGTCATATAATTGCGACATTCTCAGGTAGTGTCGCCGACCCCATTCATTTATTATGCGTATGCGGAACGTAATAAGAAACTCCTAACAAAACTTACGAGATAGAAAAGTAGGAAACCAAATCATTCAAAAACAAACATACTTTCATAAATAATCATTCCAAAGTTTACATACATCCAAAAATGGGTCGAAGTCTAAGTGCAACAAAAGGGTCAGTCGCACAATAGGGATCGGCCCACCAAAAAGAGGAATAGTCCTATGACTACTAGTCGAACTTGTTCGTCGATCCCACATCTTCCACATCAAACCGCACCGAATCCGGAGACGATGGGTTGTCCACTCCACCATCGGGAAGGTTAGCTACACCTTCACCCAAAATGGCATTCACCAAAGCAAGTGGAATGTCAAAACTATCAAGAGGGCCAATCCTAAGGCCATCGGCCCGTAACGGAACCATGTCTTATACCTATGTGGCACCCGATTATCCACTCGACACCTAAATCCGGACGGTGGACTTGATCGGCGCATACACCCAAAAACTTCCAGGGTCGGAAAGCTATGCACCTGCTCGACGATGTATACTTGGAATGCCATTCCTCTCCGGAGGTACTGCCATCTATGGCCCTATAATATTTCCCACAACGGGGTGAGACATTATCTCAGCAAATTCACCCCTCCTAAACCCCTATTAGAAAGAAAATACACCCCGCGGCCAAGCCACATCACACGGAAAACTTACCTTGACTTATTTCCTTCCTGCAGGTTAGTACATTTCAATTCACTCAATCACAGGTAATGATAGGAATATGAACAAATGAACCGCAATCAACTTCACATAATCTACAACCACAGCATTCAATCTCATTTTATTCAATTCCACACATGAACATAGCCTACTCACAGTTCAGCTATCTACTGGCATATAGCTAGGCATCGTCTCCCCACCTTGGAGCACGGCTTCATCAGTAACTCGATGGCGTTCCTGAAGGAGCATGGGACTAGAATCAACTGCGACCTGCAACCACTACGTGGGCATCCCATATAGGGGCAAATCCGGCTCAACAACCCAAGACAAATTCCTCTTAATTATCACACAACAATTTCACAATTGGCCCCAAGACACTTTGGATTTCATTAAATGCTCCCAATTAAAAATAGTAATCCCGGCTATTTTCTTCATATTAAAAATATTCCAAAAATTAACCACGTGTGTGGGGACACGTTAATTTCGATCCAGAAAACTAATATCTCACCTTTTCAAACCCCACTATTTAATGTAATACATAAAATTCAATTTTTGCATCAAAATCCGACACTTGGGTTTTTATGAATAAAATCCCTATTTATCACAATCAACACTCAATTTGCCACATACATTCATCAATTTCAAATTCTAAATGCATAGTAGCAATTAGCACGGAATTTTGACCAATTAAGGTCCGAAAATAATTTTCGAAATTTTAATTTTTTTATAAATAATAATATTTTAATAATTTCGTAATATAATAAATTATTAAATAATTCCAAAATTTGAAACATTTAAGTAAATCAAAAAATAAACCCTTATTATGTCCCATCAAGGTTTATTATAAAATAAACTCTGTTCGGCTTAATTAAACATGCTTTAAATTAAACCAACATCTTAATCTAAATCACAATTAAATAAACTAAACTAACCACCTAAACTTAATTAACTTAGACTAACCACACTTAGGGCATCATTAATCCTCTAATCAAGATTTAGTGAGTTAAACTCACTCAAATGACGAGCCGAGCGGTTCCACGCGACGAGGACGCAACGGGATCGACTTTCCTCAAGGTGGGCCGGGCTTTCGAGGTCGGGAAGTCGGCCAAAACGAGCCTTGAAGAATCAAATGAGGGCTGGTTGACGATTGATGTGCTTGGCCGAACGAAGGTGGCTCGGCGGTCATTCGAGTGCAAGATCGGCGGAGGAGGGCGTCGGCAGCTCGAGCAAGCAAGGAGGCAGCTCCGGTGACCCTTCGGCGACGGCGGCAACAGCTCGGGATGACGGTGGGACGCGCGGACAAAGGCTGGAGGTGACAGAGGCGATGCAATGAGCTGGCCAGCGAAGTAGCACGCGGGCGTGGACGATGCGCACGAATGAGTGACGACGGCGGCAGCAATCTTCTCCGGCGGAACTGGCGATCGAGCAGCGGACGAAGGGGCAAGCTACTAGTTTAGTCGAAGCTTCTCTCCCTCTCTTCCAAATTCGAAATCCAAGAAGCAAGGTTGAAGATGATGGAGATTGAAGTGAAATCCCAACTTTTCAAGAGCCAATCTTCTCCCTCCACTTGTCACCATCCTAGCCACTCTTGCCCCCACCCAATGACATCACTTGTGATGTCACAATCCACTAACTCCAATCTCCCACAACCTTATTTTAATAGGTTCAACTTCATTTTCCACCGTGGCATAAAATCTTGTACATTAAATTCTTCAATTCCAATCAATTCTCTTCCAATTGAGTCCAATTGAAGTCCATAAAATTAATCTATATTCCTCATAAGATATGTGACACAACAGACTTCCAATTTCTGAATTCGATCTCAATTTCACGATTAATTTCACTTTGGCACGATACTAGCGCGTCCCCGACCTACCGAGTAGCTTTTAGAAATTTTCATGCATTCGACATGTGGTTAATCAATCTCAAGCCACAATGTACATCTTTGACACATTGGTGACTTTTGGTTGTCGAGGTAACCTCAAGGTTTCAAATACGGGCACAAGGTACCCAATCGATAGAAAAGTCAATACACAAAGGCCGACCGACAAGAATTGTGCGATCCGGTGGAATCACCCACACTTGATCACATGCCTGTCGAGTCAACCTATTTTCGGTCTCTAATCGATTTTTAATTGTGTTGTACTGACCTTGCAGATTAGCTCGGTCGAAAGGTCGCTTCCCGGTTAAATTCTCAAGTCTCGATGCATTAGAATCTCTTAACGGCTTCACTTGATAGACTAGTTTTCACATGAGTGGCCGACTCAAGGAAAAGAACTATATGCGTGCGAGATGAAATGCTCATCTCAATTTATTGAAAATAGAATTGGAAATTCGAGATGTCACACTCACCAAAACTAAGAATTGCCGAGTGGGGCTGTGATACCACTAAATCTATAAAAATTGCCGAGTGGGAGTCGTGATACCACTAAGTCTAGAAAATTTGCCAAATGGGGCAGTAATACCACTAAAACTCATCAAAGATTGAAAATTGCCAAGTGGAGCCATAATGCCACTAAACATTGAAAATTGCCTAGTGGGACCGTAATGCCACTAAACCTAGAAAATTACCAGGTGGGGCCGTGATAACCACCAAATATAGAAAAGTTGCCAGTGAGGCCGTGATGACCACTTAATCTAGGTTATGCCTGTTAGGTCGTGACTAAGAGTTGAGAATGAATAATCGAGGTGACCAGGTGTGATGGTCTCGATGACATGTAATCGATCGAGTCGATTGATCGATGAGCCGATCTGATTGATTGATGATGTGATAGTCAGTATTTATGAATTGACTGGCTTGCGGGAAGGAACTAAGGCCAAGGTAAGTCCTCTAACTCGTGTTGTGCTTAGGTAGTCTTTAGGGTGTAATTGGCTTCTTAATCGAGTCTTAGGGGTAGAACTTGCTGAGATATTGTCTCGCTGGTTATTGAATAACCATTTCAAGTCCTTAGGTGGTGTTGGCAAAGGATTGGAAGCCCTAGAGTTTAAGAGGTGAAGCTTGAAGAATCGGCGATCTTGTCCGGCTAGCTAGTCATAGGACAACTCTCTTTTGTAAGGAGCCGATTCCTTTTGTAAACCTTTGTATATAAACCTATGTGTTTATAAAAATGTATCTTGTGAAAAATTGGTCCTACTTTTCTATCACATTATTTTTTTTCTCTAAGGATTAATTATATGCTTCCGCATGCATGTTAAAATGAATGGGTCGACGATGCGTCCTAGGACATCACAATTATATCGACCAATGAGGGATGGGTGCATGGAGGATCGGGGTGTGACAATTTGGCCCATCAATTGACAAGTCCCTATAGTGTTTTTCCTGTCAACTTTGCATCCAACTAGATCAATGTCCGAGTATCCGGTAGGTGTAAAATCTAACACTTATGGATACCGAGAGGCCTCCATAGGGTTAATACCAACATATTTGATAATTCTTTTAACTGCAGAAAGATGAGATTTTCTATGATCTGCTTGAAACTAAGCACACATATAGACACTGAAAAGAATATCTGGCCTAGAAACAGTAAGATAGAGTAGAGATCCAATCATACTTCTATACGTTTTCTAATCAACATTTTTACCATGTTTGTCTTTGTCAAGCTTGGATGAGTGAGACATAGGATTTTTAAGTTTCTTGTAATTTTTCATCCCAAACTCTTTCACAATTTCTCTAGCATACTTTTCTTAGCATATAAATGTTCCTTCTTGAGTTTGATTGACTTGTAGACCAAGAAAGAATGTAAGTTCTCCCATCATACTCATCTCGAATCCCTTCTACATAGACTTTGAAAACTTCTTGCATAACTACTCATTAGATGACCCAAAAATTATATCATCTACATAAATTTGAACAATTAACAGATCCTTACCTTTTCTTTTTGTGAAGAGAGTAGTGTCAACCTTACCCTTATTAAACCCATTTTCCAATAGGAAATAGCTAAATCTCTCATACCAAGCACAAGGTGCTTGTTTAAAACCATATAATACTTTCTTCAACTTGTAGACATGGTCAGACTTTGAACATTCTTCAAACCTAGGGGGTTATTCCACGAACACTTTCTCTTTGATAAATCCATTGAAGAACGCACTTTTTACATCCATTTGAAACAATTTAAAGTTATAGAAACAAGTATAAGCTAGTAGTAGCCTTATGGCTTCTAGCCTAACAATAGAAGCGTATGTTTCATCATAGTCTATGCCTTCTTCTTGTGAATATCATTTTGCCTTGTTTCTTGTAACTCTTCCTTGATCATCCAGTTTGTTTCTAAACACCCATTTGGTTCCAATGATTGGATGATTCTTCGTTCTAGGTACTAGCTCCCATATTTCATTAATTATGAACTAATGAAATTCTTATTGCAGTTCCAATGATTGGATGATTCTCCGGTCTAGGTACTAGCTCCCACATTTCATTGATTCCGAACTAATGAAGTTCTTATTGAATCGCCTCTATCCAGCTTTCGTTGGTTAAGATCTCATCCACTCCTTTTGGTTTAATGTCATATATAAGTGCCAAGCTGCTCATGTTTTCCTTGAGCTTTGATCAAGTTTGAATACCATCGTCTATTTTTTCCAATAATCAAATCAATGACTTGACTTGTGTTTCCAGTTTTTATTAAAATGGTCATCTTTGTTGAGACTAACACCACAACCTAGAAGGGGATGAGTAAGTTGTTGTCAAAATTTGATGATCTTTTATGGAAATTAGCTAATTGCTAAGTAAGGATCACCTCAATCTAATGTTTATGTAAACACTTACTAACTGTATGCCAATGTATACCAAAAGATGTAAAAAACAGTGGGACATGGAGAGTTGTAGTGGTTTGGCTTTATCATTAAGCCTACGTCTACTCTTTAGACTAATAGCCTCAAGGCAAGGCTAGATTCCACTAACAATCTATTTGGAAAGTTACAAATGGTTAGCACTAATCCTTTACATGATAGATCACATTATATGGACTCGTTGCTGCTCTTACACTTGTATACTTAATCCATAACACAATTATTAAGCAACATAACAATCAAAGTAGTAAGGCGAGAGAGCTTTTTGCTAAAAACAACGGTATGTAAGCTACTTAATCTTGTATAAGTCGCACTCTCTTTGGTTCCTCAATGCCTTCTCTTTTATACTCTTCCTCAATCTATCCATTGAGAGTGGTTTAGAGAAGTAGATGATTGTTGAAGAATTTTCCGTTGAGTTGCTATCTAGGAAGATGTTGCCCATACAACTTCTTTTTCTAGGACTTCTGTAGGCTAACTAGAAATAGCAACTATTGCTATCTTCTTACTATAGTTTATGACCGACTGTCAAATAACCTAACTACTCTATTATATGTTTTATTCTGATTCTGCTGTTGTGTGAATCCAAATCTTTCAATGTGACATCCCAAATTTTCAACCATATCTTCTCCGAATGAATCGAGCATTTCATTGACGCGCTTTATAAAGGTTATTCTTAGAGTCAATCACTCTCGAGATAACTAGACTATCTAGGGAAGCCATTAAGAAATTTTAAGACAAACAGACTTGAGAATTCAACCAAGAATCGGCTTCTCGACCGTGTTTATCTTTAGAGGCTATTACGGCACAGTTAAAAATCGATTTGAAATCAGAGATAGACTGATTCAACAGAGATGTGTGGCTAATCATGGGTGACACCACTAAATTGGAAAATTCTCGTCGACCGGCTCTAAACTGATTTTCTTATTGTTTTGGCACCTTGTGTGTCCGTATTTGGATCTTCGGGATTTTCACGATAACCGAGAGTCGCCAATGAGTCGAGCGGGTTCATAGTGGCTCGAAGAAAATCGACCATGGGTCATTTGCATTAAAAATGTCTAAAAGTTATCCGGAAGTCTAGGTCACGCTAAAAACGCGTTGAATATAAATTAACCGCCACCCGAGTCCGATTTCAGAAATTGAAGATTCTATCATGTCACAATAAATTCTAGGAGCGTCGACTTAGTCTCAGAAGATTTTTTTGACACCTGACACTTTTTGGGAAAAAGTCATCGCCGAGTCATTTCTGTGCAGAAAAAGCCAGTGATTATTTTTTATAGCAAAATTGGGAAGCAAGATGGATATATGGGTGAGGAAAAATGTTGAGATTGTCGATGGATGATCGATTGATTTTATGGAGGCCAATTGAGATGGAATTGAAGTGGATCAAGCCACCAATTGAGGACAATTCTTGCAAAATTCGTAACTCTCCCTTCCCCTAGCCAAATGGACCAAAAATGAAGTCATGAGAGGTGTTGGTGTGTGGATCAATGGAGGCCAAGGGATTTTACTTGGCCTAGGATGAATCTTGGAGAGCAAGATTGGAAAATATCAAGCCAATGCCCCACCTCAACTCTATCTCATCTCTCTTATCTCTTCCTCATCTCTATCCTCTCCATCTCCCTCACCTCTCTACCATCCAAGACCCTCTCCTCTTCATTTTTGGAAGCCCTCAAGCCGGCAAGAAGACCAGCAGAAGGAGTTGCGGCCGCCGCACACCTCCACCCGCGCCATCGCCGGTTTCGCTCCAGAGACCTTTCGTCAAAGATTCGAGTCAAAAGTGGTCTTCTCAGATGAACCAGAAAAAACGAGTCACATATCGCCGTGAAGAGGACATCCATACCGTTCCAAAAAGCCCAACCACGCCCCAAATGGAGCCGCCGTTCGTCCCGTACGGCCGCCGGAGTCCCGCCGCCGGGACCGTCTCAAAGCTGCCCGCCGATACTGTTTTGCGTTTTCTTGCTGTTTCGCCCCATTTCAACACTTCTTTTGCCCATTCCATCCACCCACAAGATCCCCAAGACCCCAGGGAGCCACCGGTTGCCAACCACTGCTCGCGCAGCTTCGATCGGCTCCCGTTTTCGCCATTGAAGCCGCTGGTCTCCTCTCTACAGCTCACAAGCCAAACCCACGGTTCAGCCCAGTGGAGATTCGGCTAGCAAGCTCAACCCAAGTTGGTTTAATTTAGTTGAAGCCCAAGCCCACAGGTGCAGCCCATTAAGTGAGTCTTTGCCCAAACAAGTTCAGCCCAAGCTCGGCTCGCGAAGAAAGCCCAATCGCAGCCAAGCCCAAGCCCAAGAGCGAGCCCGGTCTAGTGCAAGAACAAATCTCGGTTGGGCTGAGATTTGTTGGGCCCAAGTTTAAGGCCCGGTCCAAACCCGCCGGTGTTGTCGAAAGCCGATTTCGATCGCCGTCGCAATGTTTCGGTTCCCGCTTTTAACCAAGTGAGTTTTACTCACTGATGCTTTCGTAGTCTGCTAATTATACTTAGGGTTGGTTAGATTTAATTAAATGCAATTAGGTAGTTAGATTAATTTAGATAAATTAAATTAGAGACTTATTGATGCATGTTAGGTGGTTAGAAATAGACATTAGCAATTAGGCATGCCATGTTATTTATTGAACGAGTCTCGATAATTTTCCGGGCTTGTCTCGGCTTCCAATCGGCATTACGGGCCTAAATTGGATTTTTAGTATTTATTTATTTAATTTTCGAAATTAATTATTTAATTATTTATTTTTCCAGAAATTCAACCAGGATGGCTTAGGTGATCGAATTTCGTGCGATGATCGTGGTGCGGTTTGTTTATTTAATTGAGCTTCAATTTATATGGAATTGATTTCAATTGTGAATTTTAGGATATGTTCCTAATTGGTTGATTTCAATTATGTGATAGGCAAATGTTTGGGTACCGATTGTCGGTATCGATGGTGGAGTGGTGACTCGGGTGGCATCTAAAAGGACACGTGGGCTCGGTGAATTGATGTATCACTTTGGTGAACGAGTACCTTAGAGAATGCACGTGGCCCCAGGCATCGTAAAAAGGGCACGTGGGCTCGGTGAATTGATGCATCACTTTGGTGAACGAGTACCTTAGAGAATGCACATGGGCCTAGGGAAGTAAGTGAGGCATCTTGGGAGAAACACGTGGGCTCGGTGATTTGATGCATCACTTTGGTGAACTAGTGCCTTAGAGAATGCACGTGTGTTCGGTGACATGTTATCGATTGGTTCGATTCATTTTGAGTAGTTGGGTGCCTATTATGATTTGTACTAATTTGCAGGTGGAATCTGAGGCCAAGGTAAGTCCTCTGACCTATGCGTGTTTAGGCAGCCCATAGTGTATTGGCTTACTAGTCGAGTCTTAGGGGGTAGAACTCGCTGAGACGTGGTCTCATTGGTTATTGAATAACCATTTCAGGACCCTGAGGAGGAGCTAAGAAGGAGGAACTTGAGGAGGAGAAAGATTTTTGAAGAAGAAGATGTTCTAGAGAGGGATCTTGAGCACAACCCGAATGTGGATTGAGATCCCATCCCGTTTTGTGGACCTTGTTTATTTGTGGATAGGTGTTAGATCAACCTATGTTAATCGTATTGTAAGATACTATGAGGTGTGTGTATAAAAGTATGGTTGTAAATTTCAATATGAAAAATATGGCCCTTTTTTTCTATCTCATCGTTTTATTGTCTCTGGGATTTATAACTACTTCCGCATGTGCTTAATAAATGAAAGGGTCGGCGATACATAGTCCTAGGATATCGCATTCTAAAATCAACCAAGTAAAAGGATGTGTGCGTGCCCGAGGACCGGGGCGTGACATTCAACGGCTCTTTAGCTTACCTAACGAGCATCAACTTGTATACTTGGTTATTACATTGTATACTTGGTTATTACATCACCATCAACCTGATCTTTACTATCTCAACATAAACATCATTAGTACCTGATCTTTTTGGTTGACTGGTGCTGTTTGTTCTAACAGGACATTTGCAAACTTCTTTTCAATGTATCACACCTTGGATGTTACGGAGTCCTTTAGTCCAAACATCTTCAAACAACATAGTAAGTAATATACCAAGGATAGTTTGGGTATCAAAATCATTTGTAGATATTTTTTCCAACAATCTCACCATTTTTTAAGATAACAAAATTATCTCGCAGATGTGAAAGAATAGTAAGAATTGTTTCAAATAATTTGCGTAATTTAAAAATAGAATCTCCTTAAGATGTTTTGCTGCAATGCTTTAGAGATATACACTTAGATAATCTTTAGTAAGATAGGATATAATTACACAAAAGATCTTCTACCCATAGTGTGTCATGATCTAATTTGGGGATCATGAGATAATGAGTTGGTTGCTCCCCTATCTTGATGATGCACTCGTATGCTCTCCCTGTTTTGGTGAGTAGTTTAATTTCACACATCAGCCGGTTCTAAGCAAAACATCATGAGAGAATTACTTAGCAAATTATCAGTATCAAATGTTGTGAGCACATTCATAATTTTCAAGGAATGTTAAACATTGTAAATGGCAGATTTTTAAGAGCAAATGTTAGCGTAATTTTTTTCATATCAAGTAACTCTCCCCCTTTTTATCATCAATCAAACAAAATAAGAAATAGTTGTATGAATCAAAAGATTAGCTTCATTAATGGTAGGAGATAGGGTGATACAAGAAGCAGTCCTAAGTAACAAACTGGAATTAATAAAACATGAGTATATTAACAATAAGAGCAAAACATGGGCACATTAAGATTTGAAAATGTTTAGGTGCAAGGGCACTGCTGAGAGGAAGTGGGTTGTTCGACTTTAGCAGCCTCCGATTCAGGTCGCACTGTGTTGTAACAATCTAGGCTAAGGAGAGTAGGCTCGATCTTCACTATGTGTCAAGTCAAGACAAGAAACTGGTCTTGATTTCCTTAAAATCTGCTTGCAGTTGGTTAAGGCTGGTAGGAGAGGCAGAATACGTTCACAGCTGGTGAAGGTGATCTTTTCTGGTCGAGTGAATGAGGGGTCATGGATGGTGCCGATGCCTTTGCATGTTTGGGCTTTTCTAATTCAGAAAGCACTTGAGTCCTTTTGAGTTTTGCCACCGCTCTTTCATGGTTGTAGTGACCAATGGGGACAATCCGACATCATCCTAAGCATCATCTTGTCCAAGGTTTTCTTCCCAATTTCCACATTTGGCATGACAATAGGTGAAACTCCAAAGTAGTCAATCTTGAGATACTTGAAAATATGTGTGACCAAAGCACTATAGGGTAGCTTCCTGTCTTTCTCTTAGCCATTTGACCCATGTGGCTAAAGATCATGTGGGGAAGGAAAATCTTCAAACTTGTTGGATAGCCTGGATCACTCTTACTTCATATCGAGAGACATCATTTGTAGAAAATATTTTCTAACAAAGGCAAAGAGTGAGCATCTTTTAAATGAAGTTCATTTTGAAAGGGAGCAAACTCAAGAATATAATTTTCCTAGAACTACAAGCAAAATTAGGCATCTCTAAAAAAAAGTTGTAGGCCCCATCAAGTTCTACAGGAATGAGTTTGAAAATGTGGTACTCAGTTTGGATGATTTCAGCCAATTCATCCAAAGTCACAACATGGTTTTGTCCACGAATAGTGAAGACAAAAGGGTCCCGATTTGCAAAATGCAGATTTGAGTAGAACATTGCCACAAGGTTAACTTTTTTTTGAAAATTAATACGGTATGTACATACCTTTTTTACCGTACTCGATATTTTTCTATATAATTGACACAATACCAATGTTGTCATTCCAAAGCATTGCATATTCCCATTTGATCATGTATATGTTCGAAGGCTGGCTTATCTAGTGATTTTGTGAAAATATCTACTAGCTACTGTTTTTGATTCTACAACCGTATATAGATATCACCATTGTTAACATGATTTATAGCAAAGTGATGTCTTATCTCGATGTACTTTGCTCTTAAATGTAGAATTAGATTCTGGTTAGATTTATAGTACTAGTGTTGTTGCACATGATAGGGAATTCATTCCTCATCTTTTCCAAAATCACTTAATTGTTGCTCATCTAAATAAGTTGAGCAAAATAGCTTCCGAGAGCAATATATCCAGCCTTAGTGGTTGAAAGAGCGACTGAATTTTGTTTCTTCGAAAACCAATAGATCAACATATTTTTAGCAGTTGGTAAGTACCTGGTGTACTTACTCCATCTACTTACAACCTACAAAGTCAGCATCCAGTATCAAGTAGCATGAAATCTATATTTTGGGGATACGAGATCCCTAATTTCTAAGTAAATCCAATGTATCAAATGATTCATTTGATAATTAATAAATGTGATTCTTTTGAATATGATTGAAATGGGAGCACATAAATAGGTGTTAAATAAACTATCAAGTCTAGATGCTGTTAGATACAAAAGTAAACATATCATACTTCTATACGGCTTGGAGTCAAGAAACTTACATTTCTCATCTTTATCCAACTTAATAGTGCATGACATGGGTGTCTCGATTTTCTTGTATCCTTCCACACCAAATTTCTTTGCTATTTCTTTCATACTTCTCTTGATGTATGAAAGTGCCTTAAGGTGATTGTTTGATTTCAAGTTCGAGAAAGAAATTTGGTTCGCCAATTAGGCTCATCTCAAATTCACTCTTCATCATCTTTGCAAAATCCTTACATAGCACGTCGTAAGTGGCTCCAACAATTATATTATCAACATATATTTGAACAATAAGCAAATCTTTACATTTCCTTTTGATAAATAGAGTAGTGTTTACCTTACATTTTGAAATCATGATTTATCAAGAAATTACTTAATCTTCCATATTAGGCTCTAGGTGCTTGTTTAGTCCATAGAGCGCCTTCTTGAGATGATAAACATCACTGTGTCTTTCTTGCTTCTTCAAACCTAGTGGTTGCTCAACATACATCATTTTCTTAATATAACTGTTTAAAAATGCATTTAGCATCCATTTGATATAGTGTGAAATCATAAAAGCAAGCATAAGCTAGTAATGTACAAATAGCTTCTAATCTAGCAACAAGGGCTGCAGGTGCCTTCATCAAAATCAATATCTTCCTCCTATAGATATCCTTTAGCAACTAGTCTTGCCTTGTTACGTACAACGTTACATGTTTCTCTATCAAGTTTGTTTTTAATACCCACTTGGTTCCTATTACGGTCTAATCAATAGCTCTATAAATACTTCAAACATCGTTGACTTTGGAATTGATGTAATTTTTCTTGCATGCTTCTATCCAACTTTCATCCGTGAGCATCTTTTACTTCCTTGGGCTCAAATTGGAATATAAGAGCTAAGGAATTCATCATACTTTTTAGAGATGATCTTATTTTGATTCCTTCATCCACTCTTCCTATTATTTGTTCCTTAGGATGCTCAATCTTAAATCTCCAATATTTGGATGATTGACCTTGATTTGAGAGATCAACCAGTGGTTGAGATTGCTGCTGTTTATGAGCGACTAGTGCAGATATATGTATAACGTTTTTGCAGTCATCAGTTTGTACTCCTTTTTTATCATCCATGAATCTCACATTTATGGATTCTTTCACTACCTTAGAATTTTAGTTAAAGACTTGATAGACTTTACTTGTTGAGTAACCAAGAAAGATACCTTCACTAGGTTGTGCATCAAACTTTCGATGTTGTCATTTATATTCTTGAGAATGAAACATTTACATATGAATACATGGAAGTAGTGTAGAGTAGGTTTTCTTCCTATGGGTATCTCATAAGGAGTCTTTTCCACCATAGGTCTCAATAATACTTTGTTGAGAGTATAGCATGCGGTGACAATAGCTTCAGCCCAAAAATAAGTGGGTGCATTACTTTCAATCAACATTATCCTTACCATTTCTTGCAATGATCAATTTCTTCCTTCTGTCACCTTGTTCCGTTGAGGAGTGTCAGAATGGAGAAGTTGTGTTCCAGTCCATTTTCATTACAATGCTCATCAAAGCTTTGCTCTCAATTCTCCACCATAGTTAGTTCTGGTGGTGGTGATATTATATCCATTCTTAATTTGAACTTCTCAAGCAAATTTCTCAAAGGAATGCATCATTCTTATGTGATAAGAACATTACCCAAGGAAATCTTGAGTAGCCGTCTATTATGATTGAGAATATTTCCTTCCTCCTAGACTAGTTGTTCGTGTTGGTCCAAATAGGTTCATATGTAGTAGCTGCAAAGATCTATTAGTGGCAATAGCTTTAGTAAATTCAAAAGAGTTTCTCACCCCCAACATGCATGC